>JAOQGH010000001.1:96815256-96829894 GCA_025769975.1 Gallinago jamesoni | reverse complement strand
AGAGCATGCCGCTCAGGACTGCATCCAGACGGGTCTTGAAAATCTCCAGAGAAGGGGACTCCACAACCTCCCTGGGCCTCTTTCAAAAGAAAAGTATAAAAAAAAATCCTCCACAATGTTCATCAGAAAATTCAGTATTCACCAATTTTGACGGATCTATAAATATTCATAACCAGAATATTGTCATATTGGAACTTGTCCCAGAGATGTATCTTTTTTTTTAAATGCATACAAGTCTCATATATGAGGTTTATTTGCTCAAAAGAACAGGCATTAATGATTAAAAACAGGGCCTTACAGAAAGAACAGATTATATTACTCTGTTTAAATATTCATATATGAAATGCAGAATTTAGACTGCAATTTTTAAGGTTCACCATCCTTGAATACTTGTGCCTGTAAGCGAGAAGTAAGCCTCAAAGTGAAATCCAAAAAGGAGAAACCAAGCACAGCTGAATCGAATTCACTTTAAAGCAGCAAATGAATATTTGTAGAATGTCTTGTGTTATTTCCTTTGATGGAATTAAAATGCCTCAATAACTACATTAAAATAGATTAAAATTTTTACTCAGCCTTGACGGTGGTGGCTGGCAAAACACCATGCAATGCGTGCGTCACCCTTCCATTAGTGACTGCTGTTACTTCCAGCTGGGGAACAGCACCGCTCACGCTCGGATTCATCCCGATGAATGCTGAGACTGGAGAAAAGTTACCCTGTTGTCAGCCCCAAGGAGAGCTCTCCCACCACAGGAGCACAGGAGATGAACAGCAGGAGAGCCAGTGTGCTCTGCTCTTCCGCTACTCGCCGTCCTGAGGATGAGTAGAGAGACATCAGCGCCCACAGCCCGTCCAACGTGGAGGCCGGTCCTGGTGGCTTCTTATGGGGTGGCTCCTGCGCACCAGGGAACTGCAGAGATGTACCTGGAGCTCCTCTGTCCACATGAGGAGCCCAGATATACTTGCAAAGAAGTGAGACCTACCTCAGTCTAGGCCTGTCCATCTCAAATAGTCCCTGTTCTCAGCTGAACGGCTCATTAATTTCTTTTCATTGATGCTCCTGAGATCTTAACAGGCAGCTGATTTGTCTCAAAGACAGACATAGCCTCTTCCTTCTCTGAAAGAGCTCAGTGAAAAAAAAACACTTGGTTGTACACTCCCCTGAAGAGCACGTGACACAGTTAAAACTAGGGAAATAAACCGGTTTATGACATGAACAACAAAGCACAACCTTAAGTTGTCTGCTGTTATACATCAAACAAAAGCTGCAAGCTTTTGAGCTATGCACAGCACCAACTTAAAATCAGATAAATAGAAGTCCAACATAATGAAAATATACGTTAACACAATCTGAAGGAGGAAAAGGTGCAGATGATAGAGAACCCAGTATCAATCAGGGCATCAGTCATTAACACAAGTTTTTAAAACATAACCAACATGTCACATAGGCATTTCCATGCTTAAGTCAGCAAAATATGGCTCTCCTTTGCAGCAGAAGCACATTTCAAAGGGTAGAGAAGACCCTGCCTCAAAAGTTTCTTCTCTATAACACCTGATGCCTTTGGGCAGGGGAAGGCTGAAAGGGACAGCAAGAAGAGTAAGTAGTTGCACGCAGCTCTGGCAGCTCTCCCACTTCTTATGCAAGGATGAGGTGACAGCAAAGGCTGACTATTCAAAGCAAGGCTATGTTACTTGCAATCCAAACCCACATTTTCAAAGGTCAGAGCCTTGGTGCAGCAGCCCCATCCACTACAAGGCATTTGGTGTTTCTATCTCACCACCAAAGCCTTTCCTCAAAGCCACGCTCCTCTGTCACTCAGCTCTCAGGGGGAGGTGTAATTTCTGCAGGTGTGAGTCGTTGCACCCTACACAGGGCTGGTTGTCATTTCAGGAGGCCAGGATCCTTTACACTGAATACTTGCCAACTACACAGCAACCTACTCAGAAGCCTGCAGGCAACACCTTTTCTGAAGCGAGAGATGCTGATTGTGTCGTATTTTCAACATCCCCAGGTCAGCCTCCACTTTTAGCTGTCCTTTGAGCGTGGGAAACTCTGGATACTGGGGTTATCCACGTGTAAGGCATTTGCAATAAATAACCAGAGCAATCCAAATGGCAATTTTAGAGGATTTCCCATTTCTCCTCAAAATTTTAACATGAGCTGCTAGACATCTGAGTCATAAGAGTTACTTGAAGAAACAAAGCAGCAGATGTGTCCATGGATCTGCATTCCACGTGCACCTCGGGGGGCAGGCCCTGGGCTATTTCTGTGCCACCTGTTCACTGCTTGCGAAGAGTTTTGCACCAGATCTGGGGGCAGTCCCCAGTCAGGGGACAGATTCAGCTCAACTGCTGCCCCCATTGCTCCTGACCAATGGTCCTCTCCTGGGAATACCTCAAGTCCCCCCACTGGAAATGAAGTTACAAAATATAGGAAGAATTTGAATGCCCTGGGGAGAAGATAAATCATATCAAAAGGGGTAGCAGGTAGATATCCCCCAAGCTGTTCATTCTCAGAAACTGGAAAGTTCTGGGGGCAGAGAAGAGGTTCTGTGCTTGCTCTGTTCTTTGCCATCTTCCTTAAACATCCACAGCTGGCCACTGCAAATGCTACTGGACCTTTGGTTTGACTTTAGAGCCTCCTCATATCTTTGTTCTCTGACATGTACCCTAGCCTTGAAAACACATCCATGAAGCCCTGTACTAGCACAGCAGAAGATGGGTAGCACTGTTAGTGACTGGAGAAGCTGTACCTCCATAGTGCATTTTCTGCTCAGGCTCCCTGTTTGTCTTACACTTGCTGGCGTCAGTGGAAGCCACAGGTGGTTTGTAGCTGCAAGCTTCAACCCATCTAGTTCATGAGCCCATTTCTTTCCATTCCAAATATGTAAAACTGAAAACGTTTCGCTACAAACTGGGAAATAGAGGGTAGATGGCTTTCTGAAGGGGAGAGAACTAACCTAATAGAAGGAGCTCTCAAAACAATTATGGACAAGTCATAATAAACAACAGTAAAATTACAGTGTTTTGGTAACGTCCACATGAGGATAAACAGCCTTGAAGCTTCTGCCGCAGCAGGGCAAAGGTTTATTGTTTCTTTGTGTTGAATTCATTGAGATATTAATATTTATAATAATACTAATATTAGCATTACAACAAAATGTGGCCTTTTCCCCAGAGGAAAAAAAATACCATACACCAGCTAAGTATTTTTTCTGGCTTTTTTTTTTTTATTATTTTTAGTGGCTGTAGCTCAAGAAAGCAGGTGGGCATCTCCTCTCTTCTCAGAAATATTTACCATCTTAACACCAGCCCATCTAGAACATAGCTTGGTCTCATGAAGTTATAGAATCATAAAATTGTCTAGGTTGAAAAGAACCTTAAAGATCATTGAGTCCAACCATCAACCTACCTCTGATTAAAAAAAATAAGAAATAAAAATCACCAAACCATATTCCTGAGGACCACGTCAACCCATCTTTTGAACACCTCGAGATGGTGCCTCAACCACTTCTCTGGGCAGCCCATTCTAATGCTTGATAACCCTTTCAGTGAAGAAATGTTTCCTAATATCCAATCTAAACCTCCCCTGGCACAACTTGAGGGCATTTGCCCTTGTCCTATCCCCTGTGACTTGGGAGAAGAGACCAACCCCCACCTCTCTACACCCCACCTTCAGGTAGTTATAGAGCACAATAAGGTTTCCCCTCAGCCTTTCCTTCTCCAGACTGAACAACCCCAGCTCGCTCAGCCTTTCCTCATAAGACTTATTCTCCAGACTCCTCACCAGCTTCGTTGCCCTTCTCTGGACCCGCTCCAGCACCTCAATGTCTTTTTTGTGGTAAGGGGCCCAAAACTGGACACAGTACTCGAGGTGGGGCCTCACCAGTGCCGAGTACAGGGGGACGATCACCTCTGGAGTCCTACTCACCATGCTGTTCCTGATTATGACATGAGCCAGGTTGTACACCTTACATCTGTAGTTGCCTTGTAGTCAGCCTCTTCAGAAAGCGCTGTAACCCAGTGCTGGGAATGGAGAGTAGGAGCAAAGGATGAATGAGAACAAGAACAACCCTTTGTAACCTGTTCTCTTCCTTTCAGAAAGAGAGAGGACATTTGCTTTACATTTCTGGTGCATGGGGCGGGGGGGGGGGAGGGGAAATAAAAGAAAAAAATAAAAGAAAAAAATAAAAGAACTGGTCCATGGATCTAACAGCTTGACTTTCCCAGGTATAAATGATCTGCCACTCTCACCAATGTCAACAAACATATGGGGGGAAGCACTGCTGATAATGAAGCCTTTAAAACTTGGCACTTCCAGGTTAAAATGTCCAGAGGCAATTACATTGCAATTTCCAGAGACAAAGAAAAATGATTTATTTTTTAACTGTAGATAATTTTCCCCTAATTGCTCAGTCACTGGAACAGCATGGCCATGCTCAGCAACTTCTGTTCCTGGCCCTACAGTATCTCATTACCCCTTGGGAGTCATTAACCTTAGGGGCTTCTCACTCATTCCCAATACCCCAGTAACCAAATCTATCACAACAAAGATTTTCATGACCTTAACTACTTCAATTCCTGCCTCTTGTGGACCTGCTGCACCTTGTTGCCAGTTTCCCAGGAAGAACCTGGGAGCCAACAACCCACAAGTACAATTCCTGCCTTCAGAGCTGTGGATGACCCAAGAAAAACTCTCCTATATAAGTATTCAAAGATGAACAGAAAAGTGATGGCTTATAGGGGGACACTTAGCTCTGAAAATACTTCAGTAAGAATTGATAGCTATCTCAGATGAAAGTTTCCTCCCCATCTTTCAGCCAGAGGTATTTGCTTTCCACTCCACAAACAAATGTGACAGAATTGCACCATGCATTCCAAACTGCAAATCTCAAATAATTCCCACTTTAAAAAGAACAGAAATAGCAGAAGAACTAGTGTATGGCAGAAATAAAACCCCAGGTAGTCCTTCCAATCAGCCAATTTTAGGTGTAGCATCGCTAACCATGGTTTAGGCAGTGCCCAGCAGGGGTAGAGACACAGGACTACCAGTTGTTCACTGTTCAGTTTTTCACTGTTCCTCTTCCTTCACACCCCAGGGAAGATGTTCTCTGAAAAGTACATCTTTCTCCTCCAATAGAGAATGGTGAAAAACCTGCAAGATGTGCCAGGAACCCCCAACAGCTACTTCAGCTTGAAGGAGCTACGTACTTGTTCCTTCTCAGACTCATTACATAGAAGTTGTTTTTATATATATACATGTATATATATTTAGGAAGGGAAAACCTATTCTCCTCTTCTGTGTTTTAGAGCAACTAGTCAACAATTCCAAATGAAATCCATACTGTTATCACATGGCAAAGGAGAAGGCTCAATAGTTTTCTTTTAGTAGCTTTAATTTCTGTGATTTTTACATCAAATGGAACAAATCAGTTCTATAATGAAGCATACCTGAAATAGAAACCTGTATCTATATTGGAAAAAACTACACATCCCACCTCTCAAATGCAAACTAAAGTCATAACACCAGTGTCAGGATGGCATTTATCACTGCCCACAATCTTTTGGTGCAGTATAATAAACCATAGGGAATGCTTCTGCTTTACCTGTTTCCTTCCTCACCATACAGTTTTCTTTGCTGTCATAAACTTTTTTTCTTATGAACCAGCTTAACACCTATAGGTCTGCGTCACTTAGTGGTTTAGAAAAATTCTCCACAGTGGTTTCCAGTCAAACTACACACCCCATTTCTTTCCTGTGTTGCAGCTGGCTAGCAGAACTTCTGGCAGACTTGATGTGAGGGAGTATGATGCAGAGGAGTAGAGTTGTCAGGGGAAGCCCGCTCCTACACCATGTCCTTATTCAGGTTTGCGTGCCTGAACTGCCTGCCCTTTCTGTAGACAAGTGGTCTGCAGGTGGAAAATGTGATATGAAGTCAGGTAAGCTCCCACAAACACTGATGCTGTCATGGGATTATGGGTATTGCTGGTAAAAGGTCTTTTATTATCTTTCCAAAGTGGTTTAAAATACAGCCCAGGGGGGGAGGGGAGGAGGGGGGGGAGGCTCCTGAGGAGAGGGAGGCAGAGCAGTGCCTCCTCCAGGATAGGAGAACACACACATCAGGACTTTTGGCTCTTTATTCAAGGTCCTGAGTTGCTGCGTGAAGAGTTGAGACAAGGTACTAACAAACAAGCAAGAGAGAGGGAAATAAGACAAAAAAAAAAAAAAGTCAGCTAGCATGGAGTGTGCAAGAAGTATCAGAAGCAGACTCAGGAAGCCACCCACTCCCCACCACAAGGTCTTCTCTGCATGCATTCATGCCACAGACCACAGCCTTCTTCCCACATGCTGTCCTCAGGCCTATACAGCCCATGCCACAGTGCACAGCTACAGACCCACTTGAAATACATGTAAAACATCTTCAATTGCTAAAAGTAGCTGTGCTGTGGCTGTCTACATGTGCTTGCTGCAGCACATATGTCTAGTTATAAAAATCAATATATAGAGGTACAACATTATGCACACACTTTTCGAGCTCTTGCACTTAAGTGACGAGGTATCTAGGGATGGTCAGCTAACAAGTTTGCATCACTGATTTTGATCACCATTTTTCATATAACTCTCTTATTTGAGTGGACACTTTCAGTAGAGCAGCTGCCAGGGGTGTGACTCCCAAGGAGTCCAGCTTGCGCGGGGCAGACACAGCACCCCATCACCACTAGCAGCCCCACACACACACCCCGTGGAGCAGCAGGCAGCCATTAAATCTCACCCCACAGCAGGGCATCCAGTCCCATGCTGTGGCCCAGACTCAGCCCACCCACCACCTTCCTCCCCTCCTGAAGAGAGGATGCCTCCAGCCCTGGGGCCCAGCATCAACCAGCTGTCTTCAAAATAGAGATAGGAGAGCAAAACTGTGTTGGCAGCCCTGCCTCACCAGTTTTTCTCACCTCTTTTCCCACTCAGTTCCCTGCTTGGAGAGCCAAGAGCTGTGTCACGGCCTCACGGCCCTCCTACATGGCAGGAAAAGTTATTTGGCCTGTTTGCAAAGTCTCCAGCACTAGAAATCTGGATTGCACATTGCTTCTGTATGAATAAATAGCTTCAGCTAAAGGAATTAAAAAATGCATCCAAAGGGATACACTGGAGGCACGTTTGAACTATATAAGCTTCCAAAAAGCCCCTTTAAACAGGATGATTTTCCTGGGTGAGGCACTGAATAAAAGAAGGTAAGTTGAGGTCACTGGCTGCAGTTTACATGGGAGTCCCTGCAACTGAGCAACGAAGAAAACAACCTCATTCAAACTCCAGATTCAGTACTTTGGAGTCCAGCACTTCTACTCAACCAGGCTTATGTACAAGTTTCACAAAACTTCTCCAAACTAGCTTTAATGCAGTTATCAAGTGCATAAGAAACAGCGATCTCATGACCACAAGGGATCTTGGCCGAATACATACTTGGACAGCTAGCTTGAAAATCAGTTTTCACGAAAAAAAAGATGTTTTTTTCTGGAAGTTTTGGACTAGCCGTCTCTATATATTTATAGATTCTAGAAATACATGTTTCACTATATACTCAAACTTGTCTTTTCCCTGTTCACACAGGGCAGGTCAGAGATGGCTACCAAAAGGACTTTTGGTCTTTCCTGTGAAATAGGCAGATGGCATTGACCTGGCAAAGAACAAAAAACAGGCACTATAGGTTTCTGATCAGCTCCTGAACAAAAACCCAGCTCTGGCTACACTGTTGTCAAAGACAGGGAAAGGTCATCCTGACTTGTGAAAGAGAATTTTGTTTGGGAAAATTAACATTTTCTTATTAATGAAGGGCACTTAGCTCACAGAATGTCTACAGTCTTGACTACACGTCCTCCATTACAGTATGTACCTCTACAACAATTGTCCTTAAAAGACAGAATACATGGGTATTTCAGAGACTGGAGTTTCACTAAGTGTGTTCATGTCCCTAGTTACCATGGATATACACTCATGGTCCATCCCTCAATATAAAAAAAGTCTGTCTGGTGTCTTATTACTTACAGTCCTGCTGCAAGTACCTTCCTTGTATTTACGACCTTTCAGCTGAAGAATTCATTTTCACAGTAGTTACAGAGCAAACTATTTGGAAACAGCTTCTATGCTTGTACTTAGCATAGAATACTGAACTTTGAAGAGTTAAAAATCTCTTCGAGCTCAAGAGAAGTGCCTCTTTAAAATTCCTTCTTCGTCTTCTAGTGCCTCACAAAAAAAAACAAACCATAATTCTCCTTATTCTCTTTTCAGCTATTCCTTATACTTGCCAGGAGGTGGAAACATAGCTACACCAACCTACAAGAGAAGCATCATGTTGATGTGTAATTGTACAGCGTGCTGCCTGCTGAAGAATAGTGCTAAAAATATCTGCAGTCTAAATTGGCTCAGTGGAGCCCAAAACATAGGATCGTGCAATGTCCCTCCTGGATCCCCCCCCAACCTTTCCCTGCCCCCAGCTTGTGAGACATCTATACTGCTTGTTACTGCTGCTCAGCATCAAGGATGCCCTTTAAGCAGCTGGTTCTGTCAGATGTGACATACACGTTTATTTCAACAGGCATTCAAAATCAGGCTGCCTTTGATGGAAAGGCTCACCAAGCAGCAGCAATTGCAGCCCTTCAGAGCTGATAAACACTCAGATACCTGGCAAAGCGATGAGGAGATAAATGATTGCTTATTTGTATACAAGATACGTGTCTGCTTTGACATTCAAAACCATTATACACGTGCCCAAGTATGAAAAACATGGCAGAGGTCAGAAGCACTCATCAGACAAGCTTTAATAACCACAGAAACAGATACAGACGTAACCATCTTTGCTTTGTCATTTGGTATCACATTTTAAGACCTAAGAGAGAACCCCTTACACAAAAGGCAAATTTCCATAAATACTTGGAAAAGGGAAGAGGGACACAACACTGTTAAAAGACTGTAGACAAAGCAGCCTTCCAAAACATCCCACGTTAGGATAAAATATTGTGCCTGGTTGTGGTTTCTGATTGTAGAACAGTGAGTTTGACACTGACTTCATTTGTGCTTCCTGTGCACCCTGCCACTTAAGCTTACACTGCTGAGAGTTGAATAGGGGCCACAAAGCTTTCTCCGAGCAAACTGAAGAGCACAGGTGATAGACTAGAAATATGTCAGAAGACCTTTCAGACAAAAGAAGAACCCAGGAAATCCTTCTTTGCATTGAGAGCTGCAGTGGAAAGGGAAAACCTCCCCGTGCAGGAGGCAGGTCGCAGAAAGTATGACTGGAAAGAAACCATCTCTTCATTTCAAAGAAAACAGGCAAAACCTGGAAGAACTGACATTAGATGTGACAGAAATTCAATTCTAGGACTAGAAAAGGCATGAAGAAATTCTTCTTCTCTACCTAGGAGGTAGATGGGGTTAACAAGGTAAAGTGAATAATCCAAATGAACCAGTACCAGGAAGTCCAGAAATAAATCCCTTGAAAGCCTGAAGTGTGCCATGAAACACAACATGAATCCCAGACATTCATCATGTGCAATAAAATGGATTGTTCTTACAGCATCTCAGGAATATTATCTTGTTTTAAGGAACGCAGCTCAGACTTCATAAACAGTGTCCTCGTGGTACCAGTGCTTGGGTAGAAAAAAAGGCAAAAAACACACACACACACACACACACACAAAATCTACTGGTGTTCAGGAGCAAAATGTAAAAATCCAAATTAATAAAACACAAGCTCATTAAAAAAGTGACTAATGTAAGACCACATCTCAGAGGTTATATTGAGGAGTCATCTGGCCAAGAAGAGAGACCTTCACACATCCAAATCAGCTGCCTGAACTCAGGCTCAGTGTTTAATTTGCAAAGTACCTTATGTCATGTTAATGCACAATTACATATTCCCAAAAGGCCATACAGGAGTCACCTGAAGTCCATAAAACAATGGTCCTGTGCTCCTTCAGTGCCCTCTGTTCTGGCACGGCCAGAAATTGGACACTGAGCCAGATGATTTCTGTGGATGTTGGCTGGAATATAGCTCAGTTGCACCTACTGCAAAATGGCTCAAAACCAAAACCCATGCAAGTTAGTTGGGATCATTTCACCTTCCTGCCTGGGGAGGTTTAGCCCACTAACCTCTATGGAATTATTACAATGGGAAAGGGAGAGTTATTAAATATATGGGTCATGCCAGAAATCCACCTATGAGACTTGTGATTTTATAAAATCAATCATAAACTCTGTCTTCAGAAAAGAGATACATAGATAGACAGATGGATAGACAGATAATCTTCTTTCCTTTGACATACACAATTATCCATGATATCATGACCACAGTCCACATCTTCTCCAGCTCAGAATCCACCCTCAGAGCTTTGCTCTGTTCCAGGTAACCCTCTGTCCTCTCTGGTATTGACAATGCTCACATGTGATATAATGATGATCAACATGCAAATAAAAGACTGCAGAACTGCATCTTTCCTTACCCAAAACTTAGTGGCAAAAAGGTGACTGAAGGTGCAATTTTTATTATATTTTTAGAAAAAATATGTTGGAGAAAATTTTAAGGCGGCAAAAGAGGAATACAATCCCTATATCTTAACAAAGCTGGGAGAACAGCTTGGAAGAAATTTGAGCTGTTTTTCCAGCCTGTCCCTGATCAGAACTGACCTATGAAGATCTAGTAGCTCACCACCACCACAACCACCACAACCACCAGACAAGACCCTTGGCTAGTTAGGCCAAATACACATTCCCTTCTGCTGGAGGCTTGGAGCTGAAGTCACTTGGTGCATACAATCAATTAAGACCTGTGTAAAAATGATTGCACAGAGGCACTGCCACTGTATGTTTCAGATCTCCCAGTCTTGCCACACAGTATTTTTTCTCTTCTAAGTAATGAAGCAAGAGAAAAACAATTCACAGTGGTGACTGCTGCATCTCAGCCCTCACTCCCTCTAAGCACCAATCCTCCCAGAGGTCTACATACATTATAATGAATTCAAGAGGCGATAAGACTAGACTGTTTGCATACACAAAAGTCTCCATTTAAAAAAATGCATAGATCTCTGTTTTAGAGAAAATAACGTTTCCAGCTGTGAATGTACCTGTGGCTATAAACCCAGAACAGACACTAGGACAACTGGGGCAGACCTGTATCTAACCTGAGACTAATACACATTTTCCCACTTTTTCCACCCAGTTCCTTTCAGCTCTGGTAACAGAGCTCAGAGTAGAAATCCCAGAGGAAACTATTCCCATTGGCTCAGAGAGATCCACACCCAATCTAAAACAAATCCCCAACATTTTTAGCATATCAATCTTGCATTTAACATGCATAGATGAAGAAAAAGAGGAGTATGAAATTTATTCCACATCATAGTGTGTCAGCAATCATTTTTAGTTTCACACCCTAGGAGGAGAGGATACATCTTCATGAACAAAGTTTTTATCAGCAGAAATTTCACTTCAGAGACAATCATGTGATTTTCCAACTGCCTCTGCAAGAAAGCTCCTGGACATACAGTGTTACATTCACTCTGACAAAGCTGCCCACAGCAGTTAGGACACCATTCTTTATTTTGGCCCTCCATTGACAGTGGCCACTGTCTGACTGGTTGGCTTTCTGAATTTTCAGAACCAGAGAGGATGTGACTTTTGCCTAGTGGCCTGAGTTTTGTGAGAGGTGTAAGCTTTCCATCTCCTTTCCAAACCCAGCCTTGTTTTGCTTCTTTGCCTTCTTATACCAGTGAACCTCTATTTGTGATGACTGATTCTGCTGATGCCTGATGAGGCAATTCAAAGTCAAGGTCTCTCCTTCTTCCAGGTATTTCACGGTAGATGGATAAATGATTTCCAGCATACTGTGTTCTGTGGTAGAAGAGAGTAGACATTAACTGAACTGACCTTTGTGCCAAGCCAACTCCCCCTCTCCTCACAAGACTTCTCCATTTGTTTATGCACTTTGAAATCAGGGGCTATCTTGTGCTCCGGACGTGCACAGAGTGCCCAGGATAACAGGGACCACAATGAAACTAATATTTTTTTCCCTGATGTGAGAGGAAGATGAAGACAATTCTCCATTTCCTATCCCAGATCTTGCAAAGTCATTGTGCAAACAGAATATATTGTACAAACTTTGCTGTTTTCATTAAAAAAAAAAAAAAAGAAACAAACCAGAAATTGAGATGAGCATCGTTTATTCAAAAAAGAAAGTGAAAGCATCAGGGGAGAGGAATATTGGGGGGGGAAGGGAAGGGAGTGGTTTTTCTCTTCAACTTGAAAGTTTTTGCTTTCATCAAACATTGAACTATTCCATGGAAAGATAATATAAAAATACTGATTGGCTCAAAATACTGCTCTTTTGGGATCAGATTTCACCTCCTAGCTCCCTCAGCAAAATTCAGCATGGAGAAAACAAAAGGCTGAAAAACATCATACAGATCACGGCTAGCTGGAAACTTATTGCAATAGATTTTCTTTCTTTCCCATACCCCAGGCAGCATCTCTTAGCCACACCAAGTAACTCCTAAGCAGGAGTTAAAAAAAAAAAACACCAAGAGCACACTTTTCCGTGCCAGGGCTCCTCATTACCTAACATTGCCAGAGCTGCCATTTGAACACCAGAACGGGGCTGCTGCCTTGAGCCATAGTGAGGAACTCTGCCATCAGAGTCATCTTCTGCACTAAAAAAGAAAAGAGAAGGAAAAAAAATTATAGGCAGTTATCCATGAGTTCTTCTCATGGTACAGAGGAGAGCTAGTATCCCTTAGCTTGGTACTGCTAGCCTGTCCGAGCACTTATAGAGCAGTCAAAAGTGCACAGACCTTACCCTGAAGTGACCAGCTCGTAAATGATAAAGTAACCCTCCACATTTAAATAAGACAGAGACATGAAAGCACATATCCCCTTTACAAACAAACAAACAAACAAACAAAAAACAAAACCAGCAAACAACAAGACAACAGCCGCCACAAACCAGAACACCCACACACTTTCTGTCTGTAAACTCCAGTTGCAAGCAACGGGCTTATTGAAGCTCAGGGGGCACTAGCTAAAACAGCCAGAAGTTAGTACTTCAACCATGATCACATAATTATTGCTGCAGTCTGCAGTGAACTGAACAATTGTCAACAAACTCCTAAAAGCTAGCTAAATTCCTTTGTAATTGTTTCTCCTCCTCAAGAGGGCACCTGCATCGAATTATTTGGCTAGCACAGGCGACAGCCTGGCTCCCTGCAAACTGTCTCAGGATATTAAAATGAATGTACAGAACAGGCTACTGGCATCTTTTTCAATTATGAAAAAAAAATCAATTCTTTTTACTAATGTTACTGTATTTTTGCTCTGAGTAGGATAATTTTTATGTTGGCATCAGGAAAAAATAGAAAAATTCTGAAGAAAAAAAAAATGCTTACCACAACATCCTCCTGTTTCCAACTAGTGTTAAAAGGCAGAAGAGCTTCTTTCTTTACGTCAGAATATAGATTTCTTTTTCCCTAAAAAAAAAAAAAAAAAAAAAAAGCTGCCTTTTATAAATGTCTCAAAGTGCCAGACCAGCAAGTGTAGCTTGTCACACTGCTGGGAAGGAGGAAAACCTTTGGTTTGCTTGGCCACCATTTTCCAAATGGGTAGGTGCCTTGAAAGATTCTGAGGTTCAATAAGTAACCAAAAATGAAAAGCTTTGGCTTTGCTTGCTTGGGGTTTGTTTCCCACCCCCCTCATCTACCACCTTAGACCAAGACATGGAAAAAAGCCATGGCAGAATTTGTTCCACGTTGTCCAGTGCTTGTAACCTGTGTATTTGCGTGATTTAAATCAGTTCTTCTGTGTATGTTCTGATTTTCTTGTTGGTAGAGGGGAGACAACAAAGTGATGGGAGTCAAATAGACAACCAAGCATATATCTGCACTTTTCTATACTGCAAAGAAATTCCTGTGTGGGCTGCACTTGCATGAAGTTGAATGTCTTTTTGGTTTCTGTGTTATTTTAACTACAATATCTATTCTTCACTTATTCTTATCTTTCAGGTCTTTATTGGCTTTCTAAAAGGGCCCCCATACATTTTTCTGGTGTCAAGCTCTCAGTTATGGGTCAGTTACCCAGGACCAGGAGATTTTATTAGCTTTTTCCAGCTAAGCCCAGCTTAGCTAACATTTCCTCTCTTAGATGACCCAGCAATTTTTGGACACTTAAGAGGTTTCATTTTCAGAGCGCAGAGAAGAAACATGAGTTCAGTTGGTCTTTTAATAGCTTCTGAGATGTGCAGAGCACAGTGGTTAATATAAGGGGAATAAATGGACCTGCTTAAGGGTAGGAAGGCTTTGCAGAAGAATCTGGACAGGCTGGATGGATGGGCTGAGACCAACGGCATGAGGTTCAATAATGTCAAGTGCCGGGTCCTGCACTGGGGTCACAACAACCCCAGGCAGCGCTACAGGCTGGGGGCAGAGTGGCTGGAGAGCTGCCCGGCAGAAAAGGACCTGGTGGTGTTGGTCAACTGTCGGCTGAACGTGAGCCAGCAGTGTGCCCAGGTGGCCAAGAAGGCCAACAGCATTCTGGCCTGTATCAGGAACACCGTGGTGAGTAAGACTCCAGAGGTGATTGTCCCCCTGTACTCGGTGCTGGTGAGGCC
>JAOQGH010000001.1:96757382-96815156 GCA_025769975.1 Gallinago jamesoni | reverse complement strand
TTTTACACTGAAAGGGTTATTAAGCATTGGAATGGGCTGCCCAGGGAAGTGGTTGAGGCACCATCCCTGGAGATATTCAAAAGACAGGTAGACATAGTGCTTAGAGATATGGTTTAGTGATGGATTTAGTCAGTGTTAGGTTGATGGCTGGACTCAATGATCTGAAAGGTCCCTTCCAACCTATGATTTAAACAGGGCTCAAGAAAGAAAAAAACCTCTATTTCAACCATACATAAAAAAAAAAACCAAAACAAAACAAAAAAAAAGCCAAACAAAAAAACAAGTAGCAAAGTTCGACTTGCTGAGTAAATCTCAATAGGTGTCCTTTTTTTTTTAAGGCAAGTGAGATCCTCTTGGATGTCTCAGTATTAGTAAATCTATCAGATTTGATACAACAGTTAACAAATTTTCATTACAAGATTACAAGGCAAGGATGTATCCGGGTTAGAAAAAACATAGATCACAAGATCAGACAATATATTCTCCAGTGTCCTCATGTATCCTGTGTATTTCCTGCTTTACGAACCTACCCCCACACGAAAGAAAAAAAAAAAAAAAGATACTTTCAGCTCTTGTATGTGTTTATATTACATCAAAAGATAAAACCAGTGATAGATTTTAGCTATTGAAATCCTGACATTTCCATCCTACATTTTTTTAACTTAAAAAAAAAAGTCAACGTGAAATAAATACATACACCCTAAAAATGTGTCCTGAAGCTGTCTTGGACTATCACCTTCATAATAGTGAAAGAAAAAACTTCAAATAAGGTAAATTCCAAAATTTATGAATTTATTTATGAATATGCAAATCATATTCAGATAGCAAGAGAGAAAGTAAAGTTCAGTTTCACCTAAATCATCTGTTACAAATTTAAAAAGTATAGTCATGAGGAAAAACATATACAGGACATAATCAAATCAGACTAAGCAGTTCACAGCAACTGATCTTTAACTAGATAACACCATATTTTGTATTTGCAACAGGGGTTCCAAAAAAACATTTCAGAGGATGTACCAAGTTTTCCTCGAACCAAATCCACCTCCAGCTTCCAGCTCTGTAAAGGAGATGGTTAGAAAGCCTGGTCCTCATCAGATCTGTGAAGAAGGATGTATCCTCTAGATGGTCTGGAACTGCTCTTTCACTGCCTTGGACACAAGTGCACCAGGAACAGGCATGACACAGCTGTGCACCAGATGCTCTGGATTTCTAATAATCCTGCTTGTAATCTGTACTAGGTACTTGTCTTTGCCATGACAATATGGCAGGATTGCATTTTGCATGCCTTGGTCTACAGCTCAATGATGACAAAAAGGCACCCTTTTACCCTCCTGATTTACCTCAGCTTAAGACCTAGTTTGCTTTTGTAGAATACCACTTCATCATTATACATCTTGTACATTGGCTTCTATAAATGACAAATGGGCTGTCATTTGTACTTTCTTATATCTAGAATAAAAAAAAAAACAAACAAATTAAAAATCTAAAAATGCCGAAACATCAAAAGCTAAGAGTTCTGTGCTGAATTAAAACATAATGCTTTTCTCCACAGTGATCATTATTTTTAGTAATCATGCAGTGAAGCAACTTAGGACTAATTTTGAAGAGAACACAAAGAGCTTTTGTACCTCAAGATATAAGTATTCTGTAACTGTAAAGAGAATAGGTCCAGGTATCAATTAGTGAAAAGATGTACCTTCTTTTTTTGTTTTTATTAATCAAGATAATAAAATTAATACCCTCAATCAAACACCACAAAAGGAAGCAAACCTTGAAAACTTGACACCACAGTTACCTAAACTGATTAAATATGTAACTTCACAGTATTACAGTGAATCAACAGACTAACATAGTCAAGTGATCAAACCCTCAAACTAATGTAACAGACTATCACCACTTACAAAGTTAACACAGGAGAATTTAAGACAATGACAACACCCTTCAGTTTCAATTCCCTTACTTAGTATAAATGCCTACCTGATTTCAGTGTCTATTAGCTCCTTCTTCCTTACACCTTACTGTCACCAATTATGGAGGGTTCTTATTTCATCATCCTTTTCTTCATAAGGATACAGTGGGCTTTAAAAGGTACAATTAGTTAAATCACATAGCAGCAGATTAAAATACAACCATTAACACAGGAGAGTCTGGCTCAGTGACAAGTTGTGGCTTAAGTTTAGGAAATCATTAAAATACTCTGTTGGGCATCTCTCATGTGCACAGACAAATGAAAAAAATCCAAGAGACTGAACAGTACAAATTCCACCCCTCACACCACAAAGGTGAAAGAAAAAGCAAAAGACAGTAGAATAAACTACTTCTGCTTAACTGCCTGGGATCTTGTCATTTGCTACATGGACTCAGATTCTGTTAAACTTACTGCCACAGTAAGTTCACAATGAAACACACAAGTTTCATTCAGGTTTATGCTGGCTTCCCCAGTGACATAAATCTTTAAATTCTTCCTCCTCTGGATGACCCAGCCAAGGAAACAGCTCAATATAACTTCAGCTTTGTTGATGGATAACAGAACTTTTCTTTGTTCCTTCTCTGGTCTTTGCATCTTGAGAAGGCATGTCCCACTTGCTTCAGCTCTGAACCGAGTTCAGCATTTCAGAATCTCTTAGGTTTTTTAGGCCCAGATATAGTCACGATATTCAGGATGATCTTCCAGACAGGCAATAAACTAAGATGTAGAAGGGTACTTACTAGAAAGTTTCAGTGTCATCTCCCAGCTGAAATCAGGAAGAGAAGCTTTGCTGTCACTAAAACCAGTTTTACTCTTACAACGAAATCAATCTTAATTCCACGTATGCATTTTATGGCAATTTATTCTCTCCTGAGTATGCAAGCATGTATTTCTGGGTATGGCATGTATTTCTGGATATGGATCCATGTTGGGATCTATATCTGGCTTGTTTGGAGGGGATTTTAAATGAATAAATATAAGCTCATAACTAAATTTTACAGCATATTAAAATAATTCATTTTTATATTAATTTTTGCTTCCTTACATTAGAGTAATCTTGGGTTCAAAAAGTGTCTAGATTTATATTCCTCTCAAAGTTTCTAATAATGATTTTCAATACACAGAAAAAGGGCTGCATTCTGCATTTCTGCAGTGCCAGGCAGAGCAGTAGCCATTTCCTTTTTGTGATAACAGATAACAAACCTTTCAAAGCCACAAAGTGACAAGAACTAATAAAAGGAGGCATTATCCACCCCCACGTTTCTATTAACAGTTTTATATAGCATCATGTAAGCCTCATCAGAGCAGAACACAATAGTTTCCCCAACACAAAAGCAAATATAGAGTGACTGAGAAGATGAAAACTTCTACAGGAAGTTCGTATTTCTCTTTGCCTTCAAGGCTACATTCAGACTTTCCATTATGATCACTGATCTCAGAAAGACAGGTAAATGAATGCTATTCCAATTTAAATCCTTCTTGTAGCAAGAGAGGATGCACCCAGTAAGAAATCTGAAGAATAAGTTATGGCCTTGGCATACAGAAGAGTCAAAATAATTCTCCTGGATTTTGTGAAGCAACACCACTTATATTTGCTGAGGCTAATGCAACTTACCCCTCCAGACCCCAGTAAAGCCTGAGCTTAGGGTAAGAAAATGTCAGAATAGTACCTTTACTGACAAAGCGAAATTAAATACTCGATAATATAGAGGTTAATACAGAAATTAGGGACACTTTCTGGATAGATAACAGATTTGGGAAGTGGGAGACGATACGGCACAAGATGGGACACAGGCAGCAGGAATAAGAATGAAACATGGGAAGAGAAAGAGATTCACACTTGCTGCTGTCAAATCCTTAGGCTGGATGCTTCCTGTCTCACAGAGCTGTATTTTTGAAGGAAGCTTATATGCTTTCCATAGTGATTGTATAAGCATCTCTTCCTCATGTTCCTTGAAGAAAATATTGAAGTAGACATAGTACTTCTTATTTATACATTTCAAAACCTTAAAGGAAAAGGAACACGGTCTACTGTCAGATTCAGAAATCCATCTCCAGAGAGCAAGAAACGCACACACAACTGAGATCTAAGTAGCATATTCTGTTTTTTCATAGATCAGAAAAAAGAACAGTTTTATAAGGAATATACCCTAGGAAAAAAGAAAGCTCCATGTACTGAATAGAAAAAGCCAGACTAGTAGATTTACAACATTTTACATCTCAGCATCTTGCACGTCCAAAGAATACTGAATGATACGGCAATTAAAAGGCAGAACCGAAGAAATATATATCCAGAAAATGCCCAACAGAAGGTGCTGATAAGAAAAGTCTTCCCACATGTTACAAGTGTGAGAGGGAAGGCAAGAATTCCAAAGACGTTGCCATTTGAAAAGCATTAATCAAACCAACTTTAGTTGCTGTTACCCGAAGAGTCCTGCAGACAGCCCGATTGCTGTGCATGTGCATACATACGCACGCATACAGCCATTTACTATGAACAAACACATAGCTCCACCCAAAAAGACTATTTAGCTCACCTAATTCCTCGTTTTTAAGACCACCATATTTTTACTTCAACAGAAATTTCCGGGTATTAACACTGATTTCAGCCTGACATGACAGGAAAAGAAGCTGCACAGATACACCTCTCAGTAAAAAAATCTGCCTTTAAGAGCCCAAATTCATGATCGATACAGAATGTCTGTATTGAATGTCTGAATAGCTAAAGAAGAAAGCATTGTTTATAGTTTATATTCTCCAGTAGAAAGGTCACTAGGGAAGACAATTCAATATTTAAAGCATGAAGAGCAAAGCCTGGGGAAAGATGTCTGCCACTATAATTCCTCACTGACAGGTCCAGGGGATAACAGAATACCTTTCTTTGCTGCAAACATAAGGACAGCAAATGATTTTTTTGCTTTCCCTCGCCCATTTTGAAGGAAGATGTAAACCCCAAATGCTCAAAGGAGGGCTATCCTCCCCTTCCTCTGCAAGCCTGCAACCAGCAGGATTGCAATGCCATTCCTGTTTGCTTCCCCCTTTTTTTCCCTGACACTCCTTATGGTATCAGAAGCATGTGGTCACCAGAAGAGAAAGAATTAATTACCACTTGGCTATGTGCAGGATGACTGATGAATATTCATTTGGTAGCTGAAATGGACTTTGCCTCATGATTAAGGAGGACTTCACTGAATATTCCTATTACCAAATCACACGGTGCTTTATATAACACTTGACAAACTGGAGTGGAAAAACCATCACTGGCAAAATAAGGGGCAAAGGGAAAGGGCTGTACTGATTTTGAACAGCTTAAATACAGGAACAAATAAAATATGCCTTTGCATTACTCTACTGAAGGAGACCTTAAAACAGTCCAAGGCTCTGATTCACAATCCCTGCCAGGCACAGCTGTGGAAGGAAAGACTTAGCTGAAGAGGCCGCTGTCCCCTCAGATGGGACCAGCAACTTCTTCAGGGGATGAACCTCAGTCAGGTGGCAAATCACCGTCTTCGGCCATCGCACATCACAGCCTTGCAAATTAACATAAATTGACAGAGATGTTGCCTCTTGTTAATACACTGGGTTGCGGTGGCCTAGACCAGGCGTACCACCTTTCCAGAACTCAGCTGCAGGGGCATAATTTTCTGCAGGGAGTAGGGGACAGCTTTACAATTGTCCCAGCTGGAGTCAGCAGAGGACACAAATGAGCCTGTATTCTCCCAACACGCTGCATTTGAAAATGAATTTTTATGAACTAGTTTGCCATGCATCCAAGCAAAGGATAGCGCTGGAAGGACACTAGCGAGCTTGCGGTCAGCAAACATACCGTAAGTGATATAGGTTAACAAACACTATCTAGAAATCCTCGTTATATCAGCGTTTAAGGGATGTACATGCTCTCAGGCCAGAAAGTTCAGCTGTGATTTTTTTTAGCCACCATCATCAAGATTTAATTTTTACAGCAAAATATCCACATAAACCTTTGTTCAACAGTACAATGCTGGCAGTATTACATGTCATTTGAGCACTTTATTTTCAGAACCAAATATATGAAATATATGCATTCAAATTTAGGGTTGGACTCCTTGCACAACTGTGTTAGTAACAAAAGGCACCTTTTAGTCAACTGGCCTTTCTAACTTTACACTTGTGTTACAAACATTAAAGATCTGCTTCACCAGTTTTTATTAACAGCTCTGGTTCCTGCTCCTCTCGTCCAGTGGAATGGGCACGAAAGTGGTTTCTTCACCATTTCTTAACACAACCTTGGTGAATTTAAAAAAGCAAAACAAAACTGCTTATAAAAAAAAAATAAATATAGAAGCAATCCAGAGACTAGTGACACCTTTTTTCCTTTCCTTCTTTTTAAAAAACAACCAACCAACCAAACTCAGGAATAAATCTATATAAACTCTTCAGATGTGAATAAGTAAGATAAATAAGGGGCACCAGCCTGGCAAATGGGTACACACTTGTCTTCATGTCTGTGTCCAAAACAGGGCTGGGAAGTGACCTGGGCCACATACTTCCTGGCAAAAAGTGAGACTTCAGCAAATACCACCTATTGAAACTACGCCCTGGCACGATACCAACTGTACCAGGTTTGGCTCCCCCGACTCTGCAGCACACTGGCAGCACTGTGAGACTCTGGAACAAGCCACACATACCCCCCAGTTCCAGGCTTCTAGAACACATGCAGCACATTTCAGACGCTAAATAACTAAAATGCCATTACCTTTACTGTCCCCATTGCCCATTTTCCAGCAGAGGACACGTTCACCGTTCCTTGAAGTTAGGCAGCTCTTCAGGTCATTATGTCTTCCTGTATGGACAAGGACACTGAGGCACATTCTGTTACTGCTCAAGTCAACTTCTTGGAAAGCTTTCCAGAAGATGAAAATAAGGTGCCTCAGACAGACAACACCAAAACATCTCTACAGTCAGTGTTACTGTTCCACGTGGCCTCCTGGAAGCACTAGAAAGTGAGAAGTTTTTGCTTTTGGGGAAGGAGGCTATGACTTACCAAAACCTGTGAATTTAGTAATGCCAGAGATCCTAGCAAGTACCAAATTTAAGAACATAGGTGCTTCTCTCAGTTTACCAACATGCTGAGGAAACCACATGATCACTTATAACTACTAGAAAATGCTTGTTTCTGATAATTTTTGGTAACACGGGTAAGAATCACAGAATTTCTTCTAGCCAAACATGAGAAAAACTTTGGCAAAAGGAATGACTGAAAATATTTTGTAAATGTTAACCCACAAGAGAATGCAATGAGGACAGGAACAAAGGTCCTTATATAACTACATCCAGGCTATAGGTAAAAAGGGACACACTTGGAGAAAGCAGACCCTTCTCTAAATTTAGTCCTTGTGCTAACAGAACCCGCCACCTAATTCACTGTGGCCAACTCCTGCAATAAAAGAGTACCATGAATTCAGAGGTTTTCCCAGGTTTTAACACTTTTTCCCAAAGTGTTAAAAGGTACAATATCTCTTTGTGTGGGTGGTTGTTTTTTTCTAATTAGGCTTCTTATTTTTGTAGCTTCATGAATATGCTTGAGAACCCTCTTCCAAAAGGCTCAAGAACCAGAAGAGGAGATATTGCAAGGTGCCTTTACTCTGATCCATTCTTAAATAATTTTCATTCTACTGGTAAAAGGATAGAAGAATTTTCAGGTTTTTTGGCCACAGGGGCTTGTCAGCATTAGATGCATTAGTACACCTTCCATACAACTTACACCTCAGCCCCACACATGCAAAGATCAGCTCTAAGAAATGCATAGTCCTGTTCTTTAGCACACATGGAGATACATCCTCCATGTACCTTGTCATCAGCATCCCATTCAATCTCCAGTCATGGCCCAAGGGCTAACCACCAGCCTCAACTCAATGAACCTTCCCCTCCTCATTAGGACTTACTAATGTTTCATAATTAACCACACCACAAGCTTAAGTAGTCTGTTGACTGCTCGACCTTTCTCCCTCAACTTTCTTTTCAAAGCCTTTTGAAACTGCTGCTTCCTTCCCATTTGGAACATGATCATACTTGCCTTTGTAGAAACACAGAATGTTTCTATGTTTTGCTAAAATTTTACATTTGTGTAGCAACTTATTCTTGAAAAAAAATCTTATCTGGACCCAAAATGACCTCAAGTGACTATCACAGTTGCACCACAACTTAAAAAGTACATCTTGCTTCAAATGCTGTGTTGTTTCCTTGTATGCTGACCTGAGGTTCTCCTGTGTGCTCCCATTTGCGCTGTGCTTTGCTGCAAAACCATGAGTCACTTTGACTCCCCTTCTCTGTGTCCCTCTTCATCCAGTCTTTGTCTTACTTGTCTGGAAGATTGCAAGCAGAGGGCACAGGGCAGCGTCTGACTTCTCTGGTGCTTACAACATCGGGGCTCACTTACTTTGGGTTTTAGGTTGCACGTTGTACAAAGAGGAACAACTCCTAGTCACAACAGGCTTGCAAATCCACTTAAAGTAAGTGGATTACAGTAAGGCTTTTATAACATCAGTGACTGTTCTGAAGCAGCACATTAAGGTTATGCTTATTTCTATTACCTTTCCGTTGAATTAAACAGTAGGAGCAGACAGCCAAAGAAAATATAGGTATTATTTCTAATAATCCAATTCCACAGCAAGTTAAAGAGGGAAATAAGTCATTTTAAAGCTTTCTAAAATTGAATGAGATTTTTTAACAAGAACTTCACAGGGTCAGTTCATTAAGTATCTTGGTATACCAAGGCTCAAATTTGGAGGCTTCCCCTCACATTAGAAACATCATCAGTTCAGTTTGTGTCTATAAGCATATCCTGCAGTTGCTTATGCCCGTGCAGTGGGTTGACCTCAACCAATACTGAAACACCCACCCTGACTCCTGCTTCATTCCTCTCCTGCAGGATGGCAAAAAAATAGAAGGGCGGCAAGAAGATTCATGGATTGAGATAATGACAGTTTGACAGGTAACGCAAAAATGAGCATGCAAGCAAAGCAAAAAGAGGAATTCATTCACTACTTTCCATTGGCAGGCACAATCTTCAGCTACTTCATGGAAAACAGCACCTCAATTTGCACAATAGTTGCTTGGGAAGACTGCCATAACCACAAACTTTTGCCCTTCCTCCTCCTTTCACCAAGCTTTTAATGCTGAGCATGACATCAAATGGTATGGAATATCCCTTTGTTCAGTTCAGGTCTGCTGTCTTGGCCCTGTTGCCTCCCAGACAATTTGCCAGGTCTCACCGTATTGCTATCCCAGCCACCTTCTTCCCTCTATTCCAGGGAGACTTTACTCAAATGGGTTGCTTGATTGCAGTGCATGTTTCACATGTGTGACGGCCTCAACAGTCAGGGCCACTCCTCAATCACAAGGCCATCTTTTAGTTGTTATCTCTCCCAGTAAGTCCTTATCTTGAATTCATCAAGCTTTTTCATCCTATTTTCTCCCCCCGTCCTGTAGAAAAGGGGAGTAAGAACAGCTCAGTGGGCATCTGGCTGCTGGCCAAGGTTAACCCATCACAATCTCTTTTTTGGCACCCGACATGGGGTACACAGATTTAAGCTGGTAACCTCTTGACCTGGGTCAACCCACCACAATCCAAACCTGCTTGCTTTAAGGCATTCCTTATAGATGGACAAAGCTCTTGCCCAGAGCAAAGATCAAGCTTGCCTTGGATGACCTCCTTGACTGAGTTTTTGAGTATAATTATCTACTGAACATTCAAAATTCAAAGCTGCTGAGAAATGCACGTGATTAGCACTCCTGCAGGCAAGAACAAGGCATCTTATCAAGGTGTTGAACACATGCAGTGAAACTTGGTTAAATAAATCATCTTTTAAATCAACCTTTGCCCAATCAAAGTCCAGCCTTACTTATAGGTACAGTCGAAGGAGGGACAGCAAAAGAGCCTGTGAAGCCTGTTCCATACAGACATACAGGTAAGAAATTTCTTTTTTGCTAATCCTTCTTCCCTAAGAAAAAATCATTTTTACAATCCAGAAATTCTTCATGTAAAGTTTTCAGGGATTAAAAGCAGTAGTATGAAGTACACTGTAACCTTCCTTCCATTTTTAAATACAAGTAAGTGATCTTTTGCACAAAAGCCTACTGATTCTTCGGCTTTATGTACCACTGATTTTTCATGTTAACTTCAGGAATTAGCACAGATTCCCAGTATTGTCAAGAAAAACTGCTCTGAGTTGTAGATGTGATCAATACAGTCTGATGTGTTCTAAACAATGCCCAAATAATAAGGCAGTCCATCCCTATACGGAGCCAGTCCCAGTGCAACTACATGGAGACTCAAAAGAGCATAAGGCACCTAACTAAGGAGAACAAGTGAATCGTGATCAGTAGGCTTCCCATCCCTGCATGCTGAGATTCCCCATATTCTCCAGCTTCAGTGACATCTGTGACCCATTCCCACAACACATCCATACTGTTCTATATGCTGCCCAACTAACCTCAGCAATGCACTTTCAGCTTGAAGAACAAATAGTCTGTAGCATGGGTAGCCACAAAGGTGGTTCTGCAGTAGGCTGCTACCATGGAAGGATTTCACTGACAGCTACTTCCAAAAAAAAGGGAAAGAAAAAAAGGCAACTTCCCACATACATTAGTCACACAGGTGATATAAACAGAAGAAAAACACAGAGTTGCAAAGAAATCTTCACATGCAAACAAATTAATTTTCTCAGTATTTATTAGGCTGTGATTAATGGCTAATCTCTGCAATACAGCTATGGCCTTTTGATAGACTTCTGTCAGTAGAGAGAGGCAGAAAAAAAATATATCTTTCCAGTTTGTTAATTACCTGGACTTTTCAATTGGAGGAAGCTGTCTTCATTTGTCTTGTTCCTTTTTCATCATGGATCTACGGCAGCAGCATTTCCCTAGATAACTATCTTTGGAGTTGTTCCCTGGTCACAACGATTGGTTACTTTCAGTAGGTAGTATTCTTGCTAATGATCTGCATTACCCAAATCAGAGTTTCATCATAAAAGCATAGAAGACTTTAGGCTGAAAGGGACTTCTGGGAGGTCACCCTGTCCAATGTCCCATACAAAACAGGGCCAACTTTCATCAGGTTTCTCAGGGCCACATCCAGGTAAGTATCTCCAAGGAGAAAGATTCCACAGCATCTCTGGGTACCTGTTCTAGTATGCAACAGCCCCCAAGATGAAAATCTGTCCTTATGGCTCTCTAATTGGAATTTCCCTTGCTGCAGCCTGTGTCTGTTGCCTCTCATCCTACCACTGTTAACTTCCAAGAAGAGTCTGTTCTCTATACAATCCAGTTAGGCAGTTGAAGACATCAATATGATTCTCCCTTTAGTTTCTCTTCCCAAGACTGAACAAACCCACCTCCCTCAGCCTCTTTAAACATTATGTGTTTCAAAACCTAAATCACCTCAGTGGACTAGCTCCAGGATGTCAATTACTCAAAACTGGAGACGATACTTGCATGTGATCTCACAAGTGCCAAGGACAGAGGAACAACACCTTCCATGGACCTGCTGGCTACATTCTGATACCATCCAGAATAGAGTCGACCTTCTTCACTGCAAACCCACACCACTGACTCACATTCAACTTGGGCACTTGAGTGCTGCCCAGCAGCGCTGCCTTCTGGCCAGCCAGAATTAAGACTGTATTGTTCTGCATGGTCTAGATAAAAATATTTTTTTTCCCCACTTTGTTGAACCTCATGAGTTCCTGCACTCATGAACAACAACACTGCAGTTATGATGCTGTTTCCCGAAACTTAATTTTGTTTAGCTAAACTAAATAAGAACAGGAAAGCCTGGTTAGGATAATGAGGTTGTTCCTTGATCCCATCTGCTTGTCAATCTGCATAGGTTGCCCAGAGAAGCTGTAGACTTTGCATCCTTGGAGATATTCAGAAGGCTGAGATCTGGGACTGTTCAGCCTGGAAAGGCAAAGGCTCAGGGAAAACTTAGCAATGTATAAAAATATTTGAATGAAGGGTACAAAGAAGACTATTTTCAGCAGTGCCCAGTGGCAGGATGAGAGCCAATGGGCACAAACTGGAACACGAATATCTGTCTGAATGTAAGAACACTTTTTTACTCTGAGAGTGACTGAACACTGCCCAGAGACATAATGGAGCCTCCCTTCTTGGAGATATTCAATAGCTGTCCGGATTTGGTCCTGGAAAACTGGCCCTCAGTGGCCCTGCTTGAGCATAGGGGATGAACGAGATGACCTCCAGAGGTCCCTTCTAATCTTGACTATTCTGCAATTCTGTTAAATCCCATTTTATCAGATAACTTTCCTAGAGCGTTCCACTATTTTTGTGCTCCCATTATTTTTCCTCTGTAAGACTTAATTCTGATATTAAATCCTCACCTCAATTTTCAATGTTATCACAGGCAGACAACTTCTCTCTTCCAGTTCTGCATCTTGCTTAACTTCATTTGAGATAGGGAGACAAGAAAAGCAAGGAGGGCAAGAGAAAAGGGATTGGTTTCTTCTCCCCAGCATTGTTATCTAGCTTCAACTTTGCACTGCTGGATTTCCGGGGAAATGAAACCCCAAGACTTCTGAAGCAAACTGTCTCAATATATATTTAGAGGGAACATATCCAGGTAAGCTTACTGGTTTTACTTACACTTACCTTTTCCATCCTGTCTGGTAGAGATGACTTCTGTTCTTCAGCCCCGAGAATGTAAAGTGACTAAAAAGCCTCAAAACAGCTATGGATTCTACCTGCGTGTTGAGAAAGACACAGCAGGGCACCTCATCCGGAACGTGGAAAAGAACAGTCCAGCTGAAAAGGCTGGCTTGATGGATGGAGACAGAGTCCTCAGGGTTAATGGTGTGTTTGTAGACAAGGAGGAACATGCACAGGTACATCTGGGGAGGGACTCTTTATCAGGGAATGTAGTGACAGGACGAGGGGTAATGGTTTTAAATTGAAAGAGGGTAGGTTTAGACTAGATACTAGAAAGAAATTCTTTACTGTGAGGGTGGTGAGACACTGGAACAGGTTTCCCAGAGAAGCTGTGGGTGCCCCTTCCTTGGAAGTGTTCAAGGCCAGGCTTGATGGGGCTTTGAGCAACCTGGTCTGGTGGGAGGTGTCCCTGCCCATGACAGGGAGGTTGGAACTCAATGATCTTGAAGATCCCTTCCAACTCTAACCATTCTATGATTCTATCTCTGTTTAGTCTGAGGTCCATACCACTCACCCATTTCCCAGAGCCACTGCCGCTATGTGAAGCTTTCTCTTCCAGAATTTATGGCATCTTCAGCTAGGAAATCCAAGATCTAATTAAACTCCTCTGAGTATCTCCCTGAATCATTCATTACCCACCATGGGCATGAAATGTCTTTGGGGTGCCTCCATAGTATATAAGCAGAATGATAAGCCAACAAAAACAGGAGACAGTGAAACCCTTCCTGGGGAGAGCTTTTACGTCAATCACTGTAGCACCTGCTTGCCATTTCACCTTGTCCACTACAGGTGGTGGAGATTGTCAAAAACAGTGGGAATTCTGTTGTACTTCTTGTTCTGGATGATGCATCCTATCAAAAGGCAGCAAAAGAGGGAGTGAACTTGGAAGAGCTGGGTCAAAAGGTGTCAACAGGACAGCAGCAGGAGCAGCAGTCACCACAATCCATGGCCAATGGAGCAATCACTGCAGTTCCACAACCTCGGCTCTGCTACCTCATGAAGGAGGCGAAAGGCTATGGCTTCTCTCTGAAAACCACAGAAGGTGAGAGCCTGGGGAGAAGAGATTGTATATAGATACACACGGCAGCAGGGACAGAGGCAACCACACTTAATGTGTAGGGGCCAATGGGGACATACAAACTGCTCTTGCTAACAGAAAGAAAAGTGAGAAGCAGCAAGTTCAGGTTCATCTCTAGTCCATTTCTGTGTAGCATGTGCAGTACACAGTTTTCTGAAGCCCACATTTCTTATGGGGTGGAGAAAAGATGGAGGGAAAAAAAGAGACAAAAAGAATTAGTGATCTTCTGCTTGTTATTTAAGCCCACTTACCAAAACCAAATTTGCAGTCACTACTCAAATACCCGACATACCCAAGATGCTACATTAGGTCCTGTTCCACTCCTTACCTCCAAAATCTGCATACAAGGTTCTAGATAGCTTTAATAAACACTTTTCCTAATTTGTAAGCTATTTTATTTAGAAAGCAAGGGATTTGGAACCTCTTCCATGTAAGGTCAGTCAACAGAACGCGCAAGTTTTCTGGAAAGCATTACCTCTAAAGAGGGTATTTTGGAATGCAATATAACTGAAAGACCAAGCATGGAAGCCTTCCAAACACAGGAAATTATGAAATGTATAAAAACAATAAAAGCAGCTCCTCACTTCAGATTGGGAGGGGAAGGAGGCAGGAATCAAATCCTTTTCAGCTATCTTGTATAAAGAGTGCCCCTTTGGCACTCTTGATAGAGAAATAAAAAGATTGTTTGAGCTGTAAAGAGTGAACAAATGCCTCCCTCCCCCACAGAAGTTATTTTTCCAGAACCGAGTAAGAGACAGAATCTATGTGGAAGGTTTGTGGTACCACTGTAAGCTGTACATAAGCAGAGACCAAGAGTCTCTAAGGACATCAGAGCCGAGTTTCCTTAACTTCCTTAATTCCTTAACTTCCTTAATTCAGGCATATTTCAGTGACTTACCCCTGTGTAATGAGTTTTCATTTATTTTAGGACATAAGGGGTTGTTCATAGTAGAGCTTTCATCAGAAGGAGCAGCTGCAAAGGCTGGTGTCCAAAATAACGATCGCCTGATTGAAATCAATGGAAAAAATGTGGAAAGCGACACACACGAGGAAGTGGTGGAAAAGGTATTTGTTTGCATCCTGATTCATCTCCTGTTCTGGCCCACTTTCACAGCAACCTAACAGCGTTACTGAGGAGGCAGATCTGGCTGATTTGAATGCTTCCCAGTAAAACTTGGAAGCTACTATTTGTGTATCATCTGCTTTGTACCCCCCTGCTTTGGCTCTGTTGTCAAGCAGCCTCTTGAACTGACTCTGAATGAGTACTGCCATCAAGACAGTCCAAAGAATTTTAAATAACCTAAGTATATTGGTGCCAGAAACCCTATTAAATGCTCTGTTCCTAGAAGTCCTGGAAATACTCCTAATGTTAAGAGGGCAAGTCATCAAATGCGGTTTTCAGGGCAGGAAGAGGGGGAACTCTCTTGATGATACAGTTAGCATGGAACAGGGAAAATTCAGGATTTTAGACAGTAGCTCCTTTCTCATGTTAAGTCCAAAACTAATGAAAATTACTGTGCAAGTAATTTCCCTACTTGGCCTCAGCTGCAAAGAACATTGCTAATGAGGCTTCCAGCTTTCCACCACTGGCATTGCTAAAATGCAGCTGGAGCTAAAGAGATTTCAGAGAGCCATGAGGCAGTGCATATTCTGGCATGCCAGCACCACAATTCAGTGCATGCTACTAACTATGGAACCATGCAACACCTGTGTTTTCTTGAGCTGCTGTAACATCATCAGCAGAGTGACTTTGGTTAAGATGAATAAAGAGGGTCCCCATTTGATTAGAAAGCAATAAGAGAAGGACAGACTTGGAGAGGTTGCACAGACACCCCCCAAAAAACCCCAAAACCTCCAAATCAGTAATACAGTGAGATGGAAGATAACCGAAAGTGACAAAATTTACTCATCACTGTAATCTAAAATAGTGGCATAGATGGCATGGTATGTCTATATTGTAGAGTTCCACATCTAGATAAGCCAAGCACTATCTGCTGAGGCTCACTAGATTCCACTGGCACTGTATCCCACCCTCACCACCCTCTACAGCTAATTCCCTAGAGGTCAAGAACACAGTGTGAAATACAGAAAATTTCCTCATATATATATATGCTGGGTCTTACATGCCCAAGATCTTGTCACAGTCCAAATTTCTGACTGGAGGAAAAAAAAAAAATAATCAACTTGCAGTAGCACGGCCTACACCTATGGCTCATTCAACAGCACCCACACACTACTATGTATCAGTACACCAGTTACCAAAGTATTTACAATTCCCTCATGTTGTTGAAGGGGTGACCTCTGAGATTGTACATGTACTATCACAGGTAAAGAAGTCTGAAAATCATGTTATGTTTCTACTTTCAAATGAAGAAACGGACCACTATTACACAAGTCGGGAGATGGTACTGAGCAAAGAGAGTGCCAGCCTAAGATTGCTTCCCCTCAAACCTCGACTTATTGAGATCCAGAAAGGAAAAAATGGTTACGGCTTTTATCTACGGCTGGAACAAAATACTGGTGGTAAGAACCAAGTTAACACATAGACCATGGCATTTGCTACCCAGTTTCTTCCTGTACAAGGTTTGCAGATTTCATTCTCTTTGGCTTCTTACTCATCATCTAGGAGACGTCTTCTCTATAGACATGTTGCAAACAGAGCTACATCAGGGAAATGGTGTCAACCCAGAGTGTGATTCCAACAATTAGCCTTTGCCATGCATTTTAACATCTTTAAACTTACAAAGCATATGCCTTCACATCAATCTTTTTTCCCTTCTGATCTTAGATCATGTAATCAAGGATGTTGATTCTGGGAGCCCAGCAGCCATGGCAGGTCTCAAAGACAATGACATCTTAGTAGCTGTGAATGGTGAGCAAGTGGATGGTCTGGATCATGAAAGTGTGGTGGGAAAAATTAAGCAGTCTGAGGCAAAAACCACACTCTTGGTAGTGGATAAGGAGACTGATGCCATGTATAAACTGGTAAGAAAATGCAAACTACTGTAAGAATTGATAACTTACCATTATGAAGAGAAATACACAGCAATGAAATAGCCAGTCTGTTCTGACAGACGCTTCTTCAACTTGCAGGAAATGTCTAAGGTACACCTGTATTTCAGCAACTCTCCTTGCATTTGTTCAGCAAGCCACTAAAGACCAAAATTTTTGGCCTCTTCCAGATTTTTATAGGTGTTATCGGAATAATTCTAAATTTAAACACACCTCAAGAAAGGTGAGAAGTTTAAGACAGCAAATCCAGATCTATGTGGCTGTGTAACCATTTATGAACAAAATGAGTAACAAAATTCCCTTTTCACAGATCAACACTGTAGTTTTCCACTCAGCCAGATGTTAACAGCAAAAAGTTCTTCATTCCAGCTCAAGTCTGAGTCATTAAAACGGTCTCAAACAGAACATGTTGAGCATGAAAGCCTAATGCAGATTTCACAACAGAAGTTTTTATGTTAACAAAAGTTTTATTTGTCACTTCTTCCAGGCTCAGATTTCTCCCTTCTCATACTACTACAAAGCACAAGATCCAACTCCCGCTAAAATGGACAAAAAAGTGGAGTTGCACACTGAACAGAAAGTGAACCACAAGCCAAGAATCTGCAAGATGGTGAAAGGGCCTCATGGCTTTGGCTTCAGTTTGAACATGATCAAGAACAAGCCTGGACTGTTCATCAGTGAGGTACTAATGTAGACTGAGAAATAAGGAAAAGCTCGGGTAGTCTGTCGGACAGCCACCTCCCTTCCGTCCTGCAAATATATTAAAGAAAAGCAACAAAAGAAAAGTCTCCTCTCCAGAGTTCTCAGATAAGAGATGTAATTGTTAAAAGTCAGACTGACATTGTAGGACTAAGAAAAAAAATAAGCACCAGAAAACATTCCTCATTCTGCTAGATGTCTAGAGGGAAGCGGAATCCAGCTTTTGCATCATTTCTGCTTTTACGCATGAGGCTGGTATGCTAAAGTTAGTATTTTAAATTTATTTTTTTTTTGACTGTAGAACATCCTAAACGTAAGGTAGACACTTTCACCCTGCTATACCTGCCCTTCTCTGAATTTCACAGCTGGCAAAAGTTAAATGCCTACTGTCTCAAAGTACATCCGTGTCTTTAGCTTCCTTGAGAGGAAGAGTTCCACTAATTATGAAGGAATCTGTGAAATGTAGTAAAGTTAACTTTAAAACCACTGAACAGGGGCTTGCAAAGAAGAAATTGGCTTTCCTCATCTTCGTGATTCTACAATGCCACATTTCTATAATGAAAGTCTACCAAAACCAATATGCATCTTAAATCTCAAACTGATAGGTTCCATGTTTATTGTCTAAGCCTATTGCCTCTCTCAATTCATTTCTGCCCCACAAACCTCCCCATCCACATGCTTATTTTGCTGTCTTGTAAGGACAGCAGTAGCACAATGGTCTAGTTAACCATCCATTGTTACTGCATCTTTCCAAGTTTTATGGTAACATCAGAGTTTGAACTTGCCTTTGCAGGTACAAAACCAAGGGCCAGCTGACACAGCAGGTGTAGAAAATAACGACTTTTTGGTAGAAGTGAATGGGGTGAATGTGATCAATGAATCCTATGACAAAGTGGTGGCAAGAATCCAAGATACTGGTGACAGACTAACACTACTGGTGTGCAGCAAAGATGCCTACAAATACTTCCAGAACCAGAACATTCCCATCACAGCCTCAATGGCAGATCCAGTCCACGACACTTCTGACCCTGCTGCTTATAAAGAAAACCATCTGTCAGAGTCAGAGAGAAACTCACCTGAACCAAGGGAAAGGGTGAGTAATAATGCACTAAGTAGATGTTGAGGGATCATCTAAGGGATAGGACAACTTTTTTCACCTCAGTATTCCTGAGCCTGGACTTTTACTACAAGTCAATGTTATTAAAGGGAAGCTGTGGTATGATTATCATAAACAACTCTTCCTTTCCCCACACATAATATAGGTGAGTATCTTTAATGCCAGATTAAATCACAGAAAGGATGCACATACAAGAGATTTTACTGAACAAGATAATCCAAATACAGTACTCCTTAATGAAGATGGGAAACAGGCAATACAATCCTGAAAGTACAGGGGAAAAAAAGTGCTTAAATACACCAAAAAGAATAAGCCACTTTCAGGGAAATCAGCTGAAGTATTTATAAACATCATTTTATAGAAGGAAGAGCGACTGACAGGTTAGCATGACATTTTCTAGGAAATGTGGTGATTTGAAAATAATTTACTCCGTGCCATTAGAAAGAATCTGCAGCATGAGCAAAGTCAGAAAAGCAGAAAGGTATTTCTTCTTGAAATGGTTATCTTAAAACCTCTGTGTGGTCAGCCTTAAATATTTAAATGTTTCTTTTCTGATCATGCAAAAGAGGCAAACAAGGTAGAGTAAGACCAGTACAGTCTCCTATTCATTTTTCATTAGTCTTGTCTGTGAATGTCCAGCTGCAAGGTTTTTCAAGTTTCTTAGTCACCAAGCTGTATTTTGCAGATCTGAAGTTAGCAGCACTTTTGCGTGCAAATTCAGCAGGTATGGGAATTAAACAACAGGAAACATTGGACAAATTTCTCTCTACGTGTACCTAACAAAAAAGTGCTTGAACAACAAAAATCACATTTGTTGGCTCATTCTGCCATTCAAACAAGTATATGATTAGTGCAGATGAAAATAGGAGTCCTTCAGAACACTGCACACTATCAAGCATGTTTACAAACTAAAAATAATCAGAATCTATTTGTTACTCCTCTGCAGGCAAGCTCATCCTCCTCTTCACAATCAGCTGCCTCTACAAGAGCAGACAGTGACAACGACGACACAAAGTTGTAAGGAGACAAACTACGCCAGGAACAAAACCAAAAAGAACTTCCAGATCCTCCTTCTTCAATCATTCTTTGCTACCATGCCTCCCAGAACCTGACTGTTCCTATGAGTGCCATACCTGTAAAGGACTGCAATCTCTTGCTGAAATGCAGCTGCCTGAAATAAACACTTGCATTCATTTAACACACTGCAATTGCACTTCACTGCCTTTCTACCTTCTAAATAGGGCAGTTAGTCCTTACTTCCATAAAGGTTTAAATAACTAGAAGTACATAATTAAGTATACTGCAGCAGAAGGCAGAAACATTTTATAGATTTGTAAAGCATCTTAACCTTTTAAGGATAAGCTCTTAATAAAGAGCAACTGATTTCTCCCCTTCTCCCAGGAGAGACAGTTCTCCCCCTAATCCAAGTCCAGCCACTAATCTCTGTGGTGACTCTTCTATGCTGTACTTACAGCAGTACAGCTGCTGTGAAATGGCATAAACCAATGTACTCTGTGCATTACACTCCCTTCTCCTGCTAACACTGCAGAAATTTCTTTCAAACATTAAGCTAACTTCATAATTTATAACTCAAGATGCTGAAGCACTATTCCCTCTTCTCTGCAGACAGCTGTGGATGATGGTAGTTAAAACAGCATGCATAATTCAGTCATGAAGGCTTGTCTAACTCCAAGTCACATTGTCTTGAATGTGGCATAAATGGCTGTGTAATATTGCTGCTGTATACTCTGCCTCCTTGCTGTACACTGAAGTCAACACAGAAATAAATTGTTTAGAGTGCTGTTCCCCTCCCTCCCCCCGCCCCTGGTCTTACTCTTGCCACCTATGATTTATGTTCCAGAACAATTTTACAACAAACAAAGCCTAGGACAGTGGCTATGGGAAGCTACAATTTTAGGTCACATGAATAAAATTTACTTTTGTGCTTTAAATTATATGAAGAATGGGAAATGGGCTGTGGGGAACACAAGGTTTACGGCATATATGGTAAACAAGACATAGCTGTCTGTGATCTTTGACTTCACACTGAACTCTATCAAAGAGGAATCCAAAACTTCAGTCTTTATGCAGGGAGAGAAAACAAAGTTGAGACTCAGCAACAGAAAGCTAATCTCCAGCTCTGAAGGATTGTCAGTACTAGTGATACACACTAGCATACATTACATACAGAAACAGAGTGAAATTCTCTCCAATTCACTTCTGCCAAGAAGCAAATCCTAGCCACTTTCGAGCTTGCTTCCAGCCAAATCTTGGGACTGACAAAAAACAACTGTGATGCTTGCATGAGATATTACAAAAACTTGTTTAATTCCACAAACTCAAAGCATTCAACCAGAATTGCCTTCCTCTGAATCCCAATTATGAGTTGATTTTCAACCATATTTCCTTGGTGCCTTCTCTGAAGACGTTCTTCTAACAGTATAGGTCTTACCTCAGACAGCCTACTGTGCAAGTTCCAATGCCCCTAGATATTGGCGCACCAAGGAGTGCCCTTATTCCTTGGCACTGAACTATCTCACATTCAATACGTGCCCTTTCCTTGAAGCTGTGGCACCTTAACAAAATGAGCCACAGAGCTCGAGGATGACATGTGTGTAAGTTCAAAGAGCCAGCTATGCTGCTGGAACATACAGAATAGTCTTGGCTGGCTCTCTTCAACTTTTGCAGTCCACAGGAGCTGCAGCAGTGCAGTTGAAAGGACAGAGAGCAGTGCATGGCTGCAGTCCTTAAAGGGCCATATGCTTTTCTGGGGCTTGTTTATGTGCTAAATAGAGAAAGAGGATACTGGATAGTGCACTAACTAGGAATATCACATCAAACCAACGATGATAAAAGTTGAACTGGAGTTCTCCCAGGACTTCTGTAATAATAGTACGATATTCTAGAGGCATACTCATCCGGATCAGGAGCACTGATGACACAAAATACATGCCCTGTAAATTAAAAAACAGAGAGGGTAGTTATTGTATCACAATTAGCTATGGGGCTAATATGGGTCAGCATACAAAGATTTCATTATGTGTATATGTATACACACACAAATAAGTACGGATGGATAAATGTTCCACATACTCACCATTATTTGTGCTAAAAGCAGAACAATAACATTGGAGGACTTGCTGCTGGAAATGGCATAGAAGAACTAGAAAAGAAAAAAAAATAAGCACTGGGGATAAGCAGTTAGATAATTCTGATGTGCCTTAGGACTGCATGAAAGGTATGTAAGATTCAATACATTTTCATTTAAAAAAAACATACTTTCTGGAGGGATACCTGTACCCTACTTTCAGAAACTTGCAGTCTTAGTATTAAACATGAATCTCCCTTAAGCCAGTGGTGCCATGCGTAAAAGACATATAAGGATATATATTAAAGTTTAAGCTTAGGTACCAAAAGCCAGATCAAGACAATGAGTCACAGGTCTCTTGAGGTAATGCCTTTCCAGTAGCATAAATTAAGCAATCTAAATTCTTTTAATCACCATCTCATCAACCTTACTAATAGTAAGCCCTGGCTACAGCATCCCTTTGAACCGGTGTTTACATTTAACACCTCATTTAACATCTACATCTCTTCCCAACCCTAGTAACAATAGAGACTGAGTGGGGAAATATACTGCAGAAGGTATTTCCCTCACTTCCTCCCTCTGCAAGTATTTATATTATTTAAAGTATTTAAAACATAAATGTGCATTGAAAGGTTATACAGTATGTGTCCCATCCCAAGTTAACAATCTGATAACAGCTTTCCTGGTACAAAACCACTTAAGAGTTCTGGCTCTTACCTTTGTAAGTGTGATTAACAATCCTCTTATAGAGGTAACAATGATTATTCCAACAAGAATAAAGGAAATGTGCTGAGACCAGAATTTCACCTGTATCAACAAGAAGAACAGAGTTCAATCTCTAACACTAACCCCATTTACACTATATTGTATAGCTGCCAGTTCTTCAGTGTCTTTGTATTTCCCAATTGCACAGACATCCATTGTAGACAGGTTGCTATAACAGACATTTTTACAAATATATTAAAAATTGTTTATTCCAAACACACGTGAAAAACAGATTTAACCTACATCAATCACGAAGAACCCTGTATTCACAGGGATATATTTAAAAAGTGTGACAGAACACCTGTGTTCATGAGCAAACATTATCACTCTGCAGTTAAATGAATTAGTCTAAGCAAGTTGACTAACATGTTTCCACTTTCCCCAAACAAACAAGCAAATCACTGCCTCTCTGGCAAGACCACACATTCCGAGCACAGAATCAGTGTGAAAGCAAAGTTCACAGTGCGTTTTCCTGCTCTCCTCAATAAGTTAGAAGTCAAAGACCTATCACTCTCTCCCTACCAGCAGTATGATTTTGTTCAGATAAGACAGAAACTGCTGAAAAGGCTGTAAGAATTAATAAAGTCTCACATCAAACTGGATTCCCAGATAATTTACAGTGATCTCAATTCCTCTTGTGACTGGATCAGTCTTCCCCACACGGTCAAATACAATATTGATAGTTGCCTGCAAGAAAGAGATGGATTTGCATTCAAACAAGAAAACAAAAGCATAGCTCATTGTACACGTGCACAACTCTTACTTTGTACCACCAAGGAAAAGGGCAGGGGACAGTCAAACTGTCTAAGAAAGTGCAAAATGCACACCTGTAAGAATTGCTTGTCTAATACTCTATACAAATAGACAGCTTTATTTCAACCAAGAGCAAGTTGCTTTCAGAACTTCCAGAAACAGGATTTTAAGGAAACTAGAGCATTACTTGATGAACTGCACATATAGCATAATCAATGTAGGGTGTGACGTTTGCATATGTCTGCATAAAACATTAAAACATTTACATACCATAAAGATTTTCCAGACACAATAGATGGAGAAAAAGTAACCCAAAAAATTAAAGTATTTTCCCTGGAAAGTTTTGGAGTACTCTATTCTCTCCTGGAAATACAAAAGGAGGGAGGGGGAACAGAAAACACAAAAAAATATATCATTTCCACAACACAAAATTTTAATGAAGCACCAATAACAGCAAAAACAGCTTTATCCTTCTACACCTCATAATTCAATTGTTTCTGAACTCAAAAGTTTTAATTCAAAAGTTTTTAGGGATGTGGGGCATACTCCAGTACATATCTGAATTGGAAGGAAACTGCCATCTAGATCGCAAATTAAAATAAAAAACAGATCCTTGCTCCAGCACATCACAACATTTCAACATTTACCTGCTGAACAGCTTTCAGATTTTTGTAACATACATTCTCTATCAAACTACCCTGGCCTCCCAATACCCATCTGGGCAGTTACTTTGCTATGTACCTTTGTTGCATGCAAGTCAGCAGTTTCCAGAAAAAGCTGCCTACTCAGCTCTTCTAGGGCATCCACTTCTTGCTGGATAAGGGACAGATCTGGCAAACCAGCACAGTCAAGGCTAGAATACGTCACAAATTCTTAATCAAAAACAAAGCATTCCCCACCTTCAGCCCAAGGGAGACATCTAATGGTTTGACAGCTTTTTTGATCCAGAACAGTTTTTTGATTAAGTCTTAATGCTCCTTGTTAATACTGCACCCAAAGAAATCTAAAGGATAGATATTTTGCCCACTACTCCATTTTAAGAAGGTACACAGTATTTAGGCAGTCATGCAACAAACTTTTTATTCCTCTGCCTGGGGAGCATATCGCAGAACAGAACCATAGCCCTCGAAGGCTGCTGCTCCACTTTGATCACTGTCCTTTGTCACCGAAGTGCATCTCGCAATACATCACGCTCACATCATCTTCATAAACAAAACTGCCGAGTAACTGCTCCAAGAGATTAGTGATTATTATGAAGTCTTGTCAAATAGCCAAATTCTGATTTTGCTATTCCCACAGCTAGTGGGAAAGGAGAAGAAGAAGAGTTCTCAGCCTTAAATATGCAAACTGCACACTTCAAGGGGTTTGGCAAAAAACACTGGTAGCCAACTGTAAGTTAGAAAAATATAGACCCTTGTAATTCTGAACAGATTCTATTTACCCCTTTCACGTGGGCAGAACAACTTCTATTTACCTGTTCCTATCCATTTTTTTGTCACACTGCTATAGCAGCAGTGGCCAGCCAATATCATGAGAACAATTTATTTTGTCAACAAGTTGCTTCCTGCCCTTCTTTTTCTCATGGCTTTCCAACAAGGCCAGAAAGCCAACCATAGGCAAGGTAAAATGCTCATCCAACCAGGAACATTTAAATACATCACAAGTTCTCCATCCCCAAAAAGAACATTTCAATTAATGAGAAAAATATGCATGCAACTCAGTCATATGAGCAGAGGATGCATCAGAATAGAAAGTTGCTTCCCACGTCAGTGACGTGATGAGGAAGACATCTGCAATGTGACACTATAAGTGTGCATATCCGTCCTGTGATCTGCTGTACACCTCAACTATGGTGATGCAACAGTGCATTTACAGGGCAGGGCAGCAGCATACAACTCCTGACCATGTTACAGTAAAACTATGTGTCCAACCCCCGGGCAAAAGGTCAGACAGTAGAGTGGCAGAAAGCAAAATTCCCAGGAGACGTTAAGCCTTTTGGTCAGACTGCTGAAACATGTTGGAACACAAATGCTTTGTAACTGGCCCAACGAACACTCTTCGTTTCAAAAGAGAAGACAGCTGGAGTCACCTCCAAAGGCAGGTGCCATCATGCAGATGAAGGATACTTTCACTGCCTGAAACAGATGTTGTAACACTTTTTATCATTCCCCAAAAGCCAGTGGGTTTGTTATGCACTTCTCCTCTCTGGAACATTGTCCTATGAGCCACTGCTATCCTGAAAGAACAGAAAATACAAGTCCTTAAGAATAAAGTATTTTTATAAAAAATCAAAACAAAAAAACAACAAAAAACCACTCCAAAACCAGTTCCCTAGAAGATACTGTTAAACTAAATTCACTGCAAACAGATGCCCCCTCTTTTTTTCTTTTCCCCTAAGCACCAATCTTGCTTCATAACATTATCTTGATTAGTTCTGGAGTAGAGCCCAGGCCTAATCAAGTGAGATTCAATGAGACACTTCCCAAGATTTCCATTCAGGATCCTGCTTCAATCCTTAAAGGGTTTTAAACCCAATTAAAAATAAGAATTCAAATGCTTTCCTCAGTCATATGATTTGTCGCTTTCCTCTCCTCAAACCCATGACTGTGCTATCTCAAGTTCAGGAATCGGAAGACTTCTCATGCTCCTCTCTCCCCTTGAACACCTCTTCTTTATCACTGCACATCCGCCTCCTCCACAGAACCATGGGCGCTGGATGGTATGCAGCAGCAGCACTCCCTGATATGCTGTCACTCACTACTGGGCTGCATGACAAGCTGTTATGAAGCAGAAACACATAAATCCATTACTGGACTGAACTACTGGGTGCTTCAGGCGATCTGAACACAACTCCTAAAGCTAATTCCAACACTACAGCAGCAGCTGCATATTGTCCCTCACACCCCCATGTGCAGCGCAGCATAATCCCCACAAGCACTACTGGCTTCTGGCTTCATTCCCTCACATTTCTCCCCATTGAAATTTGTGAGCCAGTTATCCACTCCTAAGCTGAAAACTATTCATAGGATTGTCAAGGTGATTCATGATTCGACAGTGTTCAGGCCCTTTCTTGTAGCTGCAGCCAGTATTGCTACATTTGGCACAGAGCCCTCTTCAAGGTTGATGATAAGCAATGTAATAAAAAAATTAAAAAAAAAAATCCTCCTTCACATCCAGCAAAAGAAACACCCTTGGGGCACCCCACATAACACATAAAAGCACATATGGCTACAGACTACAAATAACAAAGCTCTCAGAACAATTTAATTTATCTTGTTGGCTGCCAAATACAAGAATTTCATTTTTAATCCTTGTTTTTTGCCCAGTGCCCAGTACCCAATTCATACATTCCATCACAAATGATCCACAGCATTGCGGCAAAAATGCAACTGTGTCCAGGAGAAGAGCAAGGCTAAATGTATATGAAGGCAAATATTTTCTTTTGAGAGGTGACAGAGATCTCTGTACCCACACAGTCATCAGGAGTTCTGAAGACCTCAAAGAAAGAATCCACAGGCAAAACCCACCCACTTTGCCTGTGCAGATACATGATATATCTATGCCAGACAGGCTGATTTGACTCTAACATGAAAAATGAAGCAACGGCGTCACAGAATCTAGGCATTTCAAACCTGAGGCTTCGTCACGTGACACCTGAAAGGACAAGTATAAAGAACTCGCCAACCTCAGAGGCAAGCTTCCATAAGTTTTTACTTGATTACACTCAAGAAGGGGACAACAATAATTCCTGTGTATCAGGGAAAACAGCTTCCAACAACTATCTCTTACTGACAAGGAAGCCAGCATGAATAAGGGTTGGTATGAGAAGAAATGTCAAGATCAGCAAAGAAAACAAAAAAAAATTTACATTCCATTGCCTTATAATCCTTGAGTTATCAGCAGTACTGAAAAGGTGAAAGTAATTGACAATTAATAGAAGTACAGTGTTTACCGTACACTGTAAAATACTGCTATTCCCCCTTGTTCTGCCAAATTATTTGGATTGCATTTGGACTGATACAACTCTAACTTTTTAAGTTTTGCTTCACATGGGCAAATAGTCCAACTATGCAAAACCACTATTCCCTGTCAAAGCAAAAAGAGAACAAATCTACAGAACTCAAGATTCTACTGTTTCTTGCACACTTCTGAGACTATACAGTTCTGGGGATTTTCTTGTTCATTTGGTTGGGCTTTTTAAACACAAATACATGAACTTCAGTATAATTCCCCCAAAATTAACACACTTTAAGTGCCTCTTCATAATGGTTAGAAAGTTGCTATATTCAGAAGATTTCCTGGCCACAGGAAGGTAAGAAAGTGTCAGTTACAAGTCCCAGGCATCCTTACTTTTACCCCATCATCACTCTCCCTGGCCCAGAGGTCCAAAAACACTCTACAAAAGAGCACAGTCAGAAGCAGCTTTACACAGTATCTTTTCACTCCAAAGCCAGTATTTTAGTATGGTCCTAACCAATTAAATCAATTAAACCTGAGTAATTAAATTCTCTCACTACTTTCAGTCTTGCACATGACCACAAATACTTAGTTAAAATTTGTTCACCACTTAACGTTTTCATTTTCACAGGCTAACACTGATCAGCAGATATGCACGCTGGTGACCAATTCAGCAAGGTTTGACTATCAAAAAGGTCCCTCATCACACATGCAAAAGTTCCATTGAAACACTAGCGCATCAAAAGTAAAGGTTGAGGGACTGCTGTGAGAATTCAGTGCCAGACAGTCAAACCTCTGAAGTGACTATGGTAATAGTAAGGCACGTAATATGTAATTTTTAACACCACACAAAAATCTTTTATGTGTAAATGTAATTACATTGTTTCTGAAAGTAGCTTTTCCGCTTGAGGTACATGGAATAAGCTAAACCAACACAAACTGAGTTCTGATGGCAAGCTTGTGCACTACATTACACTCACATTAGCAGTATTTTGCAATTCTGCAAAACTGAACTAACGTAAACCTTGTCATTTGCAAGAATACAGCTGTGTCCACACTGGATCACTAGCCTGCTTCAGCTTTGACCAGGAACCACCAGATCCAGAGAGCAGGAGAGCACTCAATACATATGAACCAACTGTAGTACTGACACCACCAGTGAGAGGGACAGCTGCGGTGGCTTACTCATCAGGAGAAAAGGTGTCCACCTTACAGGCTAGTCAAGTTGCCATCAGAGTCACAATTTGTCTTGGAAGCCTAATCTGTGCTGCTGCAGTAAGAAAGGGTGCTATTTAGTTCACGTCTGGGGAAAAAAAACAACACCAAAGTTGTGTATCAGGTGCGAATGAAACACCACACAGCTCAACACAATTCAGCGACCTGTTTCACCAGAACACACAGCCCTGACAGGACTAATAATTTTAGTAATTTCAAGACTCATCTTATACCATACTGACTGAAAACCTTTGAAATAAATCATTTCACATTCCTGCTGCCTTCTCACCTTTTTTTCTTGCTAACAATCATGTCCATAGTCTGAAGAAGTCGTCGCTCCAAAGCCAGAATATCTGCATCTGTCACGTTCCTGCAAAATGAAGACACCCGATTAGGCTGGCTATACCATTTCAGTGGAAGTACACACGTGCCCAAGAAATAAAGAACAGAGAAGCCCACATAAGGAGAACATGCAATGGAAATGGTTCTAGCATGCAGACACAGCAATAGCTAGATTCAGAAAAAAAGTTATGAAAAAACTTGAAACTATGCCACAGGAAAAGCAGACAAATCTCAAGAAGGTGGACAAAATATTTCACAAGGCTGCAGTTACCTGAGGAAGTAGGACATGTAAGTGTATGGACAGTTGACAGCCCCAAATCCTGACAGCAAAGCCATGAGTGTCACCCCAATCACGCCTACACGGCTGATGAGCTGTTCTATAGACAGGATTCCTGAGGGAGGAAAAACACAGCATTAGCAACCTTGCTCTCTTCACTCTGCTCCACACTTGGTGCTTTCACAACGTAACACACATACAGAGCTGCTTAATGAATCCACCTGCCTCCCCAGTGCAATGACTGGGGTAATATGAAGTACAGTCAGGGACTAGGAAAACAAAGAGGTAAAAAGTCTCCCTCAGAAAGCGTGTTACCATGCTTAGTAACAGGGATGGGGAACTCTAGCTATGAAGAAGCTTAAGACAGATCTAGAGAGGACCAACAGTCAATACTGTAGTTCTAAATTCAGAAAACATTAGTGATTGCACTTCGCTGAGGTGGGAACACAGATCATCACCAGACACTATAAAGGAGGCATCTTCAGCAAAGCCACTTCTGCAATAACCAGGCATAGAGTTAACAAACCAGTTAGTCCTTGCAAACTTGCCCAAAAATGCCTGAACCACAGAGAAGAGGCCTATCCTGTCAGTTGTCATTAGAAGTAACCCCTCCAGACCAGACACAATTTGTGCTTGTAGAGCAGTCGAGTTATGACAGTATAGAAAGCTTATGCTGCTCCTGACTGTTCAGTAGTCATGTTGGAGACACACACACATAGTTAAGGTGACCACCAACAAGACATTCCACCTGAACACCAAGTGGACCCTAAAACACATACTCACATAATACAGCATGAACATCAACCCTGTGCTGTAACCAACACCAAGCACTGAAGTTGCATTCATTCTTCTCAGCCATTAAACACAGACCTCAACCTGTCTTCTCAGGATACAGTGCCATGTGCTACTAAATATCACTCACTTTTTCGGGAGCTAGTTATAGAGCAGCTGCCACACACAGCACATTTGGAGCTTACATGATTGCAAAGCTGAGATGGCCAAGCGCCAAGCCACATTTCATGCTTCAGAGAAGGGGAATAAATGATGAAAACACGGCAAAAAGACTTCACAAAGGGAGACTGAGACACCCAGTCATGTGCAGCTGCATAGAGATTTACATGAGTTACAGAATGTGCTACAATACACTGGCCTTTTGCCCCGTACACTTTCAGACAGTAGCAGTTAAAACAGAGGTCGCTTCAAAATGACATGACATTCCACTGGTTAAAGCAATGCCTCCCTGTAACACTCAGAGCAACCCTAGAATACTAGTATGTAATTGAGTAAAGAATAACCTTCCTTCTACTACAAGCTCAAGCTCTCAAACTCAGATCTATTAAACAAGCTACAGACCAACCAGGGCTCCTGACTCTGAGCAATGATTGATGGTGCATTCCTCAGCCGCAGCATCATCCATCCATCATCCCAGCTGCCATCACCATCTCCAGGCAAGGCACACCCCAACACAGATGCCAGTGCAGGTACTTGAAAGGGTCCCACTAATCAGCACAGTTCTCCAGCTGCAGCACAGCATCATGCAGGTGAGCAGGATGGGGGACACCAAGAAAGATACAACAGGTAATGTACTGCAGTGTGAGCGCCTCTTTAAGCACAGCCTCCCATCACGTCTGCTCCACAACAGGATCCTACCCGTCTGAAATGGGCCACCACCACTACACAACAAAGCCCTGCAGAAGCCTTGTCGGTACTGTTGCGGGAATACTGCCACAAGTGCATGCAGGACAGCAGCACCCCAGCAGTACAGAAGGGAAAAAAAAGCCTAGAATCCTTTGCTCGAACCTTATGTCTAGAGCTGGTAGGATAAGGCACTGCACAATTGTTAAGTATGGAGGTATGGACCTGTAAAGCACAAGTTAAAAAAAACCACGCCGCTATTCCACTGCAGATTCTGGAAATCTGCAATTGTTATGCAGCTTCACAGAACCTTCTCAGTGATCTGAAAAGGATTACCCCATTGGATTATTATATTCTGCCAACTCCAGCCTTCTGCAGAGTTGCCTTCTGCAACTCAAAGCGGACATATGCTTTTCTTGGCAATGAAACACTGGGCAGAGGGATCTAAATACTAATACTGGCCCTTGTATTTCAGTGGCAAATGACACAATTACAAAACACACAGACACACACTTTCTCCTAAAAAAGTTTTAGGATCACAGGTGAAAAGATGAGTAGACCCTACAGCATTTGGTATCCTTCAATTTTTCCTCTTACAAAGAGTACAGAGTAAAGTAGCTTTCTAGAGAACAGAAAGATTAAGCTGACACAGGGTGCAGTACAGTTAGGCACATGCTAACAATCTCTGTTGGACAGAAGCTAGCCCAAGTGTACACAGTATCTTCACACTATAAACACTCTTTGTTCCGTGACTGCAATGTAGAGATACCCAAGCTAATTCTGCACATAAATAGCTCTGGCATTCAGCAGAACGTACGAACTTACCTTCTAGTACCATGCAACTCTGCTACCTCCAGGCTCAGGCAGTGTACAAAGCTGTACCAAAGCCAGCACGCATTGCCAGACGTGTTGCTGGCTACAGTCTACATAGCTCTGGTGTTTAGGCACCCTGCCACGTGTTGTCAACTGGACGGCCATCTATGTTAAACTGATCTGATTTCAGTCACAAGAAACAATAATTGGACTGAAGGATTGGTTGTCAATTCTCTTCTTACATAAACTAGCTTTAGTCTCCACAAGAAAACAGTTAATAAAAATTGTGATCAACTTTTTGTGAAGATGAAGGAAAGTCCTCAAAAAGTACAGTGTTCTTATATACACTAGGTTCAGTTAGGACTCATTCACTTTCCTGAAGTTTTCCTGTGGTATTGGAAGAAAACTAATGCAAATAATTCAAAATACATCCACCCATTTCTGTGGGTCTGACAACCTTCACATTGCAGATTTCAAAGCACTGCAGACCCTCAGTTGCAAGAACTACTTTCTACAGTCCCAACTGTAGAGCTGAGATAACATAAAAACAGCTCCAACTTAAAAGTGAGATAACAAAGCCTCTTTTTCAGGAGGGAAGAAAGAAGCAAGAACGTGAAACTCACCATGTTTTGGGCTGAGGATAGGAAATGGATCCCCCAGCTTCCAGAAGAAATACATGAACGTCAACCACAGAACACATGCAAAAAGAAGTTTCTGTCTGTGCACTAATGGAGAGAAAAAAAAAAATCACAACAGTATTTTAAAGTTCTTTCTTTAGGGCTCTTTCAAGTTTGCAAAATTGCTACATTGACCCAAAGGCTACTTTGAGCATGCCCAAAACAGGTGTCAACTGAGAGAGCTACAGCTAGCAGCATGTACCTCTCCACTTCATACAGAACCAGCTATTTGAGACACCACCGTTTGCAAGAGTTAATGTAGTGACATACCACTTTAGCTTTTTGCCCACAGACACATGAAGAGAGCTGCACTATGAACAGAGGAACACCTAGCTACGTCTTTCTGGGAAGGAGGGAGCTACAGGGATAGTGACCAATACATCTCTCTCTCTCAGAAAAGTTATTTCTCATTTGCATGCATAGTCTCAAATTAGCAGCCCCCTTGCCATAAACCAAGTACTCACATAGTCTGATATTGCTCACAACAAAGTAACCAATGTAGAAGGGTACCATGAAGACTAGGATGAGCAGAATGACACACAGGTTCAGCTTCCAATGAAAATACCGAGAGCTAAAATAAAGCCAAAGTACAGATTAGCATGCTATCATAACACAAGTTTCTCAAAGACAATTGCATGTGGGTCCAATCCTTTCAACTACATCAAAGATTGGGTAATATTGGCCTAGCATATAGAATATTCTGGATTTTGTTTGTTGTTTGTGTTGGAGGGAGGTTGTTTGTTCTGTTGTTTTGGTTTTTAATGCAGAGCTCAAGAATGTGTATTTCAAAATTAACAACTATCCAGAAAAACACACTGGGTCATTTTATCAAACACTGTATTTTCTACACTGGCTAATGCCAGTTGTAGCATGATTCATTTCATTTACTGCTTCTCTAGTCGAACAGTAAGTCCAAACTAAGTATAAGCAGTAATTAATTATGTAATGAGTGGCAGAGTCAATAAAATGGCTAATTCAAATTGAAAATATTGAAAATATTTAACGTTCATAATTCAACGTGTTTCACTTCAAAGCAAGTTGTCTCATGTGCAAGACACTGCAAAGCAAGAATTTAAAAATACACATATATACCAAAATGATCAATTCTTGTCTGATCAAAGGAGATTAGTCAAATGCAGATGAAATTGACCTTGGCTGAACTAACTTTTCACTTGTTTGAATAAAAAAATACATGTCCTGTTCCCAATATTAACTCAGATCCTCCTATGCCTGGTGGAAGCGAAATTATGAGGGCCCTTGTCACTTTTTCCTACCTAATTCAGAGGCAAACATTTCGTCTATATTGATGTCCAGCCCTTTATCAAAGCTTATAGAAGTATTCTCCTCAGTGATGTCTCTGGCTGCACACACTACCAATTAATGACACACAGTCAGAACTTACATTACCTGTTATCAGTTTTATATTTCTTGCCTTTCAATTCCTTTGACTGCTCTCTTATACTAGTGTGATGAGAGAGAATAAATGGAAACCCAGCTAGCCTCTATGTGTTACTGTTTTATCTTCTCTTTCCTATTGCCTTCTGAAGTTGACATTTTTTAACATCCCCTTTACGTAGAAGTCTTCAGCCTATGTCAAGGGAGGACATGCCTTTGATTCACAAATGCCGTATTAAAGAAGTAGTTTTCACTCCATAATGAGCTTCAGATCTTACTCACTGCTCTGACCACCAAAGAAAAACTACTGCTTATAGTTTCCATAGTCCTTAACATCTGAAAAGTGCTCTTCAACATGATCGGAAGCTTCACAACACTCCCATAAAAGAAACCACTTATTTTAACTTCACAAATGAAAAATTCAAAGACTAAAGCCTTGCCCTAAGGACCTAGACCACACTAATAGCAATTGCATGAAAAATGGGGAGCTTATGACTTCTAGTCTCATGTTCTGTCAAATAAACAAATTCTGCTGCTCAAACACCTTTGCTGAGCTCTTGACAGTTTTCTTAATTTCCCCAATCTAAGGCTAATCCATTCATTTAAGAGTTGGACTGAAGCTGCTAGGCACAAGGTAGGGCTAGTCCTTCAGTGCGCTCTCACACTCACCTGCTATTCAGGACGCCCAAAATCTCAAAGATGATGAGTTCAAACATGGTACAAGAGAAGGCAAAAGTCACAGAGAAGATCACCTGGACCACATACTGTCGCACCTGCAATGGAGAAAACAAGCCAGAGACATCAGGTATTTCCATTCCTAGAATGGCACCCAGATACCTCCCCAGGTAACAAAAAACAAATCACAAGTTACAATGGCACACAACTGGGTCTCTTGCTTCAAGGCACCTTGCCCTTTACCTAAAAAGAAAGGAACCAACAGCCCGTTAGAAAGCACAGGGCAAACTCATAAGTTCCTTAGTATTACACTGATTTCAGCTACCGGCACATTTAACAGAGATGCCTTACACAGAAGGGATGTCAAGCCTGCAATGCCCTATGTCAACTTGACTAATGACAGACCCTTGCTAACACAGCTCTTGGATCTTAACCTTAGACTTAAAAAAAAAAAAAGATCCATATCAGAAAAACTATTTGAATCTGGCCCACACTTAAGGCATCTCTGACCTAGACTATGTTCTCTCAGATCCCTCCAGTGATAAGAGAATGCAATGGTTTTATCCCATTCAATCCTCACAAACAATTCAGCCACAATGAACATACCTCACTGAGTTTAAAATTAACCACTGTATTTGATTTTGTCACAAAAAGCTTACACTTACATAAGGCAGGCTTACTCGAGAAAAACGCAAAAGAGCTTCCCATTACCCCTGCCCCTCCTCCATTTTTTTTCATTTAACAGTAGCCATACTGAAAGGCTCCTACTCACCTCATAATCCTTGAAGAGCTTACGCATGAAGAATAGCCACCCAAATCCAAAGAACAGCACCTGCAGAAGAGATGAAGCAATAAACGTCTGTAACCAGCAACTTGCAAAATACAAACCTACTTCACTACTAACCGTAGATGAAAGAAATGGAAGGAAAAGAGCTGGGCCAAAGTACCCAAGATCCACAAAAGATTAAAACTTTCCACAGGACCATGGAGAGAATAGTATTTCAAATATTCAAATGTAGCAGACACAGGCTACAGAATCTGATGTTTCTTTAAGACTAGAAGAACATGTGATTTTTAGGGAGAGATCTTAACACTAAATTTGGTTACACACTGACATAATGGGGAAGAAAGGTGTTAAAAGCATTTTTAAGGTAGAGAAAAGGCAGTGTTGAATGCCTCAAACCACAATCCAGAGTTGCAGAAAACCACATTTGAAAAGGTAGGTATAGCAGGACAAGTCAATAATGTTTTGAATCTCAATGGCTCTCAGAGCACTTTACAAAATTTAGTTAAGTTTCAACAGATAGCTGAGGAGATGGACTTAATATCACAGCTATTTTGCAGATGAGTTAAAAGAAATAAATACAAATTAAGCCTGGGTTGTCAGGTCTTCCATGGGTAGACCTTTCCATTCCGCAGAAGACTGAAAATCAGTGTAATGATTTAAAAGAATCCAAGCAAAATGAGAATTCAGAAGATGCTAAATATTTTTATAAGGGCAGTTTTGACCAAAGCAAGGAGAAAAATCAATATATGTCAGAAAGAATAGGACAAAGACAGTATCTCTTCTCAAGAGCTCATGGAAAAGGCCAGAGCATCCTGGGCTCCTGTGGAGACAGGAAACTTTCAAAGACAAAAATGCAAGAATCTCGTGGACAATTCCACTGTGCACCAGGAGCAATTGGATCCCAGAAGCAACAGACATAACAAAAGAATGGGATTTACAAAGAATACCTGGAAAGTTGGGCAAGGAAGATCAAATATATTTGCCTTGAAAGAACCACTGAAATAGGAATGAGGTCTAGTGATTAGTAACAGCTGGCAAAACTTGTTTGAGGAGGACTTCATACTTTAAAGTAATTGATAGCAAAAAGAACAAGGTAAGATACTCTACAAGCCTCCTACCTACAGGTCATAAGTCAAAGAAGTATGATAAGCAAGAGATATTTACAGAAAGTAATTCCACATTTAACAATGTAAAAGAGGAAAAAGGTAGAGACAAATGCTTCAAAAATGAAACAAGTAAATAAAGAAAGGAGACAATGGAGTACAATAGTAACAGGGGAAGTTCTATATAAAGATTAGATTTCCCTTGTGTTAGGGACTGTACCAAAGCATAGAAAGACGTTATCTTAAGAATTCACACTTTAAGACACCACAAAGTGAACGTGATACATTGTCAGAAAATTCTTGAGCATTTGACAATTACACACAGCAATTTAAATATCTATCTTGATACTTCTGAAGATGATGAGAAGACACAAAGCTGCCATCAAAAATGAAAGAAAAGCAATTTGGTAAGTTAGATCTTAGGATGCAAACCAACTGATAGCAAAAATCAAAGCATTATCAAGTAGGAGGCCATTGTGCCTCTAATGGTCAAAAGCTGTCCTGAAAACTGTCAAGAAAAGTAAGAGTTATATATGAAAGTCTATCTAAGACAAGCAACTACTGTTGAGAGGGGAAAGGTCTTCTTTGTTGAGATAATCCCTCCTCATTACAGAACAAAAACTTCACACTAGCTCTGAAGCTTATCAGATCCCTCTGTGATCCCATTAAACTTATTTAAACCAAATACTGGAGAGAGCACAAATAAGAGAGTGCAACTGTGCAGCAAGAGGGAGCAGAACTTTCTCGTTCTGGCAGAAGCAAACAGTTGGATCACTTCAGTTGCCAGAGGTAGACAGGAGGAAAGGATAGATGCTTACTGAGGAGAGAGTCGGGTAGCAAGAGGGAGAGGACAGTCAAAGAGAACTCAGTGGCAAGATAAATGAGTAGCAAAGGAAGCTAATGAAGAAGTAGAGGGTAGTTATGTATGTTAAGACCACTTTTTAATAATAAAGATGAGATAACATTAAATGTTTTTAAAGGGTTCCTATGCAACTTCAGCTGGTGTACAACAAAGACTAACTAAAAGATTACTTTGATGGCAGCAGAAAGAAGAAGCTGAAGGAAGTGCTGAATCACAGGTGGATCAATGGAAATGGAGGCTTTTTAGTGGTGTCCTTTTAACTGCCTCAAAGAAGATCATTAAAAATCTTCCAAAGATGTAAACAAGCAAGCTCCTTAGTAGCAAACCACGGGTAGAAGATATAAATGACTAGCCTTCTTGAAGAACATCAGGAACAAAGTAACTACTATAGAGACAATACCAACTTTCCTGTCTGTCCCAACAAATAAAATTTAAATGTATAGAAGCGATGCACTACTACAAGAAAAGTCCCATTCCCCACAACCTGATTTACTGAACCTCTTTATGCATTACATTCTGACTTGACAACTGCAGGAGGGCAACGGTCACTGTGACACGTAAGGAAGCGGTCCAAAGGCGGGCACAGCTTATCTTCCCCTGCGACAGGAGCTCAGGCGACAGAGGAGAGGCGGGCGGCCACAACGAGACAAACTTCGCAGCCCAACACCCCTCCACGTGCAGCCGAGAGCCGGCGAGTCGGTCTGGCTTCTTTCACCTTGGCTGCTGAGCAGCGGCTGGGGAAAGGCAGCCAGCCGGGCGCGGGGCCCTTCCCTCTCGCTCAGCAGGCGAGGCCGAGGGAGGCCGCGGGGAGGCGGCAATACCAATACCGTGGCCGTTGCCCCCTCTCCGCGTACTGCCGTGCCCCGCTCCACCCCTGCCCCGGGGCTCCGCGCGCACCGGGAGGCCGCTCGTGCGCACGCCCGCGGGCACCGCCCCCCCCCCCCCCCTTCCCACCCCGCGCGCTCCCAACGGGCGCTTCCAGAGGGGGCGGCGAGCGGGCGGGCCAGGCCGCGGCGACGAGACCCGCCTCGCCCGCGCCCCCCTCGCCTGGAATGGAAGTGGGGGGAGTGGAGGAAGGGAGGAAGAGGCACCGCGCCGCGCAGCAGCGAGGGTACCTGGGAGGTGACCATGATGCTGGAGTCGATGAGGAAGCTCATGGCGGCCACCGGCGTCGCCGCCGCACGCCCTGCTTCCGGCCCCGCGCTCGCCCCGGCGGCTGCAGTGCGCAGGCGCGCGAGCGCCTGCCTCAGCCCGGCTGGGGGCGTGGCCAGGAGGAGCGAGGGCGTGGTCTATAGGGGGCGTGGTCTATCGGGGGCGTGGGCAGGGGAAGCGGGGTAGTAGGCTCCGCCCCGCAGGGGGCGGGGCCAGACCCAGCGTGGGCGCGCGTGCGAGAGAGGTGTGCTCCTCCCGCGCGGCCTTAGCGCGGGGGGACACACGAGTGGGCGTGGTGGCTGGGGTCTGCCCTCAGCCCGCTGAGCGGGATCTCTGGAGGAACCCGGGCCCCTTTGTCCCCCTCCGTGTGCAGGGGGCTGCCGTGGGAGGGAGGTGGTGGCCGTGGGGGAGCAAGGCGCAAGCACCGTTCCGCCCTTTTAGCGCCGCTTTGACTCCGGTGCGAGAGCGGCGACGGCTCCGGGCCCATCTCCCCACCCAAGGGCAGATGGATCTCCCGCCTGGGGCCGAGTGCCGGGCTGGGGCTGGGGATGCCTTTCAGGCCGTGCCAGTAAAAAGTACCAGGGAATGGGGCCAGAAGGGAAGTAAAAGCTCAAGGAGGGAATTTCCTGATGCCTATCGGTGTGAGCGAGAGCCAATCCTTCATGTCACAGTCACGTCCCTGCTTGAACTTAAGTTGTCTGTCTCTTCTTTTATTAATTTTTTTCCTCTTAAAAACAATCCTAACCTTTGCCACTCAAAACTCTCTACATTTGGAACAATAAATCATACAGGAAGAGAAAGGATCAAACAGGGTTACTTGGGAGTTTAACAAAGCACAAAGCCCCTGCTGATTGAAAGTCAGGAACCTTTATTCATTACAACTCATTTCACTAGGAAAACAAATCTACGTTTGGTTGTGCCGAGTTACTGAATCAGTCCCACAGTCTCTCTCGTTTGGCTTTCTGTCTTGCTGTCAGTCGTCTTGGTTTGAAATTTGTCTCCTTGTCTGCAGCATTGCAAAGAGAAAACAACGTTCAGCTTTCACAGGGAAATGAACTGAAGGAGCAGATTATCCTATCTGATCTGAGCCTTTGGTTTTTTTTCTCACAGCTTCTGGTATTGCTGCCAATTAATGCAGAGCTGAGATCTGAGCTCCCCCATTCTTCCTTCCTCTACCTGCTACTTAGAAAACTTATCTTTCCTAAAGCGATTAGATTCCTGAGTTTAGAGGGATTTGTAGATGTTTTCGTCTGTATAGGTAGGTGTGGGGCAAGGTTAGTTGTTGGTTGTTTTTTAAAGATGTACGTTAACAGGAAATCCTTTTAAAAAATGAATTATACAAAGCCAAATTCTGCTCTTGTTTACACCTTGGCAGCTCCGCTCACTTCAACACAAGGTTAAAAAACAAGGCAGAGTTTGGTCATAGGTCTTTAAACTTTTTTCTTTGCATGTGTTTAGAAATAGGCTTGAAACATACCTCTGCTTAGCTGTAAATTACTGATCCCTGAGCCTTGGGAGAAACACACAGGGAGGAAGATAATTCCTACTGGCAAAACTCAGATCCACCTCCCAGCCCCAGGACTTCTCCTTCAGAGAAGACAAAAAGCATAAAAAGAAAATGGGAAATTTATCCCATGTTCCTGCTCCTTAGGTAGCCACTGGCATGAGGAGAAGGGTCCGTGGTGCTCCATGGGTACAAAAGCAACTTCTCAGTTGTGAGAGGCTGGTAGTTTCATTAAGCAGAATATAGGTGGAGGTGGGCAGAGAAGAGAGGCAGCACACGAGGAAGAAGTGCTGGTCAGTACATTGACAGGTTTCAGCTCAGGTCCATATTTTATTCTTCCACATACTCAAGTGTGAATGTACATCTTTTATGTTCAGTTTATAGAGAGAACTATAGTCACGTTTTTCAAGTAGAGCAGAAAGGTGGAGCATATTTAATTTAAGCAGTTTGTTGGCCAAGAGTATATTTAGAAATAGCACAGGTTTCCAGAAGGTGCTAGGGGCATATTCATGACAAATAGGCTTAGCTGGCAGCCAGCCATCCATTTTCTTTTCTCTCCAGAAGTTTTCATAAACAGGAGCTCTGAAGCTGGGAGGAATCCAACATTATTCCAATTTCTGAATTTCTTTTGAATTTATCTGCGGTTGAGTTCAGATGATGGTGTTCACTGGCAATAGGTTAATTCCTTTATGGGGTTGTCTATGTCTTTTCTTTGAACTAACATATATGTATTCAGAACATTTTTGTCCCACTAATTCTTCATACACTTAAGTAGAAGAATTTGGGGAAAAAAGCTTTGCCTATGCTAGTTCTGGTTCTCGTTTCTACCGGGTAAATAGAGGAACCAGTGCAAAGATGTTCAATTAAATTATTTTAAAGTCGCTTACCTTCTTAAAATCCAGAAATACCAGATTTGGTAACAGGCTGGGTTTCATTTGTGTCTCAGGCTGGTGTGCCGTATCCTTACAATGAGGTACTCAGCTGATTAGCTTGCAAATCAGCCTTCGCCTGTAGCCTGCCCATCAGCGGGCATCCAGTGCTGCCACCTGGGATTCCCTGCTGCCTTCCTGGACAGCCTCTGCCCCACAACTGCCTGCAATCCAGGATATTTTGGTATGCTCATTTGTAATTTCCTTATCCTGATCATCCTCCAACTGTCCCCTGAGCTTCAGGGAAACGCCATAGGAACCAACTTTTCTATTTAATGTTTCACCACAAATTCTTTGCTGTATTGACTTAGAAGTTTTTCAGTAGGCTACTCCATGACTTTTCCAAGCAATATATTCTTTCCCCCAACAAATGGCTTGCTTTGCTTTTACTGTGCCAGGCTGGATCTAGCAAGGCAAAGGCCAACAGTCTTTGTTGTGTTTTTTTTTCAAAATGTTCCGTCAGTATCTTTGTAATCACCATTTCTATTCAGTTCTGCTCCATCCCAGATCAGCAAGCTTTAAAATACACCAGTTTTTGTTGACAGAATGTTAAAATGCAGTCCTCTGCACTTTCAAATGCATTTAAAGGCACACTTGACACTGAAATTAAAGGGAGCTGAAAGACCTAAGCCCCTTATATTTCCATCATTTTCTCTGTTGACAAGCACACTCTTTTCTTTTTTTTTTTTTTTATTATTTTATTTGTAATGCTCTTTCCAAACCAGTTATACAACACATGGTTCTCGCCTCAAGCAGCTTTCTAGCTACCAAACATCAGCTGACTGTGTTTGTGCATTGGCTTCTGCTGCGGTCCATGGTTAGTTGGCGTTGCCTGCTGGGGCAGTCTAAGCAAACTCTATCAGAACACCCCAGAGAAGCAGAAAGTACCCCACACCCATTGCTCCACCACACAGTGGCTGCACTGAGCTTTCAGCCTCCCATGGGATGGATAGTTCAGGCTGGAAGGGACCAGCTGGTCCAAACTTAAGCTCAACACACGGCCAACATCAGACCAGGGTGCTCAATGCTTTTCCCAGTCAGGCTTCTTCCTTCAAGGATGGACATCCCACCATGTTTCTGGGCACCTGCTTTAGGGTTGAACCACTCTCCTTTTGAACAATTTTTTTTCCTTGTCAGATTTTTTTAGTCAAATTTTTCCTTGCTGCTCCTTGTGATCGTTGCCTCATCTTTTGCTGTGCACCTCTTGTTGAGAGCCTGGCTCCATCTTCCTTGTAACTCCCCATTAGGCACCCAAAGACAGCAGTTAGACCTCCCTACCCTTTTAGCCCCCTCCCCTCTAAGATGAATAGAGTTTCAATGTCTCTTTGTATATCAAGCTGCTGAGAGAAAAACTCAAATTGTTGACAGAGATGTGAGTCTTGCCTGTTCTGCTGAAATAGGTACATGCCAAGCTAGTTGCAAGGAAAGGTTTGTGTGCCAGGCTACGTGTTGGCAAGTCAACACACATTTATTTGCCATGGTTACTAGTCAACTAGTATAAGCACATTTGGTGTTGGCAAAAAGCCTTTCCTGAGCCATGTTAAAAGGTGTAGCACACACAGAGCCTAAGAAATGGTAGTGTCATTCTGTTGCGGAAAAAAATTATTCCAGTACTTAGAGAAGTTCACTGATTTTGGGTCATTTATCCAGCCCCGGCCCTCAGGAAATCTGGCACCATATACTGTTTTATCACAACTGCCTCGGGCTTATAGGAAGGATTTAGTCTAGTTCGCATGGATATTCCTGCCTTTACTGAACAAAACTGCACCCAGGCTAGGATTACTTTCAGTTGTTAGCCTGAAAAGCCATTTTCTATACAAAACAGCAAACTGCCACTTTTTTCAGTGTTGTGTGACACAGCCGCTCTTTAAATGTAAAACTGCACAGTCAGTGAGTTACTGAGTGGCAGGAGAGACTGGACTTTCCTCCGTCAGTAAGTAGATTTCATGCCCACGCAGACCTAGAGAGCAGAGATTTGTCCCCCACCTACGGGAGAAGGAATCTGTGCCTTATTGTGTTTCAAGACTAAGAGATCATTGGTATCTATCTCACTTAGAGGAAAGAGTCAGTAAAATATGATAATTTGTGAGTTTTCGTTCATGAAGGGTGGATTTTTTTTCTGTGGGCCATAAACAATTGTAAACTCTTCCATGAAGACTCTGAAAAATTTACGTGGAGTTTGCACTGAGTGATTTATAACAGAAGCCCAGCAATACTTTGCACTTTACCACCCTCCCCCACATGCCTTGCAAGGACCTTGAAATTGTTAGACCTCCACCAGCCTTCACCCTCCTCTAGGAACTGCCTTATGTAATCACAAATACAGCCCTGGAATGGATGCTGAGGATGAAGAAGAGAGGTCCATGTAACCGCACTGTCACCGCTTCTTCATATGGCCAGGCCAAGGCTAACATGGGAGAAAGGGGTGAAGGATCAATGGAGTCTTTTTTACTCATGGCAAGTCCACATATGTGTTGACGTTGTCAGTGCAATGCAGCATTCACATTTTCAAATTACTGCCCTTCTGGTCAAGGAGTCATATATTAAGCAAGTTAGCAGTTCTGCCAGGAAATAACAAGGATACCATGCATTTCAGTAGTGCTTTTCATCAGATCATTCCTACTTACTTTACAAACAGAATTAAGGAAGCCTCACAACATCCCTGTGAGGTAGGTGGGAATTCTTACACCCATTTTACAGGTGGAGAAAACAGGCACTGAGAGGTAAAGTGATTATCACAGCAAGTCAGCAGCAGAGTTGGAAATAAATCTAAGATTATTATCCTAAATCCACTGCTCTAGACACTAGAGAACACCAACTCCCACATGCTACTGTAAGCTAAGACACTACCTTTCTCTTCTACTTTCACCTTCTTTGGTGATTTTGACACTTGTGTCTTATGCTCCTTGCAGAGAGCCATGTGATCAGTTTGTAATTTATTTGCACAGAGAGCCAAGAGGGTACACACACCTTTAAATGATCCAGGCATGGCTCTAATTGTCCAGTGACTTCCCCCTTCCTAAGAAGACACTTTTCTCTGTTCTTTATATATATATCTATGTTTTGCTTAATTATTTTTTAGTAGAATCATACACTGAATCCACAGCTCTGAGGCTGTTATGCAACTTCACTGGGAATTTCTTGAATAAACGATTACATTTGTCTTGTTGAGAGGGAATAAAACTCATTTATATGCTATCACATCCAGAAGTAGCAATAACCCTTTGCTCCATCCAAGGACCTCCTATTCTATTACTAGCACAATGTATCAAGCCTCACATCGTCTTTGTGAGGTAGAAAGTGATTCCCAATTGTACAAGCAGGAAGAATGACTTTGCTGACAGTCCCACAGTGATTTCATCATTGCAGAGATGAGGCTGAACGTCAGAAGATCGGACTGTTAGTTCCCTGTTCAATTTGCCGAGAAACTCTGTCTGGATGCCGTGGCTCGTAGTTGGTGGCTACAGGTTCGCCAGCAGCCTGGCAGAGTACTTGAAAAAAAAACAGTAATCAACAAGCAGTTGGCTGGATGCAGAAGGAAAACACTGGCTTGTTTCATTGTGCTGTTGTGACCCAGAGGAAGAAAGAATGACAGTGTCCATTGAGTACCTTGCATATAATGCATTATACTGAGGCACTCCAGTGAAACAGAATGACATACTCAACGTCTGATATTGTGAACCATATGCCTTTGATGAATAAGCACTCCTCTTAAGCAGTCCAGTGATCTAATGAAGGTATACATGTCAGAGGTCAGGAACAAGGATGGTTATTAAAATACCTGGTATGTAAAAGGACTTGTCAAGTAGTTAGAGGTTAACAAGGTTCGGGGTGATTTCATCTACTCCAGTACATTGGTATCTGGAAGGGTCAGATGCCGAAGAAGGTAGAAGATACCTCCTACAGAACCGTTACAGGATTTTGTTTTTTACTTACAGAAAATGTTCTTCCAACCCCCTTCAACAAGAGGGCTGGTTTATGCTTTGAGCCGTTAAAACTCTATCTTTCTGTGAAGAAAATAAAAAGTACTAAATCCCATCTAATTTAAGTGCTGGGTTTTTTTGAACAGCACTTTGCTGTTCAATGAACAGCATCTTGCTGTTCATCTAAATCTTTGCCCTTTCTTGAATTCTAGTGTCTTGAATTGGGCACAGTAGACTCTTCCTGCTGAAAAACACTCTCTTTTCTCAGTTGCCTTTTATTTGTGTTAACTGTTCTCCTGTTTCTGAATTAAGAGAGTGGACACAGAGTAGCCTCCAGATTCTCTCTCTGCATGTTCCTTTACGTGTGTTGCTTTGTCATATTCCTTCCCAAAACTGAGGTAACTTCCAGTCTTCCTTCACAAGGAAGGACAACCAAACAACCTTTGTCCAGGAAGCAAAGATTTTGTCCTCAAGCTGGAAACCTTGGGAAAATACAGAGGCCCAAGGGGAGCAAAAGGATTAATAGTATATTTAAAAAATATGTATGTGGCACCGCTATGGTGCTGAAGAATCCAAATGCACCCTACAAACTTTCTACATATGTACAGCTCACTTCACTCAGCAGTGAAGTCTAGCCAACCTGGCGCTTATATAGGGCAGCTGCGTAACAAGGCAGGGAAACTCCACCAAAGAGGTTGGATCAGCAAGTGACAGACCTGACCATACTGGTGGCTGCTGGGCCTGGGACACAGGGCAGCAGGACAGGGGACTTGAGCCCAAGCCTACCCAGAGCTCTCTCAGCCACCCGTTTGACTTCAATGGGCCGGGAGTCAGCGCTGCTACAATGGGAGACGGCAGAGGGTCTTTTCTAGCTAATGGCAGGATGAGAGTTTTATGCATTATGCCAAAGACCATTTTTTCCCTGACCTGGATTAGAGCCTGGCCTGGGAACAATGGGATGGGCTTCAGCCCAGCAGAAGGAATTTGCTGAGCTGGCAGGGTCTGAGGTTTGCAGAGCAGAGCAGATGAGAGTGCATACCTGCACTTTTCTGGCATGAGGCTCAGTTTTGGGGGGACATGGCTCTTAACCTGAAGCCTCTGAACATATTGCTGCACTGTCCCAGCCAAAAGGTAGTGCTGGAGTCCTAAAATTAGAAATCCACAGATATTTACACGTTTACAAGCAAATGCTTTTCTGCCCTTTGTAACAAAAAAAGATTTTGCTGAGGCTCTGAGAGTTCTGTGCAGACCTGTTGGCACCAAAGGTCTAAATCATCTTTTGAAAGGCCTTGTTTTACTTGAGACTTTGGCATTTAATAGGGAATTAGACCCCTGGATGCCTCCCATCTATTAAGTTAAAAACAAAGGATGTCAAAAGATTATTATCAGAGTTTTCAAACTTGAACCACCAGTTTTTTATTTAGAGGTTCAAATAGTCACAGTTACCCAGGCCCCTGGTTTAGGTTCACAGGTGCCTTTGGGACTCTGTACCTGAGATCTGCTGAGTGCCTGTAAGTCTGGGAGCTCCAGGAACTGAGCACATGTCAGGATTGTGCCATGAAGGCATATACTTGGTTTCCTACTCTGGGGGCTGTAGCTGATTCCTCCTTTCACAGAAGCCTTCCCACGCTTGCTTTGCTAAATTGAGTTTCAGATCTTTAGATAAGTCACAAGAATACAAGTAAAAAATACCACTTGAATTTATTCTTTCCAGTGCTCTGAAGTAGGCTCAGGGCTGGATGACCCTCTTGGGAACAAATAATCCATCTGTGGGCATCTGCTAAATCCTAGTAGAGAGCTACTGTTAACCTTGCCCACTGCCAATGTCACTTGAAAAGCAGAAATATTTTTGGCAAAGGGAAAATATTTTTACCTAAGTCAGATTTGCATTCACAGAGGAACTGAGGACATTTTGGCCTTTATTTTCTGAAAAGAGAAGGGAAACAGTGCTTACTATTTTAGCATGGTGATGCTAAGCACAGAATTCACTTTGTGAATTAAATAACTGCAATTCCATGCCAACAGCAAAGGGGACATCTGCTCAGCATGCCATAGGTGGAAATAGAAAAAGAAATACTGAATACAGTTGTTGATCAGTCTTCCCCCTCACTGGCTGAAGGGACAGATCTTCCCTACCTTTCTAGAGAAATGTGGAACACAAAGCTTCCGGTAAATACATTCACAGTGGTGACATCTGGGTTTCACTGCCATGTTAGGTTTTAAAATGCATCAGTGTATAGTGTAGATATTACTGTCAGGAGTGATCTGGCATGTGGAAACAGAGAAAATGTTCCTTTTCAAATGGGCATACAGGGCAACTAGGGCATGGTTACCATGATAGTACCTTTCTAGTTGAGAATCTCAAGAGAAAATAATATTCAAATGGCCATTTTAGCATTTTTTTGCTTAAAAACATCTTTTGATTCTTTCTCCATCTCTCCTTTTCTCTTCAACTTTTTCCTTTTCATGTGCTGCCCATATCCTGCACCTTCATACAGTCAAATCATCTGACCTGGCCCGGCTGCTGGCTTTACTTAGCCTGCTGAGGGGTCTCATATCAGTGGCGAGTTCAGCAGGTGCTGAAGGGCCTTCCACTTCATCACTCACCACCTCCTCTACTTTCTTCACCCCTGGCTCTTCCTGAGGTCCTAGCTGCTCCTCTTCTTGTTCCTCCTCCTCCTCTGCTCTTACCTTCTCCTCTTCTGGTTCCTTCACTTGTGCATATGATGGTAACCTCTCATCAAATGCCCTGGAGAGATCTTCCAATGGTCCCATCCCAATCTTCTCCTCAAACTCATTGAAGGCTGATGGAAGGGGACTGGGCTCAACCCCTACTTCCGTGAGAGGGAAATAGTGGGACACTGGCTTCTCTTCTTCCAGCAGCTTGTAGCCTTTGGCCTTCGGGATGGAGGTGACTGTGATGGCAGGGAGGGGCTTCTCCGGGATCTCCCCAATCTGTTCCTCTGCTGGTCTTCTCAGAGCCTTCCGGATCCGTTTCAAGATCAAGTGACTGATCTCCACCAGGTTGAGAAAGAGGGACACAGAAGCCACCACCAGCATGAACATAATAAAGATGGTCTTCTCTGTGGGCCTGGAGACAAAACAGTCCACAAGATTGGGACAGGGCCACCGCCCACAGCGGTAAAGGGGGAGAATTCGGAAGCCATACAGGAAATACTGACCTACTATGAATCCCACCTCAAAGAGGGTTTTGAAAATGATGTGGAAGATGTAGGTTCTCAGGAGGGTACCCTCCAGGCGAAACTTCTTGGTCCCATCGGGGTTATTGCCTTTGTTTTGGTTTGGAGCCAGGGGCAGCTTCTCTTCATCCACCTCAGCTTGCTGTCGCTTCTCAGCTTCTTCTCTCTCTCTCCTCTTCTCCTCCATGCGGACATGATGCACAGCATGCCCAAAGTACATTAGCGAAGGTGTGGATACAAAAATGATCTGCAGGACCCAGAGCCGGATATGGGAGATGGGGAAGGCCTCATCGTAGCAAACATTCTCGCAACCAGGTTGCTGGGTGTTGCACACAAAGTCTGACTGTTCGTCTCCCCACACTAGTTCGGCAGCTGTTCCCAGGATCAAGATGCGGAAAATGAAGAGCACTGTGAGCCAAACTCTCCCGATGACAGTGGATTGCTCGTTCACCTGCTCTAAAATGTTCCCCAAGAAACTCCAGTCACCCATTTCTTACTGTCTAAGGAAAGAAAAAAGAAAGAGAATGACCACAAATTATGCTAAATTTAAAAGATTTCAGGTTTTCCCACTGATGCCTGTTGTTGCTTTTAGCTAGTATTTCCCTAATATGCTTTGAGAACAGAAAGCAGGTTGCTTCCTTGCTTGCTTATTTGCCTGATCACAATGATTTATTAGCAGAAGGAGGGCTGGGAAGCCAGAGCAAACTTCTTGCTAAATTCTTTATTCCCTGGCTCTAAATGGGCAGTTACTTTTCAGCTGGGGAGGATATTTAACTCTTCTTCCAGGTAAGAGTCTTCTGTGATGCCTTGTAGGCTTCATTGCATGAGCCTGCTTAGATTTTGTACACATACAAACACTCGCCAGCAGTGCAGTAGAACAGATTTATCAGCATGCAGCTGCAGCAGATGATAGATAGAAAAGAGAGTGAAGGTTTCAAGCACCCAAGCTCTTCTGCAGCAGAACCACACAGGAGTCAAAGAGATCTTGAACTGGTGCCCATTTTGCACCTTCATGAACCTGAATTCTCTACAGGTTGCAAATATTAATTCTACGTTAGAAATCACTCTGTTAGGTACGAATAGCAATAACGACATCATTACTATGTTAGTGATGTTGTAAAAACTTAATAGCTACCATATATACTAGTTTTGCTAGATAGTATAAATTACATACAATATAATTATTCAAGGTTATTGGGGTTATTCCTTGTATCCTCTTCTGAAGTCAGTTGCCACACTGACATTGGAACCAAGCTGGAGAGAAACACAAAGATCTATAACTAGTGCCTAAAATACTGTTTTCTCTCTCTAAAAATGTCAGTGGTGCTATCTCAGGCTAACACAAAGCTGGAAGCCACCTACAGGTATCCTATTGCCAATTTCAAGTAGTGCAAGTAAACATTACATGTGTTGTTATTTTTTAATGACAAATTATTCCTAAGCCAAGATTTCATCCTGTGTATCCTAAACTTCCCACTATATAATTTTAGGCAAGGAAAAGTCTATGAATGAGGGAAATAAAGAGGAAACTTGTTTGGGATGGGCTGATTTATCACAGCACAGCAGTCTGAAGTCTCTGAGGAACACAGAATATTACAGTGATCCAGAAAGATCAACTTATAGACCTCAACAAATGAAACAGGGAACATTATTCAGAAAATAGCTGTCTGCAGGGATCTAGAAGTTCATCTCTTAGATACTACCTCCATCTATAGTTTCCTAAATGCAGACACACATACACAAGTGGTGGGAAAAAAAAAGGCACAGTCAATAGCATGAAAATCTGGAGTATCTAAACTTCCCTCCTCTAGATACCACTGGGATATATCTGTAATGCCATATGTTACGGCACACCAACGCATACCAGTCTGTTTCAACTACTGTGTGTACGTATTCACACACAGACAAACACACAAAATATTGAGAGTTCTATGGCTCTGGGGAATTTCACAAATTTTCAACATTAAAAAAAAAAAAAAATCTTTCTGATTTCATTTTTCTAAAACAAGATGGACTCATTTTCCTTGCCTTCAAACCTTGTAAGATTTCAGCCTCAGACACCCGTGTTAGAAAACAAAGAGCAGAATGCAGTCCTTCAGCTTGCACAAACACCTTGCATGCATAAGCAGCAAACATATAATTTAATCACCAAAGAAAATTGCTACTTGCTCAGTCATTAAAGTTGTGTAAAAGAGTGTGTTAATGTCAGCACTTACATTAACAAGTCTAGCAGAAGATTATGCTGTTTACATACATTATCTAAACTGATTTAAACGTTCTCTTTCTGCAAATTCACAGAGCAAAGTACACCCGACAGTTACCAATCATGTGCAACTCTGTAAAAAACACGACTATACACAATATAAACTTCATTGTCCCCCAGGCACCGCAGATAACTCCATCCCTTTCTTTCTTTGTGAGTCATGCTGATATCCACAGCTACCATTTGAATGTTTCCACTGCAGCACACAAGAGCAACATTCTAGATGTGATAAACCTTATCATACGGAAAACTCACTGCACAAGAGAAGGAAAAATGTTTCCTCTCCAACCCCATCAAATGTCTCGCTTGCAGCCTGCTACATTTGGCTAAGCTCTTCCTGGAACCACTTCCGAACTAGTCACGTTTTTCAAAAAATCTGTCATGAGCATCCTCTCTATTTTCGGCAAGTGAAGTGGTTTGAGGTCACTCATTCAGTTCAACTGCAAGGAACAATTTTGGGTGGACTGAAGATGAGTGGTACAACCAGTTCAAATGCCTGGGATCCTATCTGTAAGCAGTCAGCCCCTGAAGCCTCAAAAAAAAGGTACAAGCCATGAATTTAGGCAGTCACCTTTTCCCTTAAATTCCCTATCATGAGGAAAGACTGCCTAAGCCCACTCCGAGCCAACAGACTCGTGATCTTAACTCATGTTTGCTCGTTGCAAACCCCCACCCTGCATTTCCAGATGTTGCAACCTGAGCACGCTACTGGCGAAAAAGACTGTATAGGTTAAGGACGTCGAGCAAGCAACTTGCCGCTGTGAAAGGCTCCACCGAAGAAAAGTGTCCCCCTCCTCTCTTGGCACTGTGCAGGAAAGAGTGAACTTTTGTCTCTCTTCTTCCCTACCCTAAAAGTCCCGATCTTGTCGCACGACTGAGCAGATATGACTGAATTGGCTCTGATGGTGGGTTTTAGTTGCCCTGCAATATTTAAGCTCCGAGCCAGACGGCTTTATGAAGTGAGTGACAGTTAGTGACGTGGAGAACAATAGGGAGAAAAAAAAATAGAGAAAGAGAGGCAGAGACACAGAGAGGAGAATCCACTGAACATGAAAAAGCAGAGGGGGGAGAGGAACAGGCAAAGGCAGTGAAAACCTAATACATGCATAAATGGGAGTTTGCACAGTTAAGCAGGGACCAAAGCATCTCTGCAATTTTGACATGGTTCAGCACAGCTCTGTGTGTGTCCCCACTCACTGGTCTTTAGGTGTTGTAGTTCGACAGGTGAAAAGTGAGGGCCAACATCTCTGATGGTGGCAGAACTAATTGAATTAAATTGTTACCCTTCACCCAGCTCTAACAGCCAGGTCATATTGCTGATTTCCATCACAGGCAGTCCTGAGGGCTGTATTTGGCATTGCCAGATATTTTGGACTACTCTTTAACATCTTTTACATGGAAAAAGAAGCAGTATGGGAAAATGAGATCATCAGTCAATATTAATCACAGCTGAGAAATACCAATTTTAAAACATTGCCTTTCAGTGTCTTAGTTTTGCTTAGTTTTTTCTTCAAGTGCATCTTATGCACAGGCATATGCATAAAAAATGTCTAAACCAAACTGTTTTGTTAAGAAGTGTAGCTGAATTCCAGCAGCCCAGCGGAGAGGAATGTTACCCCAGGGGCACTCACCTACCCTCAGCCATCTGCAAAAATGCTGGAGAGCCTGAAGAAGAGAAAAATTGCAGGCTCAGTAATGCACCCACAAATACAACTAACTGCCCTGTGAGTTTTGATTAGAAGCCAAAGGATATAACTTTATTCTGAGGTGTTATTTTTGTAATCTTTCTGTATGAATTGCTCAGAATGTGCTCTTGGTGCTCAGCTCTGAAGAAAAAAAGGATTACTGGAAGCAAGATCTGCTAAGCAATGATACAGATACCAGGCTCATAAAGTGATGAAGCAGCAAGTAGCTCTTCTCTCTCTTTATGCAGACTCAACACTGAATTTAATTCCCCAGAATGGCATTGGGAGACACTTTGTCTCTAGAAAAGCTGTCATTTGAATGAGATATTATAGTATGAGGGCCACAAAATTTTGTATCTTCAAACCAGTGATTTCAGCCCTCTATTGAGTATTTCTGGGCATTTGTGCCCATGTAACTTCAGAGCCTCATTTCAGCAGATGTCCTCCCAAACACCTTTTAAGGTGAGTTGCATCACACCAAAAGTCCAAAGCACAACGGGAGGCAGAGATGATGTTTTTCAAACTCAATTTCAAAAGACCTAAAGGATAAATGAGAGATGGGAGAGAAACACATTTTGCAAGAAAGACCAGTTTGGAGTCACAAAAGAAAAATCAATCTCTATGCATGCAGTTGGGAGGAAGGTCATATTCTGAATATCTTAATAAATCACTCTCTTAATAGAGAAGTAGTAGAGACCTATATGAGCCATTTTGCAGCCTGTGCTACATAAAGCATGGGAATAGTCTTCCTGGAGGGAGAACATGCAGAGGAGAAGACACAAGTCCCAAGAACATGAAGTGAACATGAAAAGCCACAGTTGGATGAAGAAGAGAAATAGCCCTCTAGTAAGGAAGAATAAGGAATACCTCCGTTGCTTTGTTTTGCTGTCGGCTACTGAGATACACCAGGATTAAAACATGAGTGACTGTTCATCACTGCCACCCTCATCCCCTCTCCGGGGAGTAGTAAGAGAGAGAATACTAAATGATATCACCAGCAGCTAACACCTTCAAAGAGCTCCTGCAAGCTGGTGCATCACAGGGGCCAGATGGTTCAGATGTTAAACTACTCATCCCTTTTCAGACTGAAGCTGTCTTTTCAGAAAACTCAGCTCTGGCTGAATGTGCATATCCCTTTCCGGACTGTATCTCTCTAATATAACAAGCCAAAACCCAAATCTGGGATGTAACTACATGGCTGTAGCCCATCTTTAAATTACATCCAGCTACTGTCAGAGCCATTTCCCATTAACCTTCTATCTGCCACTTGCAAACACTATCCAAATATCAAATACTGTCTGGCAAGTTGCAGAGCAGCTTGCAAGACACAGAAATTATATTCAAGTCACTGATCATTTGGTATATGTTACCATCTTCTGAATGATCAGAGTGACTTCCTTTGCTATCACTAGGGTACAGAGCCTTTAACATGACGCACAATGAATTTGCTGGACACTTCTGGTTTGGGGAAAACCACAGAGTCTCTTCAACAGGATGCCTTTTAAAAAGGCACCAGTCAGCTCTGGGCCCGATTCTCCATCTCACTGTGGCCTCCTACCCCTGAAGAAAATGGCCGCAGAAAATGGCCTAAATTAAGATGGCCGATGAGGAATTCCTCTTGTAGTGGGGCTACACAGGGAAGTGGTTGTTTGAAATGGGTATGAAGAGGAGAAGGCAGAGCAGGAGACCGAGAAGGGGACTTGATTCTCTCAGGCATCAGGGTAATGCTGGAAGGCAGGGCTGCCTTTGTAATATGAGAGCAATGGCTGTGAAAGAAGGGAGTAGAGACCATAAAACCAAAGGTTTATCAAACTAGACCTCACTCAGAGTACGCAACGTTTGCTGAATCTGCAAAAGAACTGCAACACTGACAGTGCCAGACTGATAATGGCCAATACTTCCAACCTGTGTATTTGTCCCAGCATTTATGCTCGCATTAGGCAACGTGTAGAAGTCCTGAGTATCTCCATCTCCAAAAAACAGTGCCAGTAATAATACCAGCTAATGAGAGTAACACTGTTACTCACAGTGACTTTTTTCTTGCCTTCAAAGAACTGTGGACATCTCCTGCACTTTAAAAATGTTAGTTTATTTGGAAATAAGTTTGCTTCATTGCTGATTTCTCATTCTTTAGCCACTTTGAGGCTGGTGACTGGGCTCCCAGCTCTGGCACCACTGAGACTATGAAGTCTCCACTGCAACTCAGCCTTTTGCTCAGAGACTACGAGGTCACTTGGGGAATGTGGGATTTTTCATTCCAAACGGATTTCCAACACAGACATGATGTCAGGACAAGGCAGGGCCATGCTATTGAACAGCTCTGTTCATGCATGATAGCAGATTGTGCAATTATATAGCACACAACCCTGGATAACGATACCTCTCCCTCAAACAAAGTTATCTTCTCCTGATCTGCTTAGCTAGAAAGTGGCACGTTTCCTGTTCTTCTGCTGAACACACAAACCTTTTGCTCGTGGCTGAAGCTGAACACTAGATAGATTCAGCCTCCCTACAAGAAGCTGGGAGCTTTACCCAACACTCTTACTTGCTTGACACTGCCCAACTTAGCAGACACCTGCTTTCTATTAACACATCTCTTTGTCCGTCCTAGAGCCAAAGCAGTCTGTCGGTCTGATCACTAGGACCAGAATCACCCAGATTTCATCTTCTATCTGCCACCTACTGGTCTCAGAAATCATTTAAATGCAGCCAGCCCTGGGCAAATCTTTAGGCACAACTTGCCATGTCCCTGCAAGACTGGCGAATGTCTCTGTCCATATTTAAAGGGCAGAGCTCTGAGATTTTTCCAGGGCTCTCTTCAGAGCCCTCCAGGCACTGGGGAATATAAATTGCTGGGGAATATATTTTGCTAGGGAGCTGCAAACAAACCATAAAGAAAAGAGAGGGAGAAAGACATAAAGCATCAAGAAGGAGGAAAATTGGGGAAGTATGCAAGTAACAGGAAGGCTTGGGCTTGCTTGCTCTTGCACAGGAGAAGAGGCAAAGGTAGGATTGGATTGTGCTGAGCCTTAAGTGGAGGATAAATACCTATGGGAAACAAGTTTTTAATTTAAGGGATGGAACAAAACTAGACAGTGAATAAAGATAAGCAGGGCAAAAGTGGAATGTCTTTCAATATCTATTTAACTTAAATGCAGTCCTTCTCTGAAAATTACTGTTATAAGAAGACCTGGGGAATTACAGGCCAGTCAGCCTGACCATGATACCTAGAGAGATACTGGAACCAATTATGAAACAATCAATTTATAAGTAGCTAAAGGACAATAAGGTGATAAGAGACAACCAACAGGGAATTTTGAAGCACAAATCCTGTCAAACCAGGCTAATTTCCTTCTTTGACTAGGAGACCTGATAGATGAGGAGGAAACGGTAGATATAAAATGCCTTGACTTTAGCAAGCATTTAAAAAATATCTAGATCACAGGCTTCCAGAGCAGCAAGCAAAGTCACCGTGTAGAGGCTACACGGGCTCAAGTGCTATAATCAAGGGTAATTATCGGGGCTTCACTTTTCCAGCTGGGAGGATCATATCCCTGAAGTTCTGCCTCCAGGGCTGCTCAGTATTTCCTTGCATGTTTTGGACAACAGACTAGAGGGCAAAAGCAAAAGGATGACAGGTGGGCTGGGGTGGGGGGGGGGGGAAGCAGTCCCTCCTGAAGGCAGGGGGCTGGAGCGATCAGAATTTGAGAGGAACATGAGACACTGGGGAGGTGGGCTGCCCTCTGCAGAGGTGACTGCGGCAAGATACAATGCAGGAAAGGTGACTGCACCGACACCAATTGCTCGGGTCCAAACTGGATCGTAACCATCTCGGCAACAGTGGAGCAAAGGAAGAGCTCAGGTGGGACAGAACTCGAGTTTGTTAAGTGAGATTCCCGCAGAAGAAGACAAATCTCATCCTGAGATGCTTTAAGGGGCGTTTTGTGTATAAGGCAAAGGAAGCAATTATTTTGTGCATTTACTCGATACTGCTGAGCTCTCAGCAGGAACAGTGTGTCCGGTTCCAGGCACTACATTTTACAGATGTAGACAAATTGGAGAAAGTCCAAAAAAGAACAACAAAATGATAAGTGATGCAAAAAAACATGAGTTATAAGGAATGGATAAAATAACTGAGTTTGTTTTCTCTAGGAAAAGAACAACAGGAGGGGAGGCATGATAACAGTCTTCCAGCACATAAACATTTGTTATAAAGGGTGGAGAGACTAAGCAGTTGTCCTCTACATTCACCAGAAGTAGAAGAAGAAATAATCAGCTTAATTTGCAATAAAAATGATATAGCTAAACATTAGAAAAACACTTTGCAACAGTAAGAGTAGCAAAGCACTGCAGCACACTGCTTGGGGAGGCTGTAGAATCACAGGAGGTTTTTATGAAGAGGTAAACAAACATCTGTTAAGGATGATCTTACCTCATAAGCAGGAAAACAATCGAGAAGAGAGAGGCTTTCTGAGCTCTTTGGCCCTACATAAAACTGTAAAGCCAGAGACGCAGAGAAATCTCAGAGAAATATTTTCTGAAAAAAAAAAAAAAATTAAAAAATGCCACCAACCCTGAAAACTCAGCCTGGACATCCCAGGTTGTCTACACCGCCCAGTGCAATGCTGAGCTGGGGAGATACCAGCTCAGGTTTGGGAGCAGGTTGGCTGTGTCAGCATATCATTCCACTTGAGTTAATTATCTCCTCTGGAGTGGGGCCAATTAGCTGGGGCAGGATGAAGCACAGTGGTGCTGTGCTGCGTCCCATGCTGGTGCTAGCTCACCCCAGGCTACCAGAGGTATCTCCACACCACCCTGCGAGGAGGGCTGTCCTCAAGGAAGCATCTTTGGCTTCAGTGATGGCTCTTAAAGTGCCATGGATTTAAAGGTGTTTACTCACCATAACCACATTTCAACCAAATTTTTCTCTTACTGTAGTAACTGTAAGATTAAATGCCATAGCATTTAGAGGGTTTCATCTGGACATTGATGCCAAACATGAAACATAAAATACATGGTGTGAGCAACCCACGGCACTTTCAGTAAGAACCTCTTTTTCTTGCTCAGTTCAGCGCTTATTCAGAGGTGCTGGTTTTAGCTGAGGGCAGGAGGAATAAGATCCCCCCGCCTTGTCCCAGTACAATTGCTGCCGTAGCATCAGCAAAGCAGACCTAGGCACCAGCCTCTGCCAAGGTGTCTCTCGGGCTCTCCCGCAGCCTAAACCACTAGCGGGCAGTATCTTCTCATTCATGCACTTCACGGGGCCGGGGGGAGGCCGGGGAATGCTAAGAATGAGAAAGGAGAAGGCACAGCGTGCCCGTTACCCTGTATCTAAAACCTTGCCTTTCTCTTCCCTCGATTCTCAAACGTTTTCTGCAAAGTACAAAACTAAAGCAAAGCAATTGCAAGAAAGTTGCGCTGATGCAGTAATACATATTGTGAATATGATTTTTAATAGTACTTACACAATGGGTGAATAGACATAGTTAAACCAACGTGAAGGTCATTTTTTTGTCATTGATGTTACCTATAGATTCAGTGCAAAATTTGTTGACAAAGCACTCTTTTTGCTAATATAATCTGTGTTTTTGTTTGAATCTGCATCCCTTATCCAGCAAATATTTCCCATGTACACCAGCTGACTTCCATGATTCTCCCCTTAACAACATCACAGTTAATAATAAAAACTGCACTAAACTTATGAAGAACGTGTAAGACAATGTAGATGAACTAGCAGATGTCACAGATAGGTGCTGTGGTACTGCAGCAGCAGCACAAACAGGGCTAGGAAGAGAAGAATACTCTTTTAGACACACGATTTCATGAATCGGCATGATTTCACCTAAAACGTGACCAGGCTATTCCTAGAAACACAGGCCTTTATAACCAGTGTCCTGGTTAGAAATTCCAGCACAGATGCTATTTCTGAAGAGGTGCTCTGGGAAAGGGCCTAAAGCTTATAGGCAAGGTGTAGCACATGCATTATGGAGTCATCATACACAAAATGCCTTTCCTAGATCTCCATATACCCTCCTCTTACCTGTCTCTTTCTCTGCCTCCTGCCTAGAACCTACCAGCTGATCAGACATGGAGGTGAAGCACATCAACTGGAAGACATAGAATCATAGAATTATCTAGGTTGGGTACCTTTAAAATCATCTAGTCCAACCATCAACCTAACTCTGATAAAAAAAA
>JAOQGH010000001.1:96681702-96757282 GCA_025769975.1 Gallinago jamesoni | reverse complement strand
TCATCTAGTCCAACCATCAACCTAACTCTGATAAAAAAAATCACTAAACCATGTCACTAAGCACTATGTCAACCCATCTTTTGAACACTTCCAGGGATGGTGCCTCGACCACTTCCCTGGGCAGCCCATTCCAATGCTTAATAACCCTTTCAGTGTAAAAAAATGTTCCTAATATCCAATCTGAAGCCCCCCTGGCACAACTTGTGGCCATTTCCTCTTGTCCTATCACCTGTGACTTGGGAGAAGAGATCAACCCCTGCCTCTCTACAGCTTCCTTTCAGGTAGTTATACAGAGCAATAAGGTCTCCCTTCAGCCTCTCCTTCTCTAGGCTGAACAACCCCAGCTGCCTCAGCCTCTCCTCATAAGACTTGTTCTTCAGACCCCTCACCAGCTTCGTTGCCCTTCCATCTTTGAGAAGATCTGAGAATACAGGCATCGCTGAGAAGATCTGAGAATACAGGCAAGCTCCATACTTAGGTAGTCCATGAACTCAGATTTCTCTCTCGCATATTCTAGATTATGGCTCTTCCACCACTATTGAGATACTTCTCACAGAAATGGATCAACTGCTATAGGGAGCTGTGAGGTATCAGACCAGTCAGGGAACATGTTGCTTACAGCCAATCTGGACTATGTAAAGTGGATCCAGGGAAAACAATGACAAGCACCAGATAATGCTTCTGGTAATAATTAATTGCTCCAGGCCTGCCAGTAAAAGAGGAGCTAATAATATCTCCTAGCCTCTTGAGGGGATCTCCAAGCATTTCTTTTACCAAAACTTTTTGTACAGTCTCTTAAGATCCTCAGGAACAAGGAGCTGGAAAGGACAATGCTTCAAAAAGACCTGAACAAGTGGGTATGTCTGGAAAGATCCCATGTTACCTCCCTGTCCGCAAGGTTTGTTGCCTTCCAGTTTCTGCTGGGGGGTCATTCCATACTCTCTTGTCCCTTCTTCTGGGCTCTTCTAACACCACCAAAGCTTGCCTTGCTGAGTGGTAGGCTCAGAGCTCTCAGGAGTGTTGTCACCACCCACTCTCCACCTTTATCTCCCTGCCTTCATTTTCACACTGGAATGACATGATGGAGGTGCACTGTGCATACAAGGTGTGGAGGTGGCCCAGGAGAGCTCAGGAGGACAAGGGAGTGATGTGGGTTGCAAAACAGGCAATTATCTCTATTGTCCCAGTCCCAAAAGATGCGCATACCTGCCATGCACTTTGGCTGACCTCAGCTTCTATTTCCCACAGCAGAGCATGTTCCCAGACTCTCTGGGGAGGACATCCATGGGGACAGTTCCTGTTTCCCTGCCCTTTCAGTCGTTTGCCTTCCTGAGCCTGATATGATTGTTTCTTTGGGCACAGTGTAAAGATGCCAGCAAGGAACGGAAGCCTCTCATGCCTCAGCAATTTATTAAGAAGAAAAGGAGGTTATTGAACTTGGAAGCTGTTAAGCCACTCATTCTTTTTTCCTGATCAAGAAGATAACCATCCCATAGATAAATCACACATCTAGAGTTCATCAGCATTCCCTGAGACAACCTGACCTCAAACTAATAAATAGCCGGGTGTGGGGAGGCAGGGATTATCTATGTACAGACCTGCCAGAAAACATAGGTGGTAGGGCTGAAGGGCTTCCAGTTTGGAAAGACCTGTTTTGTTGGGTTTTTTTCTTCATTATTTCCAGCAAGCTTCAGTCCCTTGAAGTCCTGTTACTGCTCAGTGAGTATGATACTCCCAACAGCAATACCGTTTAAAGCATTACCAGGATCCTCATAGGAGAAGCATTAGGACTTTGTAGGCCTCCTGTTCTGGGTCAGACCTGGGAAAACTTTCAGCAGCTACTTCTATGGCAAGTTCCACATTGGCACAGCAGCTGCCGATTATTCTTCTACATGTCCTGCACTACGAGGCCGCCTTCTCTTCTTATTGATAAACATCGTCATAACGAACGCTGCTATTAGTACAGATAATTCCTCAGCAAAACACAGGCATGCATTTTAATGGCCTGTGGCTCTCCAGTCCCTGAAGCTCCGAAGTGAGAACATAAACTCTAATATTCTGTTGGCTCACCCTGCTTTGGCTCAGGGTGCAGAAGGCTTGGTGGGTTTCTAGTGCCTCCGCTGTGTATCAGCTCCACTGACCAGTGCTGGGTCTACCCAGCTGCAGCCCTGGCTCTTCCTTTCAAGAGCATGCCCTCCTTTACAGAAGCACAATATAGAAGTCCATTCTGTTCTAATACATCCTTTTTAGCTGTATACAATTGTGGCATCCCTTTCCATTTCATATTCACCACAGTTTTGCCTGCCCAGGGGACTACAGCTATAAGACATTGGAAAAGACACAGAGATGGTTTGTACAAATGAATGTTAAAATCAATGGCTGCAGGCCTCAGACAGACTGAGCGGGCAGAAGTGGGGTAAAAGAAAAAAATATGTATACCTGTCTGCTTGTCTGTGATTTTGAATCATAATTTCCTAATCAACAATATGCAATATTTGTGAGTCAGTGTTCTAGCAACTGGAGTGATGATTTGGGTCTGGAACAAATAACCAAGCAGCACTGGAAAATGGGCCCACTGGTTACTCAAGCACTAACCAAAGAAAAAATAAACATAAGTTATTGCTTAATTCAACACATGCTGATGTTGCTGACTTGAAAACAGCCTGGGGGATTTTTAAATGTTCTAAACAGCTTCCTCATTTTGCAAATCTTAAATCCAAAATGAACAAAACCTGTATTTCACCTCATCTGAATGGGTAAAGTGATGTTAGAAATGAGAGGCTGGTAGCAGGTTTACTGATCCCCGGTTTCATACACTGTTATATGAAAGCAGAAGGTGGTCCAGAGCGGTAATGCAATGCTTTGAAAGATATGATGCTTTTAAAAGTCCTGCTTCCCAGTCCTGAGTAGAATTCTGGGCTGAATCAACACAAAGAAAGGATTTAAATAAGAAAATATAAATAATCATTGAGAACTGCTTAAAATTTTTTGACTAGGCACCAAAAATACACAACCCCCTAGTAAAAGAAAGAATAGTGTAATTGAAAAAATACAACCAGATTTAAAATGGAAATGGGGGTTGCTTTAAGTAAGTAAAACACATATAACAAATAGTAAGAGAGGAGAAGCTGAATATAAATTAGAAGATAGAAATTATTAAAAAATGAGGATGAAAATGAAAGGGAAAAAAAGACTGACAAAGCTATTTTTTTAAAAAAGCAAATTAAGAACAAAATGAGTCATAATCACAGTATTGATCTGTTATCAGATGGAAATGTTAGATTATTCAATAATAAGGCAGACAAGAAAAAATGAAATCAATCAATACTTCTACTGCTGGGAAAATGAAAGCAGATCATGGAGACATTGTTGATGACATGTCTATTCTTTTAGTATCTCAGAAGAATTAAATACCACCTACTAAAATCAGGCATTTTAAATGAGCAGGACTGGATACCTCGCACTGAAACTTTCTTTTTCTTTTCTTTTTTTTTTTTTTTAAGCTGCACAGGATGCCTTTACACTATATATGTTGATTTTCTGTACTTCTTGGTGCAATTGGTAAGTCCTGGTGTAGATGAAGAAAACCCATAGTCTGGCAGTTTTGTAAAGACCATGTAGAAAGCATAATTATTTTATAATTATGTCATAACTGTAATTACTCACAGGTAACTACAGACCTGTGATAGAATCTCAGTCCTGAACTAAATAATGAAGTAGCTAACACAGAACACAGGAAACAAAAGGAGGGAAATATAACTAGAGGCAATCAACATGGGTTTATAGAAAACTCACCCCACTGAACTGTGTTAATACTTTTCTCTGAGGAAACTGGACATACTGTTGTTAAATATAACAAAGCTGATACAATATACTTAAGATCCTGGAAGGCAATTTACCTTCTATCACATGGCAATTTGATTAAAGAACTTACTTGACATAAAAATAAGATAGCAGTCATTAAACAGACTATAAATGACCTATCAGACTAGTCCCAAAATACAAGTGAGAACTAGAAGTGATTGTTCTGTTTATAGCATGTTTGTACCAAGATCCTAGAGGGTGTTTGGCGTCATGATATTTTTAGTCAATAACCTGGAAGAAAACTTCAAACATTCTGCAGATGTCACTATGTCCAGAGAGGGGCAAATCATGAAAAGGGGGACTGCTGATATAGATCAGCTGGTAGTTCTGCTACAGGGAACTTCATCCAGGGAAATAGTGACTCTGCAGAGGACTCTGAGCTCAGGGTAGTTGAGGAGCTGCATATGAGCCCGCAGTGCAACACTGGGCTTGATAGGGCTAATGGGATCTTTGGATGTACATGTAGAGGCAAGGTGTATATATATCTATCTCACCTCAGTCCCACCTCTATTCTCCAATTTTCATGACAGTCCTCTGCTGTCAAATCTCCCCCCTATATCTTCTATACAACCCCTAACTCAGCAAATTAGAAAAAGAGTGCTTATTTTCTGGTTCAAAAGTCAGGTTGCTTTAATGACTACCTGCCAGCTTGAATGAAGAAGGTACCTTCCAGGACTGTCTTCTCACCTTGTACTGATCATATGAGCTCTTAGATCTACACATGTCCTACTAGTACAAAATTTTAAAGGTTTAAATCTGCTCTTGTCCAGCTCCCCCAAATAACTTACGATCTGTGAAGTAGGCCAGAAAGCAGTGTCATGAGTGGTGATGTAGAGCACCATCCTGGGAATTCTTGCTCACACTTTTCAAAAGCTGGTCTGATCTGTGAGCAATGTCTCCTCTCTCAGTCTTGGAAAGATAGCGCCCATCTTTGCTATCCATATAAGGGAAGCAGTTTGAAGGGCACAGGCAGGAGACACATGTGAGAAGCAAATGGGAAGCAAGGAAACTAGAAATACTGCAAAGCAGAATGAGAACAGCAAAGAACGTGCAGCAGAAAAGAAAGCAATAAACACATGGCCAGAGCACAACCCATATGTGTACCTGAACGTAGATCTTGCCTCCTTTAAGCTTAATACAGATGATCAGACTCATATATGTCCAGCATGAGGGTGCCAGCAACCTCCTGTTTATTACTGTACTCTTTCAGTTCTACTTACTGGAGTACAAATGCCAGTCCTGGTGAGCTATCACTGAGCCTACAAAGACTTATGAACAACCTGCCACCAATTACGTACTCTAAACAGACCCCCAAAAAATACAGAAACTCCTGCAAATTCTCTTGGATGCCGTTTGCTGTGTACACTGTCATGCCTGTCAAAAGCCACGTGACTGTACTACAAGTAGATTTTCATTTAGCTGGAAATTGAGACTTGCATTGACAGGTCTCCCTGACTGCAAAGCTCTAGTTATTAGCCCTTTCAAAGTCACGGATGAATCTCAGATGTCAAAGGTTGGAACCACTTCATTTCCTGCAAACTAGTCCAGTGCTGTTATACTCTTTGAATGTATTGCCTATCCTGCCAAAGCAAGGAAAACTTGGAACTGTCCTAGAAAACATCTCTCTTAGGAAAAGCAAAGGAATTAAGTTAAGGGTATTAATTTCTGACCTTTTCAAGAAAGGATGCCTGCACAAGAAGGCAAGCAAGGTGCAATAAAACTCTTATTTACTGAACAACAGAACAAAATAAATAACATAGGCTTTCTGCTAGTGCAGGGAGGAGAGCAGGCTCAGGCAAGGACTTCTTGAGGCAGCATTTAATCTAGCTTGTGTCCCTTAAAGGGAAGATAAAGCTTCCATAGACTGTCATAGAAAGAGATTTGTGAAAATGCCAAGGGCTTCTGACGATCCAGGCCTAACTCTCACTTTTAGGCAAGATATTTAACAGTGGCAAAAGCAAAAATGGATGGAATCAAACCACACTTCCCTGACCCATGGAAACCACTGCCACAGACTCAGTCTGAGCCCCAAAGGGCTATGTTTATCCAAGAGTACTCATGGTTTCAACAACTCTGCGTGTTACAGAAAGGGGAACAGAGTTCTTGGGAAGGGTTTCTATCTAAGCAGCAAAGTCTTCATGCAGCAGGGACCAAGTGTTCCTTTTAAGTCATTAATTCAGCTGTTTTGCACAGCGATAAACCCTAGATAAGGAATGAGCCAAGGGCAGCGCAGATTGCCAGAGGGGTGGAGTAGAGCAGAGTTCCCTGCTTCAGGTCCTGACAAAGCCCTTCACTTGTACTCTCCATGACTAGCTATCTGCCGCAGTGGCACAGGTCATCCCTGAGCAGAGGCAGTCCAGGTACCACTGGAAACAAAGCCAGAGAATAGGGTCATGGCATGTTTCTGGCAAAACCATCAAAGCCAAAAGCTCTAAGGACTGGAGAGAGTCTCTCGGGGCTTGACTGTGTGAGCACCGCCATCCCAACTGTGAGCTGACTTGCAGTGATAACATTGTGTGCTGAGGTTGGCATGCAATCCAGGTAGAGTCACAAGAGGAAAAGTTTCCCACCCCGCACAGCCTCAGTGGTCACATCCACAGCTCCTCGCCACTCTCCACCCAGCCAGCCCTCCTGCGCCTCAGAGGACACGCTGCCCTGCCTGGCTTTCTTCCACTGAGTTGGGGTAGAGCTGACTCACAAGTGGCCATTGTGTTTCCTAGGAAGTCCTGTTACAGCAAGTACCTGCTCGTAGCAGCTGTGCACGAAGGCTCAGAGACTCTGCTGGCATGTATTAATATTGTCCCAACCTTCATCTGCACCAGCACTTCATCTTTCCAGGAGTTCCTGGCTGTTCTCAGAAGTTTCTAGTGGCACACAGAGCCACCAACTCTTCCACATGCACACTCTTGGCTTCTGCCAAAGTTTAGGTCTGTGGGGAATGAGGTAAGAAATGAAGCAAAACCCTACCACCATGGGAATATGGTTTCTCCAGAAAAAGAAAAAGACAAAAAAAAAATGTACGGGGCACGGTGGGAAGGAAATAACTCATTCTTGTTTGACTCAGAAATATAGGATAATAAGGTTCTCCTGTAAACCTAGTCAAGGTTTAAAGTTTTAAATGTATGACAAAGCCATAGACTATGGTATGCAAAGGAACACCCAGAGGAGAATTAAAGCAACTGATAAATAACGATTAAGACCTCTTATCACTGAGCACCTCACTGGATGCTAATGAAGTCTCATTTACTTTCAGATATCACTGCTGCATAATCCAATAAAAAGATGAACCAAATATACCAGGTTCAGGTGAGAGGCCTCCATCTAGCCCATGCCGCCTTCTCCCAGCAAAGATGGTGCCTGGTTGCTCCCACTGGGGACTCTGATTTCTCCCACCCCGTACAACCAGACAGGCAGACCTATGGGTGCCACAGTGGAACAGTGCCCTGGGATGAGGGACTGGTGGCAGGGTGGGAGCGGTGGCAGCTTCTCTTCAGAATGTTGGTGTTCACCTCCACCAATCTCAGTAGTGGAGGTGGCTGCCAATATCACGGATAGGGAACACAGTAGACAGTTACATGGGAAACAGCAATGAAGGGGGAGCGACGCTGCTTACTGAAGCAACAGCATTTGAAACTTAAAGAGGGAGAGTGATGTGGTTTGGCTGTTTGTGGGCTGTTCTCACAGGGCAGGTGAAAAGGAGTAAAGGATTGGGTTGAGGGGATGCCTTACGCTCTTGCCATGAACCCCATAGCTGCCAACAGTGAGCCAACCTCCAACTGTTATGCCAGAAAGAATTGCTGTGATGATCTGGACCCACACCTTCAAAAATATGGGTCAGAAGACTTGGCAGAAATCCTTCCCATCTCTGCAAAGGTCCCCTTTCTGGCAAGAATCCATCCACAATTTAAAAGCCTCCTTTGGCTTTTAAAGCTCCTCACAACCCCCAGTGAGTTTTTCTAGTGGTTAATGACAACGTTAAGAAATTGTGCTCTTTTTCATATAACTTTTTTTTCCCCTGCCATTTCAAATTCCAGGTTTTGTGTCTTTTTACTCTTCAGTCTGCCAGAACATAGAAAGTTTGCTCCTTGTGTAAACATGTACAGACACTGAAAGAAGTTAGCCTTCAGCTTTCCCTTTTTTTTCAAGTCTTCGACCTCTTTCACTGGAAGGCAGGCTTCCAATTCTTTAATACCCTTGGGCATTGTCCCTGAAACCTCTCCCATCCAGGAACCACCAACAAAAGCACTAAATAGAGTACATGGGAAGTTACTGTGTTAGCACTAAATGACACACGCACTCAGACTCTTCTAGAGCTATTCATCTTGAAGTTATTTACCGAAACTGCATGAATTCCCGCAGCTACAGCACCATCCTGGAATTTTGTCATCAGCCAGTGAGGAGCTCCAGTCCCCACTCCTTCCCAGTCTCTGCTTCCCGAGACAAACTTGCCAGCTGATAAGCATAGCCTGTATTCCTTATTCTTTGACATGTGACTTACAGCAGCTAATGTTATACTTGGCCCCATCTTTGTGAATGATCCAGACTACTGCAGTAATGTGTTTATTTTGCTAGCTTACTGATTTTTGAATCATTCCTTCTGTTTAATAACTATTTTGCTGTCCTTCAGACCCTTGACAGTAGAGTTCAATAGTATACAACCACAAATGGCCAGCTTTACAATGCGTATTCCCCCTTACAGTTACACATCTCCATCCATTTGGAGGACTGACATGCTTCCTGTAAAGTTCTAATGTCTGCATTACAAGAAATGGCAAGAACAAAAATCTCTAAAAGCACTACCTTGTGTAATTCAACTGTAAGTGCCTTAAGGTAAAGTTACCATTTGATACATGTTTCTGTATCCCCTAATTAAGAAACTGTAGTCTTCCTCTCTGGCTGGGACAAAAGCAAGCGATTCACAATTCTCAAACTGCAGCTAGGATCTTGTCTTTCAGAAATGTGAAGTTTCTGACGAAGAAAACAGGAACACAAATAAGTTTTTCTCAAAGTGTCTGTGGTGCAAGTCCCTGATCTGAAAAAGCTTACACACATGCTTAACTTCATCCTGTCTCAACGCACAGTAAAAATACAGGCTTTCTGGTTTTGCAGGACTGGGCAGCAGGAAAATGCATAACATGCAACAGGGAAGGTGAAACAGTCAAAGTTTTTCTTTATACTGTTGCAAATACAAACCTTTTCTCCCATCTCCTTTTCAATTGTTAAATACACAAATACGGGATTGCATTCCCATGCTCTGTTGCCTCAGGGGCGCTACACAAATTACACAAATTGCAAATACGCAAATATATGGATTCCCTGACTTCCAAGGGAATTTTGAAGATAAACTACTTAACCCTTAATTATACCAACACTGGCTGGCTAATGAATGACACCCTTGGTTGGTAAGATTCATGATGAAAAAAGGTGGGTTGTTCCATTCTAGGGAGGAGAAGGGCTCATGGGTCTGGCATCTCATTGCACAGATTTCCCATCTGGGAAAGAGTCCCACTAGTCTGTATCTACAGGAATGTCTGATCTTTCCCACTTTTTTGTAGGATCATTGTACGAGAAGGTATGAAATCCAAACAAAGGGTTCAAGTGACAGAGATCCTTCCAGGAAATGCACTTTCCCTCACTGCCATCGCTGACTAATGTGACAGCAGCCTACCTCCTAGAATCATGGAATCATGGAATTGTCAGAGTTGGAAGGGACATCTAGAGATCATCTAGTCCAACTCCCCTGCTAAAGCAGGATTGCCTACAGCACATCACTCAGAACTGCATCCAGGCAGGTCTTGAAGATCTCCAGAGAAGGGGACTCCATGACCTCCCTGGGCAGCCTGTTCAAGTGCTCCGTCACCCTCACTGTAAAGAAGTTTTTCCTCATATTTGAATGGAACTTCCTATGTTCCAGCTTGAGCCCATTGCCCCATGTCCTATCAGTGGAAACCACTGAAAAGAGTCCAGCTCCATTATCTTTCAACACACCCTTTAGATACTTATAAACATAAATAAAGTCTCCCCTCAGCCTTCACTTGTCCAGGCTAGATTTCACATTACCTATAAGGGACACTTCAGCTTCCCGCATCATCCAAGCAGTTTGCCCATCCGTGTCGCACCACATACCAGAGAGGAAGCTAGCACACTCCAGGCCTCTCAGGTCTGGTGTTTCTGTCTGGGAGCAGAGATGTGGTTATAGGGTGAAACAGTGGTCATTGCTGCCAGGAAGCACCAGCCCCCGTAATAGGCTTCTGAATATTAAACTTTCAGTAACCGTCACCTTAGTCTCTTGACTAAGGAAATAGAGAGCAGTGTCTTACAAGCACTTCCAAGCATCAACACCCTGCGTGCTCTGCACCCCAAGGCATAGCTGTGGCCTATGCTGACAGACCCATAAAGGCTTTTAACACAAAGAGCCCATGTGCCAAGGACAGCCTCAGAGACCCGATCTGCAGTACCATTGTGTTCAAGAGGTGGAGATAAACAGAGCATCCACAACTACTGCATGTGGCATTTGCCCTGTGATCCAAAGTAAAATAGCAAATCTATTGCTTCGATCATATCTTCCTTCACATTGCTTCTGGGAATACAGACTTGCTCAGGGATCTGATACAGAGGATCCAAACCATGCCCCCCCCCATCTGAATTCAGGATAGTAATCTAGGGGATAAATTTTGCTCTCGTTGAATTTGGAGGTCTTGGGGACCCATCATTTGTGTATTTGTCCCCACAGAAGCCCTTAACCTAGGTAACCGAAAAAACCACAGTATTTATGGAATGTATTAAATGGCTGAGACATTTTTCCATTGTACAAACCACTGTCAATACTTCTCCCACCTCTCCCTAATTATTAATTCTTTCTCTTTCAGTCTTTCTTTTTGGTTGACTTCTCCTTTCTGTATCCCTCTCTTTCACCTTCACTGGACTTTTATTTCTTCTTTACCCCATGACTCTATCTTCTATATCATCTTGCATGATCCACATCAGTAGCACTGAGTGCTCCTTTCCCCTCTGACGGATGAGGTTCACCCCTCTCACAAAAAACTTATCCCAGAAGTATTAGGCCTGTATGGAAAAGCAGACATCTTCTGGTTACTGTTAGATCCTTATTGCTCACACAGGAAGAGCCCGTTTATAGCCTGGAGCCTGCGAAGACTTCTGGAATTTCAAATGCTTTCTCCTTCCATTTTGAGGGCAAGCAGCTGAAGACACCAGGAATCCTTCCTCCCCTCACAAATATCTTCGCCTTCCAGATATCGACCTTACCTTTAAGTCCTGCGGCTCAGCAAATGTGCTATCATATATCCCAGTGTTTACCCAGTCTATGCAACCTGATAGGCCACCTATATTGAACAGAGTGATTAACGTCTAAGAACGGATGGGAGGTGACCTTCCAAATAGCCATGGTATATTTTTGGAAGGGTAAGGCAAAGTCAGAAGGGCTTACTAAACCCTTTGATCACTTAAGCTTCTGGTTACCAAATAACCACCAGTATCTTTTCCATAAACTCATCTATTCTTAGTAACATGAATCTCCATCCCCACTTCTGCAAAATTAGCATCTACTCCTAAGCTACATCTTTCTCCCCAGCTACACCATCATCCCTCAGCAGTTCCAGTCACCCATTCCCTGAGCACTCTCCTTTTTCTGATTGATGACACATCCCGCATCTTGCTTACTTCATACTTCTCTCACCTTCCACAGCACCCCAATCACTTGACATAACCAAGCAGTAGGCTACGGCTTGAAAACTGCTACTTCTAAGTCCCCCCCCCAAAAAAAAAAAAATTGTAAGAGAATCTACTTAATTCTCTTAGCTTTCCTGTCAGTGGTTACATTCACATCTGCTGCTAACTAGCCTTATTTTTAGCAAAGCACAGTATGAGCTAAAGAAATCTAAGTCTAGTAGAGTTATAATACGAGAAGTACTCCCCCACTTCCATAATCTCCATGTCCTGCTTTTTATTTTCTCTATTCCCTTTTTCTTCTCCTTCTTTCTTTTTTGCTGGCATGCTGAGCTGTTACATTAGGTCTGCAGCAAACACGAGCTAGTTAGTCCTGAGGGGCAGGAGTGGTTCAGCTAGTAGTTCACATCCCCTCACTGCCGCTTGTGGACAACGAGTGGAGGTGACCAGCACTGATTGCCTCAGAAGAGCACCAGCAAACACCAGCACCCTTAAGGGACATCACATAGGCTGTCCATTGGAAAATGCTGACTGGACTTAAGGACATGGATCTCTCATGCTTATCTGTAGGAGTACCCATCTTAAAACGGGACTCACCACCTTGCTGTCTTTCCTGATCTGAGTACATAATGCAAGGGTTTTTGTCAAAAAGCACTCAAGAAAAAAAAAAAAAAAAAGATAGTAAGCTAGGCTGGTGGTGACACAGCCCAGTAGGCCACTAATTAGGACATTTTACTAGAATGTGGGGGGAAAAAAAAAAAAAAAAACACCAAAGAAAGAAGTCAAGTTCAACACTTTCTTCATTTGACCTCGTGTCTTGGGCAAATGGCTTTGCTTTTCAGGCTGAAATGCATTCTACAATGAAATTCACCCAAATCTGACAAGGAAGCTCCTTAAAATTTCAAAGGACAATAACCAGACAGCTAGATGGTGCAAATGTGAGTCTTGGGCTTACATGGGCAAATTACCAGAGGGACATAAAGGAAGCACCGGCCCACTTTTTAACACCATGACAACATTATGTACGCTTCATTTCATACGCTCTGCTGACCCACTGAGCAAGCTTCTATACCATAGCTGCCTCCACCTCTACAAACAGTGGATTTCAGAGGTGAGTGGGCTACATGCTGTTTTCCATCCTCCAAGAAAAGAAAGATGTTAAATCTGCTGATTTACCTCCTGGTCTGAGATACCAGCTGTTGTGTTTTTGGCCAAACTGGTAAATGACCTGTGACGGATGCTCCCCCCAGGGAGAGGAGGAGGAGGGATAAAGAGATTTACCAGTTTAGAAGGAACTAAACTATTTTAATGAAATATTAATAATAAAATAAAAAGGGAATAATGGAAATAGATACAATGTATACAAAACTGTATCAAGCTCCCAGAATGATGCCACCAGCCCACACTTATTATAGCAATAAGTATAAGCAAGAGCCTCTCTGCACACCATTCCTTGGCATTGACTATAAACATAGGTCTTCGCATTCTGAGAACGAACAGTTTTCTGCACAATATGCTGTTAATTTCAGAGAGTTAGAAGAGTTCGCTTAGTTAGCTAAGAAGTAAAATTACCGAACAGAAAGATGATTCTGTTTTACCTCAAACCGGGACACCGGCCACAAGACTGACTTACCTTCTCCACCAGCCATGCATAGTGCACCAATTGATTGGGTACATCTTCTCTGAAAGCCTGTATGAGAGCAGGCCCTGACAGAGATACGCAGAGGGACGGCTTGCCACGGACATCCAGGGTGAGGAGGTGTCAGCAGTGTAGGGAATCTAAGTACTGGTCTCAAGAGTTAACGGCAGGTGCCAGGTGGCACACTGGTGCCCAAATACCTTAACAATGTTCAGCTGCCTAACTCCTAGGTGGGCAGTTAATCACTATTCATTTCAAGAGGGATTAGGTGTTTACCATCTCCGAGGTAGCATGCTGCTGATCCTATCTGTTATGAACAGGGTCAAGGAAAAAAGTGTTGAAGTGTAAGAAAATAAATTTGGAAGGCTGGGAAAAGGGCATAAAGGTGAGTGAGCAGATGCAGAAAGAGTCAGTAAGTGGTTAAACACCACTTACGAAGACGGCAAGTGTGAGGGGATAGCAGACAGCCATGAAAAGGGGACATACGGACTCCAAATGGAGGGGTTGAAACCTGACAGAGGAGCCACAGCAGGAATATGAAGCTGGAGAATGACAAGGGTAGGCAGGAGGACCTGGGAAGGCAGGAGGCTGGGGACTGCAAGCGGCACTGCAGTGACTGAGGCCAACTGAGCTTTTCACTTGAGGATGTAGGCAAAAAGTCAGGTTTTAGAGGGAAAAACTGTTGAGATTTGACAGGTCGATATGCAAGACACAGCTTGAATACAGTAAAATGTGAGGTAATCTGGATGTCACTGTCAGGGAGAACAGCGGAAGTGCTGGGGGTGATAAAGATAAGTGGTCTTGGGAAAAGGCCCAGGTTTCCCACATATCGAGTTCCAGATGTTGGTAGGGGATGATGGAAGACTGGAGAAATGGGGAGACACTGGAACAAAGAGATGGTAGTACAAGATGTTGGACAGAAACAAGAGAAAGAGAGCGGAGAGGGAGAACAGTTCAAAAGCACAGGAAAGATCAAAGCTGGTGGCAAAAATATAAGAGACTCCTAAAGGTGGCTGGGGCAACACTAGATATTCCTGTGAGGACAGCTTTGGGATTATGATATTGAAAATAATCTTCAAGGTATCCAAGCAAGTATTGGAAAGGAAGAACTTGGCAAAGATAATGTGAATACAGGGAATGCAGAAGGAGTTTGTTTCATTCTGCAAGTTTGCAGCATGTGGAAGTGATTACAGGGATGATTACAAGACTAGTGCTGTACAAAAAAATACAGGATAATGACATTCAGTGAATAACGTAGTACAGAGCAGAGCTGTAGCCCAAGAAGAAGGTAAAAAAAAACATGTTGAGAGCTGCATAAGCCGGTTTTCTGAATAAGACAGAAAAGCAAAAACAGCAAGTCAAATTGAAACGTTTCATTCATTTCACTGGAAGTTTCTGTTGTTAATGAGAATGCCTTCCTCTAAAGAGGTCCCTCGTTTCACGTCTCATCATTTAAAATAGTTCAGCAGTGAAGCTGAAAACATATCTTCAGCCATGAAAAAAAGAGAAGGACTTCAGCCCTGAGTCCTTTGACAATATCTTCAGAAGTTTTTCTCCAGCAAGGCATTTTTGCATCATAACTTTTCTCTCCAGTTCAGGAAAAAGAACACTAAGTCTAGGATCCTTTTTTCTTTTTTAAATAAAAAATAGCATTCTTAACATCCAAATTTCTCACTCAGAAGGAAAATTCTTCTTTCCAGCCAGTCCCATGACAGGTTCCGTTTTCTCCTCTAGTGGCAAGATACTGTACACCAGTTTGGCACCAGTTACAGGTTCCAAAAATGACATACCTGCTCAGTAGTTGCTTATTGTTTTATATTCAGGAGTCCTTATTACAAACCTATAAAAGGACTGTCCCAAATCTATCGCTGCAAGTTGCTTGCCTGTAAAAAAAGAAAAATAAAATAAATTAAAGGTAGCTTTAAAAATTGCCATGGGCCTACAGGTAGCAGTTACCTGTTGAAAAATTAATACCCTCTTTTAGTGACAATTAAGATTTGTACAAGAACTTATGTGCTCAGTACCCCAAGAGAGAGGAATAAGTTATTTCTGGAAAAAAAGACAACAAAACCCCACTGTGCATTCCTTCCCCATTATCATAACTCTAGTGTTTATAGCTGTAGGTACTGACACACTGCAATCACTTCACACGGCTTACATGTCCAACTCCACTAGGCAGTGAAAAGCAACAGCTACCCCAACTTCTGCAAACCCGTATTCTACACAAAAATCATCTGCTGCCGTGCCAACATTATCAGCAGAGGTGGTGTTCCATAACCCTAGGAGGCTATTCCGCCCTCACCTTGTCCCAGGTTAGGGCCATTTCTTTGTTACCTGGCTCTGGAGACCTTCGTCCCACGCCGGTCGCTGGCTGCAGGCGACTCAGCCTCCCATGCTCTGCAGCCTTCTCCGCGGGGGCTGCTCAGGAGATGATTACACCAGCGATGGCATTTTATCAGCGCCGCGACGAGGCGAGCGCGGACACGATAAGGAAGCGTTAAAAGTCAACGAGGTGCCATTGACAAGGATTGAAGCTGGGCTCACGCTTCCCCACCGACCGCCTGTGAGCTGACGCTGTGCAGTCCAGCCACCTTCTCACCAGCTGCTGCTGCTGCTTTGGCAGGCAGCACCTCTCACCCTCTCTTTTGGGTAGGCAGCCTCCTGTCCCGCCAGCCAGCCCACCGCCACTGGAAGCTGTCACAGCACTAGGCCTGCCGGGAACAAATCTTTTCTGATGAAACCCCCCGCGGGGTTCCCTGGTGAGCATTAAAGAGAATTTTCATTGTTCAAACACGCTGGGTGGAGGGGTAGCCTGGTTGCTTTAGTTCCTCCCCACCGCTCCATCCCAGCAGGGAAAGATCTGCTCCCCAATGTGACTGCTTTCCCAGGCAAGCGTTCACACACGCTGCCTGGAGCGGAGCCCCCAGCTGCACGCCCCACAGAAATTAGTCCCCGGCACAGGCAAGCCTCAAGGCTTGGGAAATCTGCTGTAACTAACAGCTTGATTAGGACCCCAGACTTTTTCCACCAAGTGTTCAGGGGCAGGTGAAGAGGCTCATAAGACTATTAATTTCTTTTGTGCAGCCGTTGGCAGACTCCACAAGCTGGAACTACACAAGCAGCCAGCAAGCCATAGGCTTAGCAGCACCACAGGGCTGTTACATCCAAAACATCCTGGCTCCATCCGTGCCACAGTGACCATTAACTCTGCATAGCTACAGCAGAGAGAGCCTGAGAGGCCACAGACTGATCAGAGCATTTCAAAACAACCTGAAACTCAGGAATCTCATCCACAACCCACATAACATATACACAAGGATCTGCACACATATCAAGGACACCCAGGATGCCCCCATGGCCTGAGCTACCGCAGGTGAAGTCCAGTAGCTCAAGCAAGACTGCTCTGGAGAGCAACCAACCCACAGAAGCACCACTAACAGGTCTGACATACAGCAAATCCCCACAACCATTATAATGAGTTAAAGGAGTCCATTATATTTGCATGAGGCAGATGCGGTTGTCACAACTGCTCCCTTCCCAGCTGGTGACAATAAACTTCTCACCAGCAGCCTCAGCGCAGAAGTCCAGGTCTGAAAAATTCTCAGTTCACCTCCAGCGGTGCCCTACCTGTGTGAGGTTGAGAGGCACTGAGCAGTTAATTTGGCAAGCTATATCTTGGCTACATTCTGGCACCCTGAATTTACATTCATAGAGAGAGAAGAGAGAACTGCTTCCTCTTGGTGCGTGCTGGAACACACCTGAGATATCCATGCTTTCTGTTTCCTAGTCTTCATAAAGGCACCAGGGGCAAGCTTAGTGCTCTGCCCACTCCTTGAGGCTGGGTACCAACATGCACCCCACCATGCAAGCGGTAGGCAGCACAGGCAGAGCCCCCAGCTCGCTCCCGGGAGGGCAGGCACGGAGGGGTCAGTGCTGAGAGCTCGGTGTGGAGGACAGCCCTCACCAGGCCATACCATGCTGGTGTTGGCAGGCACCACTTCCCCTGCTGTGCAAAGCAGACCTGAGGCTCCCAGGAGACTTAAAGACCCAGGAACATCATTAAATGTCAATGTTTTTTTTCCCAGCAGAAACAGATTTCCAGTATAGGAACTTCATCTAAGGCCTCTCATCTCTGGATGTTGCCTTGTTTATATTTGCATGGGGTGAAGAGTCTGTGACAGTATCTGTAATGCATATCATAGTAGGCATATCTGAAAGCAACACTCACTGACTATGTGCAGTAGAGGCCCCATTCACATACCTAGTAGATGCTATTTTAGCTTCATCTGAAATGACTTCTCCATTGTCTGTAATTTCTATTTGTCCCCCACCCCTCAGGACAAAGCTTTGTCTGAAGACAGGACTGTGCTTCTGCCAAGCACCATGCTGGGAACCTCAGGGGTTTGTCCTGCTTTGTATTCTTCTCCTTTACACTATTTTTAAACACATCCCTGCCCCCCAAACAAGGAGAAAAATGCAGTCCCTGAACTAATAGGTGCTGCAGAGCTATGGGGAAGGGGGGCCCACAGAGGTGGGCAGGTATACTGGTAGGGGGAGGGACAGACAGAAATCACAGTGAGGGCAACACGGGCAGCTGGTTGCCCTCTCCATGGGGAACACAAATGCTGGACTTTCCATCTTCCCTGTCTCTAGATGCAAGCAGCCCTACGGGACCCAGCAGAGCATCCCTCCCCATGTGACCCCGCTGCCAGCCAGGCTTCCTCCATTGCCTGATAGCACTCCATGGCCTGTGAAATGAGCCCTTGATGCTAGAGACACAGAATTCTTCCTGAACTTCAGCAGTTTTGGAAATGAAAAGAGAAAAAAAAAAATCTGATGGAGAAAAAAGAATTATTGAGAACAGTTTCCTTTGCCTGATGTCTCCCTCTGGCACAGTGGGCCCTGTGGCTGGGCTGGGTGTCCCCCTGCCAGGTTTTCAGGCCCCAGCAGCAGTTGCATGGTGTATCTCCACGCCAGGGAGACAGGTCTGGCAGCCCCCAGCACCTGCTGCCCCAGGGCACAGCAGTCCTTGCCCTGTCTCCCAGCAGGCACTCTCGGCTCCCGATTCCTCTACCATACCGGTCCGCAAGAGCTGCAGCCAGGGATCTAGCAAGCTCCTGAGAACACACTGCCTTGCAGGTTTTGCCTGGAGCAGGAGAACGTTACGGATGGCCATTCAAGGTCTGCTCCCAGCCCCGGGCAACAGTAGCAGGTTTGCCGGTCTTGCAGGCTTCCCACAAGCAGTTGCCTTACCTTGTTTGAGTTTCAGGGAGTTCAGTTTGGGGTGAAGGGTAGGTCAGCTCTTATCTCGTATCTACACACACAAATGTAGCCCTTACCAGTTCCCTTTCCAGCCCCCAGAGTTCCTGCCCGGCAGCACAGCGAGGACCACGCTTTCCCCCTCCGCTGGGGCCTTTTAGCAGGAGACAAGCTGTGCCAAAGGGCCACAAAGATCTCCTTGGGGCTCCCCAGCTTTAAGGACAATTCTGGGGACACCAGAGTCTGGAGACTTTTCTCCTCTGTGGCCTTTGAAGCAAGGCTCACGGCAAGGAGAAAGAGCAGAGCCGCAGCCCTCTCATCCGGGCTGGTGAGAGCAGCCTCAGGGATGACAGGAGCAGAATGAAACCTCTTCACAGGACCCTGCAGGCACTGTGAGATTCAGAAATTACACAAAGCCACCCTGGCCCCCTTCTCCTTCTGGAAAACATTTTTTGGGTAGCTGGGATAGGTTCAAGAGCTTGAGCTACAGGATCTTATAGTTTTTTTAAGCAAATAGTGGTTTTTGTCAATTTTCCAAACACCTGGTTGCACACGGACTCCAAACATTCATCTGTGGAGAAATTTTGTGGGAACCTGTGCCTGTATCCTTTCCTTGGCTTCTGACCATTTTAAGACCAATCACATAACATGAGCCTACATGGAAATGTAGGTGTCGAAGACTGTGCTCTCCAAAGCCTTGCAGATGCACGTGACTTAGGGAGCCCCACGCAGACTCCCACCACTGCCACCTTGTCCTAACCACATCACATCACACAGCTCAAAGTCCAGATGAGCAAATCACATCTATATTCCTCACTGGCGGAGGCTACCACAGGACAAAGACACCAAAACTGAGTGGGGGTGGGTGGGAAGGGAAGAGTGGAGCAGGCAGAGACAGTTGGTCCCGTGTGTTTTCTTTCCTTCAAGATAAAAATTTACCCCACTCAAATGAAAAATCAGGAACAATGCAGGAATTTTAAAGAGGCCCAAGCTGCCACCTGACTCAGCGTCTAGGCAGGATATCGATTAGAGAGGCTATTCTTTATTCCTCTGCTATTGTTTAACACTGGCCTCCCTCATGACAGCAACAGGCGTGGGAACACAGCAGCTTTGGTGTTAAAAAGTGCTTTTATCACTGAGCTGAGTAGAGGGGTCTCTGGGAACCAGAGATGCTGTGTCTGATAGTTAAGGAAAGGCATTCAAACCAAGAAATTCTGAGATCTCTAAGGCCCTGCTAACAACTCTGAAAGCACATCAACACGATGCAGCTCATCCCCAGTACAGCATTTCTTGAGCTGTGTTCAGGTTCTGGTGGGTTCAGAGAGGGGGAGAAAGAAAACAACTCTGCCTGCTAAGAATTCTTGGAATTTTTCTTGAGCTGCTGCTGGGGATGGCAACTCCTATAGACATACCCCTCCTGGGTTTAAACAAGCCAAACTGGGTTCTGTAAATGGTGTGGCACAGCACAGAGAATAGGCTTACCATCCACGTCCTCATCCCTCCTCTTGAGCAGGTTTTGCTCGCCAGCTTGGGCTCCAGCCTGCAACGACTGCCACAATAATGACAGTAGGTGAGGGCATCTCCTCCGTATTCCACAGAACCAAAAAACTGTAGGGTGGCATACATCGCTGCCACTTACACTGCCCAGGTGCCTGCAGCCCAACAACAGGCCACTGCAAGTCCCTACCTAACGAACTGATGGATAGTTATATGGTTTCCTGGTAGTTCCAGGCAGGAATAAAGCAAAATCCTTGGTTTCCTGATAATTTTCAATGCACTAAAAAGCAACACGCTTCAGTACTTGAATACAACTGATTTGACTGTGTAGAGGGCAAACAGTGACCACCAACAGGGTTTTCAGCCAAAATATTTCTGGCTGCCCTCAGGGCTGCCTCCCAATTTTACATTCTCTGTAGGTTTGTTCTTCATTTGCAACAGAATCTCACATGTAACCACCTTATATGGGAGGGGGAGTTTGTCTTTTTTTTTTCCTCTTATTAAAATAAAAAATTAAACTCCTGCAGACACTGACTGGACAAACATCAACATGGGAATTCTCTTCAAAGACATCCCAAATGAGAGCTCGTCGTGCACTGGAGGGTGTATCTCCATACGCGGGTCTTGCTCTCTGTAGACACAAGGTATTTATTCCAGCATCTAGAAACACTTTGCAACGTTGCCTATGGGTTCTGGGTCAGAACACACAGTTTGGTAAGAGTGTGACTGCACCAACTTTTTCTGCAGGCTTTCGTGCTTCAGTTTCATTCTTTCCATACATTTTTCACCTTTCCAAAGTTTAAAAGTCAGTCAGGACTCAGCCAAATTTCTCCTCCTACTCCTCCTCCAGTCTGTGATAAATGGACAACCATGCTAAACTTAGATGTTTCTTAATAAGTCATAGCCTCCCTTCTACAAGGACCATGTTAGCACACAAACAGTGTTTTTCGAAGATGATGGACATCTTCTGATGTTATCTCAGGACTGGTTATTTGTACTGCCTCCATGCCAGCCTGTACTGAGTGCCTGGCACAGAACAAGACACACAGCAGTCTGGGAAGCTGGAACACAGAGCCTGGCTCACTCTGCCCATACAGGCACCATAGACACGGCAGGCTGGAGCCACTTGGCTCTACAAACACAAACCCCACTCTAGCGCTAACCTGCACATCAATCCAGAGAAGAGCAAAGTAGCTACTGCATCAGCTTGTGAGCTTAGCAAAGACGTCGATTATGTCCTTATCAGCATATTTGGGCAATCAGGAGTCAAGGAAGCCATCATCTTACCCATTACTCTACAGTCCAAAAAGCAATCCAATAAATGCAGCAAGCTGCAATTAAAGGAACAGCTCCTCTCTCCTTGAGCTCAGTGGCACAGTCATATTTTCACTCCCTACTTTCTGACCTTCTTCCTCTTCCAGACTTAGCTTGCTCTCAGACAGTGAAGGTGCATCTATAACTCAACAAACTAACAGGACTGAGGCACAGACTCCAATATGATCTCATATCATCAGCACTGTTGAGCTGTCAGTATGTTCCCTGGTAATTTTGCTCCAAGACAATGATGCTCTCCCATAGTTTGGGTGCTGGCCCAACTAATAACAGCTCCCACAAGACAGCCTGGAGAAAAGCCCCCTGTTTTGGCATCTGAGGGAGGGTGAAGGGAGCCAAACAAACACAAGCTATGCCATCTGGTTTGCTCTGAAGACCAGCAGAGCAGCCCGTCATCAATATTGTTGTCTTTTCACTGCATATTGATCAAACTGCAGAACCTCTGTCTGCAGCAATAAGCCCCATGTTTGGGTGATCATGCCTCTCTTGTCAGGTAGCTGGGTACAGGAATGCTTCCTACAACATTTTCCATGAGGGCCTAAGTTTACTCAGGATCCTGGAGTACTTAAAGGTGGATGTGCTTCCTCTGTCAATGCAGTGAGTCAAACTCCTCCTGTGAATTTCACCTGCTACTACACTGCTTTGTCTCCTGGACATTTTGGATTACTCCATCACATGAGTCCAGGCTACAGCCGCCACAGAACTTGGGGCAGGAGAGATGGCTCTTCAGAAATGCCTCAAAAAACCCCTGGCATGTGAAAAGAAAGATGTCAATCTTTGAACCACTTCAACAACTGTTTCCTGACTGGGACGGGACGTCAGAGTCAAGGATAACCTATGTGAAACCTGCTATCCTCTGCCAAGGGAGTTCAAATCATGGCACAATCTTCCAGGGGGAAGCAAACAAACCCAGAACACAGGTACCCATTTTTTTTAGGAGTCTTTCTTGCTGAGAAAAGTCTGCCATGAAAATAAGTCTTGGTACACTTTCCTAACAAGGAAAACTCAAGCAACCAAAACAACAACAAAAAAAGCTACTCTGACAGAGCTGCAACTAGAAAAGCAAATAATCTGTATTTTTAAACATAGAAGTCTTTTCATCAGTGAGCATTCTGATCCCCCCAAATTAGGAATGTCATTGATGCCATGGAGCATACGAGCCAATATAATATTACTCACCAGATCCATACATGGGTAGGTAGATACATTTGTGCAAGTTGTGAATTTGGTCACATTCTTGTCCCTATCCAGTTCACTACATGTATTTTAAACAGCATCTGTGCTACAATATGCTTTAGGACATGTCTCTTTATTATTGTCTTTCTGTGTTAGACAGGCAAACAACTTCAGTAATTTCCTTCTTTTTACTTTTTCATGATCTATAACAAAACTTCCTCTTCAAACCAAGGCCACTTGGCCTCCCAAATAGTTTCATCTGAGGAATTTTTGAATAATAAGATGAATAATTTATCTTTTCACTACTTTATTTGATATGCTGAAGAAATTCCATACACTGATATGATTTACCTGTACAGAAGCTGCTGCACTGACCTTGACCTGCTACAAACCATCTACTCCCAGCAACTTATAATCATGGCATATTTCAGGTGGGAAGGAACCTCAGCGTGCCTGAAATTCTTGTTCTTTAACTTCATCAGCTGAGAGACATTAGCCTTCCCTTTTGACACCAGTTTGCCCAGCAGTTCATCTTTACCACCAGTACTAGACAGACCAGGAGACTAGCCTGGATTATGGCAAAGCTGAGGAGTAGTGTAGCTCACAGGGCAGCCCATTATCACATAGAGCAATTTGGAAGCTGTTCTGTGTAACACAAGAGGCCTTAAATAATCCCAGAGCTCACAGGGCTTTAAGATGTCTTAAGGTATGCAAGTAACGGGTTTTCACTGCTATGTCCCCATTCTCCTTCACTGCAGTTTACAACCCAGTCCAGAATGAATTTCTCCATATTAACCACAATTGCTACATCACCACCTGCTCCAACAACTGGAAATGCTGCAGGGCATTTCTGACCATCACCAGCTGGGTTCAGCAACTTGGACAGAAGGAAACAGCAGAAGACTGAAGGAAGCAGGAGGCCCAGAAATTTCCATCTTTGGAGATCTGTGGCCACTACCAAGGCCAGATAATATTAATGTTGGCATCACATTAAGTTTCTTCAGCTCCATCTTCTTCTTTTTTTATAGCTCAACCATCTCACAGATTTGTTGCACTTGGAAACAAAATGTGAGTTCCCATCCAGTTCAGCACCAAGCAGATTGCCTGTACAAAGTAAGCCAGATACCACTCCACAGATCACTATTGACCTCTGTGTGGATTCCTGCAATGCTGGTCTATTTGCTTACACAGCTGCAGGCTACCATTTCACATCACTTCAGTAGCTGAAAGACAATCTTGTGTCGTTCCTGTGCTGGAGTTTCCATGTGGATCCACTTTTCAGAGTGTAAGATAATTCTTTTTAACTATATGAAGCAATTTCTTAAGGTATTTTTTTTAATGCAAGGATGATCACACAATTCTTAGCAGAGGAGGAAAAATGGAAAGAATTGCTCAGGTGGAAGGAAAGTTGTGTGAGCTGGTTTGGAAAGAATTTGACTAGAAGTGTGGATTAGATTTGCCCACACCTATCAGATAGGAATGGGAAAAGAACTTCTCTCAGAGGCTTTTGGGGTGGTGCTGTAGGGAGTGCAAGAGAAAGCACCTCATGTGACCAGTATGGGCAGCCACAGGAGCTCCAGGAGAACCGTTTCAGTCACGTTTAGGCTTCCCCTGGACTGTGGCACTTGGGGAGTTCTTGACCTCTTAGCAACCTGATGGCATTAAGGCACCAGCATCTACTCTCAAGGCAGCGTTCCTCATGTCTTCCAAATAATTTGGGAACTGCAAACCAGTGCAGACTTCTCAGCCCAATAATTGCAATGTTGCCTCAACATTTTTCTATCAGCATACTTCAAAGCCCTTTAGATTTTCTCCCCAAATGCAGCCATCCATCCTCCTCCAACAAATCTTAGACTTCACTGATTATTACCAATAAAATTATTGAAGTTAGAAATGCTGAGGCAGAAAGATGCAGCTATTTAAGAACATTTTATGAGATGTTAGTTGATTGATACTGCATCATTTCTTGCAGCACATAGCAAAACCTCTTTCTTCCCTGTGGTGTTAAATTGTTACTTTGCCTGAAAGAGAAACATGTTTTTTCACAAAGCTGATCTGAGAGGAAAGTGGGGAAAGAGTGTGGGAACAGCAGATAACATCAAGGCTCCCCATTTCCCTGTTCTGTTCTTGTGAGCAATCTTGCATGGCTTTTAACCACTGCCATTCATACTCTGAAGTGCTCTTTCAGTGGGCACATCCTGTGGTGTCCCTGGTTTGGTGACAACACTCCTAAATACTGAGCGCATTGTCAAAAAAATCAGTCTTGGATTCCTCTTCATCTGAAAGAATCAATTTACTTTCCTCCTTCAAGGAGGCATAGGATAATTATAGGAAGCCCCTGCATCATATCATGTGGGTATCACATGCAAAAACCATCTATCCTACTAACACACATTGTTTAGGCATCTCTGTTTCTCACACACACAGAAATCCAAATACCATCATCCCGAATCAGCAAAAAAGCACCCTTGTTATTTCAAGAGCTATTTTTATGATAACTCAATTGGAGGAGGGGGGTGTTTATAAGGAAAATAAATTTATTTTTTCTCACCAAGATGCCAAACTCCATATTTGAGTACAGAACTGCAAGATTCAGCTCAAACTCACTGAATCTTTAGCTATCTCAACTTGTTTCAATCAAGTTTAAATATCTCTTCCTTTTCCACCTTTAAAAGGAAAATAACAAACATCAGCAAGCACACAACCCTGTCTGACACTACTTATTGGTCAGATTTTATCACCAGGTTTCTGCACAAGCTCATAGAGGGGTCTTAGCACAGTGCAAGCCCACTTTGATATCATCTGTCAACCACCAAATCAGAGAGATTTAGAAACAGCAACCCACAAATGAAACATCTAATTACAGGCTAGTTTTCTGCTAGGTGTTTCATGATCACACTTCATCATTTCTTCTGCTGGCGTTAAAAACAAGAAGCTACAGCATGCAAAGGACTCAGTGAGAATGCGGTGCCTGGATTTATACAGAGCAGTTGTTAGAATCAGAGCAGAGTGCGTTGCACTATGTATGAGGAGCAAGGGGAGAGAATTTAAATGAAATTAAATGGGAAGCTAAGTGGGGAAAGCCCTATATGAGGCCTTTGGTGAGTCCAGAGGAGGGCTATGAAGATGATCAGAGGGCTGGAGCACCTCTCCTATGAAGAGCAGCTGAGAGTTGGGGTTGTTCAGCCTGGAGAAGAGAAGGCTCCGGGGAGACCTTATTGCCCCTTCCAGTACCTGAAGGGGGCTACAGGAGAGATGGGGAGGGATGCTATCAGGGAGTGTAGCAATAGGACAAGGGGTAATGGTTTTAAACTGAAAGGGGGTAGATTTAGATTAGATATTAGGAAGAAATTCTTTACTGCAAGGGTGGTGAGACACTGGCACAGGTTTCCCAGATAAGTTGTGGATGCCCCATCCCTGGAAGTGTTCAAGACCAGGTTGGATAGGCCTTTGAGCAACCTGGTCTAGTGGGAGGTGTTGCTGCCCATGGCAGAAGGTCAGAACTAGAAAATCTTTAAGGTCACTTCCAACTCCTCCTCACTCCTTTTAGCTTTACACACGAGCATTGCTTGTGGCCAACCGGAGAGCCAGTGTGGCTCTCTGAATGGCCTTGGCTGGTTGCTGCGGAGAAGCCAGGACACTCACTTCCTTGCCTTTGTGGCTGCAGGTGATGAAGGCACACACCTGTTTCCTCTGCAGGCTGTGTCACCTCTTCTGGGCAGGGGGGGATGTTACAAGTCAAGCAGATGGCGGTTTACCAGGAAACCCAGGTGTCCAGAAACACAATTAAGGAGATCTGAAGTGACCAAATCCTTCACCCTTCCAGAAAGCAAAACTGGATACAAATCTTTTCCAAGCTTTCCTCTAATGAGCCCTCAGGACACCAAGCTGAGAAGTATTAGTGCCTGATGCGTCCTCGTGAGCCTATTTGCCTTGATAGAGCCCCACAGAAGGTGCAGCACAAAGGAGCAGGGCTGCCTGCTTCCCTCACACCGCTTGAGTCCACCTCAGGGCACACTTTGGAAAGGGAAGCCCCTTGTAAGGTGCCTTCCCTGCACACTGTGCACCACAACTGCTGGGACTTAGTCTCGCTTGTGAGCTCTTACCAACAGAAGAAAAGTAATTTTATTCTGTGTGAGAGTGCATGTGTGTGCACACGCACGCTTTGTGCATGGATATATGGTCTTCTAATTTAGAATGTACCCTTCTAATCTGCTGGGGCCAGCCGCATCTCCTTGCCCCCTCCATTTGCTGTAATTTGAATTGTTCACAGAAGGCTTCAGGATCCAGCCAACACACATCACAAAGTTGGTGGGAAGAACCATTACTCATAAATTTGTAGTATTAATTAAGTTCTTAATTTTACCCAGGAGGTCATATCTTGAAATGCTTTCAGACCATCACGAAAGAGAACAAGCTGGCTGGGAGCAATAAGCACCATCTGAGAATCCTCCCATAACTCCGGCTGTTTACTTTTCAGTTTCACTCAACACCGTCCAAGCACATGTCTCTTTCCTCAAATCCTTTTACTGTTCCTCCCTTTGAAGCTGACTTCCAGGGAAAGCTCTAGAGATCTTGGCCTTCAGAGCAGATTTAAGTCCTGATTTCTCTTCCCCTTGCAGAGAATGTATAGAGCAGGTTGAGGTCCTTCCATCCCACAGCAAAGCTAGCTTGCTTTATGATGAGACGCCTGCCTGTGACTATTTCCACACTGGCAATATTGCTTAAGCAGTCTTTTTCTAAAGCCTTCAGCTTTGGAGCTGGAAGATCTCAGGGCAGCATAGCTATCTAACCCCAGCAAAGCTATCTAACCCCACCACAGGAGAGCATGTCCCAGGAACTGGGTGCCAGCAGTAGCACCACCTGGCAGCATGTGGGGTGAGAGGTGCATCCAGCTGGCTACTAACCTCTGTCATCCCAGAGATTTCTGAGCAACTATATTGGATCCTGATTAAAAAAAAAACAAAACAAAACAAAACAGGACCTTCAACAATCTACATTTTCCAGTCTACGACATCTATACACAGAGGGACCTTCAGCCACACGGATGGCCCCAAGCTGTAGCTATATCAAGTTACTCACAGGACCAAATCTTTGAAGGATCCCAGCCTCAGGGACTAGGGAGAGCCCAGCAGTCCTGAGCAACTGACAAAAAGACGCCCCCAGCATACATTCGGGTTTGAAGCACGACTTACTAGAACAAAGCGCGAATTAAGCGATACCAGTCCAGATGACACAGATTCCAAATAAGTGCAAATAAAACATTTTCCGCTGCCCAGAACACCATCGTGTGATTTGCACGTGGTATTCCGCACAGCAGAGGCAATTGAGAAGTATATCGACTAGCTGCCGTCTGCCTTGGAATTCCCCCAGCAAAGCTGGCCTGGCTGGCAATGTAGGCTGCTTAATTTCCAGGCTATTAAATCTCATTGAAATCAATGCAACTCAAGAATGTACTTAAAATTAAGTAAACGCCTACAGACTGTAAGGAACTAGGATGCTGCACTGCTCTGTGTGCTTCTTTGGCTGATTTGTTTACTGAGGAAGTATCTCAGAGGGACAGAAATCAGAGAAACCTCCTAAAATCTGTAAGAATGCCTTAAATAAATGCAAGATTGTTGCATTTACATTAAAACTACCAGGTTTAAAACCCAGTTCCTTAGGCCTTTCCAGAGTCATGCACTCACTTTGACCCCCCTTATAAGCATCTAACCCGGATAAATTAAAAAGGAACATATAAACCAAGATCTTCTACCACTTGCCAATACAAGATGCATTATTGCCCTAGGCCTCAGAGAAAACTGTAGCTTTGCATTCCCGCTTTTAGTTAAGCTAATGAGGAGAAGGAAGAGAATTTTTGAGGTGGGCTCTTCTTCCTTTCATCTGAAAATCGGTTACTGAGTTGTTCAAAGTTTGTGTGCATAGCTCTGCGGGCTCACTGCTTCTCAGCGCCTGACTTTCTAGAGACTACCACCGCACCGTTGAAAGGAGAGGTGAGTTCTTCCTATATGCTCCCTGGAAGCAGGCTGAGCACTCGGTTGGCCCTCTGAAAAAGGGATATGGCTTTGCATTAAGCAGAGTTTGTAAATGCTTCTCAGTTACTTGTCTTAGTCTCTTCTCGCTTCCTTGCAAATGATGAAACCCCTTAGAAAGGCTCAGGCAGCACGGACACTTTCTGCTGGTGAGTCTAATGGTTTGGCTGTCCATTCTTCTCACCAGCCGCATGCCAGCGTGTCTCTAGTGACTTAATGGCACTGCTACTTTGGGGTAGCTGAATGGGGAAGTAGACTGCAGCTGCTTCTGAAGGATATAAATATTTTTTACAGTCAGGGGGCTCTAGCAGTCTAGCAGGATCAGGGACACCTGGGCTCTATTCCTGGCTCTCCTGCAGACCTGCTGTATTGTTTTGCTCCTTTCAGTAGCTCTAAACAAAGATCTTTCCCTGCCAAATTTGTAATCTTAGGTATGAGGCTTCCATTTGAAAATCTGGGTCACAATAAGGAATTTGGGGTGATGGTGCTAGCCTATGAATGCAAACTTGGGCATTTATTCTATAAGGAAAATCCCATGAAAGTCATTGCACTGGTGAACACCATGAATGGCTCACAGGCCAACCTTACTTGCACCATTTACCAGTTAGCCATCTGCTCCCTTCAGATATTATTTTATGGCTTTCCTTTGTTTTCACCGAGGCCTAAACAGGAATGAAATTGCGAGTCTTGTCACTAGCCCTTTTAAATAAATAGCTCTGCCATCTCTCTAATAAGTTTGACAAGTTGGTCCCAGGCCCTGGGCAGGAAGCTAATAAACTTCAAGTTGCTTTTCTATTGTTTTCCTAAAACAATTTGACTTCCTTTCTGATAGCCTCAAATTCCTTCAATAAAAATAGAGTAGCTGGGAGCCAGAGGAAAAGCTGAACTTGAGCCAAGTTGTGCTTACAATGCCGCCTGCGTAAGGTCACATTTTTATCCTGATCCACGAAGACTCTTTAAAAGAATAGCAGGCAGACAGCTGCCAGTGCATGTCAGGAACAGCTCGGGAGCTAGTGTCCCCCAGCATCGGTTCTCCAGGCTTGAGGGAATCTCCAGCCACTGAGCCAGTGTCAGACCATACCAGGAGGCTGAGCTCCTGGGAGCTGGCTGGGGTTTGCCTACCCTGCCCAGTGTGTCCTCCCTCAGACACGGATCTCTTCTGGAAGCCAAACACTGACAGAGACAGAGGTGACCTCCAGCAAGACCAAGGGGCTGTGCTAAATCTCACCCTTCAGTCAACTTTACCTGCTCCTCCCTCTACCTGTGCAGGCTCAGAAAAAAAGAGGTAAAGGTGTGTTCTTTCTTTTCTTCTCACTTTGGGAAACATATATATGTATATATATATATATACACACATACTTTTGTAAAGGAGCAATTCATCTAGCTGGAAATTTACAGGACAGGATGAATGTCCTGTGGCTAGGTAGACAAGGACTCCTTGCTTGAAAATGACTTGCTGATTCTTTGGACAAATCCTTTACGCTCTCCATGGTTTCGTTCCTCCACCTGTAAAGCAAGGAGAGTGTATATAGGAGCTGTAATTACGTTATCATTTGCAAAGCACTTCTCAACTACTCAGAGACGCTGCAGAGTAGAGAAGTGGAAGCAGTAGCTGTGAGAGTGCTGTGCTTTACTTCAGTAAGATGAAGCTGACAACTAAGCATTTACTTTGGGAAAGATGCTCATTTCTCCTCAGTGAGACTAAGCCCTCTTCCAGGTTTTCTTGCTGAAAACTTTAGTGGCAAATGAGACTGACACACAGTGACATTTCACGCCTTGGTGTTTCTTGTTTCTTTTCTCACCCTGTGCTGGTTTGGTACTTTGGGCTGGGAAGGGGAAAACATCCATCTATAATGTAATAATTGGAGATTTTTTTACTAAATAAGGAACTGTGACTATAAAACTGGTCCCCTTCATTCAGGGACCCATTGTCACATGCTACTCCTGTTCCCTTGGGCCCAGTCTGTCCTTGGGAATTTGCCTCCTGCTGAAGGATGCCTTCAAGCTGTCTCCAAGGTCTAATGTATAGCAGAGAACTTTGCTCTCCCTCCTTCCCTTTCAATCATTTCCATGCATGGGGATTTTAGATAAAAATTTTCACCAGGAAGGTAGCATCCATTTGTGCTTTCAAGAAGGTACTAGAGGTGCCTGTTCAGCATAGGACAATATTAAGAATCAGAATAAGTGCAGTGCTGTGGCCAAGCATCAGAGACAAAATACATGCAAGAAGTTTCTATCTCAACTGCTGTTGTGTGGTGGCTTTTTTCTGAAATTTCCCAGTGCAGTAAATCTGATATCCTCCCCAAGCACAACATCCTCAGCAATGGCAGGAAAGTACTGTCCCTTCAGACAGTCTCTTGAAGTTCTCAAATCTCAGAAGAGCTTCTACCCACATTTGAAACAGCCTTCCAGCAAAGCCAGGTGTTCCAAGAACATCTGTTTTATGTGAAGAAGCTCTTACACATGTGAGCCCTCTTCTATACTACTGCATATTTGCAGACTTTCTCTATGGATTGTGTTGGCTTGCTCTTTTTGTTTGTTTAAATCCCTGACCCAGACCAAATCCTCCATTAAATATCCATGCTATCAATGCCGAAAAATTCATCACACAAACTCTATCCAACATTTACCTGGCTTCTGTGTGAAAGGGAGCAGCTCTGAGGCAATAAGGCAAGTACAGGAAATAGAATGAGAACGAGACCTCTTGGCTTATCAGGTTCGATCCCCTTGAATAACAGGCAAGTACAAAACAAATGGCCTTTTCTAAACTTACTAAGCTCTGTCCTAAATCTCATTAGGTTTCCGCCCTCACTTGTGCTACTAAAATGCTGTTCTAGCACCTCCTTCCCGTCTCTGTTGCTTAGAAACCTTCTGATTTCCAACCTAAATTCATTCATGGCCAATTTATATCTATTTATTCTTGTGCCGCATTGTCCTTTAGCTTATGTAGCTCTCCTCTCTCCCTAGCACTTACTTTCCCAACCCCCAATTCCAAAAAGTATTTATAGGCAGCAAATCTCTCCTCTCTTAACCTTTGTTCTGCCAGACTAAGTAGCTAAGTTCCCTTATAGTATTCACCCTGCAGGCACATCGCACCGTGTTTTAATTACTTTGGGTAGCTGCACTAGCATGAAGTTCAGTACAAAATAATTAACGCAGAAACCTCAAACTGGTACTGCATCTATTTTCAAATCAGCTCAAGTATCTCTCTGCAGTCACTTCTGTGACTGATAAGTAAACATATTCTTGGCCGAGGGATACCCTATGTCCCGCTGATCACCCCGTTGCCTCTCTTTGCACCTGTTCGAGGCTGGATAACTTTCTTGAATGTGGGTGAGCAGCACTGCACTGCTGCTCATTTATATTCTGGTGGGGTTTCATATCCTCTTGGATGACATTAATCTCACTTGCTGCAACTGGAAATACTGCTACATCCTGAAAGCTCACTTGCCTTTTTCACCCTCACATAGCATCACTAGTTCCTCCTCCTTTGGTGACCTTCACCCAGGACTTTCCTCATCTCTGCCCTGCCAACTAGGAACTCCCAATTGCCTGTTACTCTCTGAGCAACAAGTTCAAGTTCCTAGTGTGTGACTTTGCACTCTCCCATCTAACCTCACCGTGATCACTCCAGTCCCAGTTTGTAGCTCTCCTAGTGCTGGAATCCAGCTTTGCCCTGACAATACCTCCCAGCTTTGTTCCATCAGCAGATTTCATCAGCATTTCTACTTTCAGTGCCAAGGTAATTAACACAAATATTAAAAAAGATTAGTCCTAAGAGCAATCTATGAGCAGCCTCACAGATAACTTCCCTTCAACCTATTTGGGAATTGCTGTCTCAATTCTGTCAGTCTCTTACCCTCTTGAGGATTTCTCTAATAATCTCCATCTTCTTCAGCTGAATCTTCTCCCCTAATTTGCTTCTTCTGGGACACAATATCAATTGACTTACCGTAGTCCAGGTAGATAAGGCCTGCTATGTTTCTTTTACCTAGAGAGTCAGGAATCTTAGCTCAAAAAAGCTATTTACCTTTGGTCAGAAGATGGTACACATTGTCCTATTTTCCCCTTACCTCCTGGCTTTATTTCTCCTTTCCTTCAAAATCCATTCCACAGCACCATAAACTGTTGAGATCTCCAAGCTGCACGTGGCAAGCTGTCAGCTGTTCTCCTCATTCCCACTGTCTGGGGGAGCATTCTCTTCCACTTGCTCTCCTCGCTCAAGTCATACAAGTTTTGCATAGCAGTATCTTGGGGAGGGGAGGAAAAATCCTCTTTCCAGCTTACCAGTGGACAAAACAGCTATTTCTCTAGCTGTGGAGCTGGAGAAGCTGCCATGACACAACTGTGTTCCTTTGAAGAGGGGGCAATAGAGAAGAGAAGGGAGACACACTCAGGGGCTGGCTGAGGTATCCATACAACTTCTTCTACTCACCTTTGTGTCTTTTGGCTCCCTGTCTGCCTTCACCCATTTCCTTTCTGTGCATGAAAATTCAAACAGTTCCTGCCACCACCAAAAAAAGAGAGCTCATAACAGCTATCTCACGTGCACGATGCACGTATGGGACAGAAACCTTCTCCCCTCCCTCATTCATTCCACAGAACCAGACTGCATCAGCTGGATCCAAAGATTAACTCTGTGGGAGAATGAGTATGCTGCTCAGGAATAATGCTGGGATCAGAAACAAAGGAGCAAGCAGGGAGAATCAGGCCTGATCACCCTGAGTGTACAGCAAAGTGCCAGCCGTGCGGGGAGGGGATTACATTTCAGACAGCTCCCTTGCAGGACCTGCCTCTCAACAGCAAATGAGAAACACTTGACAAGCTTTAGCCAGCCTATCCCAAAGCCATCTGTGAGATAGCTTTGTATTATTAACACATTTTTTTGGACACTTCTATGATGAAGTCCTTGACAACTTCACTGGCATAAAATCAACAGGACTTTACATGATAATGCTTTATGGAAATTACTCCAGAAAGACGAAAGAACACAGTGATAGTCTCCTTCCCATTAAATTCCATCATAGATATAAAACTGCTGGGTAGAAGAGGGAGAAACAACTCCAGAAACATTCCCATTTTTTTTGAAGTCATACAAGGCCTTTCAATGAAGTTAGAAATGAAGTGGCAAATGCCTATGTGTTTCTCTATACCAGGAGTTTATGGGAATTTACTGTGCACTGCATGTCCTGCAGTAACCATCAATGAGGATTCAGACCTCTCAAAAAGGACTTGCAGTCTTAACTTCAGAGTGAGAGCATCCACATAGGACATGGCACCAGAGGTAGACTCTGCACAGCACTCTCCCTCTGTAGGCTGGCTGTCAATCTTGTGACTAAAGGGGATACTAAATCAGTGGGGAAACAATGGTTAGATAAATAAGAGTTGCGAGTCCTGTGTTTTAGTCTCTGGACTGCTTTTTCATCATGATCTACACTAGCTGCTGCACAGGGACCACTGGGCAATTATGTTCTAGATGGGAAATATATACCCCAGGAAGGATTGCTGCAGGGACACCAGCCAAAGCTTGTGCACAGCAAGCCAGTTCTCAGGGTAACAGAGTCTTCTGTGCAAATCTCCCTTTCTTGACACTGGTTCTTTGAGACCAGCCTTTATCAAAGCCAGAAGGCATCTCTGATTCATCCTCCTCTCTGGGGCCTGATATGCAGGAATCAGAGGTTCTACTAGGCACACACATGAAATATAAGACCTTCAGACACTTGATGTGCCAAAAGCATTTATTAGAAAGGCCCAAATACTCATGCATCCAACTGTGTGCATGGGGAGGTGGTGTATCAAAAACCACATCTCCTGACAGGTAGGTTATTTGCTCTTTGTCAGCAAAAGGGTCTGTAAAACCCTACTGGGAAGCATCAGATGCCCTTTGGGACAAGGCTGCGGCCATACTGGGCCCCTGGTCCAACCCACAGATCAAGTCCTATGTTATTTGAAGAGGTTCCACAAGAACTCTGCTTTGCCAGATTAAGCTTGAACAAGTCAGAAAACTCTCTTTTGTTGATGTCTTGCATGGAAAAAGCTTCCCAAGGTCTGGCTGGTGTAACTGTGGGGCAACCCTGCTTCTTTACATTTAAGGAAGGCTTAGACCATGCCGTGTTATCTGGGGGAGGAGGTGCGAGGAACAGCAGTAGCAGCAACTAGAAGGGACAACATGAAGCCGGCAGCGAGTGCATGTCGGCATGGGGAGGGTGGCACAGGGAGAGGCTGAGAATGGAGAGGGGGGAATGAGATTCATGGTCTTTAAAGGAAAAACAACAGGAAACTAGGTTTGAAAATAGAAAGATTAAGCTGGAGGGGGTGGGAGAGACAAGTAGGTGAAGAAAGAAGAGGGGGAAAGGCAGAGAGGCAGTGGGGAAGACAGAAAGTGACACAGAAAGGGGGTGGAGAAAAAGAGAGGAAGAGAGAGAGAACCGTATTAAAGGAATAAAACCAAGCAACTGAGAAGAACCAGGAGCCCAACTCAACTACAGAAAGGAAAAGTGCTAAAGCAAGGAAAGGAGGCAGAAGACAAGATACTGGAAATCAGGTAAGTAACCATGAAGGGGAAATAACAGAACTGCAGAAGCATCAATGGCAGATCAAGCTGTTACACTCAAGGGGAAAACAGTGTGAGGGGAGAGGAGAACTGGGTGAGGCAGGAGAAGGATGGCCAAAAATAACTTAAGAAATTTACTTCTTCTTTCAATCTCTCTCAGAAAAAAATTCTCACTAGTAACAAGATAGCGACATTTTAAAATGGGCTAGGGACATTCTAAAAATTGAACTCTTTTTGCCACAGACAGCTACAGAAATGATGAGGAAGCCTCCCTGCTTCATGGAACATGAATACCGATAGGTTTCAACATCCAGGAAAGCAGGATAAGAGCCCCAAGTATCCTCAGACAGTATAATGTGCAAATTGCAGTTTTTTATCAGATGCCATTTCAGCATGCTGTCAGGCTGCTCTAGGGAGGGGTGATGAAGGGAATTCTTACCTATGAGAGACTGGAAGGGTATAAACACTTTATCAAGGGTCTGTGTGAACCGCCTATATTCCGAAGCACGCAGAACGGTTTCAAAAATGTTGCAGTTTCTTGTCCTTGAGAATATTGCGTCCTGGCTGGTCTGTGACATGGAGCCTGGGAACATAACTCAAATGTAGAGACGTGGCTTGCTCGTATCTCCCAGTCGCCCGTACTGTGCGCGCTGCGGGAGGAATGCCTTTCTTCTCCATCCCGACACTGCCCAGGGCAGCCTCAGCAAAGAGGCACGTAGACCTAGAAGGACAAATGCCCTCTTCCACTAGCAGCTGCTGCTTCTTTTTATTTGCCTTCCTAACTTTTTTCCCCCTTTTTGTACTTGGAATAGTTATGAAATTACATTTCCATAATTTAATACTCGTAGTATTGCCATCGCATGTCTCAAAGAATAGCCCAGCTTGAAAACATGGGGCTCCTATACATCCATCTGGAAAGAGGCAATTAGAATGAGTATAAAGGTTGCTTGCTAATTGCCACCTCTGATATGTGATGGCTCTTTTCATTTCCTAAACGGTCATTTTACTGGCCACTTGTCATGTCTAATGAGCTTTGTGGCACTCTGATTTTAACAGCTCGGGTAAACTGAGGCAGTGCCTCTGAACTATCATAAAAGCTATCAGAGGATCACGTAAGTAGCATTTCTGGACAAACCTCAGGTAAAAAGTGATGGGCTGAATAAGTCTTAATCGTTGAACTCTTCCTCCATGCTAATAAACTTGTCAAAATACCTTTGTGAAGCAGGATGTGTGACAGGTTTTCCCTATTGTTGCCTATGTGAGTCTCTCTTTAAGGCTAAAGAACTTAATGCATGTAATATATGTGTGCAGTTAGGAGTGGTTTATACCATTATTGAGAAGCCTCACAGTATTCAGTATTTGCATTAGAAGCCAAAAAAAAATCTGCATTTGCTGGTCTTTTCAAATTCTACTCTGAGAAGAGCATATATTTCTAACTTTCTTTCCCCTTTCGTTGGGAGCAGAAGAGTAGTTTAGGAGAATTCCTGAGGCTTCAGGGTTTAAAATACTCATCAGGCTCTGGTCGCTTGGGAACTATGTTAAGTATTCCTGCTACTATAACTATTTGGAGTTGTTTTTTTTCCACTCAGCAGTATATATTATCACAATATTTTAGTATTAGGGGCCTTCACATGAAAAATTTAAATCCTGACAGAAAATACAGGACTTCATACCCTAGCCTCTCTTTTCTTTTTGACCTTCAGACAGATTTCACACATTCTGCATGTTTGCCCTTGTTTTCTGACTTATCTTGCAGCATTGAAAATAGACGAGAAGGAATGAGTAATTCAGCACTATAACATGTCATTAGGGAGCACATTTCAGAGACTACTCCACACCTCCGGTGCTGTTGTATGAGGCACGAGGACAGAGGCTTAAAATTAGAAATAGTTCCCATGAGGCACCAGAGAAACTTCAATCTTTGGGCTAAGAATTCATGAAGAGGAGGAAAAAATCAATTTTATGGCTATTGATAAGCAACAGAGGGATGTCTAGCATGCCAGCTCTTTCCTGAAACAAAGAAATATTCATGCCACACAGTAAGTAATGAGCATAGAGATACATGCTTCTCAGTCTCTCTAGTGTATCTTTAAAGAGGGGTCACTGGTTTATAATGTAAGAACTAAGGGGTTTACACTTACATTTCCGTCTTTCTTCATTATCTTTGTCATTACGGACATGCCTTGAGAATGGTTGAGAACATCCATATGAAACTCCTCTCTTTTAGAAGCAGAAAAGCCGACAGATGCCTTGGTCAGGGCACAGGGTTGCTCGGGAAGTGAAGCAGTCTGGCAGAGCTGCAGCAGAGCTCCAGGGTCTTCAGCTGCATTCAGATGCCTGGTGAAGAAGGGAGGGAATAGCAGGATGTGAGAAAAACTCCAGTTTAAAATCAGATAAAGCTATCCAAGAGTACTGGAGTTAATTCTTGCTTCTTACTCTGATTTCCTCTGTCAAGATGGGGCAAATAACTTAAGCCATGTTTCTTCACAAATGCCCCCTCAATGTATATCTTCTGGATATCTACTTTCTAGATGTAGTCCAACCGGTGGAAGTGATAAACTCTCCCACTCCAGCATTAACCAGACGGAGCTCTGCTTTAAACATATGTTATTTAGTGCTTAATACACTGAAAAAAACCCAAACCAACAGCTTAGCAACATCACCAAACAGCTTCCAAAATTAATGAACACTTTTCATTTTAATCTCTCACTGCCTTAGTTCCTCAACTGTAAAGTTGGTCTAATACTATCTCATCACCTCCAGTTGGTAATGAGAATAAGCAAATTAATAATTGTGAAGCAATCAGATACTGCTGTGATGAAAGCCATAGGAAAACCCATGAGGAAACCAATAATTCTGTCTTTAGAACTGGTCTTGAATAATGTACAGTAAATGAGGCACAGGCCACCCACTGAACAATAGGGAGAAAACAAAACATTGAATAGCTGCCGTTCAAGAAAGCCCCAGCCAGGCTGGCACAGAACAGGGCAGGCATCCTGTGCAAAGAATGAGGTGACAATGTGAGGATGTGGTTAAAGACTCAGCTATGAGGCACAGGCACAAAGAGATTGAATTAATAGTTCTGAGAACAGTAACTCTAGCATTTCCTAACTCGCTACTGCTTGGTTTTACAAATTTAATATTGGTTGTTTTTAAGGGGGGGGGGGGGTTGGAGGGTGGACTGTTGCAAATATATATGTACATACACTGAGTACATAAAATAAACCATTCACAAGCTATAGCCAGACTTCATCCTGAATGAGAAATTCAACACTTGAGGCGAGGATACAGCAATGAGGCTGGAGTGTGAAGAGAATCTTACGGATTTTTGGAAAGAAGGAAGAAATGAGATTTGACAAGGTAGTCCTAAGTGGGAAGGAGATATTAACTTAAAATTTCCCCTTTCTAAAGCTGAAAGCATTAGCAATCTGGGTGCTGTAGAGAGTTAAGTAGTCAAAACTGCAAAAAATCTGAGGCAAGGCTTTGCTGGGGCCGGGGGGAGGAAGCTTCCCTATAGGAGACCAAACGGGAAGTGATAGGCAGGGATACACTGTGTGGAGAGGAGGGAAGAAAAGATGGGAAAAGTCTCAATGAGAGCACTCTCCTTCTCCCATTACTTCTCTAGTCTGTTTTATTTCAACACTATAAAAAGGTGCAGCTCATGCCATCTATGAAACAGCCTAAAAAGCACATGGGCAGGTTTTCTGCTGCTATGTCGGACTCAACATGATGCCTGCCATCACTGCCACCTCTCCTTAGACGAGCCTCTCCCACTGACTGAGCAGTGCTTAAGATCAACTTCTCTCAGCAGAGCTCAGGAACAGTTTTACTACAGCAGCCCCCAAATTTCTCAGCATGTTTCTGTTTTCCAGAGAAAAAACTGCCCTGTTTGACTGTCCCCTCTCCTGTATACAACACTGCCCAATTTAGCATCATCTGCAAATCCACACAGGTTAGTTTCTCCCTGCAAAGATAAAGAAACTGGAAAGAGCACCAAGCTCTGTAATCCTGAACTGGATGCTCTTCATCCTATTAGTTCAAGGATAAGTTGAGTAATATCCATCAGCCTCTTTCCAGCATTTACATTAGAGAGAGAAATTATACTTTTTCTAGCAAAAAGTACATGTGAGCCTAAACTGAGCTTATCCCAAGTCCAATTTTGTCACATTCATTGGGCTCTCTAAAGACCCGCATTTCTTTAAGGCAAAGACAGAGAATCCCAAAGGAACTAGAGGGTGCTCCCTGCATACTAAGTGTAAGCCTGAGTACTGCTACCTTCAAATATTAACTATTTTGGTGTGGGCTTTTCAAACACAATAGGACAAATTCATTCCTCAGCTTGACTAATCTGCGTTCAAGGTCTTTTCTGTTGTCAGTCTCCTGCATCTACATCAGGTAGAGCTTGGCCCTGATATTTGGATATATGGAAGCACAAATTGACCCTGGCCAGGGCGGGAGGCAGGTGTGTGTGGAAATAGCATTAGATGTCCTAAATACCTGAATTTTTATTATTTGTCTAACTGTGAGTCTGCAGCTTCCATCATCACTTCAGATGAAAATATTCTACATAATACTGTCATCTGTGTGTGTAACACATCCCTGATGTATACACTTGGAGGTGTTGAGTGATTTCCCTCTGCCTGTGTCTCTGTGTGCGTCAGGGTTCTGTGTGTGTTCAGGAGGTGACAGGTCATTCAACTCCCTTATCTTCTCACCCACTCTCTTTTTTGTGAACTCTGAGATTTTCCACATTTGGAGAGGAGGGGAAAAGCACACCTCATCAAGGAATAACAAGCTGTCTGCAACTGCAAGCAGGGCCAGTGGTCCGAATACCAGTATGACCCTTCCAGAAATCGCAGTGAACTCAGGAGGAGTAGAGAGATGAGAAACATTGGATGTCTGTCTTCTAGGACAGGAGCTGTTAACACAAAGCTCTGCCTCTCCCATGAGATTTGAGCACTGGAGTCAAAGTCACTCTGCCTGATACTGGCTCAGCACAGGTCTTTGAACCCAAAGAACTAGAAAGGAATCTATGCAAACACATCAGATTTTATTTCTTTTAAGCATAGAGTACAAACCTATTTAGTCCAGATCAACAGAATTATGAATTTGGCTAAAGAACTGGCCTATTTCAGGCAGAAATTTACGATAAGCACATATGTGCATATATGAAGTCAGAGAGACGGCACTTGGACAAAAATGCCTAATAGGTCGTTGCTGGTCTATTGTATGAAGGAGCCAATGTCAGTGAACAGTGAACAAAAAGGTACCTGCTGAGGTGGGCTGTAGCATCAATCTCTGTCACAAGGCTATGCAAAGCCTCTGGAATGCCAAGCATCACAACCATGATGGACAACGCGTTTCTAACTTTATTCATCTTTTAATGTTGTAAGCCACGTGCCCCCAGAATACACTATCACCAAGTCTAAGAGGTAGGGCTGCACAGAAAACAGGACACCAGTTTGCAAGTCACAACGCCTGAGCTCTGTCCTCAGACTGCTACTAACACAGTGACCTTGAACAAGCAGTTTGCCCTTTCTGTACCCCAGTGATCACCAACTACAAGATAAAAATGACAGCATCTGTACTGCATTGGGATGCTGTGAGTCTGGCCTACTGCTAACAGGGGGATGGAGATCCTTAAGTAAAATGTGCAGCTGTATAGCAGAGCAGCATTAACTAACCCCCAGAGCAGCATTGGAAGTGTCCTTCCCCAGTGCCTACATCCAGTTTTGCAGTGTGGGGACCACCTGCGTCTGGCTGCAGCCTGACAGTTGTCAATGCCAGGGAAAAGATCTCTGCCCTCATACCCCCACAGTAGCTATCTCTTGTGCCACACATTCACCTGGACCTGCTGGACAGCTGGAGGAAGGTGACACAGCTGGAGGAAGGCAGGACACAAGCAATTCCTAGGCACTGACCATGGCACAGCTGGCCTGGATGCCCTACTGCGCAGGTCTGTCATTTCTCATATGCCCAGTACCTGAAGGAGATGGCTGTCCTCTCCATGTCAGAGCTCAGAGGGGGTGGACTTGCTGCATGGCCTTCACACACAGCCCCGTGTCTGGCGAGTGAGCCTCTTCACATCTTGGCCCCCAGCCTTCTAGTTCATTGGGACATCTCATTAACTATCAGATACACACATTTGTACCCAGAATCACATAATCACCTAGGTTGGAAGGGACCTTTTAAGACCATCTAGTCCAACCAATCGAGCAAATCACACATGCAGAGTATGCAAAAATACAATGGCCTTGACTTCATTAGTTTCTCCCTCCCTGGGAACCGTGCTTGGAGTCTCTCCATGTGCCTGGGACCTGCCAAGGGAGAGAGGTGAGCCCAGCGAGGGAGAGCAGCAATGGTGTCATAATCAGGCTCTCCACTTTATTTTAGAAACGTCCTGCAGTGATGGTGACCTCCTGTCACCTTCCTTGTGGGAAAAGCTAGCGTCAAGTGACAAGCTCAGCTATTTATATCACTGCTGATAGTCTCTCCTGTCTTCTAAAGAGGGGAAAACTTCCTTCTTAAAAATTCCAGGGGAAATAAACTCATATAAAGAAGAGAACTGCCCAGGAGCAGTCCTCCTGCCTCTTCAGTATGAATTTCCTAACTGTTCCCCAAAGCCCCAGCTGGAGCAAGCAGCAGCAATGCAAAATGCTTGGCTGCTGTTCAGAGCATGCAGCATCATGAGAAAAGATGGGCGAAACTGCTCTGAGAGCGATGGATGCTTCCTTTCCCCCTCTGGAAAAGGTAGTGCAAAAAAAAGGGATGATGGAGAGCAGCCTGGGGCTAAGCCAGCCTGGAGTACTGGCAGGTGCTGTTCCCGCTGGGGTATTTTTATCATGGAATTTGGCAGTCACAGGGCAGCCTGGGGCTGGTCAGACTCCATGCCTGGCCTGTGGTGTGATATTCAGTTTTCCCCAGCTTTAATAGTGTTCCAGGTGATGATTAAGCTGGGACGGCCACGTCGCTGGGTTCGTGCCAGGCTGCGCTGGTCTCTGTCACATACGCGTTTCCCGGTGCCGAGATCCCATGACTGCGCACAGCTCCTTCGTTGATCCAGCAGAAAACTGACAGCCGGGCAGTGGCACAGCCCACAGCTCTGCATGAATATGCATGACTCCGCTTGTCAAGACAGTCTCCTATCAGGTGTTGAGACCCCTCAAAGATACCCAGACTTGTTTTTTGCTGAGTTACACCAGAGCAAGACAAGATTTTGTTCAATTGAGTCCAAACTGGGAATATAAAAGGCCGCAGATGCTCACACGCTGAGAGGTCAAAGTGTACGAGGACAGCCGTAGTCTGGGAATGAGGAAAGGAAACTATATGGAAAATTCCCAAGAATAGTAAAGCCCAGAAGAGAAAGATTAGGTCAGAGGCAGCCCTTAATAACCAGGAAAAGTTGTCAAGAGGCGACAACAATCCTTCTTTGCTGGCTGGCAGCAGAGCGCCAGATGCTCCCTTCTGATCTAGGAGGCCCTTGGACTGGCATTGCAAGAACAGCTTGCAAATAACCAAAAAACATCTAAGCCAAAAACACTGCACAAGGAGGGAAACCCCTTCTCTCGCTATCCAACACCCATTTTCCTGTGGCCACCTACATCCTTGCAGCCGCCACCTGGCTCTCTGTGGGGCCAAAACAGGATGGTCAGGAGACATTCAGCCCCTCCTTTAAACAGGCCGTGCAGAGGAGCAGCCAGCAGGAAGGGCAGAAGTAACAGCCCTAATATCTACCCTAAACCTCAGGGTTATCAGCCTTTGATCCTTCTGATTTACTTCCCTTTGGAAAATATTGTGCCTGTCCGAGGCAGGTCAATTACTGCCATTCTCACATCCCTTAACATTTTTTATTTCTGGACTCCTCTTGCACTTGTGTTTGCCAACTTCGTGTTCTGTACACATTGATTTTTACAATTTGCTAATGTATAGGTATCTCTCCCCTGGGGAAAACAAGCCATAGTAAAACCTCAAACTACCTGCACACGGTAGAGCTGGTGGGAAGAAGTGCTCAGCCTGTGATTGCATGCATACGTGGTGGGAAGGAAAACTCATCCATGGCACAGCAAAAGAGAACTGTGTTCATTTTTACCTCAAGAAGCCAGGTGAATCAATGAAAAGCCGCTGTCAACTAGCAACAACTGGAGTAAGAGGGGCACCTGCAAACAACACAAACTCACCTAGAAAAATGAGGCCACGCATCATTGTTCATGCTGTCTTGGAAGTTACATTCCACATGTACAGTTGTGCTAGACCATATTGTCTTGGATGTTCCCGTACAGTGAATTGAAGGTAGCTGGTTTCCTTGTTTGCCCTCTGGAAAAAAGAATAATAATCAAAAATCCTGATTTCAATGCAACTGTCTGTAAATAGTTCCCATCGCTGATTTATCTGCCTGTATGTAATCTCCTGGTGCCCAGAGAATGAAGCCATATGCTGATTTCTCCAGAACACAATGATTGCACCAAAGCCATTTCAGAAGACAAGACAGACCTGCAGGTTCATCAGCTTTTACCAGTGTAGACAGAGAGGAGTCAGACCAGCTGATTTTCTGTGTTACTGCTCCTCCAGTTCTGGGCTCCGTTAAATTATATCACGTACATGACCAGAGGAGGGGACATTCCCTCAACAAGCATCTCCAGCTTCTGCTCACAGCAAATCTGCACAATATTGCTGCAGTAAATTCTCAGCTTTTAACAGTGTCTACTCTCCACAGATGTTCTTTGTACAGCAAAAATAACTGGCTCTTAAAGACAAGACAAGGGACAATAAAGAAAGAGACTTAACATTTTTGGTCCCTACGGCTTTGGGATTTACCTTGTCTAGTGCTTTTAATATTTCATTAAGATGATTAAGTTTTTCATTTATTTATTAAAAGGATATTTCTCTGTGGGAGAACGTTATCTCCAAGGTAACACTGCACACTTTATAGCACCTAGCCCTTAAGTCACACACAAGGGAGAGCTTTGCAGTATCCCGGGAAGGTAAGCTTGGCGAGTATAACTGGATCAAACTATTGCTCAAGCACTCCCACAGAGCCCCACAAAAGATGGATTAAACCCACTGGTCTCTTTTTATCCAGGGGGTTAAGTGAGTTGGCCAGAAACAATCTGTCAGAGTCAGAAACAAAACTGAAGCAGGCTGTCCTACATCCTCACATTGCAATTTTACTACCAGCCACACCGAACCTTTCCTCTCATCAGACCACTTACCAAACAGCAGTTCCCAGGAACATGCCCTGTGACATTCAAACTGTGAATTTTGTCTTAGAGCTTACAAAAAGAGGAAGGAGCAAGTTCCACCATTTCGATTTGGCAGCAGTTCCCCCTCAGAGCAGTGTGACAGGATGGCAGCAGGTTAGGTTCACAGGACTGGCAGAGCTCACCAAAGTCTTTACACTCCCCGAAATATTTGCAGCTTTAAATGAAACACTGCACACGGCAAAACCAAAGCAAAACCTATGGGGAAGGGGCAGGTAAGCAACAGGAAGGTCTTCTTGGATTTTCTTTCAGTGGTGGCATCGAGCCCAGAAATGAAGCTATGAGTGGGTCACATTGTAGGTGTCAGTGCAGGTATCACATGAAGGCGACATAGGAAAGTGCCAAGGCACCACTCAGACCAAGCTGTAGACTCCAGTCTTGTCTCCCAGGGGATCAGCCCACTAAGGATACCCCAGAGAGCAGTTTGCAGACAGATGAACACTGCTTTAACTACGCAGCCCACAGAGGATGCAATATGCAGACCGCAGTGAAAGGACCTTCTGAACCAAGAAAAACTCTGTCTCACCCTCAAAGTTTTGGCAGCCCATTTAACAGGTTGTAGTTGGGTTATGCAAAAAATTGTTTCAGTAGCTGAATAAAAAAACCAAACCCCAACACATTTTCAGTGGATGTGAAACAAAGTTTTCAGCAAACCAGGCCTCATTCATTTCATGTCAAATTAAAACATTTCCTTTGACAAAAAACAAATAATTTCATTCCATGCATTCCCAGTTGGGCATTTTCTAACCCTCCTTAGAACCACTTTCTTCTGTTTTCTCCAACAGAGGCTACATCTGATTCTCCGTTCAAGACTTCTCACTCCTCTTGGTGAGCAGAAATGGGAGACTGGAGTTTCCTGGGAGAGTTTCTTGAGGAGGTCCACAAACACTCCACAGTGGTGGGGAAAGTCTGGTTGACTGTGCTCTTCATCTTCCGGATGTTGGTGCTGGGTACAGCAGCTGAGTCCTCCTGGGGGGATGAGCAGTCTGACTTCATGTGCGACACCCAGCAGCCTGGCTGTGAGAACGTCTGCTACGACAAGGCTTTCCCCATCTCCCATGTCCGGTTCTGGGTCCTCCAGATCATCTTTGTCTCCACCCCATCTCTGGTGTATATGGGCCACGCGATGCACACAGTGCGCATGGAGGAGAAGAAGAAGATGAAGGAGGCGGAAATAGAGGCCCAGGAGATGAAAAACAATGGTGACACATACTACCAGCAGAAGTGCTCAGTAGCAGAGAAGGCCGAGTTGTCTTGCTGGGATGAATCAGGGGGCAAAATCATACTCAGGGGCAGTCTCCTGAACACCTACGTCTACAGCATTTTGATTCGCACTGCCATGGAAGTGGCCTTCATTGTGGGACAGTACATCTTGTATGGGATCTTTCTGGAGACCCTGTATATCTGCCAGCGGGCACCTTGCCCCCACCCCGTCAACTGCTACGTTTCCCGTCCCACAGAGAAGAACGTGTTCATCGTCTTCATGCTGGCTGTGGCAGTGCTCTCCCTGTTCCTCAGTCTGGCCGAATTGTACCACTTGGGCTGGAAGAAAGCCAAAGAGAGGTGCTCCCGATCTTACAAAGCCAGCCCCAGCACAGCCCCCGGCAGACTGGAGTCTGCCCCACAAGTAGAAAGAGCCCAGATGTACACTCCTCCACCAGATTTTAACCAGTGCTTGTCAAGTCCCAATGGGAAGTTCATCAGCCCCTTCAGCAACAAGATGGCCTCCCAGCAGAACACTGCCAACTTCGCCACCGAGAGGGTCCATGGCCAGGAGGATGCTGCTGGTGAAGGGTCCTTCATTAAGTCCAGCTACACGGAGAGTCCGGAGGTGGCCAATGAATGTGTGGCACCCGCCTTCCCTGAGAACTACTTCAATGAAAAACGCCGGTTCAGCAAGACCAGCCGTGCCAGCAGCAAGGCAAGGTCAGATGATTTGTCTGTGTGACCTGTCCCCAGGAGGGATGAGGAGAAGGAGCAGTCTCAGTGCTTAGTAAAACTTCTGCACAGTGGACTCCAAACTCTTGCCACTAACCCCTCTCTGTTTTAACACCCTCTTGTTCCTTTTTCAGTGAACACCATTGTTATTTGCAGACAGCACCTCTCACAACTTAAGGCAGGGGCAGCCACTGGGAGACATGCACTGAAGAGAGGCACCAATATCCAGATGTGAAGCCCTTAGCCCTATTTTCATCCTGGGACCCACATGGTCTGGAGACTCATCATCCTTAGCCTGGTAGAGCACAGGCCAGCAGACTCCCGAGGCTGCCCAGCAGGTATCCACTGTGACACTGTACTCAACAGACGGACTGGATCACAACCCCCTTGCATCTTCTTTGGTGTCTATTCAACAATTGCTACAGCAGCTTGGCAATTGTACCTAGCTGAAGCTTCTCCCACCTGCAGGGAGCAGAAACACACTGGTAGGCTTTCCGAAAGAAAGACTCATCTGCTTTGTTCTCTCTCTTTCTAACCCTCCCTTTCTCTACGTGAGCCCAGATATTTTATACCAGTTTACCTATATAATAAATCCTACTTGAATTTTTTGACACTGTGTATATAACTCTTCCCCATAGATAAGGACATCCATGGCCCCCTCCACACAGCTGCCTCATGTCTAATATTGGAATCCTTTCCTCATTCCTAAGTCAGTGCAGCAGACTGGCCCCAGGGCCCGGGGATATTGCTTAGATGACCAGTTGATGAAGACTAGGGAATTTTCCCAAGATACTTATGTCATCAATTCTAAGCAAGACATCCATTAACAGAAATAGAGACTCTCCTGTGAGAACAAATATCCTACTAGTAAAAAAGAAGGAATTACTGTATGGAATTAAAGTGGTTTTTCCCCCTTTTAAAACTAATTTTTCAAGCAACATGAATGCTGCTGAAAGGGTGCTGCCAGCTGCCAACTTCAGAGAAAAAAACATCCTCTGTTTATCCGCAGAAGAGGTACGGCCTGTGTCTTCTCTCACTAACCTACCAAAACACTTCAGCATCTTTTGCAAGGAGCAAGAGTCCTCTCCAGGCCCTGCGCATCATTCAGCTCTTGGCTGCTCTCTCAAGCCTTCCAGCCAGTGCAAGCCAAGATATTTGTCCTCACAGCAAGGCCCTGTTTTGCCATCAGGTCATCTTCATTTCCAGTCCATCACTAGAGCATACAGCATAAGAAACCACCCATGGACCAGCTCTTTCCACCGCTGTAGCTTCTCAGAGCAGCCATTGAGGCCCAACACTGCACAGTGAGTCCGGTGGGTGAGGTCTCTAGGCAGCTGCCACTCTAGATACATTTTCTCACTGCAGAGCTGACACCCCACTTTTGAAGAGAATTGTTGTTTCCCATGCACTGCCCTTTCAGACATGGACCACAGCTTCCCAACACTGCACTGCGTGAGTGAATGGCCTGGGACCAGCTTATGAGGGGACTGAGCCATTCCCTCTCTTAGGGGACTCTGAAAGGGACTGTGAATCCTTGCTCCTGGTGCATAGTTAGCTTTGGTACAGTTCCCTGTACATATACGTACATACATACTCACATAGAGAGGGAAACAGTTTTTTTTGTTTGTAAGGTTTTTTTATATACGTGTATTTTTTAATCCTGAAAAGACCTGTGTGCTCTCCTTAACATGAGATTTTAGTCAATTGTGCCTAGGTTTCTCCTAATAAAGTTCTAACCCCATCTCTCTTTGTTGATGTTTCTCCTCTCACGTGGCTGAGAATGAGCTGCTAGCATCGATCGGGCTGCCCGCCAGCCTCTGCTGCTCAGAGATCACAAAAATTCCCATCGCCCGGAGTGGCAGGGATGAGGGGAGGGCTCGGCCAGGGGGATAAATAATAAACATTGGGAAATGATTGATTGACTGGCTAACAGAAACCCCCTCCAGCTCCCCTGCTTGCCTCTGCATTACACCAAGGAACACTGGGCAGAGAGCAGAACTTCCATCCTCTTTTGACAGAAACACTTCCTCCTTGCATCCCCTAGCACACCTCTGCACCTGGAGAGGCCAACTCAGCAGGAAAAGGGTAGCAAAATCTGTCCCCTGAGCATCCGATTGCTTGTCAATGCAGTAATAGCGCCTTGAAAGGCTTTTTAAGAAGCAAGAGATTGAGAATCCGCTGTCAACCATCTTCTGCAAAGAGTTCCTGTGGGTATCCAGCTTTCTTAAAATGTAGTTGTCCAGCCCAAAGAATACCCTTTCTTCTCGCAGCTGATGCCTCTCCTCTGAACTTCATGCCTTGCTCCCACTTTCTGATTTTCACAGGCTCCCTCCTTCTGACCTTAGATCCCCCTGTCCACTCAAAGGAAGTGCCCTTCCTTCCTTTCTCCACACAATCTCCCATCCCGTGGGACTCCGCAGGATGAGAAGCTGGAGACCAGTAAAATGCTGGGTCCCAGCAAGGAGCCTGAGAGGGGGCATAAAGAATGAAACTGGAATTTGATGAGGACACCAGATCAAGGATCTTTATCAGTGTTAGAAGCTGCAGGGGCCATTTAAGATGAAACGAGCCTTGTTTTGGGGGTGTTCAGCCTGAAAAGGAAGATGTCCCCTGAGCACCCACAGCCACACAATACAGTAAGGAGGCAGGATTAGTGCCAGAGACCTGGGGTTTTTAACTGGCATGTGCACAGCCCTGAGTATGCCTGTCCCTTAAAGTACCACTAGCTGCAAGAGATATGCAGCTTATTAAAGCATATTCACAGCAGGTGACTCCCCTTAGAAAACTTGGCTATTGAGTGATATTTCTGTTTCTTAGGGCCACTCAAGCACTAACCCAGGCCTTGTTTAATAAATTATTCTTTGTTAATACTAAGCAATAGCCCAAACTTTAAAACCTCTGTGCTACAGGCATTCAGAAGGGTTGTGTCTCTGCTGGAGAGCAAGGTGTAGCCAAAAAATGAGGGTAAGGATCTCATCTATGCCATTTCAGACCTCTACAACCTACATGTGTTCACAGGCAATGTTTTGCTGGTCTTTGAGACCACAGGAGTCAACTATCCCAGCTCTCTGTCTCCCAGTCTAGTGAATGCATGCATCAAAGCAGATCATCTCCCTTCACCACTCATTTCTTAATGCCTCCCTGGTTCTGTCTTCTAGGTATAACAAGTGAGGAATACTTGATGGATGGATGTTTGCACTGGCTGACAGACCATGAACTTGTGATTCTTGGAATCCACTGTCAAGGCTGGCCAGGCTATCACACCAAGATAGGAGCACATTTACTTCAGCCAGTGAGCAGGCAGGCTGGCCTGTCATTTCAGACAGATTTTGTATTTATTGCTTTGTACCAGATGGATGGATGGATGGACAGTCTTATAGTTGTGACCTAAATCAACATTATATATTAAATTCAGCCCTTGGATAAGCACTCAATCTTTAAATGGAAGCATTACAAAGACAATGTTCTGAGGAGGGGGTGAAAGAAAACATGTGAGAACTTTTCATTCTGCTCTCGTCCCTCTTTTCTCCAGAGTCATACCTGCTGGAGTCTGCTCAGCCTCTCAAAACAGAATCTCCAGTGAGAACTGGAACCGACCATTAACAGAAACACTATCCCCAGTTGTCTCCTTGGTCAGCACACCTCAAACCATTTCAGCACCACCTCCTCTAACTGGCATCTGAAGGAGCCAGGAACCATTTCTGATCTAAAGCCTTGTGCTGATCAGCTGCACAGCCTAAGATAGGAGAAGAGAGAAACGTGTGTTTCACCACGCTCTTAAAACAGAAATACTTAACCCTATAAAAAGGAAAAGCTATATTTAAAAATGCACAGAATGCCAAAACTAACAAAGTAATGAATCGAGATAAAGTCATGCCTGTCATCCCGCTCCTCTCTCCAAACAGCACAGCGGGACAGCTGAACAGGCCAAGAGACAAATGAGGGAGAAACTGAGAGAAATACTAAAAAGTAATGTCTGATCCAGAGTACACGGGTCAAGCAAGTTGTTTCTTTTTCCAGAGTATGTAAGCAAGGCAGCAGTCAACCAAACTCAAAGCTGATAATATTTAAGACTTAAAAGGGAACAGGAAAAAAGATGCTAGACTACACAATCTCCCCTCAGTCCCTTTTCCACAAAATATCACCAAGACCAAGGAATTAAGAAGATCCAAAACCCAAAGAATAAAAGCACCGAGTGTTCATAGGAATGACAACATGCTTGACTACGGCCAGACTATAAGAATACAGAAATTCACAATTCAAAAAGCCAGTGTAGCGTAGCACAGAGCCCAACCCGCAGCAGTGGCAAGCACCTCTGACCACCTGCATCAGCAGGAGCCATGGAGCAGCAGCTCTCTGGGAAGCCTTAGGCAGGCACGAAGGGAACTGATGTCCCCAGGGGAGCTCCCTTTGCCACTGCTGCTCCCTTGGGAGGCTCTCAGCAGCAATGCAGTTGGGCCAAAAAGGATGCCCAGGGTCATTATAAGCCTGGGTTCAGCAGGAGTATCAAGGTGTAGAGAGCCCATGATCTCTCTCATTCTGGGGCCAGGAGTAGCTGGCACCCAATTTTTTAGTCACCCAAGCAAAGAATCATGACTTGAAGAATTGGCTTGAAGTCGAGAGGCAGCTGAAGGGATAGTGTCACTGTTTCAATCATATCCCACTACTGGTTTTCTCTGTTCAATAAAGCTCCCAGGGAAGTCCGATGTTTTTCTTCTGAGCTGGCGAACAGGTGCACAAAATTCAGAAATTTCCCAAGGGCAAATTATGACAGAAAAGGGCATCAGTGTCTTTACAAACAGCATTTAAACAAACAAATAAATAAATAAATAAGCCAACACAAAATAATAATAACCAAACAACAAAACCAGGCAGCCCTGTTAAGGGCTATAGTGTTAACCTGGAATTTATTAGAGAGACAGAAAGAAAAAAAAAGAAGAAGAAAAGAGGAGGGGAGCCAATACCTGGGCAATCTGGGGTGTGGAGTTCCATACTGAGTTCATATCACATCCAGCTCTCAGAGCTGAAAGAGCTGGTCGGGCTATGAGGAGCTTCCAGCTGTGACTAAGACTAGTTTGCAGTAAGAAACACTGGGATAGGGACCAGTCAACTTTTACCTTTAGCAGTCAGGTGAGAACCTGGCCTCTTCTCTCTTTCCTCAGTAAGACCTCTAACTGCCCCAAGGAATTTTGGCACCTCCTCTCAGAAGAGATTACAGGGTAGATCCCGTAGAGGGATAATGCCAGTTTCTGCACCCATTTGTGAATAAAGCACAGCATCTGGACAATCAGATTACCAGCTGCAGCAGAGCTGCAGATGGACTGAGAAAAAGGATGGAGAGTTGCAGCTTCATAAAATACACTTTTTAGGGGGAAAACCTGAGACTGAAGGGCAAAATTATAGCTTTGCTTTTTCCTTAAGTGTTCATTGCTTACATGGTCTAGATGATTAAAGAGCCTTCTGAGAACCACAGGAATTGTAATATCATATATATATATATATCCTTGTTATAAATATTTGATGACAGAAAAAGAAAGAGGAACAAATGAGCTTATAACACTCACTCTAGCCAAATAATGCAGAAATGCTTCATTTTTCCCCCAGTGAACACAGGTTTACATTTTTTAAAATGAATTTGCTGAGATCACATTCACATACCACCACTGGTTTCCCACAGACATTTGAGCAATTGAGTTTGACGGGCAACAGAGTTCTCAGAAAGCGAATGTCAGTCATGGAAACTAGATTTTAAATTCATGTGGGCCAACATCCACCCCAGAGGCAGCTCTGTGTTCCTCCAGCCATCGGGAAGCACAAACAATATTGTGTAACTAATCCTGCCAATCACAAACCAAACAACACACCTCCACCAGAGAGTACATGTAATAAATATACACCAAAATATATTTTTAAGACAGTTATGCATTAGATCAGTAATATAAAACATCTGAGAGAACTGTGATGTACTGGCATTCTGTTGGTGGAAATGGTGGTTGCTTCAAGCACATTTTTATCCCTTTTCCACCAGTCCCTAACCATTGCCAGAGACATGGCTAGGAACCCAGGAATCCTCAACACCCATGCAGGAACCCCCCAGGAAAATGTATGTGGATAAGGGGTGCAGAAGACCCCATTTTCCTGGCTGCTTACAAACTTCCCATAGGAAGATTCGAGTCCTTCAGCAGCTTCTCCACATGAACAGTTTTCACCATTCTATGCTCTTGCACAAAAGGTTTTGTCACCCCCTCGCAAGCCCCTACGCTTCCCAAGCACAAAAGTAGCAAAAGCACCATGAAAGCACTATAGTGCCAGCATAAAATGTCCTCCCCTCTCCTCTAACACAGTTTGCCATGCAGGGCTTCTTCACCTACCTACTAACACAAAAACGCTGGTCTCCAGATGAATAAAAGCAATCATATCACGTTTGCTAGCAAAAAGTATTCCCCCAGAGCAAGCCGGGAAGCAAAACTCAGAAAGGCTGCAATATTTATGTATTCCTTCAAAATTGCTTCTGGACTGAAGCCTGTAGGACTGCTACATTAAGCCACTTTCCTCCCTCGAGGTGGCTACATCTTATTAGCGGATTAGGAACTTCTTTCTTTTTTCATTTCTATACTACAAACTCCATTCAGCTGGCCTGTGACAAGCTCCTGTGAGGCAGTAGCCCAACTGCAGCATCTGCAGGAGCAAGACCAAGCCTCCTGCAGACCACTGTTATTTTTTGAGAGGACATCTCCATCTCTCAGGGCTGGATCACAGTAGGAAAGTGTTCAGGGATTTCTTGGTTTTGTGACTCACTATTCATACGCTGGAGCTCCTCTTTATCATAAGGTTAATTTAGACAGGAAGGGCCAGGACAGGTGCGGCCAAGCTAGAGATCAAAATGAACCCATGGGACCCATGAGAGAGTTATTTTTTCTTGTTCTTGTTGGACATGAACCTGACCTTAAAAAGGCATGTCGGTGATGGTCAGCTATATCACAATATAAAGAAAGCAAAAGGCAGTTTGAGTGATTTCTCTAGAAACTGGATACGGGCTGTGAGGACATGACATTTTAACGGCAGCACCAGCAGAACCGGACACGCTTATATTCAGCTACACAAAGGATTTCACTAGGAACCACATTAGCCAACAACTCCTACCCTTAAAAGGAATCAGATTAGCAGGGAGAGCCAAGCCTGAGGTCAGAAACTTGCTGCTGTTTCTTTGGGTTTGTTTTTTAAGTAAATGCTGTGCCAGCTTTTCAGCCTGGGAACAAAGTTTGAGGTTGAAAAGTGCTCCTGACAGAACCAGTTTGATGGGTTTGCCAGGCTACGGGCAAAATGTTTCAGAAGCAAGTGCCTAAAATTAGCCATTGCTAAATCACGTAGTCCAGTAAAGCCATGTTTAGTTCCCACCTTGCTTTTCTTCCACTTCAGCCCAGATTCAAGAAAGCACTTTGGTAAATGTATATAGTAGAAATTGCCATCACCCTCACTGTATAACATGCACATCATGTCAACCCAAAAGCACATGAGATTTGTAACTGGTATTCCACTGAAAAAAAATGGGCTTTTATTCAATTAATTTTCCCCTTACAGATCATGAGAACTCATTTCTCACTGTTTTTTCCTCTTAAGTTAGGCTTTGGATTATTTTCTGTCCCCTCTGTGGTCTTGTATTTTCTAAGGATACAAATACACTTTTCTCTCCATATTTCTAGTTTCTCCAGATCCCTTTGGTCTCTGGCATTCCCAGAGAAATGCCAAATCTGAGGACTTCCTGAAAAGTTCATTAAAATGCCCAGCTCTAAACCAACAATAAAGACATTCATTAAACGAAGGAGACCTCAAGACAATCTTCACTGATTCCTGGTGGGTATCTCTGACCACACAAGTACATCACAGCTGCCAGCACAGAGGTACCTGAGAGCTTGAGGAGATCCTCAGAAGTACAAACACTGAGACAACTTAGCCCTTTTCCTCTCCCAGTGCTGACATGGGGGTAAGGCGAAGAGCCTGCTTCCTATGGTGCAAGCCTATAACTTTTCAAAGTGCTCCTCCTCACAAGTCAATCCAATGTTACCCCCAGCATCTGCGCACCATAGACTGGTCTGCAATGGGATTCTACAGCTTGCTCTATTTCACCTACCAAGACAAAGTTAAGAAAGATTTTAATCCTGATACGCAAGTACTTGCAATGGGGACAACACTTCTGACAAGCGATTGCTCTTATAACAGAAGCACTCTTACAATGAGAACTATTATGTTAATTAACAATTGGAAAGCACAGTCTAGGGGATGAGGTAATTTCTAATTATTGCAATCAGGTTTAAAAAGCTATGCACTGGTACTAATAGGAATTACTGACCCCATCAGAAATTATTGGTTAAGGTCCTCTCCACTACACTAAGCAGACAGTCAGACCAGTCACCACAGCATTAAAACCTACTAATCTGTGAAAAATTCACTGCGATCAATACACTGCAGTTCATAATGATTATTTTTTATCCACGGTGCTGCTGTTTATTTCAATCCATTTAGCAATATTCAGTAGCTCCCCACTTCAAATTAGGGTAATTGAGAGTAAGAGAATATGTAATAAATTTTTTTACTAAGGGAGACGTGCCCCATTCCCTTCTCTGATTCATTTGTTGACTCTGTGACTTGCAGTGGTGTTTCACCTTTCTTCAGAAATGCCAAGTATATCATGAAGAACATCGTGCTCTCCCTTTCTTATAAACTCACTATCACTGAAGATTTAAAATCATATGTTTCTCTTCCCATTTAATCTATTATCTTACAAGGGAAGGATATTAAACTCCAATGCCAGGACTGTTTTGCCTCTGACCCTCTTTCATAGCTGAAACCACAGATACTAAAGCCTTAGAAAAACGCATGTGTGTCAACAATCCTTAAAATAAATACGAAAAAACGGTCTTAGGACAAAACCGATCTTAACCATACCATTGTCTGGGATACTTCAAATTCTTCCTCTCGAGGAATCTCAGTCACCCGCATTAAATGACTCCCAATTGAGACATGAGAACTGGCAGCAGTGTAAATACCCACAGAGCACCGGCTGGTACAGCTGACAGCCAGATGGGACCAGAACGGCAACAAAAGATAACACTGACTCTGGACAAGCAGTCAGGCACTGGCCTGAAACTCTGGGGAGTACTCAGAGGGTACCCTCCAATTCCTACTCCAGCAAGTTTTGTGTCTAAACACAGGGAAGTCATCTGAGCCTTTCTTTGCCTGAAATTCCCATGTGGAAAATCAATATAGTGGCCCTCACCTCCTGCTAAGGAGGTGCTGAGATCCTACAGGAATGCAACACCCTAAGACAGACAAGAGATGGACAGGGGAACCAAAACAAAAAAAACCTCTGTGCCCAAAGCAAAATCAGTTGCAGAGGAAGACAAATCAGGATAAAAAGGTTTAAACTCTGTGTCTAGAGCTACAGTAAAAGATAGAGATGGCACTGTGTGTGTACCCATGCATCATGCACAAAAGCAACACAGGACTATTTCCATTTCGTAAGAGCAGTGGTTTTGTAACCATGAGGGTCCAGAGCTGTCAGGCAGGACCTGAAGGAATGGTCATATCTGTCATTCAAACAGCTAGTAATACAGTTTGAAAAACAGCTGAGCTCTTGCATATACAAAGCTTTCTGCATGTACTTTGCTACTTCCCAGCCTTCCTGGTAAGGCAGGGAATAAGTGTTATTCCCATCTGCCAAAAGATAATGTGAGTTTGAATGGCCTACTGAACACTGCATGTGAAATTACACTGACTTTGATTCAGCTTAAGCTCCCAGTGCTCCCTCCACAATTCTCATTGTGTGTCAGGACCCAGTTTCAAGTTCATTACCTTCATGTTTTGAATTAGCACCTACCATCTACATACAAATGTACTATTTGCAGCTAACACTTCAACAGCTTTCAAAAACTGTGAAAACTCGCAGAAGAAATGCAGCCCGGTCCTTACAGTGCTGTGGCACAATTTGGGTTCCTGTGTGCCGTTCTCTGTTTTGCCATGGATTCATGGCATCACCAGGGCACATCATTAAATCTCCTCACACCACCATCTCTCCTGGGCGTGCACTAGAAATCACAATGATGTGTGTACAACTTCACTGGGGAATGGTACAGATTAACAACTGTGAGCTGCTCTGCACTGCATGGATGGAAGACACTACAGACATATGAACCATAAAGTTAATAAGGGACAACTATGTATTTATTCATGAAAATCATCAGCTGCTGATTTGTACTGGATTTCTTGTGCTGATTGCATGCAATAGTAATATGCATGTTCTCTGTTTGTGAATGTAAAAAAAAAAAAAAACAACAAAATACCCATGGTACGTCTCATCTCTCTGCTAGTTCTTGATACAATGAGCATTCACCCTATGATTGTGCAGCTGGTGCCACACCAGACCTGGAGACTGCCCGGCCTCTGCCGTGATTCAGCTGGGTTTGTGCTTCATCATAGCTCATGCTGGGGAGCTAATTGCTGTTGGCTCCCTACTGATTTACACCATCCAGTGTCTGTGTCAGTCTGATATGCAAAATGATTTTTCCATTTGACCATATGAAACATATTAAAGAGACCTGCCACACATTTGCAATTAGGCATTGGGGGGAAAAAAAAAAAAAAGTGACAAGACTCAATGTCTGCTTTGAGAAAGCTCTGGCTTAGGCCAACAAAATTGTTTTTCACAAACCTGTGGGGAAAATGCAGTTTTTTAAAAAGGAGTTTTTTTCCCAGGGTACAAGAGCTGCAGGACCAAGAACAGAAGGATGAGTTATAAGCCTTTCAAAGCAGAGATTTATCATGGAAATTCTGACAACCGTCAATGTGAGCAATGCCGCCAGGCACCACTCACAATCCACAGCATCTTTCAAACCTGTCGGGGGTTTTTAGAAAGGGCTAAAAATAAATGCAGAAATGCAGCAATATACACACATGCACACATATATATATTATTGTTCAAAAAAGAACAGGTGGTCCTGCCAGCAGTGTAAACACAGATGACTCTTGAAAACCACTAACGAACGCTCAGCTAAGCAGCCTTTCCTAGCCATGCGAGCAACACATTCAGAACTCTCCTTGAGTTCTCCCAGTCTCCAAGCTATAATCATCCGGGATCCTGACTCCCTGTCATGATAAGGCCTAAGGACTTCCAAGCGTCTTGATCTCCTTCACCGACGTATTCACACGATTCCACCCTCCTGACCTCCTGTGGATTATTGCCCTTCTGAAAATAACACACATGGAACAGCTGGTGGGGCCAGAAATGTCTTGAATGTAAATAGCAAGGGTCCTGGAGATGAGGTTTATGTCCCTGCTTCTAGCTCACCACCACTTGATGTGACCCTTACCCTCATATAACGTATACTGAGGGAGAAAAAGGATCAGGATGCTATGGACAGCCCAGAAGGACTCAAACAGTAAGCCTGGATGACTATGTGTTGAAACCCATCAGGTCCACCACCTGCAGGGCAGACAAAGAAGAAAACTGGAAGCGGTCCTGGAGTCTCAAAATTTATCCTAAGCCTGCATCAAAATAAAAGGATAAAATTCTACCCCAGATTCCAGTTATGTCTCCCCAGCTCACTACAGGAAGCCTGAGGTCACAGGTTGCATCAAACACATAAATCCCATTACTCAGTCACTTCTGTGTGAGTATGAAAGCACAACAAAACAACTTTGCTAGGAACCCACTGCAGGGCTCACCATGGTTTCTTCATAGCCCTTCTCTCCTGGATGCTTAGAAAAAAGCAACTGTAATCTACACTTGCACCATCTCCTTTAATGTCATATCATCCCAAACTGCTTGGTGTAATATAGATTCACAACAAAAAACAAACAAACAAAAAAAGATGGTAAAGATTAAAAGTGCCACAGGGGAGCACATCTGCCACCACATCAGAGAGCTGAGTCCCAGGATGCAGCATCTCAGCCACAGAGAAAGGTTGGCAGCTCTCCCCCTGCACCAACAGCTCCACCATGCAGACAGGGGAAGTCCACCTGAGGTGGCTGGGAACAGCTTATCCAGCTTGCTTCTGGAGGCTCCTACTTATCTCAGCCTTCATTTGCAGGGGAAAATCACTCTTTCGAAGTGGAAGAGAAGACTTGCCTGCTGTTATCCCAGAGAGGCACATAATTGAGTCTGCATGATGCCGCAGACTACCAAATGCAGCAGATGGCTGTAGGCATCATCCAGTTTAGGATGACAAAGTTCGAACAAAAGCAAAACAGAAGGCAGGGAGCACATCTTCTGAGCTAGGTTACAGGGCAGGGGATGAACCTTCACACGATCGGTATGTTGCCCAGCACAGAGCTGGCTTCCAGCTCTCCCACTGCCACACCAACTATGTCCAAATGCCCAAGACTGTAATTTAAAAGGAAAAGAGAAGGAAAATCATGTGGTCCCAGGAAAAAGGGACATGAAACAATTGATTGTCTGATACCCTTTTTCTAAAATCCACAGAAGAAAATCTCTGAAAATGTCCTCAAGATACCACCCCTAAACGCCATGATGACGACTTCCAGGACTGTTCCATACAACCTCCAGGAATTCAGAAAGAAAATTATGACCTGCAAGCATCAACACACACCATTTCACTGCTGGAAGGGAAACCGCTGATGTGAAAGCATGCAGAAAAGGAGACAACTTGCATAGATCTGTACAGTGTACCATGAATGGTGACTTGTGGGGAGGGCTTCGTCTGTGGTGGGATTTAGGAGTTTATTTTTGCCGATTCCACCCCAAAGGATCATAGAAATTAGGAGTGGAAACATTCCTTCCATTTCCCCAGGCGCCTTGCTCACAAGCAGCTGGCTACAAGGTTCATAACGACAGACAGAGTGGAGTAGACAAGAGTGATACGGCTCCACAGGAAGCAATACAGCACACTTGAACCATTTATAACTTAATTCCTGCCCTTTGTGAAAGCCATACAGCTTACATGCTCAGAATGACTAGTTTATAATAGCCACTGTGGTCACCAGTCCTTGCAGGACACAGAGACATCATCGTTAGCACTACAATAGGGATCGGCAAAAGCTTTTTGGCCACAGGGTACAGCAGCCTGTGACTTTGAACATGAATACTGCCTGTATTCTTGTCCGTGTTCCAAGAGTGGAGACCTGCCAGTTGCAGCACCTGAGATTTCAGTAGCCATAGTCACTTCGAGAGACCAGAGAAAAGTGGCACTTTAATTGTGTTTATTAGACAGACAGTCATGTGAACATTTTGGAGTCAAAGGGGTGTTAGGAAGGGTAAGAAAACACTCTGCGCTAGAGCAGAGCAGCAGATAACCCACCCAGCAGTGGTTCTGGCAAGCAAAGTACATGGCCATCAGGACACATTCCCCATGCTCCATGCAGTTCATGGAGCTGCCCCACAATAGGCATGTACCCCACAGGACTAGGATCTGGAGACGTCATGGTTGGCATGAGCGGCTCGTGGCTCACTTTGGGCAGTCACACTAGCCTGGTTATGCCACTCTCCTACAGCAGCCAGCATCACTGCCAGCTTCCCAGCACAGCTGCAGCCTGTGCTGCATAGAGCTGTAGGAGAACGTTTCCAGCCCACTCCCCTTACTGAGCAAAAAGGACTTGGGAAGGATCCAAAGAAGCCAAGGCAATATAAGTCTATTTCCTGACCCCTACCACTCAGGAGGAACCTCCCCCCGCCCCACCTACCTAAGGGGTCTCCAAATGCTACTTGTGTCTCTACTGTGCAGATATTCTATGGTAAATCTCTGATTTACACCACAGCAACCATAGCCCTTTGTTCAGGGAGAAGGCACGTGTCTAGTCCAAGAAATAATAAAAGAGTGGAACTCATCAAGCTATATTGTTTCTTTTGGTGGGTATTTTTTAAATGCTATTTAATTCCAATCCATGTCATGGAACAAAAATCTCATCATGATAGTCAGTCGCGTATCTTATCAATGTAGAAAATAGGGGTGTAAATGCAAACTTACAGGAGTGTTCTGAGGTGTGATACATTTGTGAAATACTGTAAAAAGGCAAATGATAGCAACAGTAATACTCTACAAAAGGTAGTAATTGTGGTAATTTGGTTAAATTCCAGCCAGGAGGAAATTAGCCCTCTGCTTTCAGAAAGGAAGGTTTCCTGAAAGTTCCTTGTTCATTAACTAACCCTAGTGAAACAAAGCTCACCCACAATGGCCATTGGAATAGCCTTCTGCTCCTTGTCTGGTCACAAAAAGCAACAGAAGGGTAAAAATAACAGGTCCTTTGAAAATGTTTCTGTAAAGATGATGCATCTCAGAATAAATTTCTACACAGTTGGACAAAGAAAAAAAAAAAAGGGCAACACCATTTGCTAAAAAATTGACAGCCGCCTGCTATTTTGGAGAGCTCTCCTCTAATTGCATGCACCTGCTGTGGCATGGTATATTCTAAAATATATCTCAACAGTAATGCTGCTTGGCAGCAGCCAAGTCTCCCCAGGAGGAACCCTGCAGTCCCAGTCTTCACAGCTTCACACGAACTGCATTTTTTTCCAGGGTAACATAACATTTGAATGGAAATTGAAATGAATTCACTGTGACCTTCTTTCCTTGTTCCACTTCTGCTCATTTATATCACTTCACCTCTTGCTCTCTTCCTCCTTCCCTCCCTCCCATTAACAATATTTTCCTATTCCCTCTCCCTCCAACATCCTCGCCTTCCTCGCCCTCCCACAACAGATTTAGGCTTGATTCTTCCATTTGTTATTTTGTTGGCTTCTGAAATATTTTTTCCTTCTCTCTCTGCTCTGGTTTGTGCCTCTGTGTTTCATATACTTTAGGCTCAGAAAACTGATGTAACCCTTTCAGAACAGCACTGCTTTGAGAGACACCAGGAGATCACCAAATTCCCCCATTCACATGTCCTGGCGGCTGTGCCAATCTCTCACCACCTGCAGCAGCTCCTCCCTCTGGCCTTTGTGCAGGTCACCATCCTCTCTCTCCTATTGCTCTTTCACCCTTGTCCTTCCCTGCACCCATCAACTGCCTGTGACTCCTCTGGTGCCTCCTGCTATCACCCCTCCAACCAGAGGTCCTATGAGATCTGCTTGAATCAATGCTGAGCACTGCTCCTAAGGGACAGATAAAGACATCCTCAGAATTGACAGACAAGGGACTAGGTTTCCACAACCAGGTCTTTCTCCCAACATAAGGCAATTTATTCAGTTGTCTTTGCCACAGATTTCTATTTGCAATGTGGTATCTGTAGTCCAGAATGCTTTGAGGATATTTGCCTTTAATATCTGGCAAGCACTGTAACACTCTGGTGACAGGGGTCATAGATGAGTTTCCAGTGAGTCTGCCCTGGGAGCAGGAGATCCTGGGTCTGCCAAGTGGACGTTTACAGGCACGCTCATTCAGCCTGGGCTGAGCTGCTTTCCCAGCCTGAGATCTGCTTGGAACTCGTGCCACCTGTATCCACACAGGGCTCTTCTTTCTTTCAGGGGTGACATCATGGGAAACAGCCTTGTCTCTCTTTCCAGGATTTCTTTAATTGCCTAAAGTAGAAAAAAATGGAAATTGGGAGAGTGTTTAAGGTGTTAAAGTGTTTAAGGCCAAGTTGGATGGGACTTTGAGCAACGTGGTCTAGTGGAAGGTGTCCCTGCCCATGGCAGAGGGGTTGGAACTAGATGATCTTTAAGTTCCCTATAGGCTGCCAGCACCTGCTGTAGGTGCTGAGTTTTTTAATTCAGTGGTGACAAGCAAAGGGTCTCTGCTGGTGTGGAGGGCTGATGATGCCAGGCCAGCACCTGTGATGTCAGCCCTACAGTCAAGTGTCAGGTACAGCTTTCTGACGTTCACCCTCTGTGTCACCCAGGGCGTGACACTGACAGCAGACCAAAGGAAAAGCACAGGAAGCAAGCAGATACCAGAAAGCTCAGAGTCCAGGCAGGCAAGGCACTTGCACATTTCCAAACAAGCAGAAAATAAAGTCTTAGAAATAAATGCAATACCTTCCCCAGAAGAAAGGATGCTCCAGACTAGGGCAGCAACAAAGAACAGGGGGGACTCTTTTACCCTTTTAATGAACTGTAGGCACTTCATGAGGACTCAGTCACCAGCGCCTCCTTGCAGCAGTCTGAAGGCCTCATCTACTGTAGACACTCTCTTTATCCCCGTCTCCACAGCATTTTTCTGGTGTACTACCTTTCAAAGATCACTTTCCAATAGTTCTAGCATTTCAGGGAGTGCTCCAGCTCCCAACAGACAGCACCTGCTTCCAAGCAGGAATAAAAGAAAGAGAGGGACAGTGAGTGCAGTGCAGTCAGGTCTGCAATTGTCTATGGGCAAAATAAAGAACTGACCTTTACAGGCAGAAAAATAACTGTTTGATAGCTTCTGTCAACACCCCAAATTTCTGTAAAAGTTTCCCTAGTCTCCTTGGAGAGTTTTAAAATGTTGATACCCTGAAAGAGTAAAGAGAAATGGGGATGAGACAGAAAGGAGGGCACCAAGAACCATCAGCACAAGTGGGAAGAAACGGGGAGGATAAAAGACATCCTAGCTAAAGTAGAGACCCAAGCCTATAAGAAAAAGAATACTGGGGCCTATAACATATATAAGGAGGCAGGATGGCAGGCAAGGGGGAACACAGCCATCCCTAATAAATGTTAAGTCAAGCAGATGTGGTCTCAGGAACAAGCAAACTGCTTATTCCCTGATAAACTACTTATGCAGAAGTGACGTCACCACCAAGCCTTGAAACATTCCTAGGAACCAAGGAGTCAGGAACCCATCGATTCCTTTATGATGTCCAAGAAAGGCTTTAAAGGGTTTATGAATGCCCAGCTCTCTAGCTTTTACTTAAAGTTATTAGCCAGTATGCTAAAAAGATGCTAAATAGCATTTAAGAGTTAATTTGTACAGATCCACCATTCCTCCACAGCATTGCCAGTAAAGGAGAAGCAACAGTTTGAAGAAACAAGGAATGGAACAGGCACCTCCAGGCACTAGGTTCACATTCACCACGTGACAGCTTTGCCAAGTGCTGCCAGGGGATGCCAAGAGGCAGCTCCAATGTTACAACAACTCTGAACCCCGCCAAGTGACATCGGGTTACCTATGTAGAGAGGGAGCCATACCTTCACCCACCTCACTGCTGCAGCTCATCTCCAGCCCTGCCAATGCCAGTGTTGTGTTGGTTCCCAAAGCTGTGGTGGAAATGAAAGGCCAGACAAGACTAGATATTTGCACCTGGGCATCTAAAGTGAAAAAGACCTCATTTAGCAAACCCACAGTGGAAAATGCCAGCACCACAGTTAGCACCAACTGCAAACCTTTGCTGGTGAGGTTAATGGGGTGATTGAGTACAGGTAGGGAGAGAAACAAGCTACAGGGGTAAGAAGCTCTATTCTCTGTCAGCAAAATGTTGTCATTTAAATACGAATGGGAGGTAAATTTTTTCTGCTACTTATGCAACGCCCACACAGGTGGATTAAAAGACGAAGGCACTGCATAGGGCTGACTGTTCCATATAAGAGTTGAGCTGAACAGAGCATCCTCCCCTCCCCAAATTTTCCTTCCTAATCAACAGTTGTTAACAGGAGGGTGTTAGCAGCCAGATGGTGAGGAATCCAGGGACCCTCTCCCTCCTTGCAGGCTCTTCCCTCTCTACTAAATTCAACGCACTGGTAAGCACCAGCACAGGCTCTTCCACCCAATCACACCACACTGGTGGCCAAATGTGCTTTCAGAGGGGAAAGATAGAAGAAACCCAAACCACAGAAGGCTTCTTCACAGTCCAAAAGGCCAACCATTATCCTAAGCTGCATCAAAGGAAGCATGGCTAGCAAAAGGAGGGAGGCGATTCTGCCCCTCTGCTGAAACTCTACCTGGAGTACTGTGTTCAGCTCTGGAGCCCTCAACATAAGAAGGACATGGACCTGCTGGAGGAGGTCCAGCAGAGGGCTATGAAAATGATTAGAGGGCTGGAGCACCTCTCCTACGCAGACAGGCTGAGAGCGGGGATTGTTCAGCCTGGAGAAGGCTCCAGCGAGACCTTACAGCAGCCTTCCAGTACCTAAAGGGGGCCCACAGTAGAGACAGGGACATTTTAGCAGGACCTGTTGTGAGAGGACAAGGGGTTTTAAATGAAAAGAGGGTTAGGTTTAGACTAGACAGAAGAAATTTTTCACGAAGTGGGTGGTGAAACACTGGCACAGGCCCCACCCCTGGAAACTGTAGAGGCCAGGCTGGGGGGCAGGCTCTGGGCAACGTGATCTAGCTGGAGGTACCCTTGCTCCTTACAGGAGGGTTGGACTAGCTGGCCTTTGAAGGTCCTCCTTTCCAACCCAAACCGTTCTATGACTCTGTAGAGACTTCTGCCACACCCTCCCCCCACCCGGGGAAGGCGCAGACAGGCACCCGCTGAGTCGGCCCGCAGGGAGCGCCCGCCTGGCCGCCTGCCCACGGAAACGTGAAATTACAGAGAAAAAAATAAAAGAGAGAGAAACGAGGAGGAGAAAGAGGAGGCAGGGCCAGCAACAATCCCCAGCTGCTCCGCCGCGGCGGCCGGGCGGGCCCCAAGGCGGAGCCGCCACAGGCCCCACCCGTCCCGCGCACGCGCGCAGCGGCTCCCCCGTCCCGCCCGCCCCCGCGGCGCGGTTCCCGCTAGGAGCTGTAGTCCGCCCTCGGAGAGCCGCCATTAACCGGGCCCGGCTAAGGGACTGCGGTTCCCGTTCGCCTCCGTGTCGCCATGGGCTGGGGGACGCGGTTGGGCGTTCTGGGCGGCCTGGCTCTATGGGCGCAGGGCCGGCGGTGGGCGGCGGCGGCTGGCGGCGCTCCAGAGGGCGGCGGGGAGCGGCGGGAGCTGGAGCTGAAGCTGGTGCAGGTGGTCTTCCGGCACGGGGCGCGCACCCCGCTGCGGCCCCTGCCGGGGGCGGCGCCGGTGAGGAGGGGAAGGGAGCGGGGGAGGAAGTGGGCTGGTGGGGGGCTCCCTGCCCCTTTGCTTCCATCAGCCCCCGGGAAACGGGTGGGGGGGTTCCCTCCCCACTTCCCAATGTAAACTTGGGGGGAAAACTTAGGGAATTAGGGAGTTAAAGTGGACCGACGGGGGGAGAGTCCCCGCTGTGGCTGCCCCCGGAGCTGGGGAGCGGGGGTCCCGGGGCACACAAGCCCCGGCTCTTTTATGGCCCCGTCACACCCGGCCGAGCCGAACCACAGGCGGGACCGATCCGTACCGCCCACGCCGAGGCAGCCCGTTGAGCTGGCGGGTCCTGGTTCTGGTAGTTTGCTAAAGAAGCTCTTCAGTGCTTTTTTTTCATATCGCTTTCCTCCTGGCTCCTCTCCAAGCTGCAGCACTCCTGTCACAGAATCACAGGGGGTTGGAAGGGACCTCTGGAGATCGTCTAGTCCAACCCCCCTGCCAGAGCAGGTCCCACCTAGAGCAGGTTGCACAGGAACGTGTCCAGGCGGGTTTTGAATGTCTCCAGAAACAGAGACTCCACCACCCCCTGGGCCTGTGCTAGTGCTCTGCCACCCTCAAAGTGTTCAAATAACCCATACTCTTTCAGCCTGCCTTAATGGGAGAGGTGCTCCAGCTCTCTGATCATTTTCATAGCCCTCTGCTGGACCTCCTCCAACAGGTCCATGTCCTTCTTACATTGAGGGCTCCAGAGCTGAACACAGTACTCCAGGTAGAGTTTCAGCGGAGGGGCAGAATCGCCACCCTCCACCTGCTGGCCATGCTTGTTTTGATGCAGCCTATGATATGGTTGGCCTTTTGGGCTGTGAAGAAGCCTTCTGTGGTTTGGGTTTCTTCCATCTTTTCCCTCTGAAACGGTTCCTCCTTGTGTTTAGATGGAACTTCCTATGTAGAAGTTCTTGCCCATTTCCTCTTGTCCTGTTGCTTCCTGTATGTGCCAGAGGAAGAGATAGGTTCTGTCTGGATCAGTGCTGTGGTATTGGCAGAGCAGCACACTGTAACCAGTACTGTATAACGGTAATGCTCTTGAAAGTCCTCATTTTCCACTGATGTTAGTTTTTATTCTTTCTAAACAGGTGGAATGGCACCCCAGTCTTCTAGATGTACCTGCCCAGACTAAGTTTGATTACACAGTGACTGACCTCAATGGAGGGCCTCAGCCTCCCTCGCCCTATGAGGAACAATACAAAAAGATCACATTCAAGGTGAGGCTGTCTTTCGTGGTGCTTTCGTGTTCCCTCCCTTGTTTACTTCCACAGTCCACTGGAAACCCTTCCTTTTCTTTGCACTTAGGGTGGTGCAATTGCAGGACAGCTGACAACAGTAGGGATGCAGCAGATGTTTGCCCTGGGGGAAAGGCTGAGGAGAAGCTATGTGGAAGAAGCCCACTTTCTCTCACCAACACTTAAGCCTGCTGAGGTCTTGTGAGTCTCATTTTCCTTCTGGACCTTCCCTTGCTTCCTCCCTCGTAAAGAGTAGCCCTCCGCTAGGGAAACTTTCTGACCAGCATACACTTCTCTACCATATAGCAGACTGGCTGATCCCTGGGCCTTCGTCTTTGCTTAGCTTGGCATGTCCAGTACTAGAATTCACCTTTGATAGAAAGCAGCCCTGAGAGGGACACCAGGGACAGATTCATCTCATCCTACTTCTAAGCCACTGACAGTGGTATTCTGCATCTTTCTGGTGAGTGAAGAGAAACAGGTATTTCTGAAACGCAGTTTAACTCACTGTAGGTTACATAGCTGAAGTTCAGTGAGACCAGGTGCACCCCTGCCGCTCACATCGGTAATGCTGGGAGTGTCTGATTTAGGATGAGATGAAAAAAATCACGCCAGAGAAGTACTAATTTGTTATCACCACCGACTCTGAAGGCAAGTTAAAGGGCAGTTCAGATACAGGTGTCTATTTTTTAAGGTGGATATAGCAAGGCCAGATGAATCCCACCACAAGTTTTCAAAGCCACAGTGAAAGCAGAACCCTCAGTTCCAGCCAGGTCTCCCCAGCTGCAGCTGCAACCACATGAAGGAGAAAGTGCTACCTCACAAACTCCTTTCTCTCTTTCAGCATCCGTTCCACTAATATTTTCCGGAATCTGGAGTCCACACGGTGCCTGCTAGCTGGGCTGTACCAACAGCAGAAAGAAGGTTGGGGAGGCTTCTGACCAGTGCCTTTCCTTTCTCAGTCTTCCCTAGATGCACATATCTCACACATCCTAACTCATTCTTGGCTCCTGGTTGTTACTTCTTCCCCAGTTCTTCACTCCTGGCCTTCTTCCCCATACTCTCCTGCTTCTATATGTTCTTTATCAACTCAGCAGTTGTTCCCTCTCTCTGTGTGGCTTTCTGCTGATGCTTAGCTTGGATCTATTGCCACAAATGCTGAAATTTCAAACCTACTGAGGAGGTTAGCATTATCCTGCTTCAGAATCAAGAGGGCTAAAAGTTTCAGACCGTTGTTCATGAGATGCACATCTGAAAAAAGTTTCTCAGAGAAACCCAAGTATCCCAGCCATAGGACTATCAAGATCCTTGACGAGTTTGGTATCTGGAGTAACTTCAAGTTGTATCCTACAGTTGACAACTACTTGTACATCCTAGAAATACGCTCTGGCTTTTGAAGACCACGCTTCTGCTCCCTCTGTATTCCGTTCCAGGAACAAATAGCAAAAATGACTTGCCAGAGCTTCTTACGTCATGACACAGAAACTAATTTTTGTCACATACAAACAAGACATGAACAGGCAACTGAAAGTTTTAGCATGTGCACAGCAGACATCCCTGTGGAATTAAATGCTGTGTGCACAGAAACAAGCACAGTGGCTTGTGGTGCAGGTAATGGCTCAGGGGGAATTGCTAGTTGACAACAGTGGTCTGGAGGACAAAGGCTGTGATGGTAATTAAACCAGTCTAAAGACACCCAGATGCACTAGTGATCACAGAAGCTTCCTTCTTATTCCACAGGACCTGTTGTCATTGTCACTGATGAAGCACGCTCTGACATCCTCTACCCCAATTACAACAACTGCCAGCGCCTGAAATGCTTGAGCAGGTAATTGCCAGCCCTACCTCCCCCTATGATTTCACTGCTGTTTCATTTCAGCAGTAGTAATTTAAAACAGCATGTTTTATTCCCATTTCCCAATTTCTTCCCCTGCCACTTACTGTTCTTTGGGAATGGTTAGCTAGTGAGTGGAGTCATATGCCAAGCAGTGGCACTGGGGGGAAAAAAAAAAAGACTTTTTCTTGGAAGAGCAATTTAATTTAGCATCTGTCTAGCAAACACTCATTACTAGCTAACGTACAGCTATTCTGCAGCACTGCTGCAGGGCAGAATTAATGTCATCTGCATCCTTTAACAAGCCTCTCAAGTATGTACATATTGGGCCTCCTTTTTATATTCAACTTCTGGTTTGGGCGTTATTACAACATTCCTGTCACATTTATACCTTGAAGAAACTGAGATATACTCAGCTTTAACACATTTAACAAAAACTAATGAAGTAAAATAAGGAACATCCTACATAGAATGAACACTCAGGTTTGCAGAGTCAGGTACTCTAAATGCCCATGCCAGGTTGGGCAAGACAAGAAACTGAACAAGAGGGGCAAATGTATTACAGTTTGGTTGGATTATACATTAGCATATTTTTGTCCAAAATTCAAGAATTGTCAAAATTCACTTGCAGAAGCTTATTATATAACGCTTGACTCTGCAGGCAGAGGGTTGTTCTTGACAGTGGTAAGGTGACAGACCATAGAAGCAGCATATTCAGCCTTCTCTAGTAACATCAACTGTGCAAAAAGGGAGTGAACTGCAAGCTCTTCTGCTCCCTCCCCTCAGCCCACCAACTGAGCATGTTTTGTGACCATGTTGAGGGGATAAATTTTTAACTGCAATAAGAAGCTCTGCCTCAGCTTACAGGCTACCTATGCCAGAACTTCCAACACATTTTTCAAACAGAAACTAGAGTTGCTCCTAAAAACATAAAAAGCAAACTTGAACTTTTCCCACCTCCTTCCCAACAGATCAGGGTCAGAGAAAACAAAACCTATGCAACCTATTTTGCTTGAAGTACGTGGCCAGCGTGGATATTGTCAGCTAAACTTTTTAAAATAAAATTTAAAACAGTGTAAGGAGGCAAATGGCTTCTAACAAAGTGGGAGGCAAATTTAAGCTACAAGGAATATCTAGGTGTTTCCCTTTTCCCACACCATACAACAATCAGTTCAAAGCCTCTATCCATTCTTCTTTCATGAGGTAGTTAAAGGCTACTCCCTGAAGAGACAGACCTGTACTGTTCCAGTATGACCAGATCTGTTAACTGATACACAGCTCTTGCTTTTGGGAGAACCACTTCTGAGGTGTTCACATCTCATCTTAATTTTTTCCCCTGCCTCTGTGAGAGCAGCCAGCCAGCTCTGACCCTTTACATCTAGACATAGCATCTGTCCACTCTGTAACTTAGACTCCCAATATCAGGAATCCCTCAGTATCCTGTGGTGGTTCTCTTCTACCCCTCACTGATATGAGACAATTCCACCAGGCTGGGATCACAAAATCCAAAGGACAGAAAGTCTGATGTGTGAAGAGGTTTTGTTTTCTTAATTTCCTGACAGGCATAAGTTGAAGAATGCTCAGCACCAGCCAGGTATCTCTGATGACTTGAAAACAATTAAGGAGAAGATGGGTATTGATGGTGAGAAGTCTGTGGATTTTTTTCTCCTCCTTGATAACATTTTTGCTGAGCAGGTGAGCTGAGCAGTTCTGTTGTGCTGTCACAGAAAGAAACATGCCTTTACCATGCATATGGAAGAAACCACAGAGTGCCAACACCCACCGATACCAGAAAATTCATGGAGGCCATAGCGTGGCCTTTTATAAAAAGGAAGATGTGGAGTCAGACTTGCTGTAGGATGGATGAAGACTCATGCCCAATATTTATGTTCCTACCTTGAAATCCAGTATCTCAAGTGTAACGAAGCAGACCTAAGAAAGCAGTTGGTACTTGCTTACCCCATTACAAAGTGCTTTCCCTTTTCTGGCAGTCACACCTAACAGAGTTGTCTTGATCCTGGTTCCAGCATACTACCCATCAGCCAGATTGCTTTTGCTACCAGAAGGGACCTGCTCATTTGTAGCCCACATAGTACCTCTTCTTTGCCGGAGCTAATGGTAATTAGTCTGGATGTTGGTTGAATAGCTCAAGGTGTTACACTCCCTCAAGAGCAAACATCCATCTTCTTGGTACCCAGAGCAAGTCTGTATGTTTAAAACCGTCCTGGAACTCCTTACGTGGATACTGTAGTACAAGTGCTGTGACACAAACAGCTGTTTTCTGTGGGCAGTCACCCATGCATTTTCAGGCTGGGTTCAGAAAGGGGCAAACCCTGTTGTTATGCTGCATCTTCTCCTTCCAGGTGCACAATTTGCCAAGCTGCCCTGTACTGAAGAACTTTCAGCAGACAGTTGAGTGTCGAGCTGTTGACTTGCTGCTTTTCGTTCTGGAAGACGATTCAAGGTGATTGCCCATATCCATGCCTCCACCCTTAGGGTTTCCCAGGGTGGATGAGCTATACCAGCTTACTACGGCAGAGAGAAGTCCTTTGTGATCTCCTGCATTCCCCCACCAGAGGCACCTGCCACCTCATGAGGTTTGTGCCTCAGCCAACTCAGTGTAAAATCCAGTGCCTTGAGTCAGGAACATGAGCTAGGAAAAAGGGAATCCACACTGAGGAGGCCAAGATGTGGGCTTACCTGCTGTTTTGCTGACAGTTGTGGAGAGAGTAGTCTCCAAGGAGCAGTAGTAAGCCACTGAGGTAGGCAGTGAATGCCTCAGTTGCCACGGTGGTTTAAAGTGAACCTTTGTCAAAGGCAAAAGCAGAAGAGAACAGGAGACCCTTCCAACCTGAGCACTGAGGCTGTCCTTGCAGACGCACAACTACAATCTGGATTCCAGCCTGGGAAGTTTATCCCAGGGATGGCGCCTGCAGAGGTGGGCTGAGAAGTGTTGATACTAATGGAAAAGGTGATGCCAGGCCCTGCACACATGTAACTACTTGCAAAACAATCTGCTGCTACATGCAGTTAATTACCTCCTCCACAGTTGTTCAGAAAGGTGGCTGAACAGCCTAGCTGCTGTTTTCCTTTCAGATTCATTCACAGCTGCCATATTCACCAGCTCTTCTCAGGTGGGAGTATAGGACCGCCTTTTCTGTTAGGGCAGTTGCCCTTAGCCTCTTCTTTAACTTGTATTAGAGATCTCATCTACGGAAAGACTAATTTTCCCCACTCCCACACCACCTGGGAGAACCACAGTCACACTCATCCTCCATTTCCACTGATTTATTCATTAGGTAGAGGGAGTTTCTTCACACCAGAAATTGGATAAAGATCCCCTCTTGGTTAAATACAGGGATAAAAACTAATTTTTAAATATAGCCACCACCTTCTTGAATCCCACCCTCCCCTTCCTACTAAAGACCAACCACGTTGGTGGCTGTTTTGCAGTCAGCTACAGTTATCTTCCCTAGCTGAAACTTATGCATCCAAAAATCACAAGTAGGGAAACGAAATAGCATAGAGAACATAAAGGAGTTTCCTTTATGTAGGCCACACCTCATGAGACTGCTTGTTAACAGTTCTCCCCTCCCAATCTGCAGTCACATCAGAATCGCTGAGGTGGCTATGCAACTGCTGAAATAAAAGGTAACCATAGGAATTGCATCTGATAGTTACATTCAATATATGTTACCAATTCGTAAGAGAAAAGCAGTTTCCCAGGTGTTCATTTAAAATTATTTAATTTGGAAGCTTAAAACCTAGGAATTTATTTCTGCTTCTTTTATAGAGAAGTCCTTCAGATGAACGTTGGTCGTCTTTTCTATACCTTACAGAAGAACATTACAGAAGCAGTAGATCCCTCTTCTCCAGCTGAAAAGGCCAGGTACAGGATAAACCTCTCCCCTGATTACTAAAAATTCTGAATTGCTGTTAGTGTGAAAAGTTGATTCAAAAAACGATGAACGTGTGAGTAAAGAGAATGTGTGCTCATCTGCTAGGAAAAGCATGAGTGCCGTATTTGCTTTTGCTGAGGTAAACTGTACGTGCAGCATACAGTCTGTGTAATCGAGACACCAGCCCTGAGCCTCGGATGCAGCTTGAGTATCTGGCTGTCCATGGAGGAACACAGCTAACATTTTTATTTTTTTTCCCCTCCCCTTCCTTTTTTTACCAGAAAGCTCATTCTCTATGCTTCTCATGACATTACCCTCACTGCTCTCCTGGTGGCACTGGGAACCTTTGATCACAAGTGGCCACCTTACGCTGCAGATATGATCCTGGAATTGCATCAGCACCAGCAGACCAAAGAGTGGTTTGTTCGCATGTCTTACTGTGGAAAGGTAAGATCCCAGGGGAAGTCCCATCTTCTTAACCTCGGGCTTTTGGTTTTGTCATGCACGCATGTAAAGCTGTGAAACAAGACTTGTTCCAAGCATGCCATCAAGCCAAATAACAGACACCTAAAGCATATCCCTTGGTAGCCAAGGCATCTTTTCTGTTGAGCTGGCTATTGACCTAGTGTGAGTTTCAGCAAAGACTTTGAACCTCTGCCTCTGTCTTTGCCTCAACTAGCATATTTCCCTGCTAGAGAATATATCAGTATCAGCAAAAAAAAAAAAAAAAAAAAAGGCTTTGGCAACACACGAGACATGTGATTTTGTATTTTTGCCTTTACAGGAACAACTGGTGAAAGGATGTAGAGCAGGTCTCTGCCCACTTGAAGAATTTCTAGAAGTTCTTTCACAGTACTCAGTCAGTCCAGAGGAGTACAATAACCTGTGCTCCCAAAACAGAGGGGAATCAGCAAACTGACTCATAAGTAAGTTGCCTTAAATTAAAATTAGTTTTTGTCACAATCTTTGACTATTTTTCTTTATATTCCTGCCAGCTTTTCCTATTCTAAAGATAGGTTAGATGAGATGACTTTTTCCTACCAGACACAGGGTGGCACAGTGTCACTTTCACTGTTAGCAGTAAGATGAAAGCAGCTGTGTTAACAGAATGGCTGAAGTTCACTTCTGAGGTAGCCACACAAAAGCACAGAGAGGCTGAAAACAGCAAGGGAGAGAACAGACCTGTTTAAATTGCCCTGCTGCTTCAGGAACATGAGAGAAAACATACCTGTTCCTCATATGCTGGGACTGTGGGATGAAGCCCAGCTTGCTCTATACTACCAGACTTGAGAACTTTGACACAACCATTGCTTTTATGTATGGCAAACTGCAGAAGCCACTGTGCCTTTTCCTTTTGTCACGTTGGAGGGTTGCTCTGCAGACAGATGAACCTCCCAAAGTGCATACCATTTATCTACTCCATCTTCTTGAGGGCATTTTTGTGCACACAAAACCTCTCCAAAGGGACAGAAGGCCTTCAGACCTCTTCCCTGTGCTCCTGTAATTATAGAAATTCTACTGCGAACATGCAAAACCACCACAGTGGGCCCAGTACAGGAACACGCACTCTTGGTGAACTCTGCTTAATGTGCTTTAAACAAGGAAGTCTGGGGAATTGCTGTTGACTTCAGCTTTGAGCAGCGTTGTATCTGTTTAACACTTGCTGAAACAGGAATACACCGGCATAGCCAACAGAAGTACTTCTAGCTGAGATGATGACACTTTTTCCTGTAAGACGGTACTAAGGATGACTGTGTTGCCAAAATCCCCATTTTTTCTAATCAGTAAATAAAACTTGGATCCTGATCTACTTTCTTTGGGATATATAAAGGCCAAAATAGGGGGACGATGTATTAAAATGGCCTTGCAGTTCTGGTTGTGCGTTACCCCTTCTCACTTAGCAAAAGGATGCAGTGATGTTAATGTAAATCACTGACAGATATATATGACTGGAGGCACTACGGTACCTTCTCCCTGACAAGCGTGGGATAGATTTACCTCTACTCTTTGATCAGCCTGCCCCCACCACAATTACAGGTTGACACTCTGCACAGTGAACAGAATAATTTGAATACTAAATACGTTGCTGGAGGTCTCGCTCCTCAAACAAAACATTCTTATTTTCTACCAAGTTCTTATACAGCCTAAAAATGTAATACCATTATATAAAGATGAATGGCCCACCCTTGCTTAAGAACAGTATGTTCTGCTCTAATCAAGCTCCCTCTTCTGCACGGTATAAAGTACTTGGAGAACGGCGACGGAAATATGAGGCGTAGAATTGTAAGTTATTTGTGAGGCACAGACTACTTGGGAAAAGGGTATCAGTGAACAGCTTTGGCCATACCAGTAGACAAAGCAGGACTTCACATACCTTCTCCTAAAGAAGAGCTAGGAGCATCTCCTAGCAAAACTGAGCAGCGGCCAGCTTAAAAATGGCAACACGGTCCAAGACCCAAAGAACTCAGTAGCACGAGCTGCCCTAGTGCACCTGAGATTGCTAAAGGGCCCTGCATTCACACCATTAAAATAATCAAATCATTCTAGGCAGGGTAACATACATTTCAGTAACAGCAGATGATCTCAGAAAAACAGGCCAGCTTCTTGGCAGTGGCTAGGAAGAAGCTTCTGCTAGGAACAGATTATTTCATCATTGTCTTAAGGGGGTTTCTGCAGTGCCCTCTGCACCCTGCTCCAGCCTCACCCTTCCCCTCAGCGTGGAAGTGGTTGGGCTACACATTGGTCTCATCCCACTGAGCAACTCCAGAGTAGTTATGACCCACAGTATGAAGGAGGAGTTATTTTTGAGCACAACCACCATAAATTATGATTTTGGAAGAGGACTGGTGGGACAGTGGAAGAGTTTTAAGACCAAAGGGCACAGGTAAGTGGGACATGCTAACTTGCAGCCACTGCGTGGACTGCGGCATTTCTGAGAACATGAAATATAAAATTTCCAGAAATCAAGAATTTCCCAAGGAACCAGTCAGTGCATTTCTATGAACGGGCCAACTCCTTGCAAGAACTGTGAAAGGCACAAATCCCAGGGGACAGAAAAAGAAATCCAAAATGCTCTTACCTTGAGCTGTTAATATGAGAGCTACTGACATGAGCAGCTAACGTGTTCAATCTAAAGTTCTCTCAAAATTGAGCCGGAGCTGCTGACCCAAGTTACTCTGCCTCCCTTGCTATTGTCATCCAATGCCGTTAATGCAGGTTGGTCAACTTAAATCTAGGACACTTTTTTTCGATTTTGCATTGCAAACCTATCCTTGTACTCCACATTTCATTTAAGGCAATATTAGTACAGTACGTAATTGTCAGGAAATATCATAGAATGCTTTGGGTTGGAAGGGATATTTAAAGACCATCTAGTTCCAACCCCCCTGCCATGGGCAGGGACACCTCCCACTAGACCAGGTTGCTCAAAGCCCCAT
>JAOQGH010000001.1:96645085-96681681 GCA_025769975.1 Gallinago jamesoni | reverse complement strand
GCATCCACAACTTCTCTGGGCAACCTGTTCCAGTGTCTCACCACCCTCACAGTAAAGAATTTCTTCCTAATATCTAACCTAGATCTCCTCTCTTTCAGTTTAAAACCACTACCCCTCACCCTATCACTTCACTCCCTGAAAAAAAGTCCCTCCCCATCTCTCCTGTAGGCCCCCTTTAGGTACTAGAAGGCTGTTATAAGGTCTCCCTGGAGCCTTCTCCAGGCTGAAGAACCCCAACTCTCTCAGCCTATCTTCATAGGAGAGATGCTCCCGCACTCTCATCACCTTCACGGCTCTCTGCTGGACCCACTCCAACAGGTCTACGTCCTTATATTGATAAGTCAACTTAAACATAGGGGTTTGTTTTCTCCTCATGTAAAACATCACCTTTCAAAGTTTCTAGTATCAGACAGAATAACGTCACTTTTCTTTCCTGCCTCATGCTCCGACTCAAACAAAACTAATCGTAAGCTTAAAACCTGAGTGGGTAAACCGTCAGGACCTACATCTCTTGGCATGAAAGATTTGCTGTCAAAAGGAGATCAAGAAGATAGTGAGCTTAGTATGTATGCCAATAAAACCAACATAATAAAGCTAGCACTTTGGGTCTTTTTAGGGCTTGATAATTCGCTTTAACCTTAAGCTGAAAGAGCATGATAAAGCAAGGTGATACACATCTACCATAACAAACAGCATTAACAGAAATAATTGGAAAGTATGTGGACTAGGTAAAAATGGAAACATCTGTAAATTACAGGTCACCTCTCCAGAAAGATGGCACACAGCACATGTGTAAGACAACTTACCTATTTTAGCTTAAGAATTACTAGCAATCAATACAACGAAGTGCATTTTACTAAATACAGTCCTACATCAAACATGGATCATTTCTCCTCAATAAATATCAAAATAGGGAACAGGTTTCAGTCACCAGCCTGCCAAGGCTGTATGAGAAAAGCATTCACCATTGTAAGTGCAGATCACCAGCAATGAAATGTAGCTTTTTCTACCACCAGAATGCCAGAATGAAAACCAGCATAGTAGACGGTCAGCGTATCAAGCACTGCAAAATGAAGTCCTCTGTGTATCGTATTTGTAAAAGCTCCAACACTTTTGCACCACAAATGCTGTGTTCCAAGTCTAAGAAGCATGTTTAGGATCCACACGATACCCTCAGGAAGAGTCAGGCACCCATGTCTACTCCAAGTCAGGATACATGTATCATACCAGAAGCACCACCAGCATTCAAATCCCAACCAAGACTGATGCAGATTAGGTCTCTATATACTGGTCTGTCTTCTAAAAGGTTACCCATTAGGTACCACTACGAGATCAGGACTGAACTCTTCAGGCTGGCTACTTGCTAGTCGTGTTCTTTGGTAGATTAGCTAGCCAAGATACAGGTTTGTTTGTACCATGCTTAAAACTGCCAGTGTACTTCACAGATGACCTGTCTGCAACAGTCTACTACTTTAAAACAAACAGATTTCAAATATTTTAAACTTTTGATTTAGCAGGAGTATTACTTTGCGTTTCAAAAGTTCACCATCTGCTGGGTTTACCTTTTAAGTCTCTCCACACTCCGGCTGCGCAGCCATCTGGGATGAGATAATTTGAACAGCAGACTGTTTCCTCCCATGTTACTAGAGAGGAAGAGCAGCCAAGCATGTATGAATAAAGTCTATTTCATTCTTTCAAACAAAGGTGGAGGATGATCTGAATGTTTAAAGAGAAGCGGGGGGGGGGGGAAGAAAAGAGGCGGAGGGGAAGAAAACTAAAAATGGCAACCCCACTTTCCATCTTCAACTGCACCATGACTACCAGGAGCTGAGTCACAGTTACTATTGATTATAAATAAGCAGGAGAGAACAGAGTCTGACTTACAGATCCCAAGGTGAATTTGCAAGGCTGGCAGCTAGAAAGCTTTTTTCATTTGCCAAGCAAAAAGAGGAGAACTTGAATTAGAGCAAAACAAAGCAGCTCAGTCTACATCTACCAAGTAGTTTTTCTGACCGGAGCCAGACAAGGCATTAGCATCTGTGTCCATCAGCTTGTGCAAACTGAGCAATGCCACTGAGGTTAAGTACACATGTGTGGAATAAGGAGAATCCATGCCTTCTGCATTTTCTGTAGGAAAACATCTCGTTAAGATGCCAAATACCAGCATCTTAAGTCAGACAGACACAGAAGGAACTTTAATTATCCAACATTTGTAAAACATATCCTTTCACTATCAAGTGGCTTTGAAATAGTGAATCCCCCTGTGCTAATTCTTCTAGAGCAAGTTGCAGTCATCTCAAACCCTTTCCTATTCAAAATACCTCAGCAGGCATAGGAGGCACTGAGAAAGACTGTTCAAACAAACAAACCAACCAACCCTCCAGGTTATTTCTACATCGATCAAGGAGTTTGCTTTGTTTAACATGGTAAAAACAGTGAGGAGTTGTGGCAGAAGTAGCAATGCTTAAGCTGCACTGTGACAATTCCCATGCAAGGTCCTCAAAGGGAAGCTGTGCAACCATTTAAAGAAGAGGTAACTCCACTCCACAGAAATAACACTTACTGTGTCATTGTCAGCTCTTTCTAAAATCTTGACAAGCCTGTGCTTCAGGCGCGCTGCTTGTCTTGTTAGAGGGAAGCACCACAACATACATCCCACACTTTGTCAAAAGAGTAATTCTCACCCAAAATCATTGTAAATTTGCATGACAGCACAAAGGTGAATTTGGAAGCAGGCAACAGAAGGCTCTGAGGCTTGCATGCCTCAACAGCAGCATGTGGGTTCGCTCCTTTTGTAACACTAGCAACAAAACTTTAGTAAGGTGGCCAGGGACAGCAATTCCTTTTCCACCTGTTAAGGATCAGTTAACTCTGAAAAACTCTCACACTCAAGCATACTGAAGATACTCATTCTCCACATGAAGTTTCACATTAATAGCCCGCCTTCTGAGGAAACTACTCATTGAAATCATTTCAAGTAACAGTCAATGGAAGGAAGAACAGAGATTACACACTCCATATAGAGTGCTGGGGGACCAGAGAGCAGCCAGCCGTGGAGCCCACTCCCTAGCTCTTCCTGGTTTTCTCCAGGAGCAGGGCTCAACTCCCAATTCATGTTTGGGCATCCAGTCTTTCACTCCTCATAGACAAAGCCATAAAAGCTTCTTGCTGAAATTCTCTCAAAGGGAAAGTTTAAGACAGGGGATTAGGAAGCAATCTATGAGAACTGTGGCAAAGCAACAATTTACCCAGCAGGACTGTCTTGATAAAAATCTGCTCACTGGAGATTTCTCTCTCACCTTTGCTATTTAAGTTCACCCATTCCCTGCTATCTCAGCCTCTGCATGCTGGCAGTCAGAGCCCCTACCCAGTCCAAAGCCCCCAGGGTCAGACACAACCACAGTGCCCAGCACAGTATTGGACTCCAGTGCTCAGCAGGCAGACCCTGCTGCTTAGGGAAAGCTCAAAACCACACACCCTTTTTTTCTAGTGCTGCAAACACTCACCTGGAGGAAATGACAGAGACAAGAACTTTCACCTATTCCTTGACCCTCAACAAATTTACAAAGACAGACTGAATGCCCCAGGGACAATAGTCATAGAAACAACACCTCAATCTGAAGAAAAACAAACTCCTTTCAGGACTAAGCAAGCAGGATTGCAAGGAGCACACAGACCAGACTTTTAGGAGTTGCCAAAGCTTACCACACCTGGCCTCTGCGCTGGCTGTGACCAGGAGGAAGAACAAGCAGTCATCTGGCCAGTCACCTTATGTGCATAGAAACAACTGGACTGGATAAAGAAGACAGTTCATTTTTGTAAGAAACAATATATTTTATTTTTCTGACACCACAGCCCTGGCGAGTGGTTTTGTACCAAATTTAATGGAGGTTACACAGAACGTTTTACGCTGGGGAGGAAAAAAAAATAACCACAAAAAAAATCCTGGATAACTTTTAGTGTCTGTTCCACTCCCACATTAATAAAATCACTTGGGGTTTCTAAGAAAAGGAGAATAGGAAACAGTGAGAGAGACTACTGTAGGATGTAACAGTGTCCAAGTCCAGCCCCTTCCTAAAAGTGGGAAGAGTCCCCACGTGAGGAGAGGCTCTCCTAGATTTACTCCCCAAAAAAACACAATGTATTGCAGCTGCCATAGGAGGAGACAGAAGGGGGACGGAGAGAGAGAGAAGCCTATTTAATAAAGAGTGGGAGGGAGAGACAGAAGGTGCTGGACAGCACGCCATAATTTGAAAAATATGTCCTTAACTTATTATTTATTTCTTTTAAAAGATTTCCCTCACTGAACTTAAGTTCCTTTTTGTGCTTTTCATTAATACTCTGCTCTGAGGTCGTAGTTTGGTTTTTCTATACATTGGAGTTGAAGGAAAATAGTCCGAAGTTCTGAAGATGGATTCTCCACCTAAAGTAAACAGCCTAGAATCCCATTCTCCTCTCACCCCAAAGACTAAAGTCTCTGCTAAAATCCCTTTTACAATATAGTACAGTACACAAAAAAACCCCAAAGATAACCGAGAGTCCTGGGAGAAGCCAGTCCGAAGGACGTAAACATACAGAGAATGGTGCAACTTGTGACAAATGGCAATTCTCAAAATACAGCTACAGATTCTCAAAGCAGGTGCCGTCACGGGATACCCAAGTCCACAAAAATAATTTTTAAAAAATAAATCTTAAAAAAAAACAACCTGTTAAAATGAATTTTTTTTTCAGGTAATTCCATACATTCGAGATTTCCCAAAGTGTCCTCTGGTCTCTTTTCACCTATTGCATGGCCAAACTGCACTCCTGAAGCTCCCAAAAAAGCCCTCAGGACTTGGAATCTCATCTTGACAAGGATCAAAACATCCAGTCTTATGGTAGCAGCTTAAAACATCATGTTCCCTGGGTTTCCAGGGCCTTGGCTAAATCCTCCCATGCCAACGTCAGCAGCCATACCTCGGGGCCTCATCTGGGGGGGAATCATGATGTTTTGTTGGGGTCCCATCATGCCCTGCATTGACATCATCATACCAGGTGACCCTACAGGGCCCGGGTGGCTGTACAGCCCTGCAGGGGCTCGGTCCTTGCCTGGGATCATGCCCACAGCGGCCACGGGGTTACTCATTAGCGCAGGCTGGCCAGGCATCGCTGTTTGTGCTGGTGACATCATGCGGTGGTGCGGCCCCATCATGCCTTGCTGCAGGAAGGCAGGCGGTCTCATCGGGTTGTGACCTGGCATAGATGGAGCCGTCCCAAGAGGGATATCTGGAGTCCCCACTGGCCCGGGGCCCCCCATGCCAGGCAATGTTAGTCCCATTCTCGGGGTCTGCTCTCCTATCATCCCCTGCATGTGGGAGAACCCAGGCCCAGGACCCTGAGGCTGCTTGCGGCCTGGCACCTCCCCACGAGGGAAATACTGTAGTGTCTGGCTAGGCTTCTCCGACGGGATAATCCTGGACAGGTCAAACTCAGGTATTCCCGTGGCTCCAGGACGGATCACCTCCTGCAGCTCTGGATCGGTGAAAACCGAAGGCATATTGTTTCCAAGAACAGTGAAGGAGTCTGGACCGCCAGGGCCTCCAGTCTTGCAAAGTGCTGGATCTGTCGAACTTTGGGGCAGGTTGGTAGGACGCCCCAGAGGTCCTTCTCCATGGAAGCCCATTCCTGCTGGGAAGTTGCCTTGTCCACCGCTGGGCCCATTGTGTGGAAATGGCACCTGCTGTGGAGGGGACTGTACAGGAGGGAACCCCTGTGGGAAGCCCAGGCGTCCTTGAGGTACCATTGGAGACTCCTGGGAACCATGCCCCATCATCGGATTGTGTGACATCAGGCCAGGTCCCACAGGGACCCCATGAGGAGGTATATTGGGTCCCATAGCATTTGGAGAGGGCATCTGGTTGTTATGGGAAAGAGGCTGGGTCATTCCCATTGGGCTAAGGGTTGGCATTGGACCCACTGGGTTTGGACCTGAAATTCGAGGATTCTGAGAATTAATGCCCATTCCTAGGGAAGAAATAAGGAATCACATTTAGAAAACAGCCAATAATAATCAAAGCTACCAGAGAGCTTTCTGCAAGGTTACCAAATCCACACACACAACACAAATTGGTGCTAATAAACAGCATCAGTAGTGGCTCTGGAAAACGTTATTTTTACCAGAAAAATCAATGCCATCTGAACAGTAGCCTCCCTAAGCTTGTCACTGCTCTACAAAAAGCAACTAAAGCCTGCCCTGTAAGTAGGATCTCAATTCAACCTGTGCCTTTACTACTTCCCTTGCAGTCTAGATAATGCAGGGAGTAACAAACATGTCTGTAGCAGATTATAAGCATATGGACACTTGTCCACTGGGAGGAGACTGAATTTCCTTTCAAAACTCAAGAAGTGATGAATCAGGTAACCCTCATAAGACTAGGAGGCAGCAATCAATGAGGTTAACGAGCTATCATCATGAACTTCCCCAGGTATATTCAGCCACTCTTGATCATTACTGCATGAAACAGGCAGCAAAGCTACAGATAAACCCATCAAGAATTCCTTATCAGTTGCTGCTCTTGTAAAACATCCACTCATCCCCTGTTTCAACTATGTTAATTCAATTGGGTGGAGTGGCTACAGCCTACTTTTGTATTAAATACATAACCACAAACATTAAGCTATCAGCAGGGACTGCATTTCTCATATAAACATGCTCTCCCACAGGACAACCCAAAAGGACAATGTTTTATTTTAGTTTAATTCTCTTGGGTAGGAACCAGGACAGTTTCCCTCAGTCCTGGCTAAGGTCCCATGCCATTCCACATTGCATATATGAAAACATGTATGTTGTAAGAAAACGCTCTAATACACTCTTTTGTAATAAAGACAATCCACAAAACCCAGCAAAACACCAGATGATGCAGCATCAAAAAAAAAAAAACCCAAACCAAAACCTGTGAAGCTTCTATGATACTGCCGTAAGACAGGGGAAGAAAGGTTTCATCTGGATAACACGTTGTAGGTCTGACCCTTATTCCCATGAGCAGCCTTCACTTGCACAAGTAAGTCCAATCTGCCCGAGTGGAAGTCTCACCCATACATAAGGGTTTTTCCCAGATTAGACATTTTCTGAAGAAAACAGACACTTTCTGGACAGAAAAAAAAATGGCTGAAAGGAGAATTCAGTCTCCCTGTTTCCGGGAACTGCAACTGCCTTTCTCAAAACCAACCCATGGATATATATTCTTCCAAGTTTTTCCCTCCCACCATCTTCATTTGATGAAGCCTCCATAAAAATCACCCTCACTGTACTGCCTGATAGCTTGGGCTTACTGCCTGATAGCTTGGGTAAGAAACAGCGTTTCTTACCTGGTACACTGTTCATAGGTGGCAAGTTTGGGGACCGTGCTGGAGGGGAGTCATCATCCGAGCTGGCCACAGTTTTGATGGCATCATGGTAGAGCGGTGTAGAGCTGGGCATGGCAAATTTGGACATCCTGGACATCATAATGGAGAGGGGATTCTGGGAGAGAGTCGGCTCTGGAGGCATTGTATAAGGACTGCTAGAGGGAAGATTTCCAGGGAGAGTCACAGGAGCAGGCTGGCTGACTGTAGAAGGAGGTGGACCACCTTAGGAAAAAAAGAAATGAAAGAGAAAGAAAAGGACTTAAATTATTTTTTACTTCTTACCATTTTTTTCTTTAAATCACACCTTTTTTCTCGCAGAAATCTCAAGAACCAGAAATTCCTCCTATTGCAAGAGACCATCTGACTAATGCAGTCTATGCCTGTGAAAGGTAACTAGAAAACATAAGCCTACTGGTCAAGATGGTTAGCATTTGTTATCCCAGATTCTGCCTTTTTACTGTAACTACCTTGAGCCTCTACAAATCCACATGAAGAATTAACAGGTAAATCTGAAAATCCTACTATTCAACTTCCATACAATGAAGACAGGCTTATGTACCAGGACTAGCCATAAAAAAATAAATCTATAGTCAACTAACTGTTCCTGTATCCACCAAATGCCAAACTGTAACTCCTTTCCCTTTTTCTTTAGGAGGCATCAAACAAGCACAAAAGACACAGGCAGCACAATGAGAGCTGTAGCAGATAGTATACTGAGACATGCAAGCAGATTTCTGACAAGCTGCATTAGCAGCTACAAGTAAAACTTGTATTTTACTGTTTTTTGAAATGGAACCTGTTTATGTTCCATTTCAAGTTTTATATACCCATATATACAGCTCACTCTAGTAAAAGAAGCATTCTCTGCACCTATTACCTAAACATCATGCTTTGCTCTCCCAAAAACCAGAAATAATTTAAATGCACTCTCCATCTCCTTTGTTCTTCACCAATCTACTTCATGCCACCCAGATCACACGTGAAGGAAAGATGCTAAACTGAAGTTGCACTATGACTGAAAATTCACTGAACACACCTCAGCTCCTCCCTCCCACACACACAAAAGAAAAAAGGAAAATATAAGAGAATACCAAAATCCTGCAATACCAAAACATTTACACTTTAGAAGAGTTGCAAGCAAAAGCATTTGTTAAGCACAATGTTAGGCATGGACTAAAGCACCTGGTTCCGACTTGTAGAGGCTTGGGCTCATGCCGGGCACAGCTTCAGCAGCCACAATGGACACTAACATCCAGGCTCCCTTCCTGAGCACAGACACCTGGCCAGCAATCCCAATAAAACCACCACTGCTAGTCCCCGCGTGCCCCAGCAGACAGGTCCCGGCCACCGCTGTGCCATTACCTACAACAGCACTAGAGGGCAACGTGGCCAAGCAGCTCCACTCCCAGTCTCTCCCGTCCAGGAGACCTTTCCAGGCTGGAAGGATGCCCAGGGCTAGGGCCCTGGGAGCTGGGATGAAGGGGCAAGTGTGCTCCGAGGTGAGCTCCAGAAGGGTTTGAGAGCAGGAAGGAGAGGGCAACAGTGGGCCACCAGCAGCCCACAGTCGTTCAGGAGGATATTGCCAGCACCAGCATCCCAAGGTCCCAGGATCAGCACGGTTCCAACATGCTACCGAATGCTACATATAGCAGTGTTTAGCTCTTGCCAAAATGGCTGAAGCCTGAACAAACGTTAGTACACCTCCCTCTTTGCAGTGGTAAACCTAGAAAGCACTACCATATCTAGATACACAACTGGCATGTCTTTGTAGGAGCCTTTTATCTCAAAACGTTTTTGTAACTTCTCCACAAAGGTACGATCACCAGGAGTTATGGCAGAACAGCCAAAAACCGTGCCAAGGAGAGATTTCTCCCATTAGCACTCCACACCTCTTGACCCTACCCTTTCACTTTCATGTCCTCTGAGTGACCAGCCCTCATCTCAGCACACAGGAGGCACAGTGCAAACCCACAAATACAACAGGAGGAGAAAAGCACTTGCGCTCCATTAGAGTAGAGACCCTCGGCACAGCCTCCCTCCAATGGGCAAAGTGCTGTCTAGCTTCTGTCACCCTGCAAGAAACCACCTCCCTCCCCTTGCTGCACACCTCGGGGTAACCCAACATGAACGCAACTGCCAAAGAGGCAACTCACCTGACTCCACGTTGCCCAGCATGGCTGGAGAAGACATGGTGAGAGACGCCTTGTGGTTTGGGGGAATCCCAGGGCTCTGCAAAGGAGGCTTTGGAGATGAGGTCCACCCGGGAGAAGGTGCAGGGAGAGATGGAGACTTGAGGTGGACAGGAGAAGCAGCAGCAGACCCCAAGACAGGGGGGGACTTAATGGAGGCAGCAGCAGCTGCGGCAGTGGGGCCTGCAAGCATTCCTGCCAGCTGAGAGGGCGTCTGAGGGGACTTGAGGTTCCCCGAGGGAGACCCCATCATGGGAGACTGGACCTGGCGCATCGTGGGGGACTTCAGGGGGTTGATCCCTGGCGAATGCACCTGACCGGCTGCGGAGATATCCAAGGGCTTGCGGCCAAGGCTGCGCTGCGCAGGGGGAGCAGTGTTGAGGCTATTAGGGTTACTGGTGGGATTGAGAGGTAGTGGCGGCATGTGGCTGAGCCGGTTGTTAGTCCTTTGGTCAGGCCCAATCTGTTCTCTGAGATTTCGGAGACCAACTCCTGGGCCCTGAGACATGGGAAGGAAAGGCCTGGGACCCATGCCATACTCCTGCTGCGGGTGCTCCCCAAACGGCAGCGGCACCATTTTCTGCTGAGAGGAGAGCATCTCTGAGACGCCAGGGCGCAGTTTCATCATCTCTTCTGGCCCAACTCCTGCCTCCCTCAGCTTCTGAGGGACCAGAGGCGGGTTGGAGCCCATGCTGACATTCATGCCCATGTCCCCCTTCATGCTGCCAGGGCCCATCCCAAACTCCATCTCCCTGCTAGAGGCCATTTGTGGGGGTATTCCTTTTGGGAATTCCCCCCTGGAAGGGCTCATAGGCCCTTCCACTGGCATTCGAGGGAAGATGGGATTGTTCCCAGGCTCCATGTGTCTCTGGGAGGGCATCATTCTGTTTATCTCCATTCCAGGCCTGATGCCTTCCATGTTCAGGCCAGGAGGGAGGCCCATCTGTTTCTCAGCCAGCTGCTGCTGATAGAGTTCTTCGGGCAGGCCCTGTGGGTTGGGGAACCGCTCCCCTCGGCCAGGGCCACTGAAAACACCCTGGCCTGGAGGGAAGTTTCGGCCATCTGGGATTTTTGGCACATCATCTGGCCAACTAACTCCCGAAAGCCCAGGCCGGGAGGCGGGATTCGGGACACTGGGGCCCTCCATGTCAGGGTTCATCATTCCTGCAAAACCAGGCAGGCGCATCTGGCTCCCGGGCACGTTGGGATGAGGGGCCATGCCCCTGGGAGGCAGAGAGTGCGACATGTTCATGCCTTCAGGGAAGGGCTCTGGACCCCCAGGTCCCCAGCCCTCCCCAGGAGTCATCTGGTAGGGAGGAGGAGGGCCTCGCACCACCCCACGAGGCCCATGTTGATGGACCATCATGTCCTGCAGGGAACACTGCTGCACAACCACTTGCTCTTGCTTTCTTCTCTTCTCCTCGTAAAACTCCTGCTGCAGCTTGAGCCAGGCCACCTGCTCGGGAGTCATGTGGTCCAGGTGGTCTGGGCCCATGGGTCCTGACTGGGAGTTCATTGGTGGTGGCCCCATTTCATCTGGGGAAAAAGGCATGTCCCTGTGTCCTTGAGGGCCAAAGGGAGCCCCTCCATCTGTCCGAGACCCTGACCCTTTGCCTAAACTTTGGGATTGAGCCATCATGGCCTGTATCGGCCCTTCAGGTTTCTTTTGGGGACCATCTAGCACCCCAGCATTTTGGGGTGGCCCCCCACTTTGCCCTCCCGCAAACTCCTTCTCATCAGGGAAGAGCATGCGCTGTATGTCTCTCAGGGTCTGCAATGAACGCTCTCGATGCTCCAGCTGCTCCTGTGACAGTCCATCCGGATTCTCACCCAAACTGGATGGGTCCCCACCAGACACCTGCTGGGGAGGACCTTTGGGATCTGCAGCAGAGCTATTGCTACCTTGGGAAACTGGGCTAACTGCTCGATTATTGGGGGTCGAACTCTGCCCAAATCCTTCTGTCTGCAATGGGGTAGAGTTGGCAGGGCTGCTCACAGACATCACTTTGCTTTCCACGCTGGGACTGTCCTGATCTATGGGACACGGGGGCCCAGTGGATTTGGATACCGGCGCTGACACAGGTGGAGTCGGCTGCATTTTGGCGTTCTGGGGAGGGTTCTGGTCCTGGGTGGCAGGGGGCTGCGGCTGCGGCAGGGGCTTGGGTTCAGTCCGAAGTGCAGTGATCTGGGGATTCTGCAAGAGAAAGCCACATCTGTCACCTGCTCTTCTTACAGCCATGTCACATATGCAGCAGTGCAAACAAAATACCTTGTCTCAACACCACCAGCCCACACTTCACAAGGAAGGGTAGCCTTCATGCAGTGATTAGAGCAGCATCTTGGCCATGTAGAAACCTGTTTTGCTCATGAATTACAGCAGGTACCTCTTGCTTCTATGCTACTTCTGCATGAGCAATAGGCCAGAAGCATACTACCCAAATATTGCAAGACTTAAGCTCTTCTTTGGATGATCCAAGACGTTTATTTGCAGAAGGCTTGGACAACAACTGTCTCTTTTCCACCCTAAACCTTACTTCAGTGTGTAAATAATCATCCATCTCTCTGAACCACACACACAAGCCCATTTACCATTTCCCTTCCCACCCACATGCAAGTATTCCATACCAGGGGTACAGTGTTTCGTTCTGCCTTGCTGTTTGAGATGTTCTGGATATGAAAGGACACGATGGTTTCCACCTGTCCCTTCAGCACAGCTTCTGCAGCCCTGCAGAGACAGACAGACAAATGCACATATCCAGTTGAAGCTAAGAATCAATTTTTCTTAACAGCCCTCCCTTCTATCCATCAGCTGGCAAAAGGGAGAAAGACAACCACACATATTTCACTCTAGATGAGTAGCAAAAGAAAAATGCTTACATCTACAAACTCCCCAGCATTCAGGGTTCATGTCACAGTTAAAGCCATCCTGGCTGCTATGCACTGCATGAGTTGCAAAACAATAGCTACGAGCATTTGCCAAAAAAAAAAAACCCCAAACCTAACCCAAAACACCTCAACTTGGAGGAATAAATAACCACTCAGAGGGCAAGAGGTAATGACATTCTCCACTCCAGCCCCTTCAGCATCACCCAAACAAGTAAAGACTTTTTGCTACAAGAACACACTTGGAGAAAATGCACTTGAGAATCTCTTAAAGGGAGCACAAATATAGGCCCCGGTCCCTGAAGACATTTGAGCATCTACCTACTTACTTGTTGGCCATCTCAGTAGAAAAGACATAAACCACTTTGGATGGAGTCTTCTGCCCACTTGCTGGCTCCAAAGTGGCAGTCAGGCCATGGGAAGGTGTGGAAGACCTTGGGGCTGAAGCATTTGAAGGAGTCATGGAGTGTGGTGTGTGCTGAGACTCCTGGGACTTCACATGATCGGCAGAATTGCAGTCTGGAAGGGGTAAAAGAAGAAAAGAAAGGAATCACCAAATTGGGAGCTTTTTGGAAAACATTTCTGGAAACTGATCAGAGTTCTTCTTCCTTCTCCCTCAAGCACTACTAAAGGCAATCCTATTACACCATGCATCTTCCCTCTAATGCCATGCTGCTTTTCAGGCACCACTGGGGGAAAGCTCATCTTGTCCCTTTCCAAGGCAAGTGGCATTTCCCAGAGCTGATCCCTTTGAATTCTCTAATGGCCACACAGCATAGCAGGGAAACTATACACTAAAATGAATACAAATATGTTTGCACCCAAGGAGACCTGTGCAAAACTTTACTTTTTTTTATCTTCAGCCACCTTAGCCAGGTGACCTTGCAAATGGACAACAAAGGAAAGATGGACAACTGCACATCTGGTCTGTTTTTGCACTACCTCACAAAGACTATGTTGGAGCCATGAACAGAACATAGAAATCCCAACTCTCTGGCTTGTGTTACCAGTCAGGGTGCTACAGGTTGAATCTGTGTTGACAAAACAGGCTTGCATATTGTTCAAAACCCCAGTTACAACAGAGCAGTTCCTGAAAGGCCAAAGGCCAGAAGGAAACCAACAGGTTGCATTTGTACTTTCAAATCCTCTGGGAGAGTTTCAGAGTTACAAAGGAACTTTCCCACCAGAGTCAGGTCTACGCTTTAACTGAGCGTGAACAGGACATTTACCAATGCCAGCTATGACAACCTCTCCTCTTTGCCTGCTCTCAAGACCTTTACACTTCGTTGCCTGGAACTTACAGAACCCCCAGACAAATAAATGTTTTGCTAACACTTGCATAGCAATTCTCCGTCTCAGAGAGGACTCAGACTAATTGTCTGCACCTGCACGTGAATCCTAGCAAACGTACCTTTGATTTCAGGGTCATCATTAGGAGTTCCAGCTTCCCTCTGTTCAAAGGAGTCTGCCGAAATGCTTCTCTCTCTCTTCCCCTTCCCCTTGGCACCATTTCCAGCCCCATTCTTCAGCCCCATGCTCCCACCTGGGCCAGGGAGCACTTTGGAGGGGTGACCTCCACTTTTGGGGTCACAGGGAGAGGGCTGGGATTGGCTGGTGGAGCCCCCTTGTTTACCCTGGTTGGAAAATTTGGAATCCAGCTGGGGGTTGCCAGATGGGGACATCACTGTAGGGGGACGGACCATCACCTCCTGCTTTGATTTGGGGCTACTGGGGACAGAGCAAAAAAAAAAGGAAAAGAAAATAAAAGAAGTGACAAATCACATCATTTAGTCATTCAACCCTGTAGGAACAGATTAGAGAGAAGCAGAAAAAACCACTGACACCTTTGCAAACTAAGACAATTGCTGACAAATAAAAAGTCAAGCTTAGAATCACACAGGTGCTTTTTTGAACATGGCCTGAAAGGGTTATTATCCAAGATGGGACCTCATTGCTCAAGAAGGCACCAGGGCAAGCTACAGACCTGCCAGATCCCAGGAACCGCTGTCACATGAGGACCTACCTCTGGGGTTTCTGTCAATAAAGACAACGGTTTCTATGTGCACAGAGAAGCACCTCACACTAAGACCAGCTCAGAGTAAACAAACAAGGCACAATAAAGTTCACCTCACCACTCTCCTGGACCCCAACTATAGGCTGCAACTCTGATCAGAGCAGACCCCCCACCCCCTCCCTTGCACCTCCCTATCCAGTTCTACGGGGAGCACAAGGAAAACCCAGCATTACTGCAGCATTCATCATACATTGGGGCGAGCTGCCAGGAAAACACAAACCTCTGACTGTGAAAACAATTAAACCAGCTACAACCTGCCTCTGAATAAGGAAAGGGAAGGATACCATCTCCCCACACACTCCTGCAAAATGGGGCATATGAAGCTTCTTTAATTTGCCAAAGGAGATTCAGAGACTTTCCTTCCCTCTTCCATTCAGCAAATTGCATCCAAAAATATTTTGCTTCTTTGGATGTATTAGCCATCCCTCCCTCCTCACCCTCCAGTTACTCCTTTGCTATCAGATCCTCTGTATTGTGTTTTCCCATCATCACTACCACTTCCAACAGGTAGCACTTGCTAGCATCCTCACTGTGGGACTCGCACAAGCTGTTTCCTCCTTTGGACAGACATCTGACTCAGAGGCACTCCCTTTGAATTACTCTTAAGCTCCAGATGACCTCTAAGAGTAAACAGTCAAACTCAAGAATGCTGTCAATCAGACCACTGTAAGTCCTTGGACACTGCCTCGCTTCCATATTTTTCCCCTTCCAAATTAGCGGAGAAGAGATGCTGACCTGCGGCACTGGCAGGTGAATGATGCAGAGCACCTCAGTGCACAGCTGATCAGCTCTCCAGGCTCTTTAGGCCAGTAATACTGAGGAAGCATTTTGTGTGAAAGTACAGACAGAGAGACCTTCTGCTGCCCAAGTACCCGTCAGGGAAACAGATAATTAGAAGAGAGGGAAGAAAGAAAAAACAAAACATATAGAAACAGCATGTTTACTCTCCTACAGCCTAGTTAAGACACCTGATGAGAGGGAAAGGGTACAAGGAATGGAGAATCTGCACTTCACAGATTTACAGCTTTCAGCTCATCTTAAACTTGGCAAACATGGAAGCCAGTGCTCAGGTACTCAGCAGGTCCAATAGGAGCACAAAAGACGACCAGTAAGTCCCATGCACCAGTCGTTGGTTAATCCTGCAGCAAAGCAGGGACAGCATCATGTACCAATCCAGAGCAGCTGACTGCAGGCTCTTTTCCTTACCTCTGTGTGTTGCCTGACGGGGAGTTCCTCACTTTGGGGTTACTGGAATGCATTGACAGAAATCCTGAGCTCACAGTCTCACACACACGCAGATGGGCTCTCGTCAAGTTCCTCTGGGGAGTATGCTGCCAGAGGCAGCGTCGAAGCACTTTCTGCCACCCGCTTCTCTCAATGCTGGCTGTCTGCTTGCCTTTTTTCTCTTTGCTCCTCTCTGGTTTTGCACTGGGCACTCCCCTCCTGCAGCTCCAGCATTCTCTAGACGTGTGCCTCCTGCTGCCCAGGGGAAGTCTCGCATCTCCAGGGCACACTGAAGAGAACAGAAAACCAGTGAGGAACTTCCCAAGCAGATGTGACCGGTGTGAAGCAGTAAATGGCTAATCTTCTCCCATTAGTGAGAAGATACCGGAAAAGAGCTTTCAGATGTACACAGTACAGCTGTGCATTTCAAACCAAAAGCGGCCCTGGCTTGGCCATTCAGTTTACAGGCAGTGAGGCCATCTTCTCTTCATCCAAAACAAATTACTCCGGAGTCCAAAAAACAGGGAAGCGCCTTGTATCTGGACACTTTGATTCCGCATCTGTGCTCAGCTTGAAGACACCTCACAGCAAGTCAGTAGGAAGCCAAAATTACAAATCCCCAACATGACTTAGCTATCCAGAATTCCCCTGTGAATGGCCGTAATCTGATATTTCTTAAGAACATAAACTCTGCTCAAATCTTTTGTGTCTCCTTGGTCCAATATAACTAGACATATGTTCAATGATGTGTGCTAAGGGTTGCACAAAGGGAGGAAAATAAAATAAAATGCCTTCCTGACCACCTGTACACAACCACCTATGCTGTGATTACTCTGAAAATACCAGAGATTAGTCACTCATTTTATCTATTAGAAAGGCCAAGAGATCACTAGAGAGCTACTCCTTTAAATTTGCTCAGCAACACAAACTATTGAGGCTTTAAAAAAAGAAAAGGGGAAAAAAAAAAAAACATATTTTCGGCTTCTTTCTAAGAAACAATATACATGATGTAGGCACTAAGGCACACACAACTGTTTCTGGAGGAGGAAACTATTGAACATTACTGTTTACGTCCTTTGGGATAAATTATTTTGGAACAAATTTCTGTCTTGTTTATGTTTCAACAAAATCTCTCCTGTTCATCTCACCTACTCAGATGCAAATCCACTTAATTTAGAATCTAACCAAGATTTATTGTTAATGTATTAAGCATTGCTAGTTAAATATTATTCAAATGTAAATACTCCCTGTATTCCTTCTCAGCACCAGAGCAGCAGTTTCTTCCTATGTATATCAAATGAAACAAAATAAATCTCACCAGACTGGGAGTGTCTTGAATTCTATGACAAAACTACTGTTCAAATTGCATTTAGAAAACAAAAATTGGCTTGCTTACGTACTGACATCAGAGTGTGTAAAAAACACGGGCACTACACAACTATCTCTGGCCAAGTATTGAGCACCAAAAGTTATCTTGTTGTGAGATTGTGCCACTACACTTTTTAGTGACTTTGCACAGCTGAAAACAAAATAGTGCTCCACACTGTAGTTGTTCCATGAAAATCTGCATCATCTCCAAAAATTCTCCTCTCTACCACATGCCCCCTTCATGAGCCTGAGAAATCCTCCTGCTCTCTATTCTCACCTCCACTGTGCTGCACAAACACATTAGTGCAGGGAATGTTTCTGCAATAAAGGTCTTATTTTTGATGCCTCTTATTAGGCAGAATCAGATGAACTCCAATGTGAGCCACACACCCCACAGGATCCACATGTCTCTCTGGTTGTTCTCAAAATCAGTGGCATAATGTCAGAGGTACTCTATTACCATTGTTACAACTACCATGCTGTAACTGGAGTGGGTGCTATACAGATACATGAAAGACAAGAAAGAACATCTCCACAAGTACCATCTAAATTGTACCATCTTTGCATGCAAATTTGGCTCCTATATTTCTTTTGACAACAAAACCTTATCAACAGTTTTCAAAATAGATTTATGCATCTGTAAAAGTCAGTGCAATTGACTTCAGGCTCCTCACTTAAGGTAAGGACTGAAAATACAGTGAATTTCAGGTAAAAAAGAAAAAAGGAAAAATAGCATTGAAGTGAGCAGAGCTCAATACTAAAAGCAGGATGTAGATGTGTGATGAACTTAAGTATTCTAGTTATTTCATCCTCTGCTTTTCCACTTTTGATATTTATGCATTATCATGTTACCTTTTATTATAAAAGTGCATTTTCTCAGACTCCTAAGCCTTGCACAATGCAACGAGAAAACATGACGAACAGAATCAGAATCACACTGGCTGCACTATATTTCTGAGATCACGAAAATTTCAAGTACTTCACAGGTGGTGGAGGGGGGAACCCTCCAGTGTTTAACCCTACTTTTTTATTATCCTGTAGACACATATCTTCCATCTATTAGAACTGATGCGCTCTGCAAGGGAACTGTATTTTCCAATCTCAGTATAAATTTCTTCTTACCAGAGAGAGCTATAAAGGATACACCAATATATTCATTGGTGGAACAACAGCAAGTCAACTTCCTCCGCTTCTCTTTTCTGCACACTGGGAATGTACCATCTTTCATAATGTGAAATGGAATGCCTCATGATTTCTCTAAATGCACTTCTAACATATGTATGTTTGGGAATCTAGGGTTCAATAATGGAAAAGCTGTAGAGAAATGTAGTTTTGCATCTGTAGTCTGCCTGCCATAGCATAGCATTTGTCATTGCTCTAAAACGAGAGGTAGGGTAACCAACAGTGAATGGACAAGCCACTTTTCAAGACATTTTGGCAAGCTACATACATGCTGTATTTTCAGGATTGCTTTAAGGTATGCCAGGCAACAACTGCAGGGAAAAGGGATGATTCAACTGCCTACTTCTTCTCAACACCTCTCTCCTGACCACATCAGGGAAAGAATCTGAACGGGAACTAACCACAGGGAGACAACAGAAATTTCTATTCAGTTGGATTAGTCTGGTTGATCACATAACCACATCAGTGCCACTGCAAGCTCAGAGGAAGCGACAACAGGTGAAAAGTAGCCTCACCCCATTTGGTTGCAGCTTACAATTTCAATGGCGTAAAATTACTTCAAACTTCAACTGCAGAGACAAAAGAGTCGGACCCACATTTGTGGAGATATGATAGGTCCTCGCCTTTCCAACCAGTAACTTACCAAGACCCCTGGTGTCACGACACAGCAGTACTCATTGTGGAGGCCATGAGCTGCGAACCACTCGACTCACAAAAAAAGATCACCTGGAACAAAAAGAGAGAGGAAAAGTTTCACCAACAAGAATGCACATCTTGGCTCCCATGCATCCAGCCACAGAAGAAGAATCAAAACTTGCTTTGAACCACTGACAAGGGAAAGCCTCAGCACAGAGTGGCAAGATTTGTCAGCACCAAAAAAGCCACCATCAAACTGTGAGAGATGCATGCTGCACACAGAGGTAAAGTTGGTCAAACCTGCCTTAGCACTCCCACATTTGAGCTATCTGGATTCCCATGAGCTCATCTGTGCTTAGAAAAGCTGGCACAAAGCTTGGACATGTAACCTCCCATTCTCTGCACCCATCTCTCTTCAAAGGCTCACCTTCCCCTCACTATGTGCCCAGTAACTTTCTGCCAAATCCCCGTGCTTCATATATACAACCTCCTCCACAACCAGACAACATACAAACAAAAACATCAAGAAACAGGTAAAGCCAGGCAATCACATCTAGGGGAAAACCAGGCAGGTTTTAGAAGGAAGAAGAGCTATCTACTGTTCTGAGAGCTCCTACTTCACTTTATTGTGCTACACTACGGGGAGAAGGGAATCCAACTGCGAACCTTCCCAAGACATACTGCAAGTTTGCTCAAGATAGCGGTCCTAGCCCCACCTTGCACTATGGTTATATCCTATACGGCCAGAAGAGTTCATGGCCCAAGAACTGATCAGCCACAATTTCAGTAATAGACAACCCTGCATCAATTAATGTTCACTTGTATGTTAAAGCAAGTTTAAGTGCTTGAGAGCTTAGTAGCACAAGGAAACGCAGACTCTAAGGAATGGCTTAACGGTAAATTTGAGGTCAGTAAAGAAAGACACAGCAGCCACCTGCCAACTCCTCCCTCACCCACTGTGAAAACTGGAGAGGCTGCAAAACCAGCATGAATCCAGACAACATTCATGCTGTCGGGGCCAGCGTGGTCTCTCAGAGCGCTCTCAGCTATTTACACAGCATGGAAACCTTGCAGTTAAAGCTCAACTGCAAACTGAAATCACTACCAGAGGTTTTCCATGTAATCCAAAGGCATTCTGCTGACCAGATCTCCCAACAGGAACACAGGAGGCTGTTGAGAGGCTCAATTAGTTACGCATTGTGAAACCCTGTGCATATTCTCTTCCCTCCAACATTCTCCAACTATTATCTACTGCAGCTTCACCTTAATAACGTAGCAATGCGCTGCCATGTAATCCACTTCAACAAAACCAAACTACAAAGCTAGTCCCAAACAATGCAGCTACATTCTCCACCCAGTCCAGCCAAATCAAACAATGAAATCACCTACGTGATAGACCATCCTTATCTAGGCAAGTCACACCTGCAGACAGAAGCTGAAACAAACACCTATCGCAACAGGCTGCTTCATCCAGTAAAACCTACCACAGCAGCACAATCATCCCTGAATCCAATTATCCAGTTATATCTCCTCTCCCCTTTCCCCCACCCCACCCAACAAAACAATACAGGCTCAGCCATGCCAGTGCCAATACTGACACACCTCTATCATAGCAGTGACAGAAATCACCTTTTCCCTTGAAAGGGAAAACATGCGAGCACCAGCACACATCAGGATGGAGAGAATCTATCACAGCAAACAGTCAGGGCTCTATTGCTTGAAACATTCAAGTCCAACTTGGCAAAGCACCGGAGCAGGGCAGCCTCACGGACCATAGCTCAGGACTGCAAGAGGCACATAATTAATCAGACATGGTCTATCTTTAAGGCTATCCAGACAGTTATTGCAATGTAATCCCATCCCCTAGTTTACCATCTCTGCTGCTCACCTGCATGGTCTTAGCCCACAATCAGCACAAGACAGCTTGCTTCAGTAAATTTAAGAGCAAAAGGGTGAGAGCACGTACACAAGCAGCTACCATAAAGTAACTAACAAGACACAAAATCACATCTTAGTTTACCTTTTGGTAAAGTATTCATGAACCATCCATGTACTTCTATGAACTAGCCACCACATTATTGTACTGCAAACAGAAGGACAAAAAAACATCCAAACTAGCTCATTCCTACTTTGTGCCCTTAAACTGCAGAAGCTCAATAGTGACAAGTGGTCAGGTACTTGGAAGTGTACAGCATTGTGGCTGCTTCAGCAGGAACAGCCGCAGTTATCACTGATTCACTTCAGTCTTTTCTTCCTCTTTGAGAAGGAGAATGTGGAGAGATGAAATAAAGGCATACCAAGTAGATAAAAGTATCAAACTTGTGGCCTTACTGTGACACGAAGCATTAAAGGCAAGAAACCTCTTTCTCTGTATACAAGAAAGGCCAGGGGAAAAAAAGAAGTGTGCTCTTTCTGAGACTGTCAGTCTGTGCTGGACTGAGGGTGGTGAGAGCCCAAAATCAGCATGGAAAAAGAAAAAAGGCTAGAGACCTGCTGCTACAGAAAACAAATGATGACTTTGAATGCAAGCTGAGCCAGCACCCTGAATCGTAGCTGTGGCAGTGGAGTGGGCAAGAGAGGAGAGAATGGAGACTGCTCTGAGAAGAGCAGCAGCTTCAAGGAGGGACCAAGAAGAGCAGCAGGAGCTTTTGAGCATCCTGACAGCTACCAGGAAGTAAACCTCTGCATGTGCATCCACCAGTGGATCCACCCCACACAACTGGAGAGGTGGGGTAAGGCAATGAATAAGCCAACACGCTCCTTCAGCACAATTTTACTGGGAAGGGCAGATCTTATTTCTCCAACCCTCGTTCAACCATGTAAGGAGAACAGCTGCATTGGCAAAAGGTGACTCCACTACACCCAAGGCATCCCAAGAGCTACCACTGGTTTTCACCACCTGCTGCACTTACCAATTTTGTTAAGCATTTGCTTATTGTGCACACTTGCAGCTGAACCACCCATGTTACTTTTTAATAAGCTGCTGCTTAATAAAGTACTTGATTACACACCTCATTGATAAAAGAGTGCAACTGGGAAACAAGGACGATGAAGGAAGAATTATTCAATGCTTTTATTGGATCATCAGACTCCCTTAAGATCACATAAAAGCAAAAGCAAATAGATAAATGGACATGAGTATTCTACACCACGCACATCTCACCATGACGCTTGAGGATACAGGGGCACAGGACACTTTTTAATCCCTTGAACCAGTCCCAGTTTCTAGATATGGCCCCTTCTAAGGGCTTTTACCTACAGCTTTCAATCTGCCCCTACCTCTTAGCAAAAGCTGTCCTCCTCATCCTTTCCCATGAATGCATAAAGCGTGTGCTTGTGATACAACTAATACTGGGCCCACAAGCATTCAAACAGGTTTGTCAAAAATGTTACCTTACCTTCCGTACATCAAGAGTGTGCTAGATCCAGGAAAGTAACTTCAACCAGCTTAAGTCTATCTGATTCCATCCCTTCCAGCGATTGCTAGCACTTGTGACCCAGCTGAAAACTAACTCAAGATATGATTAATTTTCATGAGACAAGCTTTTTCATGGCCACATGCTCACTGGCGCTGGCACAAAGGAGGCAGCAGTGACCAATGGCACAGGCATGGACAGGCTTAAGCTGTTCAAAGACACTAGCATCTTTCTCCTCTGCACTTTTTCTTAAACAAGGGCAGAAAATACATTGGGTACGTAAAGAACTGCTGATACTAAAGACACAGTATCAATATGCATGTCATCTGGATACAAATACAACTCCGCTTGTCGAAGGTAGTCATCAGTAGATGGCCTGACTACATAATGACCCGGTTCCTTCCATAGCAGAGTTTGCAGACCTCATCCTTTAATCAAACTACACAGTTATCACACAGTAGAACTTTCAGCTGATTTGCTCATGTGCTCCATCTGCCAGAAAGGCAGTATCCACTTGGACCAGGTGCAAATGGACCATCAGAGAAATGACATGCGCATCAGAGAAACGACTGCTAATCCCAAATCTGCACAGCATTACCTGTTTGATCACCATCTTGTATCAGAAGTGACTCCCAATCAAAAGAAGAATCAAGAACTTGTCACCTAACTCATTTTGCTACATGAACGTGAGGACTACACTATCTTCACCAGACTCATTGCAACCTTCACAGAGAAAACTCCTCTTGTACACACGGTGTGCATGCACCTCCTTGTTAACCTCTAAAACATGGGCAAGTTATTGCCCAAAACTACCTCCATGCCTTGAAGCACAGAGCAAAGATAGGGTCACTTAAAATTAGCACTTTGATGACCTTTTCTTGCACATTGGCAGGAAAAGAGTGGGCAAGACTATGCCATTACAAGGAAGAGAAGTCCCTTTGAATAGCTCAGATTAATTTAAGATCACAGGATAAACCTCCTAGAAACACTAAGAATATACTTAGTCACCCCCATGCAAAGTCAGTATGCATGGTCATATAAAGGTAGCTCTGCTGAGCCTAGCTGTGCCTTCCCATCCATTTATCTTGAGTAACACAACAGATACTCTTTCTCCCAAGTTTTCCCTCCCCAGCTCCTATCACCACACACAGACACTTTCCAAAGAACCAGTCTCTCCTGAAATCCACTCAAAACAGAGATGGCCATAAAATTTTGCTCTCCATCCTTAAAAACTGCAGTCAAGACAACCACTGACAAAGCATAATACAAACCCAAAGGCTCAGAGAATAGTGTTCTATGACATTTCTCAGGCAACCATCCCTTACTCTCAGACTATGTTATCTCCAATGACTATTCTCTTCCTTCCTCCTGACAAGCATAATAGATAACCAACAGTAGCCATGATGTAAAGGCTGTTTAATTATTCTTAAGTATTTACAAAATAATTCTAAAATAATCTTTTGCAAGACATGTTGCTCACTACACTCATAGCCATAATTTCTAAGAACCATGAGTAATATGTAACATGTTGTCAAAAAGGCAACAACATGTCTATTAAACTCAATTTTTAGTGCACCTAACAACACTTCAGCATGTTTTTAATACAATGGGAATGGCAATCCTGCTTCAGTAGGGGAGTTGGACTAGATGATCTCTATGGTCCCTTCCAACTCTAAAAATTCAGTGAAATTCAGTGAATGGCTGTCCTAGACAGTTGCTGATGTACAACTCTTTCCACAACTTCTTTCACAAAGTCACACAGCAGCCAGTCACTTATGGACGCTGGTGAGCAGATTCAAGCTGTACACAGCCAGCTGCTATCACATAAAACAACCTTGAAGTACTTGGTCCACCTGGGACTAGAACAATCTCTTGGCAAATTCTGACACAGTTCCAGAAATCAGTTTAGGGGAAAAAACCCAAATGGAAAAAAAAAAAAAAAACAACCACAAAACCTAAGCTACAACTATCTGCTTTCGTGAAGGAATGCTATGAAAGCTTCCCCTTGCTGCTCACACCATTCCAGCTTCACCAACGTTACATGCATTCGCAGGTGAGGTGCAGGTCGAACAGCCAGACTGTTCGGCACGCCGTCGTGTAACCTGTAGCACGCCATGACATCACACTGACCTCAGCTCAGACTCGCTGTACTCCAGCACAGCTGCCAACATCAGTTCAGCTCCACCTATGTAAGCAATGCTGGGAGCAGTCTATGTACATTATAACTGGAGTTTTAAGCACTTTATGTGAAGCGTCATTTACTTGAGTAGCAGCCTGTCTGTTCTAGAGTTCCTACTATTGTTAACACCGATAAAGATCAAAAGCTCTGGCAATAAGGGATTTTTCAAGAAACGTTTTAACAATATTTCCCTAATATATGACAGGCTTCTGCAGCGTACTACATCATGTTAGCAGTTAAAAGCCCCAGTATCAGTCAGCATCACATTCAGGAGTCCAGTGGATAACACCAGAGCTTTCTGAAGGCTGCTTCCACAGCTTGGCCTTCTGTCAAAACTTCATCTGGTTTCCAGGAAGTAGGTAATGTGTTTGGAGCCAAAAGTGATCTCTTTTCCCTTACTTCTCCAAGTTTATTTTTTTCTAAAATTTAAGAAGGGACGGGACTTCAGCACGAACAACCACAGGTAAAACACACCTGTATCAACCTTGCCAGCAGCCCATTCTTCAGAAACTAAACTGTGGAGTAGGGGGAAAAAAAAGGAAAAAAAGGATACAAAAATAATGGGTGGGAAGACAGGACTGATAAAACACCAGGTTGTTCTTCGACATGTAGTAACACCATGCTGTTTAAGCAGAAGGCTTGGGTGAAATAAGACACCTATCAGATCAGAATGGGAAAAAAACCAAGTGCTTTTTCCTTGCATTTCAGCATCCCTTCACTAGGCTTCCAGAATGAAAGGTAAGAAAGAGTCCTCAGGCAGAACTCCTTAGGCTGCAATCTTGTCAGTTTTCATAATCTAAGTGGGGTTGGAATGGGTCAGTACAGGACAGACCTCCTCAGAGGAAAACCCAGTGCTCCAGCAAGCAGTAATTCCCCAGTATGCTGCAAGGGGACATCACACGTAACGCCTGTCAGAATCACTGGGGGCGACCCACACTCCTTCCTTCATGTTAATCTTCACCTTAACAGGTGTCTGGTCTCTCTCTCATCCCAAATGAGTTTTTCAAGGTTCCCCCTAAGCATCACTACCATCCAGCACTGCCCATGAGAACAGGTTTTGTTCAGGACTGTCACCACCAGCCATCCGTCTACTCTTCTCCCTTACACAAGCCCCCTGCGGTTTTATAACGACAGGCGCTTGCACCTGGGGAATTCAGCACTGCAAAGCACACATCTCCATGGGGGCAGAGATGAAGAATTACTGTATCCCATGCAGCTTGCTGCTGGCTAAGCTGTGTGTCAAGGGGTATGCGTTCCTCTCATTTCTTTGCTTTTAGACCCACACCAGGCACATTAGACGTAGCACGACCTTTAGCAACACAGTGCAGTGCTTCTGTACACTCGTTTCCTGGTCGTTAAATGTAGGATCTTCAAGGGAGCAATGACTCTTCTAAGGAGTAATGCATTTCAAAGAACTCCAGCAAGCAAAGACTGCATGTACACAATACTCCACAATGCTACATGATTATATCAAAGCTGCTGGGATGAAAAACTGGCATTTGATAAATAACATGAGGTCATCTAAAAGATCTCAAAACACTGCATGTAAAAATGTTATTTTGACAGGAAATTAAGCAATTGTATAATCAGGTCTATTATCAAATCTACTGCTTTGACATGATCTTATGAAAGTATGAAAAGCATGCAATTCCAATTGCTGCGGGATCCTCCCTCACTCAACACAAGATGTACACGTTTAATATTCTTCTAGTTAGCCACGCAGGCACAGCAAAGCCTAACGTACTTCAAAGTATTTACTGTGCTGTATAAACAGAGCGCTATTTTCAAAGACTCATAACTGTCAAATCAAAGCTAGCTTTCACAAGAACATTCAGAAGCATTTCTGCTGGATGGTGGCTATTTGCCTGACAGTTTCAACTTTCTATCCCCAACCACAAGAAGGTTAACGTTTTTTAATATAGATTTTAAATTTATTTTTTTTTAAGAGACAGAAGAAAGCATTTTCTTGCTAATAAGCTGTCAAAGCATTTTGGCCTGAAGTTCTTTACTCCCTTCTCATACATATATATGAAATGTGGCGGAAAATTTCGATTCCACTAGCAAAAGTTCCAAGAATTTCTCCATACATAAGACTGCCTAAACTCTCCATCATAACAGCTCTCACTGTAGAAGCTGCGGCTGCTCACCTCGACAGGCTACAGCTTTGTTTCATATTACACTGCAAATACATTTCTAATCAATCCTCAAATAAAAACAGATTGGTAAGCAGACAAAATACTGCTGTTTCACAGGCAGTGGAACAGTGATATCAAGACACCTGAAGCAACATGCAGAGAACATATCTCTGAGTAACTTGAAAAAGGGTCTACTGCTTGATTTTACCCATTGTTTTTAGCAGTAAAGCACTAAACCAGAATTTTCCTTCAGATTTTGCATAATCCTATACACACTGCAAAGGTGGCAAAGATGGCTTCGCACATCATACACTAGCAGACAGACAGATTCAGAGCAATTTGTAGAGCATAAGTAACATGGTCGAGCAGATAAATTGCAGGCATGTTAAGAGCCAGGTTCTGTTCTCATGTCCACCGCCAAATCCAACCTAACCAAGTTTTAAAAGAACCCATGGGCTGCAGCCACCCTACTGATAAGGTAAAACAGGTATCTGCACCTTTTGTTCAGAAGGCATAGAGGACAGCAACAAGCACATGGAGACCATTCAGTGACAAGATGGGTCAGCAATTTAAAGCTCCCTTGCTCTGCTACTACACAGACAGCCCCACCAGAAAGCTAAGGAGCAAGAATACAGTGGCACCACTTTCTTAAAAGCCCGAACAGCCATGAAAACCAGACAACCAGCTCCAAGTAATCGCAAAAGCTGGGAGTTGAGCAGGCTATGGCTATCCATGCCCGAATCACAACTGCTCTGAACTGAATACAGAAAGAGGCAAGCTCTCCCTCAATTCTATATGTGTGGAACAATGGCTGTCTGGAAGAGGACATGACTTGATTGGGATGAACAATCCAGTTCTAGACATGGGATCAGGGGAAAGGCCTTAGCCATAGGCCCAAAGCCTTGGCCTCAGGCCTGCAACCTTAGCAGCAGGCCTGAGGATGGCATTGTCTTCTCCTTGACTTCGCTTATTTTAGGGTAAACATGTTTTTCTAGCCTTTAAGTTTAGTAAAACGGAACTGTCCTTGGGAACTGATGGGAGTAGTGTTGTGTGTAGGAAGCAACTTTGTATCAATTATATGAAAACTTAAGCCAGGTGGAAGAGAGCCGATAGCGTGCTAGCGTGTGTATCTGCTGTTTGCCTATATAAACTCTGCTAAAACTTGCAATAAAGGAGAACGATCATACTCATATTGACACTCCGTCACTACTCCGGGCCCGACTTCCCACTCCGACATATATGCAGTTAAATTATTGTATATATGATACACTCTTTTTCCCATAGACTGTACCACTAAGGAGCACTTAAAATCAGTACTGTTTTCAAGAATACAGCACCCAATTTTCAGCGAACTCTCAGAGGACATTGCTCCACCACCTCTCAGTCCGGCTTTCTTGGAAAGAATTATGTCACTGGTAAAGCATACTTTCCATTTTCCTTCCTTCAAAAAGCATTTCATTGATTCTGCCTAGGCTTTAAAAACAAACAAACCAACTACCTTGCAGTTCCACTTTTCATCTCCCTTCCCTATTCCACAAGCTCATTCTCAGAGGCCAAACAAGGAAAAGCTCACCTCTGTTTTTAAGTCTGTCTGAAAAAAAGAGATCTTGGAGCATGTCTATCTACTCTAAAAAGATAACATTCATTCTTCAGATATATAGTAAACTGCAATTTCATAACAGTCTTTAAAATAAATTCAATTACTGTTGCCAAAGCAGATCAAAAACAGAGTGCTGAGATCTGACTCCGCTGAAGGGCAGGTAAGAACAACCCACAGAAGTAGGGGTAAGACAAATGTAAAGTCAGGTAGCAGCAGCTCACCTTTCTCTACAGCCACAGTTTCTAGCCCAGACTAAATTTCAGGATGGGTCACTAGGATCCAACCAGAAGCCTATGCAGTTTCATGGCACATCTCACACACTGGTCTCAATCAAGTTTGCAGATAAGTGTGCGAGAACCCCGCAGCAAACACAGGCACAAGCTATTCCCTCCCTCTCTTTCCCAATATAGAAGCACATCTGTCAGAACAGAATAAAAAACAACGTTTAGACCACAGGCTTAATACCTCTTCCAAAATTTCTACTGTCGCTGATTATGATAATTGGATATTCTTCGTATTGCTACAGACATCTGATCCTTTTTAACTCTTGTTGAATTCTTGCTCCTGATGATTCTCACAGCATGAGTTTCACTGCTTAATTGCAACCATACTAAATAGTCTACCATCAGTTTACACTACATGTTCCCTATCATCAGACAGTCTTGAAGTAGAAGAAACTTTTCCATAGCTAAACCACCATACTCTTTTTTTTGCCCTCCTTAAAGCTTCTTAGAGAGGGTTTCTCTTTTTATACATTGCATATATGTTGAGAGATGAGAAACATTTTTGGCAAAAAGAACAAGGTAAGCTGAAGGAACTGTTCTCAGTCAAGAGAAGCTGTAACAAATAGGTGTAAATAACATTTAGCAAGTTTAGCAGACTCTGAGGGGTATAGTTAGATGAGCATCTCTTTTGGCAGCAATGCCAGGTTTAAAAACTACTGCCATCAATATTTACTTCCACCCCTGCACCACACAGTCTGATGTGCCCATAGAACCATTTGCATGGCCAAACAGTGAACCAGTTTGGCAAACTGATGCAGGCTAAGTATATTTTTTTTTTTCCTCTTCTCCTTTTTTACCAGAATACTTACAATCCAGACCAGTTCCTTGACCCAGCGGCAGCACCAGCACACACAGAGGTGTGGAATCAAAACGGTAAGCGCTAGGCCTACAGGCTAAGGGTATAGTCACAAAGTACAACCCCAATTCTCAAAAAGATGAATTTAAAGTCAACACTGGAACAGTTCATTTGGATCCAACACACATTAAAGTGTTCACCTTATGTTTTGCTATTGTTGTTAGCTACTATTTGTAAGACTGCGTGGTCTTAAAGGCAACTCCTCCGAAATTTTTGAGTTTTTCCGCTTTTTTGAGTTCTTCAAGATTATCTGGAATTCTGAATTACGAATAAGATTCCCGCCCTTCTGCACTTTAATAATCCCTACCACAAAGAAGGTCCAGCCCTTTAGGTTTTTAAAACAGAAAAATGATTAGGTTTTTAAAACAGAAAAAAATAAAAAAGCCTAACAGAAGTAAAAGTACAGGGGGAAAGCTGTTTTACATACAACAGGCAGAGCTATGCTCAGACAGAAATTCAGCAATGAAATCTCCTTCCATTCACAAATTGCTCTGAAAACCAGAGGTAACACCTTAATTTTGCCAGCAGGAAGACTACAGGGACTCCAACAGAGCTTGTAAGCAGCAAATCCTGCTGGGCTAAAGGACTTCATATCTATGTAAACAGACCACAGACCTTACCAAGGCACAGAGATTTCTGTGAAGTCCAAGGCCATGCTAACTAGATAGAAGGATTTTATGAAGGCTGCCTGCATCACTCTGAAGAAATTCTGGTAAACTTCTAGAAAGCAGAAGAGATCAAACCCTGCTAACATTTAAGAAAGGAATTACTTTGAATGCTCAAGTGTAAATTGCTCCACGGGATAAAGTTGTGGGGCTGTTTATGGCAGGTTTTTTTCCACTGAATTTATAAAAGACCAACAAAATTCCTAAGCCATAGGTACAGTTTGTAGGGCAACACAACTGACACAGCCCGTCAGGAACTCAAGAGGAAAAAAATATCTAGAAAGAAACATGTAGAAATAGGTATGGAAAGTCAATATATTACAAAGTAGCAAGACTTTGAACAGCTAGGAAATACGGATCAAAGGTACTTCATTCTTATCCACCTCAAACATATAAACTGCTCTGAAAAGCTGTTGTATATGAGTATTTTAGCCTTGCGGCTTATAGTTGCCTTAGTTTCTATATTTGGATATTTAGTGACAAATGTAGTTTCTCTGGCTGTGGAGTAACCCTAACTGAAAACAATCCAAGTACACAAACTGTAAAGATGAAATGCAAGATGGGGGGGAGGAAGGGGAGGGAAGCACAGGGAAAAAGAGTCCACACCCTTTGTATTCATAATGTACAGAAGAACTACAAAGTTTCTGGTTCCTATGAACAGAAACCTATTTATTTTCTTTCACATTAAAATTCGGGTCCTGCCTATCTGAGAAGACTGTGTCGACCAATAAATATATTAACTGATCACAAAGAGAGGCAAGCAAAACACCTCCCTCAAAATACAAAAACCTAAAAATACACCTACACCCCTAGCCCACAAAAAGATAGTTACAACAGTACTGTCATAGTCTAACTACTTCCCTCACACCAGAGTAAATCGCAGTTTCTCCCAAAACATCTTTATTGCATCTATGAGCTAAATAATCTGTATTGGGAAAAGTATACTGGCAAGTCAGCAATATAATTTTTACCAAGCATTGACAAAAACAAGTACATACACACACGCACAAAATACATCCCCAAAAGAATTTCTAATGTTAACCTGACCAAAGATGAGCAGCTGAATGGGAGGGGGGCTTAGACAAAAACTTGTTTAGGGTGGGGGTTCTTTTTGTTTGGTTTTGTTCACACTTATTTAACGTCAATGATTGATTAACATTTTGGATAAAGGAGGTCTTTGTTAGTGATTCAGCATCTCCACCCCTTCAATTAAGGTGTTAAGAGTTCACAACAGTGCAGTGAGACCCAAGATCCCCAGACCCCTCTCCACAAAAAAATCCCAACCCAAAAAACCACACCAACAAAAAAAAACGCCCACCCCACTGGGAAAATTCCAAAATCCCAAAACTGACATCGTTGCTAACTCTAACTTAAAAAAAAGAAAGCTGCCTTTCTTTTGTTGTTTGAGGAGGGGCCAGCAAGGGAGACAGGGAAAGAATATGAGCCCTTGAGCCATTTTTATGCTCTGAGTAAGAAAAAAGGACACATTCATTAAAAATAATCTCTTCGGAGATCACTGTTTAAAAAAAAAAGAGAAAAAGAAAAAAAGAAAAAAAAAAATCACACAACAGAGCCATCATGCCAACTTAGCCAAAATGGCTATAATATCTCACCAAAGCAACTCCTACGATTCCCAGGAGAAAGCAGATCTGTCCGCTATGGGATACGGACATATGCACTTCTGCTAGCACAACTCTGCTGCAAGCACAGGATGAACACAAAACATGCACAACTGTGTGTTAGCCTCTATTTAACTTCACCAGTTCAACACCTGTAACACCCCACTGTACACAGCAACTGGGTATTACAGCCCCTAATATAAAGCAGGAGAGAGGTGAACAAAAATGAGACAGGAATAAAGCTGTTTAGGCATGTTAATTCTTCCAGTCTATATGCTGTGAATATTTTTTTTATTATTATTTGATTTCATGTAATGCCTTGCCTAGCTTTCCAACACTTGCTTTTGTAGTATTTTGAGCAAACACTGGCCAAATATTGTCTTCTAACAAAGCAGAAGGAAAAAAAAAAATCTACATCACTTCCCCCCCCCCAGCTTTTAAAGCTTGATAAATTTAAGGATGCTTCAGAGCATTCTATGATGTCTGTGTGGGCTTTCCACGGAGAAATTGAGGACAAAATACTTTCAAGGAACATAAAAATGTTACTGGAACCCCTCAAACAGGAAGAAATGTCTCCCCCGCTTCCTCCAACTGTATTTTGACAGTAGAGCAACTAGTCAGCAACAAGGAGGCTTAATGAGACAAACTAGGCTTGGCACAACCTTTTCTTCTCTGCCCTAAAGTCTGTGAGGTTAATGCCCAAACTAAGGAGAAGGTGTAACTTTACAAAGCAAGAGCTACAAGACTTGATGCTCCTCTCCCAAAAAGTGAGGTCCATGGCTATTTCCAGACCAGTTTCAGATCCAAATTATGTTTGGCATCTGGAGAATAACAGCATCTTCCCTTTCACGTTGGTGGGCTTTGAACTGTTCCACAATCAGCTCCCAACTTCCACTTACTACTTCATATTTTCTTTCTTTTGCTGCATGACAATTTCCTGATTTCTCTTTTTGTTTATGATTAAACCACTAACCACGTAATCATCCCACCTTATACCCAAATAACAACCCACAACTGACTGTCACATCAGATTCTTCCAGTCTGTGCTCTCATACTTTGTCTACCCTCCCAGAGTAATACCCACATTCCACATCCCCAACATTTAAGCATCAGAAGCCTCTCCAGTCCCATCAGCCTGTCACCTACACAGTGGCCTCAGGGACAGAAAGTTGGGCAAAGCAGAAATACAGGATGCTCTCATCCTAGAAGTGGAGCCATGCTGCTTGCATGCACCCACCTGCCCCATCATTTCCCAAAGCATTTGGGGTCTCCAGCGTTGGGCTTTTTTCCCCCCTCATCATCCAACCCTTAACCTCATGAACTTGCAGTATCTCTACAGATTTAGCCTCTCTCATCCCACTTAACAGCCTCCCATACAACCCCTTGCAGTCAGCCAGGGCACACATTCTCTCATGCACACACACAGTGTCTCTTCTCTGCCTAGCAGAAACACTTCCAAATAAACAAACACATTTCTCTTGCCTCGTTAGATACTGCTCTTGCCTGCAACCCTTATACACAAGATCCCATCCCAGAAACTCCTCTTGCACAACTATCCCACATACCAGTTCGACACTACATGCTTACCTTCCTTGGATTCCTACTACCTACATACACTGCTTCCCAGCTCTGGACCCCTACAGAACATGCATCGACTCATTCCTGCTGAAAGCTTTTCCTACCCCATATTCTGGCTGCCATTGCTTCCCTATACCACAACACCACTCCAGTAACCTTTTTCTCCTAATCACTCAAGTCCCAGCTTCTAACATCTTCCCTCACTATATCCATCCCCTCATATATCAGCTTATTCCCAGCATACCTCATACTCCACCTTTCTTCATCCACATCCCTTCCTGCAGATACCAGTATTTCAGTTCTTCCTACAACAAAGCCTTCCCACAACAAATCCCTTCCTCACAGCACATCCCAGATGACCACAGGCTCTAGGGACACGTTACAGCAGCTTTCCAGTACTTAAAGGAGCCTACAGGAGAGATGGGGAGGGACTCTACCAGGGAGTGTAGTGATAGGATGAGGGATAATGGTTTTAAATTGGAAGAGGGGAGATTTAGATGACATATTAGGAACAAATTCTTTACTGTGAGGGTGGTAAGACACTGGAACAGGTTGCCCAAGGAAGTTGTGGATGCCCCATCCCTGGAAGTGCTCATGACCAGGCTGGATGGAGCTTTGAGCAACCTGCTCTAGTGGGAGGTGTCCCTGCCCATGGCAGGGGGTTGGAACTTGATGATCTTTAAGGTTCCTTCCAACTCTAACCATCCTATGATTCTATGATCTAGTGCCTCACATACCATCTCCCAGCCCCTCATTGCACGCTTCTCTTCATACCCCACTACCTATATCCCTACCATACACCTTTGTGCCCCAAACCTTCAGTTCCACCCCAGAGTCCACACACCCAGCTCTCACCCCACTTGCATCAACATCTTTCTCTTAAGATGGCCTGCACCCCCAACAGCCTAGTTCTGGTGTTGCAGTCCCTCCTATGGTATGTCCCAGTCCCCTCACTGGGATTAAAATCTCAGAACTACCTCTCTAACCCACCCAACATCATTCTCTCCATACAGCACAGCCCCCAGGGCACCCCAAGCACATCAGTGCACCTCAGCGCATTGCGCCCCACACACCTACTCACACAGCAGAGTCTCCAGAGCATCCTAGTGCTGCAACCCACAGTGCCTCACACAGCACAGCCACCTGGGCACCCAGTGCTCCCAGCATCCCACATCCTAGGGCACCCCACATGGCCATCCCATGGACCTCACTGTAACCTACAGCAGCCCGCACACCCGAGGCCCTACAGCATCCCCTGCACCACAGAGAATTGTACACAACCTGCCGTTTAGCATAGCTCTTTAGGTATCACAATGCAACCCATGACACCCCACACATTCATCCACATGGTATCCCCTGCAAGACAGAGCAATCCATACAACCCTCCATACAGCACAGCCCCTAGGTCATCCCCTGTACCACAATGCAAGGCAAAGCACCCCATATGGCTCCCCATGGCTCCAGGGCTTCCTGTGCACCCCAAAACACCCCCCACAGGGCACAGCCCCTGGAGCACTTCCTATATCCCCCCACAGAGCACAGCTCCTCAAGCATACCCTGTACCCCACACATCCCTCCACACAGCAGAGGCCCTAGAACATCCCCTGCACCCCACACATCCCCCCACAGAGCACAGCCCCTGGAGCATCGCCTACATCCCTTCACAGAGCACAGCCCCTGGAGCATCCCCTGCACCCCACACACCCCTCCACAGAGCACAGTTCCTGAAGCATCCCCTGCACCCCACGCACCCCTCCACAGAGCACAGCCCCTAGAGCATCCCCTGCACGACAGAGCATCCCCATCCTTCCATTTGGGGCACCCCACACATCCCTCCATGGAGCGCAGCCCGGGGGCACCCCAGAGCATCCCTCCACCCCCCACCCTCCCAGCACACCCTCGGGGCACCCCACACCCTTCCCCGCAGCCCCCGGGGCACGCAACGGAGACCAGCAGAGCCGCTGAGGCGCCGCTCGCCCCCAGGGCAGCGCTCCCTCCCGCCCCCCGGCAACTCCGGGCCTCCCCCAACTCTCAAACTTTGGGCGGGCGGCGGCGGCCGGTGCCGGTGGTGGCCCGGTGGCCATCGCGCCGCCTCCCCCTCCTCACTCACTCGCTCCCTCCCTCACTCACTCACCGCCGGGCCGTGGGGGAGGGGCGGGGGCCGAGGCTCCTTCTCAGCCCCGGGAGGGGAGGGGGGGCGGCGCGGCGTCTCCCCCCGGCGACGGCGGGTCCTTCCCCCTCCCGCAAACACACACAGGCTCCATTGTCCGCCAGCACCTCCCCCCCACACCACCCCTCCTTCCCGCACACATGGTACCGCCCATCGCAGCCCCTCTCGCTCGCTCACCCCCCCCTCCCCCCCCGCGCCGCTTCCCCCCCCCTCTTTTCCCCACACCGCTTCCCCCCCCCCCCCCGCGCCGCCTCGCCTCCCCCCCCCCGCGTCCCGCAACCCGGAGAGAGCAATGGTACCGCCCGTCCTGCGCGCCCCGCCCCGGGAATGGTACTGTCCCCCCCCCTTACTCACTCCGCCGCGGCGGGACCGCCTCTTACACCCCGTTCCGGGCAGTGGTCTCGCCCGGCCCCCCCCCAGCCCCGCCCCACCCAAGCGAGAGGGGGCGGAGACTGTAAAAAAAAAAAAAAAAAAACCTCCACCCCGCACGCGCTCTCCTCCCGCCTTCCCCGGCACGGCGCTACCAGCGGGCTCTTAAAGGAACAGGGCCGGTCAGCGGCGGCGCCCCGCCGAGAAGCACCGCCCCTCCCTCCCCGTAGCCCCGCCCCCTCTATTAACATAAGCCTGTCCCCCGCCTCCTCCCCCCCTCTTTTTAAAGAGACCGCGCGCCCGAGGCGCTTCTTAAAGGGCCCCCCAGCGCAGAACAACCCCCACCCTTTCCAACTCCACTGGGCCGGGGGTATCCCCTCCCTCCACGCCCCCCAGCGGCGGTGGGGTCTCCGCGTGCCCCGGTGCCCCCGGCAGCCGCGAGGGAGGCGCCCGGTGGGCCGAGAAGGGGAAGCCGCGGGCCCCTGTCAGCGCGGGAGCCGGCGCCCCCCGCCCCTCCCGGCGGCGCACGAGCGAAGCACCTCGCGCTCCCCTGAGGCGGCGCGCGGGGCCCGCCCCCTAACGGCACCCCTAACGGAAACGGCGCGCGCCCCGCAGGGAGAGAGGGAGGGGGCGGGAGAGTGGTGGGGGCGCCCGCTCGTACGCCGCTGAGCCCGGAGGCCTCGCACGGCCGGGCCGGAGGCGCCGCGGGAGGGAGGGAGGGAGCCGGGCCGGAGCGGGTGACCTGGCAGCTCCCCCCACTCCTCATCACCGTCCTACCCAGAG
>JAOQGH010000001.1:96631734-96644985 GCA_025769975.1 Gallinago jamesoni | reverse complement strand
GGGAGGGAGGGAGGGAGCCGGGCCGGAGCGGGTGACCTGGCAGCTCCCCCCACTCCTCATCACCGTCCTACCCAGAGCGGCTTTACACCATTCGCACCTCACTGTGTTCCCTCCCCCCCCCGCCCCGGCAGGGGCTTCTACAGGCTGGGCTTTGGGCACAGCCGTCACCAGAATGGATGGGGCACGGCCCAGAGGTGGTGGGGTAGGCAGGACTCACCATCATGGAGGAGGCACACTCGCTCGGCCCGCTGACACCAAGCATGCGATTTCCCTTCCATGTGTTTGTGAAGAAGGAAGGGGATGGCTGGCATCTGCAAGGCAGGGAGACAGCTGGAGGGAACTTGTGGAGGAGAAGCACGTTTCTCCTACCTGGTGGCTGAGCAACTTGACTCTGCCTGCCAGCTGCCAGCCAGCTGATGGAGCTGCTCTGAGAGACCTGAGGGCCTTTGCTGCTGGGAGAAAGCACTGGGTTAAGCAGCAGCTTGGCGACTAAACAGGGAGGAACCAGGCAGTAATGACAAACAGGCACAACCTATCAACTCCTAAATATGCTCAAGGGCCCTATCCTGAACAAATGCTCCATGTTTGGGGGATTAAACATCAATGTAGTCTGAAACTGGCTGGCAGTTAAGAGTTTTGAAGATTTGTAGCAATCCCCCGCCCTTCTCAGTCTGCGACTTGCTCTGTGAAAAGAGCGCTTTCAACATCTGCTAATCCTTCTCCTTCACCTCCACAAAATGTCCTTAAAATGGGTGATCCTGTGGGTTGTAAGGAAGAGCCTTCCAAACCACCGGTGGCATGCAGATGCACAGCACCACTGCAGCCTAACCAGAGAAAGCAGCCTGATCATTTCTGCATATCTGCGATGCCTGAAGAACCTGTTTTGCCAATACAAAAGGAGAGAATAGAAATGCAGAATGTGTTCTCCCTCTCTCTTTATCCTCAAACGACCCACTCTTCACCCTGTCCAACTCCCACTTTTAAATAACTTGTGTACCAAGACCCTTTCAGCCCTGAGCATTCCCACTGGGTGATGCTCCAGCAGATAAAACTATCTCCTCTCCCTGCTCAGCACCTCCTCCTCCTGCTCAGCCCTCAACCCCTAAGGGGCTTTTCCCCTTTTTGTCCCTCTCTTCTCCTTCCCTGGTCCATGCCCACTGGGTAACATTGTCAAAGAACTCCTCACAACTTCCGGGGCGCTGCAATGGCAGCCAATTCACACCTCTAATCCCAGGTGGATACTCTTCCTTGAGGGGGGATACTTCTTAACAGCGGGTTTCAACCCCTTCTGATTTGCAGAGGAGAGCCCCAGAGTGTTTCCCACCAGACAGGCTTTCAGCCCACTGATGCCCCTTGCTTGTACCCTCAGTTACCTTTTCCAGACAAGTCCCTCAGGCTACAAGTTCCCATGATCCACAACCCGGCAGTGGAAAATCCACCGCTGGTCTCTGACTGGTCCTTCCAAGTCATCCACTGATCCCAGCCCTACCTGTACCTTTCCATGTATCATGGCAGTGCTTTCTAAAGCTGAAGGGTTGGTGAAACCTGACTGATCAGCTCCACTTGAACCTTGAACTACCTTTGGTGCCATTGATTCAGCCCACTCCTTTACCTGGCATATAAACCACCTCTATTTTTACATTGGTATGGGTCTTTCTTTATGTAAGACTGACGATTCCTCCTCTCCTTTACGTGTCCCACACCAGAGAGGGCTCAGCGGACTGAGCCCGGGAAAAGCTGCAAGAGTAGAGTAGACCAGCCAAGCAAAGAAACACGGTGAAGGAACAGATAACACCTCACAGTGCTTTAGACAGACAACCCAGTCCTGCTTTCTCCGACATCAGGGACCTATCGTGGTTTGAGGAAGTTTATTTCCCCTGGGCAGTAGAGGCTGGGACTCTCCTAAGGAGCCTAAGGAAGCCAGGCACCCAAACTTCCGTTTCCTGAAGGTACCTTTGAAAATCCCACCCTGAGCTTCAATCCCGACACGTGCAACAGCAGTGATAAAATACGAGGTGTTAGCAGACTGCCTTTATTGTTCTCCTCCTTCCTCTGACCTAGTAACTTTGCTGTCTTGTCCCTTGCAGAGTTAGACTGGGGAAAAGGAGCATAAAACGCTGCTAGTTCGCAGATGCTGTGGTTACTCCAACTCCCCTCCCATCCCCCCGACCCCATCCCCCCACATTTCAAACAGTTATAAATGACTGTGCAACTCTGCAGGCAGCGGTCTCAAATAACCACACCAAGCCTCTCCCCTCCAACGGCTTTATGTCTCTTCCTTCCTCTGTTTGGGGCTCCGGGTAGCAACTATCAAGGTGTTCTGCTTCACTCTCAAGAGTTAAGTCACCGCTTCACCCACCACCTTTGGGAACCTGCCACAGCAAACTGCCACAAGCGGTGAATTCCCAAGGCAGGGATTCTCAGCTGAGAAATCCCTCCTGCTGTCCTTGAAGGGTTTTACCATGGGAACTGACAACAACAGCTTCCCAAGTGAGCTTAACTGTGATGACGGGTTGTAAGGCAGGATTTCAGGTAGCAGAGCCCCAGACCACGGGACCGCCACTGCCAACCTCGAGAGCATCCCCCCATACTGGGGCCTTGCCCTCCCTTGGCCAAGCTCGTAAAAGCTGCCCCAGAGAAGCCAGCTGTCCCGTCTCTTTAGAGCACTCCGGCAAATCCAAGCACATCTTGGAAACATTACGGCTCTCACCACACTGCATACACTCTCCTCACAAGTCCCTGGCTGTGGCAGGGACAGAAGATCAGCCTTTCTGTTCCAAAGCAGGGTTCCGTTAGAGTGAACCAAGCCTGAGGAAAGCTGCTGCGGGAGCTCCAGTTCTGCAGAGCAGACAGACCAGACAAGACAGGCCAGCCAGCAAAATACATTTGCATTACACTTTCTATATATGGTTCAGAGCATGGCACACCCCAATGGTGGCTTTTATTCTCTTTAAGGGCCCGGCCCTGCAAACACTTAATTTTACATGTGTAAGTAGAGTCCCACCGAAACACAATGGAGCTACTCATGCAAATGTTAAGAGCGTGTAGGGCTGTGGCTCCGTTTCACTCTTCCATCTGCAGCAGACCCAGTTTAAGAGGATCCCACCACACTGTCTCACAGTTACTGCCGCTCACTTGTGCCAGCTAAACTATTCATGTAGCCACACTCATAGGTGAGCTGTTTAAATGATCCTACTTTATTTTAGAAGCTCTACTAACAAGAACAAATCCTTAACGCCAGACCAGCTCCGATGTAGATTTCATCCCCACAAGCGGCTGAACTGGCACAACTGGAGGAGGTGGAAACATCTGAGGAACAGGAACTTTTGAAGATGGGATTGAGGGCAGGCAAAACGGCAACATGGAGCCTTAGTGTGTGAAGGCTGGAGGCACTACTCTCTTCTGAAGTTACACCCTGCTCCTGACCATCCACTCTCTGAAGCGGAGCCTCTTCCGCAACCACACAATCGTTCCACATGAAACAAGTTTCACCTCAAATGCAGCAGCAGATCGAGTCTTTTCAGTCATTAATGCTTAAAAACCTTCCCTCAAGAGAATCTGTCACTATAAGGAAGAATCTGCCAACAGTCACTATACTCGGGATCAGGGATGTGCGCTCCTTTTTTGCGGGTAAAGGAATGTAGTCACTGTAGTCAGAACACTGCTGCTTCTGCAGTCAAAAGATCCCTTGCCATTAGCTTTGACATGGCACATTTGGGCCATGCAAAGTATTCCCTACAGTTTTTTTCAGTTTATGGGCTATTTTATCTCTAGCAACTCTGTGCTGAAATTGCGTCACATATTTCCTGTCTGCCGAGGCAAGATTTCCCTCTTTCAGTGTGATTATAACCTTCCAGCAGGGAAGCTCCACTAACTCCTTAAGAGCTTTTCTCTCTATACTGCCTCCCGACTTCTGCATTCATGTACACCTGTGCAAAATGGGTGTAAAACGCTGTCACTGTTGGAAGTGAAGAACACACACCATTAGGAGGATGTTTTGCTTTGTTTGTTTGCTTCAGGTTAGGGGGTTTTTTTTGCCCTCTTTTTGCTCCAGTGTAAATGATCAGAGGAGCTGCAGGACAAGAGAGAACAGACTCTATGAAATCCTTTTCTTACAGGCTTAGAGTTTTACATGGCTATGTGCTCTAATGAGCCTTCCTGAAAGGAAACAACCCATTTCTGTAAGGAATCCAGGTGATTGTGGTTCACATACCCGCCATGATCTCTCTGCATGGGCACAGGGAAGTTGCCTTCATGAATCTTGCTGCAGGATGAAGTCTAAAGCTGGACAACGTGAAAGAGATGGTAAAGGACCACAGGGAAGGGTAGTTCAACATCCACTATAACTTGGGAGAAAAAAAAAGTGCCATTCTTCTTTCAGAAAGTCTTTTATTTATTGTAAATCATTCCTAGAAGATTAGGAAATCCGGCCTGGCGGAGGGGGAGAGATTGTTGTGGCTTTCTTTCTAGTTCAGTGTCTTTTGGTGTTAGACATCACTATCAAGTTTTGCTGAACCTCAACCCTGGAAACACCAGAGAACATTCGCTACTTGGTTGGGGTGAGCAGTCCCTCTTGCGCCCTGACTTGTGTGGAACTTCACAGAGTCAGAGAAGATGGGAATACATATATATATATATATCCATATCCATGTCAGTACCTGTACACACACACACACACAAAACACAAATGCACACTCCTTCCTCTGTCCCCACTGCTGGCATAACATCACCTATAGCTCACCTACACCAATTACTACTGCCTCGCTGGCTGCACCCAGCTCTGTTAGGAAGGAGACTGGCTGATGGATCTGACCCGCGCTGGCTGTGCAACATCACCCTATGGCAACAGCATACAGGTGATGGCAAACTCCAACGGGCAAGAAAGGCCTTGCTCTCACTTTTCCTGTCTATGCTGAAAAGCGAGAAATGGTTGATCTTCCGTTTTCCTATTCACACATGAACACCCATTTGAGCCTTAATCTAGCTTGGGCTGGAGCATGGAAGAGGGCCTATGGTTAAAATACTCTTTTTGGATCTCCAGGGAGCCTTCTAGTTGATCTGCCCCCCTTCAAGACCTTATCCCACATCAAAACTCTTGACGCAATGAACAAATCCCATGTATTATAACATTGCAATGGCAGGAAGCTCTTGCCCTATTTAGAAAGTCATCTTTCAAGTCAATAAGCAGGTATGAGGCAAACACTAGGCAGCCATAGAGATAAACACTCAGCTTTATCTCCTGTGATTAAAAAAAGGGAGAAGGAGGAGAGAAGAGGTACTGAATCAGAAGGGAAATCAGGTAAACAGAATCTGGGGAAACATATGCTCATGCAACACATGAAAAATATGAATTCATACTAAACAAAGGTGAGAAATTTTGGCATACAGGAGACTCCAAAAATCACTGTTTGCCCAGTAACACTGCTCCCACTACACTGAACCCATGTTTTACAGGGAACCGCTAACACACAGCAAGTGCTATGATGCCACCAGGAGAATTTGGCTGTGGAATTACCTGACCCTTGAGCCTTTTGAGATTCTCAGACATGACTTTACACTCTCTTTGTATGTGTATAACCGTCTGTGACTTCAATGAGAAAAGACATAGCAGCAGCTCAGAAAATGGCCAAACTCACCTCCTGCTTCCATTCAGCCACCTGCTGAGCCTAGTCCAAGGCAGCAAGCCCCCTTGCACAACCACACAGCTACGTTCTCTGTTAATGCCTGCCCCACAGTTCTGGGGCACACACATGGGCACTTTCATGGTGTAAAACCAAACAAGCAAAATTTCATTCCTAAAGGATTATTTCTGAGAAAGCTATTCCTGCTGAAGAAAGCACACTTCACTAGGAGCATCCTTCTCACAGGATGCATAAAAGGAGGCTATCTGCCCTCAGACAAACAGAAGTCATCTGTCGCCAACACATACAACAGCCCTCTTGGCATAACAGGCTTTTTGTGCCTTCCAGTGCTGCCCCTCCATCATCTGTCTGCTCAGGGTACCCACCGGCTGTATGGCAGGGCAGCAATGCAGACAGGTTACACTCACGCACTACAGCTGCCCCTACAAGCCAAGGCACAGGTGTGTGAGGGTAAAATGTTGCTCATGTCTCACCTGTAAGGCTACAATAAAATAAAAATAACTTCGGCATGATCTCCCCTCTAGATTGCACACAAAGAAGAAACCAAGCCCCCACTGTACTGCAGACTGGCCCATTAAAGTGAATGGTTAAATTCTTGCTATGAAAAAGTAGGCGTTGTTGTCTGTTTTGTGAGGCAGAAATCAATATTCCCGCCTCCTCTCCTTCTGTTATTTCACCTTGAGATACTCATGCTCAGATAGATGAGATCTGAATCTTACTCACTGTTACCGCAACTCCAGCCTTTCACAGGGTCACAGATGTTCTTGGAGTCCTAACCTGCCTGTAATTTACCACTCAGCTTCCTAAACTGAACACCGCTGGTGTCTGAAGTAGTGACTGATTTTCCTTACAAACCAAACCACTGCATCTATTTCCAACTATTTATCTACACCCTCTATCTCAGTCATTTTGCTCCCTGTGTGCTCCAATAACAACCCCTCTCTCTGCCACAGCCTCTTTCTGCTCTGGACCCCTATAATTCACCCCCCTGGTGCTAGCCTCTTCCATAACGTGACCATCTCGTATAAACAATGTTTTATTGTGAAATGCCCCTTCTGCTGTCTGTCTCCCTTTCATTTAGCTGTGGGAGGTAGCTTGGTTAAGCCTATGAATTTGGGGGTAGGGGACAAGGAGGGAAGAACCTGGGTGACTGATGCTCAGGCCAGTCTGAAGCGATGTTGGCTCAGGAGAGACAAGCCGGGTAAAATAAGCCAGCACCGTACCTCAGCAGCTGCTCCTTCGACTAGGTTTCCCTTCGGTAGTTCAGATTCAGGGGCATGGACTGACTCCCGCAGATCAGGTAGCAATAATGCCAGGCTGACTGGGCTGTTCTGACAAGTCCTCTTGGATGCAGATCGGTCTACTATCATGCCTGCCTCTGTCACCTAAGGATTAGACAACTGCAATATGCTCTGTTTGGCACCGTGCTTTAAATCCATTCATAAACTGAAGGCAGTGCAGAATTCAGCACTCTATTAGATAAGCCATGTCTCTCACCCACGATCATTCTCACATTCGTGCTCCCTTTTTACACCATCTGACCACTGGTTTCCAGATGGATTTTAACATGCTTCTGTTGACCTTCAGTGCCTCTCATACCAGAATCCTTGCCACCTGAGAAATCACCTCTTATATCTCCCAGAAACTGTAGAAAAGACATCAGGTATTCTCACAGAGGTACTTAGGAGAGCAGAGTTGAGGGTTGTTCAGTCTTTAATTTGCCATTGTTTGCTGGTGACAGTCTGATGAAATTGCTTGAGTTATAATGAAGAGACAGTTTTCATTATCTGTCATTTAAAAATGTCAAGGGAGCTTAGACTGAATGGATAGGTGCTACCTGTTGTTTCAAATAGCTTTTGATGAAGGAAATACATTTCAAAAGTACCAGTCACTGATTTACAGGTGCTGTACAAAGATTACATAAAACAGTGCAATCCTTCCAAAGAAAACAAGCAGATTTTCCCCCTTGCTCTTTAGTTTAGACATTGGCTTATCATCAGTGTGGTGCTGACTTTCTTCTGCAGTAATCATTGGCAGCTTTCAGATCTGCAAGATCCTAGATGATAAAGGACTATACCAACAAAAACAGGATTCTTCATTATCAGAGGGCACTCCAAGAGTTTTAGCTTAGCTACATAAATGCTTCACTCTCCTTCTTCCCCATTTTTGCTTGTGCACTTTTATGATGCAAGCTCTGGACCACTTTAGCAACAGATGTTGTGACCGGACATACTTCTGCCCAAACATTTTGCTTGTCCCTCTCTGCTGAAGGTGTTGGCCTCTCACAGCTGAACTGCAATAACAGACTGCCTGAATGTTCCTAGTCCATCTGAGCACAAAATCTGTCAGCTTATTTTAAATCCTATCTGTTTATTCCCTAGCATCAATACATCTGCTTACAATACCTGCCTTGCAGGTCCTGAGAGACACCTACAGCAGCACGTTTCTTTTCTGTCTCTATCCTTGTATTTTAGAGCATCCATTTAAGATTGGAGATGATGCTGCACAGGGAATCTGCCTTGGTAATGTAACTGATGGCACACGCTCCCTCTGCCTTGGCTTCCCCACAAGATGGGCTGTTCCTACACACAACCTGCACCTTTTGCCTGTCCTTTCTGTCAAATCAAGACAAAATGAATGCCAGCAGTTCAGCCAGCACGCAAGGAATGCAGCTAATACTCTGCCTATAGTGTCTTTAAGAACAACTTACATTTTTGGTAATTGTTTTTATATGAGTATCCAGCATCAAAGACTGCAGCACAAATCTCTTGTAAACATTTAAATGCTGAAGCACAGAATCAGATAACAAAGATTGCTGCTGCTTTGTCCAGTTAACACAACTTCAGCCTGCCTGGGTCCCATGCAAGTCAGCTGGCTTCCTCATCCAGGTCCCTATTTCGCCCATGTGCAGAGACCACAGTGTCCCCCGTGGTGTCCCAGCTCTTGGTGGTGTAGACAATGTTTAAAACTAAGATTTGGCGGTAATTTGGAAACAGAGAAGGGCTGAGCCTTAGGATGGTGGACTCTGAAGTCACAGATGTGTGGAAGAAATAACAGCTGTTTTGAGACCCTATCATTTCCACGTCTTGTTTCCATTAGGACAATGTTTCCCAGGCACTTACTTGAGCCATCCTAACAAAGCCTCTCCCAAAGCAAAGGGTTTATGTTCCTGGCAACACGTTCCAAAAAAATACATCCCCATCTCCCTGCTGCCATAAGCAAACATAACTCCAATGATTTCAATAAAGCTGCACTTTCTGTGGCCCTAAGGCTATAACACTACAGTAAACAAAGCCAAATACCGCAAGCCAAATGCTTTAACATCTGAACCCAAGTCTTCAATGTCTTGAACATATGATCCACCAAACAATAGCTGAACCCACACCATCAAATGGTTGTCACAGAGCTCCTTCACCCACTGGCAGAACATGGATCCCAGGGCCTCATTCTGAGGCAGAGCAATGGCTGGTGGACCACAGCCTGCTCCTCACAGGCACTTCCCCTTGAAAGGGCAGCAGTACCTCGCTCCTCTAGGCTCTGTACTGCATCAGTGCTCCCAGCCTCCCTGATGAGTCCTCTGCCCCCTCCGAAAAGAAACACCACACCTCACTCTAATGGCCACAAGGATGAGCTCAAGCAATAACATGCTGATACGGAACCCAAATGACCTCACAATTTCAGCTGCTTCAGTTTCTTCACCTCCCCATCACACAGCTTGTTTCCCCTTTATATCTAAAACATCCAAACAAACACCACTCACTCCATGCAAGGGACAGCTCAAGGCTGTTGCCAGACTAGGTTTGGGATCCACTGGCACAGGCTGAAAGCAGGGCCACAGCTCAGGTGACAGCACACATCCTGGAGTAAGAAGGATGTAGCGCTGGATAGTTGCTTAGGACTGAGTGAACACAGCAAATGAACGGCCCTTCCAACTTCAAAAGTGGTCCCTGAAGGCCAGCAGTAAGGGACCTTGGCTTGATAGTATAGTCTGGGGAACGTACTGCACACACATCCACTAAGTAACATCAAAAATCCATAGATAAAGGAAATGTTTTAAAACAGAGGAGGAAAATCTACTTGAAATCAATATCGTGAAGGTCTCTAAAAGGAACACTCTGCAAAAAAGGACACATTTGCCACATATAAATCTTTAATGATATCTTGTAGTTCTAACAAAGCCTTGAAAAAAAACAAAGCAAAACAAAACAAAACAAAAAAAACCCAAACACTCAGATACTGTAGTATACCTGATAGAGCAATCATCCTCACATGGCAAAACATGATTTTCACACCTGGTAAATGAAATGACTCTACTGCATCCCAAGGCCAGGGTTAGGGGCTAAGGTGAGCTGTTAATGGAAGGTTAGAGACCACATAACGGCTCTTCAGGGAGCACCTTTCAGATGCTCTTTTCATGTACAGTAGCACACAGTGATCAGAAGGCACTGGCAGCACGTACTCAAGTCACTGTCACTGATGGTGGTTCTAACTGTGCGGTCGCCAGTTGATAGCTCGGGTTAAGATCGCCGGCTTGCATGCCAGCAGCCCTCCTCAGACTCAGAATAAGGCTTGCTCTCTTGTAAGAGCAACCCTGTATTCTTTCATCTCCCTCCCGGCATGCCTTCTGCAGCTCGCCAGGGTTAACCGCTCGCTCTCTCCTCGCAGATGAGGAGGGAAACTACAGAGCCAAGACAACAAACTTTTCAGCCTCATACAGCTAGAGTCTCTGAGCCATTAAAAGAAAAGCAGGCAGTGAAAAAATCAAGGAAAAATCCAATCACAGGCCGCGCTGGTAGGAGCCCGATGGCATTCAGAACCTGCCCTGTATCAGCACAGCAGACTGCTAGATCCAGGCAGGATGGCTACCCAATTTGCCAATCGCTCGGGAACAAGAGAGAAGTGAGACCCGCAGGGAGCCAGCAGGCCCCGGGGGTATGGATATTTACAACAAAAAAATCTGAGTGGAAACAACAGGAGGAAGATGCACGGAGAAATACGCTACATGCTCCAACACCAAACAAGACACATTACTTAACAAGACACTTCAGAATATCTGGGTCCATAAATTAGACTGTGATTCCCAGTTCTTTAGCTCTCAGCTCCTGCTGATTTCTGTGGATAAAGGGGATGTTTGTCACTCCCAAGATCAGACGCCAGATCGAACGCTTTTCAAGAAGTACACAGACGAGTATGTTCCTAGGGAAGAATGAGCTAGAGCTAAGCCTTCAAATGAGCACAAGGAGAACCTCCTGCCCACAGACAGGAAAGTGGTAACCTCCTTCACTTCCTTTGTGGCTTTAACCTAAACCACAACTCCTCCCTTTGGGTTAGGAGTCTCTTCCACTCATTCAGATGTTTGTCAGCTTGTCTCTCTCTAATACCCAGCATCCGTTGCTGCCACATAGGAAAAATAAGCTCTCCTCCTTTTTTTTGCTCTCTCCCACACCCCTTTCTCAGTTTCTTTTCTAAACAAGAATGGCTTCAGCACATAGCAAAGCAAGTCTAAACTATAGCTCCTCGGGCACAGGCACAGAAATTAGCAACTGCAACATCAGGGAGCAGGGAGAAAGGAGACAATGGCATAAAGGCTACACCACCAACAGTTGGGAACAACATGAGGAAATGTTGCTGCCAGCAAATTGACACCAAACCAACTCACAGGGCTCTTCCATGAGCGCGAGCACTCCTTCCCAGCCTGGGCTGCAACATCCCTCCCTTCTGCTCCAAAAGAGCTTTAGAGCATGGATGAGGTGCCCTTGCAGCCGGAGGCGAGGACAGGTCCCATCATCCCTACTTTGGGGCATCCATTAGGGAGAGGCGGCAGCTCCCCCTTCACTGAGATCCCACCATCTGCTGAAGGGAGGTTTAACAATGCAAGAGACAGTGGCTCCCACCCAAAACCCTCCTGGTCCAAAGGCTTAACCTTATGATACTCAGGTGATACTGTTTTGTTTTTTTCTAAAAGAGAATTGAGCCTTGTGAAAGATTTGAGCAGTACTGCACGGGCATTTTTTTGCTACCTGACAACTGCCTGTACCAGGAGGGGTACTCAGGGGGGAGTAACCTCTCCCACTGCAGCACACCGAGCATCCACACCTGGTATCCAGTGATGCAGTCACTCCCTTGTCGCCCCCCACCTCCCAGGACAGTTCAGGACTATTCAGGGTGAAGGGAAATGCTTTTTATTCCTTCAAGGTTTTCACAGATTTCAAATCGTTGTTCTATATCTGATCAGGGAAAAAATAAAAATAAAGATGTTTTCGCAGCTTATACCTAGAAACCATAACCAAGTGAATTCAACACAAGGTTTCATTTTACCTTCTTGAAGCACTTCACTTTGACTTCAAAACTTTTCTCCTTGTTTTTTTTTCCTCAAGATGAGACATGAAACTGGAATCAACTTTTCCCAAAAATAGCAGCAGTTTTGGCAAATCAGCAATTTTCTAAGACAAATGTATCACTGGAGAAAAATTCTAACAAAAGCTAGTTCTATTATTTCCTCCCAGCACTACAGAAGAATATGTCTCCGTGGTGTAATTCTGCCCTAAGTTTCATACCAAATCTGATTCAGACATATTACACACACAGATATTAGAATATGCCTTTGACATCATGAGAGCAATGCAAAATAGTGTATATACAATATGGCCAAGCAATGCTGCTATGGAAACCCTTGCTTTGAATTTCTGTATGTGGGGTGTTTAAATTCTTAGTCCTAATACTGCTTTTACAGAATTTTGTTTTCTTATTTCCTTACTCAAGTCATCTCCCTCCTTTTGGACCCTCCCCTTTGGAAAAGGCAGTTTTATGGGTGAAGCAGAAGGTGATGAGATCTGCATCGCATTCCTAGTGCTGCCATACACATCGGCTCCATAAGCTACTGTCGTGGTTTCAGCCGAAATCACTGCAACCGGACCAACAGATGGCCCTTCCCGCCCCCCCAAAAAAGAGAGGAGAGGAAGAGATAAGGAGATAGAGAGCAGTTTAGAACAAACTAAACTACTTTAATGAAGAATTAATATTAAAAGAAAAAAGAAGAAAATAATGAAATAGATACAATATATACAAAACCGTATCAAGCTCCCAGGATATCAGTCCCATCACCAGCAGGCACTGGGGAAGTGGACTGGGGAAGTTGGACTCAGCAACGATGGGAACTGAATTCCACCTCTGGAGTCAGGCACACACAGATTGGGATCAAAGGCAGTCGAACAGACAGGGTCCTCTTCGGACGTCGACCATCCTGGTAAAAGCCAAAGGAGGGGCGCTGACCCTTTGATCCCTCAGCTTTTATACTGAGCATGGGGCAGATGGGATGGAATACCCCAGTTGGTCAATTTTGGGTCACCTGTTCTGTCTGTTCCTCCCCACAGGTGGGACCCCTTTACACTTTTCCATTTCCGACCCTCTAAGGGGCAAATAAAGAAAACTGGCTGACCTTGGTTGTTACAGCCGTAAGTATAAGCATGGGCCTCTCTGCACACCATTCCTTGGCATGTAGCACAAACATTGGTCTTATCACCCTGAGAACAAGCAGTTTTCTCCACAATATGCTGTTAATTTCAGAGAGTTAGAGGAGGCCTAACTAAAATGTAAAATTACAGAACAC
>JAOQGH010000001.1:96613741-96631634 GCA_025769975.1 Gallinago jamesoni | reverse complement strand
AGAGTTAGAGGAGGCCTAACTAAAATGTAAAATTACAGAACACAAAATTGGTTCGGTTTTACCTCAAACCAGGACAGCTGCAGCAACTGATTTGTGCCTCAGTTTCTGCAGCTGTAAAATGGAAATAAGCTGACACCTTGCTTTGGATATGACTTGAATGGGCTTTGAAACCCTTTGTGACAGCCAGAAGATGCATGCATCCTTATTCCTATTTGTTACTTTCTGTAGGCGAAGAGTTACTGTCCTCTACAGACCTATGCTTATGATCTCTCTATACTGAAGAACCAAATCAGGAAGTACAGTCGCCCACTCATGTAGCGAACAGATAAGTAATAAAGCAGTGCACTTGCCAACTTCTAAGGAGGTGGTTTCTTAAAAAGACATAGGAAGCTTTCATGTTTTGAAGCTGACTAATTTCAGAAAGTTCCCATTTCGCTCTCTCTTTCTTAAACTTCTTCAAAAAATGTCTGTTTACGTGCTCTTCTGAAGCGCCTTCTGCTACGGAGGGTCAGACTGGCTTAAAGGTTACAATGCTGGAAGAAAAGAGGACACCTGATCTGTCCATCTCCTCCATTTCCAAGGTGCTCCTGGTGACCCTAGCCGTACCTTTCGGGTCTCACCCTGGCAAGGAGAGGATGCTGCAGCCAGCAGCAGCCACCCGAAACTCTGCCAACTGCTTCCGAATACAGCGCATCCTGGGACGCACGGCACCACCTCCTGCAAAATCTGAGCAGAATGTGCAATCTAATAACGATCACCCAGCAGCCAAACAAACTCACCCGCGCAATCCAGTGATCGCAAATGCAGATTAAGTTACTTGCATTCGTCTGATGGTGTAATTGCCAGACTGCACTTTCAAATGAGTATTTGTTTAACTGTGTGATATACAGATAGAACTTATGCACTTGAGGCCAAATTCACCCCTGTTGTCATTTCCCTAACTCCAGTAGCAATTACTCAAAGGATTAATTTGGCCCACAGTGTTTCCTACTATATGTGATTCATCATTTCTTTCCTATAACAAAGAATAATACTTTGTTTCAATCAGTGGTGATGTCCTGGCCTCCTTGAGGCTGCCGGACTCCCTGTTTAATCAGACATAAAACAAATCACTTGCAGAGGCAGAGGCGTATAAGCATGCTTTAATTACAATATTGTAACACCAATTAGAGATCTATCTAATCGAGGATTCAGTACTTCCTACTCGGGTATTACTCCCATGTTGGGATAATTAGTGCTAATTAAGCTTGGAACTAATTAGGCCAAATGATCTCATTTATACCAACATAGAAGACTTCTAAGAGTTCACACACACACGCACATGAAAAAAAATCCAGGGGTGATTTTATCATTCCTGGACTCATCATCACTTTGCTTTTGAAATGGACTGTCCCTCCCCAATGGATAAGCTCTGTTAAAACTCAAGTCCCAGATCTCAGATGATCTCAGATTCTTCCAGGGTAGAGAAGCATTCTCTGAAGGCATTTCAGTTGGTTGGCCCAAGTCACCTTCTGACTTGGGCCACAGTGATTAGACACTGTGGATTAACCAAGCCATGTCCCATCACGCCCCGGTTTGTTCAAAACCTGCAAGTCACTCTTCACACAGTTATGGGTACAACTTCTCCGCACACTTAGCACTACCTATACCACCACGATTGCTGCACACTATAAAGAGGCTTGCTGTAGGGCACTGTGCAGTGCTAACACTTACAATAAGTTAAAAAAAATAATAATAATTCTTAAACACACCGATAGCCATATGAACTTGTTGCATGATTTGCATCAATGCTGTGTATAATTAGAGATTACATCCCAACACTGTTTAGTAATGGTGGCTCAGCTGTGCTGTAGGTGATGGCCGAAGGAAGAAGCTGACTCTAGCTAATGGAGTTCCTTGTAAAGCCTGTCTGTGCTACAAGACTCCCCATGTTCACAGTCTGGCTATATCTAATGAAGCTGGCTTTACCCTGCAGCCAAAAAAATACAGGACAGCCCACGAAGCTGTGTTTATGTTGCAGATTCTCCTCCTCCCCTCCAACACCAAAATTCCACACTAGCTCAGCACTGAGATTCTCAGTTAGAAGAGACTCCTTTTAGACCTGCCCTTGGCTTACGAAAGAGTCACAGGCATTAAGTAGAGCATTCCCTGCCTAACATTGACACAGCTGAACCGGTGGGTAAAGCAAAGCTTAAAAACAAAGCCTCTGAGCACTGCATTTTTGTCTAGATATTTTTGAGACTGTGCGCCAGCCAGGATTTCAACTGTTGCTTCTCACCCAAAGATGGTTTGCACCAGTAGTGTGATGTCCTCCTGCAGTATTTGCTGAGGAACACTACCCACCAAAATACCAGCCCCACCTCTGGAAGTGACTGGACATCTCTCAAATGCAAGGGAGAACTCATATCCAAGAACCAACTGGGAACACCATCCTGGCACCCATCCGTCTGCAGTACGAACTTCACAAACCTGGACGGCTTCCTGCCCCTGGGTGGTCAGAGTATCTCAACACCCCTACTTAGCCTGGCACATCTGCTGAGGCTGCAAACTGCTTGGTTTGTGCTATCAGACGGTACAGTAAGTCAAGAACGGTTCGCTCACATTCAACTGCACATACCATCTCTTTCCATACATCCCTTCTTCCAACTTCTATCTCAACTTCAAGCCTTCCAGGATCCATTTCAAGGCGCAGCATGCAGTAAAACCTGCTCTTTACTTTTGGCTTTCACTCACCAGCTGCCTTTATTACTCCTAAAGCTTCCTCCTAAACACTTCATTTTCTTATGCTTTCTCATACTTCAGGCTGGGATCTTGAAGCTGCTGAAACCATGAATTCACCGTTGTCTGTAGGTCTTCTTGCAGCCTGTCCCTTTATCCTCACAGTGATCATTGTTCCCTGGTGAGTCACAGACACTCCCCTTCTCCCCTCCAAATGCCTCCTGAACAATCTTCTCTTTTCCAAAGCCTGTCAAAACTGAGCCCAGCAGGATTCCCTACACCAACCTGACCTGGTTACAATACCTCCTGGAACTGATCCTCCAGCTGTCTGTGAAATTTCTGTAAAAGTGCCACTTCTTTATGCAGTACCATTAGCTGAAGATTAATAAATAATGCACAGAATAAAACAATCACGAATAAACAATGTACTACTTCTTCTCCTATTTTCTTTAGTAAGCAACATGGATCCTAAATCTGATCTCCCCCTCCAGTTGTTACCCAATCCTCATCTCAGCTACCAAACTCTCTCCTCCCTCCCCTGGCAAGCCTGTCATTCCTTTCTTCCCAGCTGCCAAGGCCTTTGCTGCTACCTCCTCCAGCTCAAATACATTAGCAGACATGAATGCAAGCATCCATGCATAGATCAGGTTGCATGTTCAAAATGCACATGCCTCCATATGCAGCAATACAGTAGCCCACAGCTCACTGAATCATATTTACTTGGGTATCTGCTGGAAACCCCTGCAGGAAGAAGTGAGTTGGAGATCTTCTAATGGAAACAAAATCACTGAACCTGAAGTCTGAGCTAGACGTTCACGGCAGTGTTCAGCAGAAACACACAGTGGGCCCAGGGGGGCTCTCTGAATGGCATCTTTAGCGTTAAAAGGGAGGAATTCAGGAGCTTTAGATCAGAAGTGCATCCCAACTGAGCATTAGACTCTAATAAATAAGATGCTTTACACTGACAGAGTGCCAGAAACCTCCTAACATCCTCCCCAAGCTCTGCACACAGGCATCTCTTCAGTGGATGGTGATTTGGATGGCAGAAACCAAGCGAACAAACTCCCTACATAACAGAGGAGGGAAGGGAAGCAATGTCCTTGTGGAGGAACATCAAGTCATGACCACAACAGAAAGCACCATGAATGCCCTAATTTGGGACTACAATAAGTTCTTCAGGACAGGAACTGTCTCTTTCTGGTATGTGGACAGCACACTGCACAACAGGTTCCTAGTCCCGTATCAGCACTTCATTATGCAGGGAACAAATATTTACTGTTCACCAGCAGCCTGCAAAGAGAGGTTGTCTCACAAGGACCTCCCCAGGGGTATCTGCAGGGGATCTGAGTCAGTGACCTGAGACCCAGGCCTGAGGAGCCCACTGTGCATGACAGAGCTCAGTATGTCCCCTTTCCAGCCAGGTTTCCTCAGTTATTGTCAAACTCCCACCAATTTGGGGAGTTTATCGTACTTTTTCAGAGTAAATCCTGTCCTCCCATTCAGGGTCTGCCTACATGCAGAGATCCAGTTGGTGGCCAGCCCTGTATGGGCCTAAATGACCAACTCCATATGTGAAAGATGAGGCTGAAAGTGCAAGGAAACTGACACAGGCCAGAAATAATCAAACTCTTGTTCTCCTGGAGTGCTAGCCATGGAAAAACAACAAGGGTCCCAACAGCAAGATGGCAGGAGAGTGGGGACACTGGCCCTGTCCCCTCCCATCCTGAATATCTGGGTTGGTACCAGCTGCATTTCCAAATGGAAAGCAAAGGGGCTGCTGCTTACTGCAGGCAGCTGCCGAGTTCATATCCTCAACCCTCCCAAGAGCCCTGGCTCAGGCTCTTGTTGCATAAGGCAGGGACACATCCCTAAGACTGAGGTTTAGAAACAAGATGTATTTATTTGTTATTATTTTCAGTTATCTCAGTGCACTGAAGGTCAGAACACTTATCTTCTGGGGTTGGTTACTGCTCCCACTCACGTGATTCAAAACCAATTGAATGATATTTTTCTGTACTTCTCAGGCAGAAAAAAATCCAGTGGGAATGAAACCTGATATAGGGCACTTTCTAAACAGGATCTGTGGGAAAGCAGATCCAGCGCGAAGGGAGGAAGGGGAGGCTTGTGGGCATCCCTAGGTACCTCCTTCCCAGTCCCCATTAGATGCAATGAAACATCAATAAAGATGGGTGGGGATGCCACAGCTTTTTAGCTAACTTTTAACCAAAGCTAAAAGGTGGACTGGAGTGGACAGTAACACCTACGTGAGCTGCATTTTGGGTGAGAAGACTTAAGGGCATAGCTGTGTGTCCTGTACCCTGTACACGGGCTGCTCCACAATCTCCAAGATTAATTTATGCAAAACACGGGAAGACGTGCTTTTTCCTTTTGCAGTGAATGACTTCATTAACCTTTCAGGAGCTTGCCAATAGAGAAGTAGAAGCAATGGGAAAACCACTCTCCCTGAGGAAGGGAACTTCTGCCATGTCGCTAACAGCACACACCTAGGAGAGGCCAGACACCAGCAAATGATGGACCCTGATCAAGTAATGCTCTGCCTTCTCCCTCTGCTTCCCCAGATACCCTCTGGTCTCTGCCCTGCTCTTACAACAGACCTTCTCCCCTAGTTGCTGACAGCTCACGGCGTGACCGGAGTGACAAGGAAGCCAGACGGGAAGACAAACGAGGCTGAGGAACACAATTTTGGAAAGAGTCTGGAGAGAGACCTAGCCCAAAGGCAAAGCAGGAGGGAAAGAGCAGGCAAAACAGGTGAAGCAGGTATGGAGAGGGGAGAGAAACAGCTGTGGGAAAAATGGGAAAAGGTGTACGGCACCTTGCATGGAGCGCAAGGCATACCATCTCAGCATGCTAAGGAAGGGTCAGTCTGTTGCAGAAACAGAGGGTGAAAACAGAAAACTGTCTGGTTAGGAGAGATGAGGCTCCTGACATTGATGAGCCCGGTACTGAGTCATGCCTGGCAGGGGCAAATGTGGTGCTACTCAGAAACAGAGCTAAACTCCACCAGAGGCCAGAAAGTCACCATGCCCTGTCCTGTAGGATACTGGATGAACTTCTAAGGAGGCCACCTATGTGACTTCTTCATGCCTTGCTGTCAGGAACACATGACGAGCTCTGATTTGGCCAGCTCTCCCATCAGCGTAGTGGCAGCCACCTCTCCTTGCCTTGGTGAAAGGACTTCTCCACACCACATGTCCTTGGTGTGGGAAGCAAAACAGAGTCCATGAAGGGATATCAAAAAAACTACCATGTTTCAACTGTTAGTGATGGCTCGGATCCTTGCAGCCAAAATCCTGTCCCTGCAGGGAGGTGGTTAAAGAGGCTGCATCCACTCTGGCTGACTTGGAGGAAAGACTATCTCATATCAGATAGTGGGATAGCTTCTGTGTGGGATCAGGTGTCTCTCTTGGGCAGATGGGAGAGGGGTTCTCCCTAATGCAGTGACCCTGCAGCCCCTGTCCCATCCAAAGAGCAGTAGTCATCCCCTGCTAAGCATAGGTCTCCCAGGAAGAGAGCAGAGCTGTCCTGACCCACTGGTCACTGGCGTGCAGGCTCAGTGCAACTCTCCAACAGGACACGGAGGCCTCCCTAGACGTCCAGTGCTAGTCCCTTCCCCCTTTCATCACAGCTTTCCCTGGCAGAGCATGAGACCCTGAACTCAGCTGGGAGCAATGCAGGGGGACAGTCATCCTCCTGTTAACAACCACAGATGTCTCCAAGCAGCCAGGCAGAACACAATCCACATTTTCAGGGCACAGTGTCTAGAGCTAGGGGGAAGTCAGGGGAATGGGAACAGTACGATGGGCCAGGACCAGAACAAGTCATGAGGGTGTGTCCAAGGAGGTAACGTGATGTCAGGAGACAAAATTTGCGACTACAGACTTCATCAGGCTTCCAGGCAGAAATACAGTACTTGGACATTGAAATGACAACCATGCTGCAGCTGAGAAGAAGATCGAAGGCAGTCCCATCTAAGACCAGCGGCACACAAGCAGAGAGACTCGCATCTTGCTCCATCAGAGGGCAAGCTCCATCCTGCCTGGCTGGTGGCCGGGCCACGTCAGGGGGCTGCCCTGTCCTTCTCGCTTAGGCCCTGGCCAGCCATGCTACCCTCACTGGCATCTCCCATGCCGACAGGCTGCAGGGACACGCAGCCAGGGACAATAAAAAGGAGTCCACAGCGGAGAGACAGACAAGGAAGGAATATGGGGAATAAACTAGAGAGAGGCGATAGGAAAAGTGTGCGGCGCATGAATAGTGGGGGAGGGTAGAAGATAGGGGGTGAGAGAAGAAAATGACATGAACAGAAGGAAGTGAGCTGCAAATAGAAGGGGATGTGGAAACAGCAGAGAGAGACAGATTGCAAGAGCAGTAGAAGTAGAGGAGACCTAGAGGGACAGAATATAATAAGAACTCTTAAAATGATGAGGAGAGAGGAGAGAGAGGAGAGAAAGAGAGGAAAGGGAAGAGATTTACAGTCTCCCTGAGAAGAAGGAAGAAACCCTGCACTTTTTTCTCCTTAGCTTTCAAAGGTTTTGCAAAAGCAGAGTGAAGAGTTGTCATCCTCACTTTAAGAAGGGAGGAACTAAGGTGCAGAGACTGAGAGAGGCAATGAACGAGTGAGATGGTAGAAAGGAGCTTACCTCCCTACTTAAAGTCTTGTGTCAAAGATACAGGTGGAGAACAGTCTTGACTCTCTTCTCCTGAGCACACTCTCAGAGAGAGCCCACTACCCAAAGACAGTAGGAAGAGAGCCTGCTAGAAGAACGAGAGATAAAGCAAAGTAGCGTAGGAAAAAGGGCAGAACCTGCTCTTTCTCACCATCACCAAAGTCTCTGGAGATCTGGATTTAGACAGATCCATAGTAAGTTAAGCTAGAACACACCAAAACAAGAAATGTCTTAGTGCTTACCTGCGGGGAGAATGTGTTGCAGCACGGGTTCAAACACTTGCCAACCCTACCAGCACACAGCCAGCTGCAAGGAAAACAGAAGCGGGGTGCGCGGCAGGCTGGGCAACGGGGGCTCTGCTCCTGCAACGCTCACTAACAACTTTCATTTGCAGCTTGTTATTTTTTTTTAAGTACCTAATATTTTTCCAGTTGAATTTGTACCACCTTTATGTTTCGACCACCACTATGGAAAATGGGGGTTCTGTGTGCACAAACAAACAGCAAGCCCCCAACGCCACATACGCCTCAGCCAAATATAGTTTGCAAGAGCCCCGAATAAATCAAATACCTGGTGCCTGTTTGCACTCTTGTACATGCTTGGGCAAACAGAGCTTCCCAGTTGCTCACTGCACACAGGAACCCAAAGGATCCGGTACTTTCCTACCCTCTGATAACACTATTTTATGGCTTGCTAGCACAGGAATTGTCTAGGATTCCCTCATCAATGAGCAACGAAGGTCTCTCTGCTATAAACTGATGTTAATGGCAGGTTGTGTACCTTGTTTGTTTATTGCCAAGGAGGAATGTTTGTCGTGGCTGTCAAGCTTATAAAAATATTTCCATGACTTCAGACAGCTTGGCATTTTTACATGCAGCTGAGAGAGTGGGTGAATGTACAGATGAAAAATTGAAGAAACATTATTAAGAGAGGAAAGCGAGTATCTCCTAGCACCACCAAGCCAGCTTAGAAAGGCCAGGGAGGTCAGAGACATTTCTGAATAAAATGCATTTTTTTGCCCCCGGGGTTTCTGAAGAGCCGGCAATAATTAAGCATTACAACACCTTTCTGGAGTAGATAAGTCAGCTGAGGCCATCTGAGGTTAAAGGACTTGCCTGTGATCACACACAGCAGATCAGTGGCAGAGAGGAGAATTAAACCCAACGGGCTTAGCTTCCATTACCCAAGTCCTACACACCTGGCTGACGTTGAGACCAAAGGATGGGAGCTGCGCCGGCTGTGGACCTGACTGTCAAGCACAGGTCCTCCAAGCCAGTATAGCAACTGGGTGAAATGCTGAGCGGCAGGCATCCACCCTAACTTAAAGATGGTAATTGTGAAAACAAGTGACAGAAGGCTGGGAAGCAGTGCCTAGTTACAAACCGTGGTGCCAAGTGGATTAAATATACATTGATAGATTCAATTACAAAGAACGGCACACAAAATGGAAGTGACTGCAGTCAAGGATGGCAAGAAATAACTCCAAAACATTAATCACAGTTTTTGGTAGGAAGAAATTCGTGCTTCCAGACCTCGTGGAGAAGGTGCAGCCCTCTGTCTCTGAGGGGCACTGTCCCAGGCCACCCCAGGCAGTGAGCAGACAGTGACACCCAAGCCCTGAGGGCTAGTGAGAAGCCTGCAGGACTCAGGTTTAGCGGGCTCAGAGAGATCTATATCACCTAATGCCGAGCAGCCCTTTGTTATCGCTGTCACCAGAGAAGCTGGGAGAGTGAAGTGGTGGAGAAAGTGAGCTATTCCTCGTCCCCCTCAGTTGCCCCCACCTCACCAGGGCAGGGCTGAGACCCACCTGTTGAGAGAGGAGGAGGAAACCTGTTCCACACTTTGGCCTGCGCTGCCTGGGCCAGAATATCCAAAGACACCTTCACGGGTGTCAATATTCAGCCCTGCATCCATCTGTGCCCAAATGCACGTTCTGTTTTGAGGGGTCCTGAAAATACCAGATTTGGGAGAAGGCGAGGCAGGATTCTGACACCACCAACCAACTCAGGGGTTCGATACTCCCCATCTGTGGCAGAAAGAGAAGCTCACCTCTTCCTTCTTCTTCATCCAAGCATTTTCCCGGGATTCCAAAGAGTTACAAAATTATCACTGCAACCCCCCCACCCAGCCTCATCCTGTGCTTACCACGACTCATGGACTACTCTGATCACTAGTAATGATTTAATTTCCTCCTTCTTCTTGGAGGAAAAATAGCAAGGATAATCATTCAGCACTCCATACACACATCTGCCACCTGAAAAAATGCAGGTGAACACAGTTAGATGGAAAGGCAAATACAATCTCAGACCATTTTTTTGTACCTGGAGACCTAGACCAGCCGTATTTTGCATGCAAGATTACAGGTCTGTGTGTAGTTGCATTTTCACATTCCATTATTGCAATTGCACACAGCCAGTTACGTGCCTTAGCAGCAGCTTACAAAAGCAATTGCTGCTAAATGTACAAAATCCAGCCCCTAGATGCACACACGCAAGACTGAAAAACTGGTCCTTATTTTTCTGTTACAGAAAAACATGTATTTGCTAGCTGCCTGCCCCCTGCGCAAACACCACGCCAGTGTATTTCCTTGCACTTGTATGTTGATCCTCATATTCATTCAAGCCTTGCAATAACCTAAAATACATTTTGCAACTAGAAGCGTTCCAAAAATGCAAAAAAGCCCCAGTTTTTGCATAAAAAATTCTTCTCCCAGAAAGCAACTGTAATCACCTCTCTAGTTAGAATGTACTGTCTGTTTAAGGCTCCAGAGAAACACAGCGCTAACCCTTTAAGACAGTAAGGGATGAATACTTTTTTTCATTTAAACTATAGGGGAGTTTTACCTAGATAGACTGCAATTTCCTGAACTCGAGTCTGGCAAAGTGCCCAGGGCTAAGACCCCCCCCCCCCCCCCTTCTTTTGGCAAAAATTACCAAGGCGTCTTTAATAGTCAGTAGTTTTTTAGGGGTTTGTATTTACAAAAAAGATGCCGAGACAAAACTCGGTTGTAAGCAAGCCTGGATACTGCAGAACTTCTTCCAAGAACTAAACTGATGCCGGATGTCTAAGCGTACTGTCCCCAAACACTCTACCGAGGGATGGTTCGGTACTGAGTCAGAGGGAAGCGAACTGAATCACAAATAGCCATTCCTGCAAACTGCTTCCCACCACCCCTACCCCCCTGAGCCGCCCCCCGCCCAAGTTTACAATCCGAGCAGTGACCAGGTTGCGGTTAGCCTGGGAAAGCTGATGAGATCACAGTCTGGGGAGATACGGCCTCAGACAGCCTCAAGTTTTTTCTCTTAATCGTCTCCTTGTTTTGCGTGGAGACACGGACAGCAGTTGTTATACCAGGTTTACCATATGTTTATAATATTGTTGTTATGGGAATACATGTACAGTCTGTGTCACTGGCAAGTTGCACTGTTTTCTGCTGGAAGGACAAAACAGAATCCACTGTCCAACGGGGCGCCGAGTGTGCGCATACTTCCAGCAAAAATTTATCGCAGCATGAGTCACGCTGGGGGCAAAACCCGGACGCCTTGTTGGTGCAATGGTGCGTGCGAGCCCACCGTGGTACCCGCACAGGAGGACACGGTACCTCACAGCCCTACGCAAGCAATTCGGGGTGCTGCTCCTTCCCGGGGAAGGCGGGCAAGCACTACTCCCCATTTTACAGATTTCAGCAGGAAAATCGCTCCCTGCTTTCCAGCAATTTGCCTAAGGCTGCCCCACCAAAGCAGTCTCAGGATCTCAAATTCTGCGAGACCACCATGCCCGAGACCGCCATCTCTCACACGGGACAAGTGAAGGATAAAGCCGGGGGTGACATTAACTCAGTTTGGTACCCAACTCCACGTTGCTTAGCAAAAAATATTTGCTTCCCCACACATCCCAAAATGGTGTTTAGGGCAGTGAGCCTGCTTAGAGGACACAGGAATAATGTGTTTGTGTGTGAGACTGTTACCAAAACTACAACACCCGAGACACCTGCACCCTTAGGTGTAGGGCAGGGAGCACCAGTGGTGCTCGCATCTCCAGTGGGAAGGAGTGGTGTCGGTGGCTTGAGTGTCTCCACTATGCACCGAATAACCACCGAGGAGACATCCTCTTGCCTGACAGCCCCCAGCACCATAAAAATCCAAGCTGAAGGAGCGAAATGCATTTTGTTTACTGCCGGCCCCACCAACTCCTGAGCCGCTGCTGAAGGTCTGGGAGGAGAGAGCAGCAGACGGGAGCAACAAGCAACCAGTTCAAAAGGAAGCCAATTTTCCCGTTTGGTCTCCTTCTAGACATCAGCAAACAGCGTTAAGAAATGGCCAACCCACCCCCCCCCCCCCCCCCCCCAATCCTCCTGGCCCTGACACGTTGCCATTTTCTGTCCCCGTCTCCATACAGCGAGTCACATCCCATGCTGTGGTCGAGGAGCGGTGTGCAGGGTTTAATTGTGCACGCGCTCTCCGGGGAAGGGCGTCATGGGATGGAGCCGGCTGGCCGGCCACAAAGGAGCAGAGGCAGGAGGCCAAGGCTGGTGTGAGTGGCCTCCAGTCATGACTTGCTGACCGGCACGTGAAGGATTTTAAAGTGCATAGCTGATCAGATCAGCAGCTTGTCCTAGAAGGAGAAGAGTGACACAAAATACGCTCGAGCCTCCCTTCTGTCCTGACAGCAGGTTGAGTTTTCAGATGATGTGGAAACAGCAGCCTGCTCTCCTCCCCCCAACATGGTCTCCTCCCGCACCTTTGCTGCAGCACTGCCGTCTTGTTCCCAACGCCAGAGACTGTGCTCCCTCCCCAGCCTCCACACCGAGGCCCAGGCTCTGGCCAAGGGGCTCCACACCACTGGTCTTATGCTCGCCCAGCCTTTGGCCTTTCTTCTCAGCGTGCCAAGCCAGGGGGAGGTCATCAGCATTCCCTGTTGTTAGGCATTTGTGGCTCAGGCCGGTCCAGCGCCAAGCCGGAATGGAAAGGGCATCAAATCGCCATCCAGGGAGGGAGGGAGGGGGGTGCAAAACTTCCCCCTGCTGCCAGCCCAGCTGGGATTCAAAAAGGTGATCCGGGAGAGGAAAGGTGGAGCACACACCCACATGTGATCCACGTGTGCAAGCTCCATCTGCAATGAGCAGGCGCTGCCTCAGCTTCTTCCCAAAGAGAGCGGCTTCCGAGTACGTTTGACCCAAGACCAGTCCCTCTGCGTGTGCACGTGCAAAACATTTTTATGGCGTGGCTTGTGCATGTGATGTCCGTGCTACGTGCCCTGCTCCATCACGGGAACGCTGCCGTGAACGGAAAAGCTAAAACATGGCACATACTGGTTTTTAAGCCTCAGCCGCTTCACGGTGTAATTTGTGCTGCTGCAAAGTTGGCTGTCAAATACTACTGCTACCAGGCTGATAGAATAAGCTATTATGTAAACTGAGGAAAACACAAGAACTGGGCCGTGTCTGTGCAGGAACCGCGCTTACAACGTGTGCACATTGCCCCTCAGGAGGAAGAATGTGCCACACAAGCAGGTGTGTTTGCACAAACTTGCTGTTTCGGTGCATGCAGAGGGGCTGTGTGCATGGCAGCATTCACGATAAAGCTTTATTTCATCCCCACGCATATTTTCACAAGGGATGGATGTTTTGTCCTTGCTGTTGCCAGATTCCAACACCATTAGCAGAAATTTGCAAAGACATTTTCACAGGAGGTCCCCCTACCAGAGAAACCACCTATGGAAAAGGCAAGCCACAAACACCCTCCCGATCCCCTCAGTTGCAATCCTTGCCCAAGTCACCATCATCCCTTGAGCTGGCTACAAACATCTCTTCCCCCTACCGACTACCCCAAACTCCACTGAGTCAGAAAACTCAACCTCCGTTTTCTTCCATGCCGAAAAGTCCCAATACATCACATTCAGCTTAGCTACGCTCCACCTCTGCTTGTGTCCTGGTTCAGTTCAAAATTCCCCCTCTCTCCAAGAAGCCGGTCCAAGGTCTTCTCTTCTTTGGACATCCTTTTTCCCTGCCCCCGCATCCGACTACATTCTCTCTCTGCAGGTTTTCCGCCCAGCATCAGAACTGTAGGTGCTGGAGCTGCCTTCTCCTCCCCAGGTCCAGCTGCCTGGAACAGGCATTTTTTTCTCCCTACCTCACTGCCTGACAAGTCTCCTCTCAAACATGATCTGATACTTCTCCCCCTCCTGCGACGATAAACCTCAGAGCCTTTCTCCCTGGTTCTCAAATACCTCCATCACTGGACTCTCTGGCTGTGCAGCGTGCGGGATAAAGGTATCACGGAAAACGTTACAGCAAATCATGGGGTTTTGCTTTGATTCTTTTACTGCTTATTTATTTATTTTTTGAAGGGAGGTAACAAGTCAGAGAGAAGCTGGCTGAGATTTCTGCCGTACAATTTTTTTTGCAGCAGCAAGATCCTCCATCTTCCTTGCTGGATTGAATAGGGTCTCAGGACAATTTAGACTCCCTCCCCCATCTCCCATTCCTGCTCATATTCTTCCACACATGATGCTCTCCTCCCAGCCTTGACTGGGAAAGCACGGATCCTGACTCTCTCCCTCTCCCCTGGCTCGTGCCTCGCATAGGTTGTGTCAGGACATTAGGATGACGAACGTTTGTGCAGCTCAGATTCTTGTAGCTTATTTTTTTTAACAAAACAACTAGAATCAATGAAACCTGAATGGTGGCAGACAACAAACTTAAAAAGACCTCACGAGGATGCACCTCGCGTACTGGGAGGCTTTCTGCCTCTCACGCCGAAAGGAGAAAAAAATAAAGAAAAAACAAAAACCACAACCTCCAAATTTTAACCAAACCCAGTGCCGATGCTGTAACGAGGCCGGGTGAGAGGATCAGGGTTTCTCTCCCCTCTGCTTTTTTCTGGTTTGCTTTTTTTTTGGTTGTTTTTTTTTTCTTTCCGCTCTTGCACATTATCACCTCACCAACAGTAGGTTAACAGCCACAAAACCTCCAGCACGCCAGCCGAGGAGCCAGCAGGCTTCCCACCGCCGCTCTCACGCCGAGTTGGGTATTTACTCGGTGATAATTGTAAATACATCTCGTTCAATCTCCCAACATCCAGGATGGGGGCGGGGGGGGGGGGGACGGGGGAAGAGAAGGGAAAAAGAACACCCCACATCTCCCATCCCGGCTGGGCAGGCACGGGGGGGGACGCAGGGCTGACAAAAGACCCCCCTGCTCTCTCCACCCTCCCCCGGGCCGCCCGCCGCAGGAGAGGGGGGGAGGACCGGCCGTTTCCCCCCACCCCGCCGCCCCCCCAAAACCCGCTGGGACAGCAGCCAACAGGTGGAAGGCGCTTTTTGTCCCTTCCGCGCTGCATCACGGCTCCCCCCCGTTCCCCCCACACACACACCGGTCCCGGGATCCCCTCGGCCACCACCGTCCCTCCCCCGGCGCGGCGGCGACAACCCGGGGGGAGAGAGGGGGAAACTGAGGCACGGCCGCCCACCGCGGCTAAACTTTCCGTGCCCCCCTCCACCGAGCCGAGCCGAGCCGAGCCGGGCCGGGGCTCGGTGGGGGACAGGCAGCCGCCCGCCGGCCCCCAGCCACACACACCGTCGTCCCCCCCGCCCCCCGCTGCTGGCAGCCGAACCGCCGCACCGGGGGAGCCGGCGGCGGGGAGGCGGCCCCGGGGGCGGCGGCGCCAGCCATCGGCTTCCCTCCTCCCCCCACCCCCCCCCCGCTTCTCCTCAGCCGCCGCCGGCGGCCCGGGGGCGGCGGGGCCCAGCCGAGCCGGGCCGGGTCTGGGCGGCGGGGCCGGCGCTTACCTGCCTCAGGCGGCGAAGGCGGGGAGCGGCATGTCGGGGGGGGGGGGGGGGCGGCGGCGGGGAGCGGGACCCTGCCGGCGGCGGCGCGGCCTTGGGCTGGCCGGGCGCTAGGGCAGCATCAAGGCGAGTTAAGGGGAACCCTTGCGGGGCCTATTGTCTGCGCGGGGCGGCGGGGCGGCGGGGCGGCCTCCCCCCGCGGGCGCCGCGGCGCTTGGTACGGCCCAGGCATTCATGCCAAGCGGCTTTCACACATGGAGGCTTGTCTCCAGCGGCTGCTGACAAGCCACAAACAAGACGTCCCCCTCCCTCCCTCCTCCTCCTCCTCCTCCTCCTCCTCCTCCTCCTCCTCCTCCTCCTTCTCCTTCTCCTGCCTCCTCCCTCCTCCTCCTCCTCCTCCATGCGAACTCCGGCTCCGGTGACAGGCGGGCGGGCCGGGCCTCGCCGCCGCCTCTCCTCGCAGCCGGGGACAGGGAGGAGGCCGCCCGGGAAGATGGCAGGCAGGCGCCGGCCTCAAGGGCCTCGCCGGGAGGGTTGTGGGGTTGTTGTGTTATGTTGTTGTTTTTTTTTTTCCAAGCCTCCCCTCAGCCGGCATTGCCGGGCTCCAGCGGGAAAGGGAACGGGAAAGCTGCGAAGCGAATTGGTGCGGCCCCACCGCCTCCCTCCCTCTCTCCCTGGCAAGCGGCGCCCCTAACGATGTCCTCCCCGGGCCTCCCGCTTCCTTCAGGGTCGCCATGGGCTGGGAGAATTTGCCCGATTCCCCCCTCCCCCTCAAATAACCGGACACGCCAAACGGTAGAGGGACCCAGCCCCGGGGAGGGGACTCGGAGGGTCAGCTTCACCCCACAGCCGGGATCCCTGTTCCCAGCGTCAGAGGGAGAGGAATCACAAAAAATCAAGCCCTCCTGGGCACCCGAAAATTTTTGCAGCCCCCGGTACTGTGAAGGGTAGGGGCGAAGGAGCCTGGTTTTCCAGGTGGGAAAGTCTGCATGTCTCCAGGCATGGCCAGCTCTCACCGCCCCAGACACCCAAGAAGGGTCTTGTCCAACAGTGGGGCCATGTTGGGTCCCGGCTGTCAGAGATTTGGGCAAAGGATTTGTGGTTTTTTTTTTTCGGTGGCTTCATCTGAGAGGGTCCCCTGGATGTTCGGGTTTGTGCAGCCATCGTCCGTTTAGCAAAAGCTAAACCAAAACATCGCCGGCGTGAATCATTAAACTCTGCTGCCTTACGTAGGGGTTCAGCAGGGTTCAGTCGGCCCAGAAAGCAAACCGCATGACCGGCTGTCATACGTTTCGTAACAAAACCACAAAAACTCAAATCTCAAAAAAACACATCCCTGTCCAGGGACAACAAAAGTTTTGTGTGGGATTTTTTTTGGCTTTTTTTTTTTTTCCTGTAAGGCTCAGCAGAAAAGGTCTGCGGAGCCCAGAAGAGTGTTGCACAAGCATCAGCTGGTTTCATTTAATAAAAATAATTACAATGATCATAATAATCACCACTTGGAGAGCTTTTTTGTCCAATGATCTCAAAGACATTTTAGTGACCCAGGCAAGTATTTTTATCTAAATTTAACAAGTGGTAGAACAGATCGAGGCAGATGAAGTGACCTACTCAAGGTCATCCTCTGAACCTATAGCAGGAAGGAGAATGCACATTTTTGAACTCAAATGCTCAACAGAAAAGCCACTTCCCAAAAACAGCTCCTAGAATCCTCCCAAACCCAAAAGTTCTGTACGAGTCAGGGTTTCACCATGAGAAATGTTAACCAGGTCTAATTTGTAGCTTGGATACTAGGACAAATGCAAATGAGGCACTTCCCAGGAAAGAGAAATAGAGGTCAAGCGGGGAAGGAAGACTGCAACCAAGAATGGCTAGGGAGAAAGGAAAAGGGGAAGAGCAAAGCCAGGCTGGAAAATCAGAGACAATCACACAAATTTCCCAGCTGGAAGAGCAGGGTAGCACCAAGAGAGCTGGGTGAAAGGACTGAAAGCAACGTGGAAAATATAAAAAGGAGGAAGAACGTACAGTCTAGAATTGGGCAGGCAGGAAAACCAAATAAAATTATTTGCAGTCAGGCTGCTGGGAGCTGGTAGAGCACCATCTCACCAAAGCTTTGGCGTCAGTCAAGTTCCCTGAGCAGGCTGCAGGAGCAGGCACAGAGTCCTCAACAGGACTCCCGCCTTGGCAAATGCTGGGAGCGTGGCACTACAAGTCCTCGGAAGAGGATGGCTGTCACACTAATCCCATTGAAAGTAAAGGCAGAGTATGGGCAGAGTGGTCATCACGTCCAGCTTCTTCTCCCACAGTCTTCACAACGGGATGTAGGGCAGCGGGGTCTGCAGCCACGTGTGCTCTCCACAGGGAGGCTCTGATGTGTCTCCTGAGTCTAACATCCAGCTCAGGATTTCTGAGTCTTTTAAGCAAGAACAAAAGTCTTTCTGGGTTGTCACAGGTTGAAGCCTGATTATTTCAAGTATACCCAAATTCTGCTAATCGGGAAAAACAACCTAGGGCTGAACTTACCTTCTCTGGAAATGGCTGTGCCCAATAGATAGCTTTTCTCCACTGCTCCAAGTCTCATTCTTTCAGGTCTTTTTTGAACCTTGATGGAGATGACTTGGTCCTCTTCACAGAATCACAGAATCACAGAATCACAGAATTGTGGTGGTTGGAAGGGACCTCAGAGATCATCGAGTCCAACC
>JAOQGH010000001.1:96579611-96613641 GCA_025769975.1 Gallinago jamesoni | reverse complement strand
GCCAGTTTTTAACCCAGCGGAGAGTATACCCATCTAAGCCATGAGCACCGAGTTTCTCCAGAAGAATCCTGTGGGACCCTGGACTTCCTAATGCCTAATGAGCTCTGGGTGAGTCCATATCTTCTTGCAAATGATGGGAGCTGCTGCTGTTGGCAGGGTGGATTTTCCCTCTTCCTTCATTTCCATAACGTTTCTCCTACTGTTTACTTTCCCATTGCTCTCCTCATGGCCCCAATTCAGGATAGCATGTAAGCACATGTTTAATCTCATTGATCTCATGGCACTCCATGTACGAAGGAAAACACAGGTCCCTTTGCCCAGCGCCTGTTTATGTATTTCATGTTAAAGAGACATGAGGCAGAAGTCAGAAGTGGTCGCCTGAGAGTGGATTGGAGCGTGGGCTTTCCCCTCCTCTCTACCGAAACCCCAAACAGCCAAGCTGGTGATTCCTGCAGAGGCATCCTCTGTGCTGTGTGTGTGTGAGCCCAGGGAAGCCACAACTCTTTTAAGAAAATCATAACGCCTGGGGCAGAAGAGGTGAGCATGCCCTCTCTCCGAACACAGCCGTCAGCTCAGGAGCTGGAGCACATCCATGGGAGATGCAGACAGGAAAGCCCTGGGGCAGAGGAGGCAGCCCAGGCTGGGTCTTCCGTATCCTCCATGGATGCTTTAACCCCTTTGGACACAGCACCTCAAAAAGAAGCATCAGTCTCTGTGGGGGCATTCACAGAGCCCATCCTGGCAAAGAGGCGTTTCATGGCCTGCTCCTCCTGCTGCTGCTGTTGTGCTCAGCCTTGTCAAGCAGGAGGCTTTCCCAGATAGGAGTGAAGCAGCGCTGCTAAAGCTGTAGGGCATCACTATCAAATCTGATGGACCTGAGAGATCTGGGTATCCCCAGCACTAGGCATCAGATGACCAAGGGTTTGCAGGATCATAATTTGTGCTCAGATATCTAAAATTCACCTGTGTCCTGCTTTAGGAGACCAAGAGCTTCCTTTTATTTGGTTCATCTCTGGGATTCACTTCCCTGTCTGTCAAGAAGGAATTACAATGTCCCCTTCTTGCACTAATATTAATTTAGATTATATGGTGGGGGGAAATAACACCTTTTCACTATTTGCATGTACAATGTATAATAGGACCCTGACCCCAGTTATATTGTTTAGGTGGCTGCTTTAAACAAGTAGCATGTAATAGGATAGTCTAGCTTCCATATATACGAATATACCCAAGTTTCCTTGTCTACTGCACTGAAGCATTCAGCTGCTTCCCTTCTCTACAAATATATCAAGAATGTGTAAAACCCCTATGTTTATCCTGGTTCCAAAGCAGGAACGCACACACCTGCACCATATAGATGTTCTGAGCATGCAGGGTAGACCAGACAGCTTTAGAGCGCGCTGGGCATGCTGTACATATGCAGATCGTCTGCACAGCGTATGCACAGCAGGTCTGACAATTTTTGGATTCGTTAGACATAGTGCGTGCATGCTATACAGTTCATCTCCCCAGTGTGCAGTCGACCTATCCTGAATTTCCGGATGTTCAGCAGCCCGGCTATCTGAAAGGCCTGATGGGCATGTGGAAATTCTGGCTAAACGTATGCAGTACTCAGATTTCATCCCAACAAAATTCCCAGGTGGAGAAAGACGAGGTGTCCAGGGAAATAAGCACACGTGGAAGGTCACAATGCTGAAAAAGGAGTGGTTCACCAGTACCTGTGCAGCAACCACCCATATGTCTTCTGATCTATGCAGCTCTGCCTTGCCGAGTACTCATTCTTCTCAGTCGAGTGCCCAGGCTGTTCTGAAAGCTGGGGGGTTTGTGTGTCTACTCTGCTGCTCTGAGCTTGCACAGCTCTCTGTGGTTGCCTGTACACACACATCCCATCACAACCAGCATCCCTCTGTCCCTTTGGAGTAGATGCTCTGATCCGCTGTGGTTGGTCACATTTTGCAGCACTTTGGAGAGCTTTTTGCTCAGCCCCATTAGTTTTTCCCATTGGCGATACAGCCCATCTAGTTCCACCGCTGTAGATGCTTCATTCCTGGTCAGACCTCAGATAAAATATTCTTAAGAAAATCTTGGGAATCCCGTTATTGCCAATTTTCAAGACATCTGTTACTTTTCTTAAAGTCCCTGATCTTGGATTCATGGGGTTATGCAAGAATCTCACCCTTCGCTAAAGAAGGAAAAGTCACTTTTCTAGCTCATGAAAGGCTCCAACACTGGACTAGCAGAAAAGGAACCAGAAGTGATTGTGCATTTATTTTCAAGCCCGAGTTCTGAGCTCATGCCCCGATTTGCAGGTCCTGCCTCTCAGTGATGCTTTCTCGGGGCCACAGCCTGCTATTGGGCTGGCTTTAGACCCTTCTGCTGGAGGCAGAGGATGCACTGTGGAAGAGTGCGGCGAGAGGAAGAGAAGAACGGCTCTGGGGTGGTTCACTGGAGAGGTATCTTGAAGTCTTCTCAGCCAGCGGGGGGACCATTCCTCTTGCAGTTGCATTGTTGAATGGTGGTGTCATGCAATGAGATGGTGCCGGTTTTGGTTGTAACCAGCAGGCGGAGCTGAGCTGAACAAACAAGAGTGAGCTATTCATAGCCACGAAGAGGGCAGAGCGCTCCTCTCCTAGCAACACAAGCAGAAGAAGAGCAGAAGAGCTCTGCCCAACTGGGTGAAGAAATGTGTGCACAAAATGTTGATGTTCCTTCCTTCCCAAGCAGTTCCCACTCCATTGCTGTGCGATGCCTGGAGACCTCTCACCTGCCCCGCTCCGTCGCTTCCAAACCTCTGTTTGATAGTAGCGATGTGCTCCGGTAGGTGGTGGCAAGGTCTGTTTTGTGGGGTTTGATCAGCGAAAACGTCCTTTTCTGGTTTAGAAAGATGAGAGGTGAAAGGTGGGGTGAAAACCTGCACCATGGACCGTGGCAGCTGGGAGATCCTTGCAAGGAGTTGGAGGAGAAAGGGTGCGTACTGCCCTGCTCCCTGTTCCAGGGTAGGTGCTGGACCATCCTTGGTCCAGAATACCCAAACCAGCCAAAGGATTGCTCCATCATTTGAGGGAGACAGAGCACTGGAATAGGCCGCCCAGAGAGGTTGTGGAGTCTCCTTCTCTGGAGGTACTCAAAACTCGCCTGGATGCATTCCTGTCCAACCTGCTCTAGGTGACCCTGCTTTGGCAGGGGGGTTGGACTAGATCATCTCCAAAGGTCCCTTCCAACCCCTACCATTCTGTGGTTCTGTGATCATATCATTTCTCTACTCAATTCTGCTTATCTGAAGGCCAGTTGCATCAACAACTGCATGTAGAGTCTGTCTGGTTTTTTTGGGGGGATAGGGGGAAATCCTAGGGCATAGCTCTGGAAGCTTTGGGAGGGGAATGGGATGAAGCCCACAGCAGAGGAATAATACCAGGTAAATGTGCAGGGACATTTTGCAAAGGAAGCTAGCACACCCAGCCGTTTGAAAAATTAGACATGTAGTAGCAAGGTACTGACAAGTGTTCCACACACCTGTAACACCGCCAGTAAATCAGGCGAAAGCATTTGTCAGCTCATCATTAGGAGAGTAATGAGGTAAGTACAACAGAATTTAGGGCAAGCAAAGAAGCCAGCATCCGTCTGCAGGAGATATCACCACAGACAAAGATGAGTCAAAGTTTAAAAGAAAATGTATAGACTCCAGAGGGAACCCAGTCCCTATTTAAGGGCATCCTGCGCTCTGACATCTGCGTGGTGAAGACATACAGCCTCAGGGAAGGACCAAGTCTGCCTTCATCCTACTACTGCCACATAACGACAGATGCAGCCCCCAGCCCTCAGGACCACGCGCTTTCTGATTTCACCAGTCCATACACATAAAAAATCCCCCCCAAATCAGCATAACAGGTATTTTGATCTCTGGCACACAACGATGAGCAGATTGTTAACAGATATCATAGTTTTCTAGCAAGTTTTCAATGTGCGAATTTAATAAATCGTTGGGAACAAAAAAAAAAAGCGGGGGGGGTATTCATAGGTACAATTACAATGTCTATCTGAAAGCTGCATACTAGGCTTCCAGATCTCTCGCAAAACATGCCACCACTTGAACTCCAGGAGTAATTATCTTTTATGGAGTTTGGCGAAGAGAGCGGGCCTCGACTCATAGTTTGCCATTTGGTTACGAACTATTTGCTAAATAGCAAGAGAATGATCAAACCCAGGAATCCTGGGTCCTGCTCCTAGCTATAGGACCTAGAGGTTAAAATAGCAGAGGGGCCAAGCGAGTCACATAGATTTAAACCATCCAGATGGAAGGCAGAGTAGCTGAAGGGCTCAGAGAACTGTATTCTACGCTCAATGAATGCCATACCCTGCAGCTTTTCCCTTTATTTTTGCGTTGCAGGAGGGTTAGGCGTGCAAAGGGTCACAGTCCGAAGCCTTGGCCAGCGCTGGCAAATACGGTTAGGAAGTGCCCTGAAAGGTAAGTGAAATAGCAGCAGGGGAAAGCCAGCGATGTAAACTGTGGTTCCTCAGTGCAGCCTCCCTGAGTCTGCGGTAGGAAATTCAGCCTGGGCTTGCCACTTAGTGTGCTTGATTCAGCTGAAAAAGCAAAAGCCTGGTACAGCTAGGAGTATGTGACAGAAACAACTATAAGACAAGAGAGAGCAAAGAAAATAGAACAATTGACTTAATGCCTTCTTCATTTGTATTTAAATAAAGATGCCAATAGAAGGCTCTAGGCACCTTACCGCACAATTAACACAACCAAAGAGAAACCAAACTCCCTGTACCACTCCCAACCAGAATGAAATGATTATCCAGAATGTGCTCTGCCACCTCCCAAAGGAAAAAAGAGGCTCGCTCCAGCAGCCCTCCCAGCCTCTCTCTCCAAAGGGTGACATTTGCAGTGTGCTTGGCCTGCGGACTTCTGCTGGGAAAGAGGGACCTCACACCCCCGAGAGCTGCTGCTGCCCTGCCAGGGACCCCCCTGCACCCTCTACCTGCCCACTGACACAGGAGGCAGGCGACACTCCTAGTGAGTAGCGCATGGGAAGGGGATAAAACGTGCTGCTCTTCTTTCTCTGGCAGTGCTTAGCAGGAAAAATGTTGGCTCAACCGAGACCCGCTTGACACTGAAGAGTATTGTTGGCCCCGGCATAACAAGCTGGAAGACTTCTGTGTCCTAACGAAAAAAAAAGAAAAGGGAAAAAAGAAGTGATTTCACCGGCAGCTATTTCACTAGCAGGACTGTTACAAGCTCCAAGCTCATAACGTTGTTCGTGTTTCCCCCACCACCGTGCCGTCTGAATTGTTTCTGGTTTCCATTAGCATCTCTTGCCCAACGCCGCAGCTGCACGCACACCCCTCTCCCCACTGCCGGCGGGGCTGGGGCTGGGGCTGGGGCTGACAGTCCTCCCGTTCCCAGCCCTCAGCTCAGCGGGGAACACCAGCCACCTTGCCCCGGCCACCTTCCCCCAGCCACCTTCCCCTGGCCTGTGCCCAGCACCGGCGGTGAGTGACCAGCAGCAGCACCGCTGCCAGCACCGGGCTCCACGAGGGATTCCAGAGATCTGGGCAGGGCTGTGCGTGTTTTAGGCGCAGCGCCTGGGTGCTCGCACTGTGCCGGACACTCATCCCACCATCTGGAGCTACGCGATGGGACAGAGGTCAGCACTTGGGTCCAGGTGGATGAGCCTCGATTGCAGCTGTTAACCAGAGGTCGGTTTTCCAGCAGTCGTGCAGCACTGAGCCAATTGCGAAGTCGCTCTCAGAGCCAGGGCAGAGTGCTCCAAAGTCACCTACAAGTGAATGGTTTGTGCACGAGGGTCCCTCGCGTCCCCTCTCACCAGCCCTGGTGATCCCCAGCCCAGCCTTTCATCCAGGCGCCCCTGGGATGGCGCAGGGCGAGCTCAGGGGCACCCATCAGGCCAGTAAAACCCATCAGGGACTGGGACGAGGCAGAGGAATGGCATCTAACCTGTGTGTGTGATGGTCCAAAGAAACCTAGTAAAAGCTGGGACACACAGCTAGGACCAAGAGTAAGAGGGCACAGAGGCTGAGTGCCACAAGGGGGTACAGTAGGGGAATTAAAGCTTCAAGCTGCTAACTGGTGTTTAGCTGCTGTTTTTTTCCTGCCCAAATATCTGTTGCTGTTATCAGGCAAATTAACAACTGCAGCTGCTGGAAAAAAACCTCTGCTGCAGTAATGGCTCTCTGCTGTCTTCAGCCTGAGCTACCTGCTCCAGATTCTGCGTGAGCTGGTATCTAGACCCTCCAGGTGACTGCAGAGGTGCCGGGGGCAAGCCCCGACTGGCATAATGCACAGTACTGAGCACTGCCATGTCAAAAGAGAGAACCTGTCTGTGTGGGTGAAGTAAGGACCAGAGCAGTAGATGGTTCTCCAGACCTCTTGGCAGATCTGATGTGAAAAGGAGCTCATCCCCTAAGCCATGTGAAAGCTGGGTACAGGAGACTGACATCACCTCCAGCCTTGATAGCCTCGTGGAACTTGAAAGCACAAGTGGTCTTGAACCACAGCGAGTGGGTTTGCTAGGTTAATCCTTACATCTCCTCAGCTCTGGCTCCGCCCTTGTAGTTGACCTCCAGCCACCTGCTCTGAGAAACACGTAAAATCCTGCAGGATGAAATTACAAAGAGGAGGCTTTCAACACTCCAGTAACTTCCCTTTGTCTCTGGGTTCTCTACAGCTTCACAGTCACCAGCCACTGCAATAACTGGAGTGATCCTTATGAAGCAAGGCAGGGTTGCCAAACCAGGGGCAGGTCCAAAGGCACTTGGGAATCACAGCTAGATACATCTCCGCAGTGATGGGGATTACACCTGGTGACAAGGCAGTCCTTATGAAAGCTACCCCTCACACATCTGGCAGGTCAGCAAGTGCCCTGAAGAGCAGGACCTGCATGGTCCTGCAGCGTCTGCCACCTTGGTGACACTGACACCTATGCAGTACAGAGAGTTAGCTCTGCTGCTGCCAGCTCTGTACCAGACCATACAAGTGTAACAGAGCTGGTGGGAGGGGAGTTGGGTCCAGCACTAGTCCTGCTTCCTCACGTCAGCAGCGTGCCTTCTGCAACAAGCCTCACCCTTACTGCTTTGTGCACAGCTTCCAAAGGATGCCATGGCTCCATTTTTTGCAGTCTACAGGGCTTCACGGTGCTGCCCAGGCATAGTGACTTGGGTCCTCACTGACACGGATGTCCTTCCACCACCTTTTGTGTCACTGTGTCGAGATGTTTGCAATATCCAGGGGGAGCAAAAGGAGGAATGGGTGACATCAGGAGATTTGTTTCTGATGGGGCAATCCAGAGGGCTTGTCTCAAAGTGATCTCATGTATGCATTGTCACCTGCCCCCGTGCCAGTTATGCCTCAGCACACACGCTCACATACTCCCAGCCTGGCAGCCATCATCATGCGTCCCCATAGTGAGCACTGCCCAGCTCTGAGCCTTCTCCTCCAGTTTCCCTCAACAGCCAGGAAAGCTCCCGCTCTGTTGTCCCTGGTGGCCAGAGCTCACATTCGGCAAGCACAGCCCGGCAATCCTGTGGGAGGGCGCGCTTAAGTCAAGGAGCTTAATATATCTCCTCTAGCTTCCTCTCCTCATTCTAGGTCCCCAGCCTGGGACCGCCTGGATGCAGTCCCAGCAGTGCTCAGCCCTGGGTGTCAGCTGGGAGCTCATGCAGCCGCAACATCAGGCACGATTCCTGATCCCAAACAGCACCAGCTGTCACCGCCTCCACCCGCTGGGACTTGGTGGAGCAGGCTTTTTCTAGTTCACGTGTTCTGGCCACCCTGGGCCTCAGAAACCCATCTGAGCTGTGCATTACTCAGCAAGCCCTGGTCATAACCACCATCCCAGCAAGGACAAGCCACAGTTACTGGGGCAGAGGAGTCACCCTCCCATGGGTGAGGGAAGCTCCTGGCAGCCTTTCAGCAGGCTCCTGGGCAGTGGGCTCACCCCATCCATGTGTCACACAGGTGCCCAGCGCAGGTCCCCTGGGGAGAGAGTGAGCCAGGGTGGGTAGTGTGGGCGTACCCAACTTCCATGGGAACATGCACGGAGGGAAAGCTCTCCTGTCAAACATCTAGCCTTGAAATAGTACTGGTGACCTCGTCTGGCTCCCAGTGTACTCTAAACACTGGCGGGTTGATGTCAAAAACTGCGCTGCTGAGGGTGGAAGGACCTGGGCCCCTTCCAAGATATTTCCACAGGAATCTCTTCACTGGCTCCGGGGAGGACTGGGTCGGGGCCCGAGGGAAGGAGAAGAGATGGGACGCAGTGCCGTCACGGAGTAATCAACCTGCCCTCACCAAAGCCATATAGCCATTCTGGAGGCAGAGATAGCAGAGGAAGAAAATCCAGAAAGGAGCAAACCAACATCTGGAGCTATCTGACTCCATAATTCTTTGTGTCTCTCCGGTATTTGTTGTTTGTACAACAGCAGCGATTAGTGCCTCCGCCAATGTCAAGGCCTCCCTGCACAAGGCACTGAATGGGCGTAATGAAAAACAGCTCTTGCCCCAAGCAGCTCGACTGAAGGAGCCAGCGAGGGCATGGGGAAAGGGGGACAGGAGTGGGAAATGACTTGCTTATGGTGGCAGAGACCAGGGAAAGAGCTGGGATCATGGACACGGGTTTCCCCATCTCCCTTCTTTCCCTCTTCCCCAGCCCAGCGCCCTCGGCAGTGAAACCGCACTGACACTCCTCCACAGCTCCGAGCGGCTGCAGAGTTAATTAGTTAGGTCTGTGAATTAGTTAATTTCCAGGAGCGGTTCTTTCATTACAAACACCACGCAGCAGGCATTTTACATCTACAGCTACAAGAGCAGCCTCTAAGCCCACAACCCTTTGTCAAGAGTAAAAATAGAAAACAGTCACAGTAGATGGGAAGAGAGTCAGGAATAAGGCGAGGGCAGGGAAGATGGGAGCACTACAAGTCCTGAAGAAGAATGGGGGCTTTGAAAATCTCCAATTATTTCCAGTGCCTGTCCCTGCTGCACGTTTGTTTCAGCACAGGAAGATGGCAGAGGGTGGCTCAGGGCTACACAAAGCTACCTCTAACAGTTATTTGGATCCAAGCACCTTAGACTCATTCCTAAGTAATTAGGGAGCCCATCCCACTCCAGAAGTCACATCTTCCCATGTGGACTTAAGCTAAACAAGGCCCTTGCTATTTTCATCCCACCAGGGTCCACAGGTCCAGCAGGATGGTCTCTATAGTGGGGCCTGGGGTCCCAGCAGTGAGGGACAGGCCAGGCAGAGGAAGGCAGCTGGTGGAGAGGGGCAACAACTGAATCCCCTAAGAGCTTCTATGGAGGAGGGATGGGGAATGCCAGGACAAACACATCCTTGAGGAATGACTCCTGTGGGGGGATGAGAGGCTGCAGGAGGGACACACAGAGAAGGGGGCAGCTCCACCCATAAGCACAGCTGTGCTGGGCCAGGTCAAAGCTCAGGGCAACCCCCTGCCTGCTGCGAGCAGGAGATGCTGGAGGAGAAGCAAGCACAGGACTGGGTGGGCAGCTTTCCCACCACCCGTCCTCCCAGCCTGAGCTGTGGCTGCTCACCTGCCACGGGGGGCTGCAAAGGGTATGGAGCCCATTTGTACAGGGCAGCAGGTGAGCGAGAGCCGGGCTGAAGTGCTGCCAAAGGAAGGGTTGCTGTGCAGTTGTGGCGTGCAACGGGCACGGAGGGACTGCCAGGTCAGTTCGGAGGTGAGGGTTCTGTGGTGAGGAGCTGGGGAGGGATGGCAAAGGCAGGGGCAAGTGCTCGGTGGCCAGAAAGAGGGAGACGGAGAAGAAGTTTTAGGAAATAACGGAAGGGGGAGGTGAGGAATGGAGAAAGAGGAGATTGATAGGTCTCTAGAAGACAACGCGGTAGGGAAGGAAGAGCCTTTGGAGAAAGGTGGTGGTGGGAGAACAAAGCAGAATAAAAGAGAGGCGGCATGAGAGAGAGAGCGTGAAAGGAGTCAGGCTGAAATGAGAGACTGAAATAACGGCGGGGAGAGCAGCCCTCAGACAGCCTTCAGAAAGGAAGTAACAAAGAGAAGAAAAAAAGAAAAAATCCCCATAAAACACAAGGGAAAAAAAGTGGATATTGTTTTATCATCGAATGTAAGGTGATGCTGGTGTGCAGGAACCCGGGGACTGAAAACAACAGGCAGAACAGTGAAATTCCACAACACATGCTTGCACATCACAGGCATTCTGCCTGGCACAAATAACCAAGGGGTGCAAGGACCGTATGTTAAAAGGGGGTGATCCCCAGGAGCGTGGCCCACCATCTTTTCTCCATGTTTTTATGCTGGACCTGGAGCTCAGGCACAGATCCGCCACAGGCATGAAACCCTGTGCTGGTGCTCCCCTGGCTCTGGCAGCCTGCTGGGAGGGTGACGCTGCTGCCCTGCAGCTGTGGGTGCCGGCCTTGGAAGCACAAGTATCCTTCGCTGCAGGGAGCCAGGACACTGTAAACGTTGGGCTGTTTTGAACAGCAAGGAGCTTTGTCTCCTCACCTTGGGTGCTCTGCCTTTCACCTATGTCAAAGGATTAAACTAGCCACAGGGAGATGCCGTGAATACCCGCCAGGGTCCCCCTGGGCTCCGCAGGATAAGTGCCCCGACACATAAAGAGAGGAATCCAAACACCACACGTCTATGGTCCCCGCTCCAATGCTCCTGAGAAGGTACTAAGATCAATTTCCCCCTCTAACTTCCTTTTTAATATTGCTAGCCACTTGGGCTGGAAAACATGCCTCGGGAAGAGTCTGTGGACATCTTGCTGAGCAGAGGGGAGAGCAGCGAACATCAGAGAGCAGAAATCACATCCTTGTCATACAGGCACCACCCAGGAAGACCAGCCTGCTGCTGCTCTGGAGGAGGGCTTGAGCAGAGGAGGGTTTGTATGCTCTGCCACATGCAGTGGGTTCCTTCGCCGAGGGGATCAAACGCATCATTTACAGCTGCGATTATCAAAGCCAATCTTTCGGTTTCATTGGTCAAACTGAGGAAATCTCCCAAGTGCTTGTACTGCTAAAATAAAATCTTGTTCACTGGAGATTATGTAGAGCCATCTCTTTCCAAGCATATTTTGTTAGCAAGGGATTAACTAGGAATGTTGACATTTAAGTTGTTGTCACTGTGTATTTGAGGCTGAGTGTACATTAATTACAGGGCAGTACAGCTCCCAGGCTCAAAGCTCCTTTTTTAACAGGAGGAGGGACACAGGGCTGTGCATAACCCCCTCCCGCCCCCTCCCCCCCCCCCCCGTACGAGGGGGGTCAGACCTACAGGGCACTCCAGGAGGGATTTCAAGGGGGCAGATCAGGGGACCAGAGGAGAGAGTCCTGTGCCAAGAGGCAGCCTCAGCTAACACCGTGTTAAGGCGAGTGGGGCAGTGTACACTGATCACACCTACTGTTGTTTGGAGGTACCCTGCAGATATAGCCAGGCATCATCTTTCCACATTTAAGGAACTGAGAAATTACTAGAGGTTCTTTGATTGCAGAACCATATCTATCTCCAAAAGAAAAGAGGAAAAAAAAAAGAATAAAAAAAGAAAGGATGATGCCACTTGACATGTCCTTTTGACGCTGAGATGGCAGGTAGCATTCAAGGGGGTGTTCTCCATTCCCCCTGAAAGGTCCTTGCGTCACTATCTGGCCTGGGTGTCTCAGATGACTCTGAACTAAACCAACTCAAAATATCAGCACGAGCATCCATCAAATCTCATTCACGCTGGATTTCAAATCTCATTTCAGCCTAAAAAAAAAAAAAAAAAAAAGCAGAGGCAGAAATTCACAGTTTTGTTATTGTCCTAGTATTTCCAGCATGAATGCGTTCAAAAATACCGCAAGAGAAATGGTGCCTGGGCACGGGGACATATGGCAGTGAGAGAAAAAGCTGCTCCGGTGCAATTGTTCAGCTCCATTTCATGGCGAGAGCTGCACAGAGGGAGGGCTGCGTGGCGGGGAGAGAAACAGAGAAACACGCCAGGCTACACAAGAGCTGACAGGAGGGAGCGGGAGGAAATGGAGAGGCAGGCGGGGAGGGCAGCCAGAGACCGAGCAGCAACTCCAGGGGAGAAGCAGCAACACCACCCCCCCACCCCGCCATTCCAAGGGGAAAAAAAAAAGGGGGGGAAAATTTGAAGAAAAAAAAGAAAGGGAAAAAAATGAAGGAAAAAGGCGGGGAAAGGGGAAAAAAGGGAGGAAAAAGGGAGGGCGAAGGGGGTGCCTGCATCCCGCCCCAGCCCCGGGCCCGCCGCCGCGATGGAGGCGGGAGGGCGCCCGCCCCGGTCCCGGCCCCGGCCCCGCGCGGCGGGAGAGGGCGCCCCCTGCCGGCTCCGGGACCACCCACCCCGCCGCCGGCACCCACAGACCCTCCGCCTGCTGGTTCCCCCCTCAGCCGGCGGGAGAGCCGCTGTGAGGCTCCTTGCCCCATGGCCCCTCCTGTCATCCCCGCCCCCCCCCCCCCCCGGTGTCTCCTGGCTTCTGCAGGCCAAGGGCTGGCATCTCCCCCCTCCTGGGGCACCTGCCCACCACCCACAGCTCCTGCACAACTCAGTGGCTGCAAACTGGTGCCCCAAATCTGGGAAGTGTGAGGAGCCCTGGTTACCCAGTGAGGGGAACTGGATGGGCACAGGAACCCCAGTTACCCTGTAAGGGGAAATTTTTTGGCTAGGTAAGACCCTCCTCATGGGCAGTGAAATGGACAAACAGATTTGGAGCTTGGTGGTGTGTCCCTGTCACTGTGCTGGCAATGTGGCACCGCCACCGGAGGGTGGGGAAGGGGTTGCTTGAGGAAGATGGACACAAGCTCACAGCCTGCGTTAGTGGCAGACCTCAGTCTGCCCTGTACCTTTGCCCAGCACATGGCAGTAACACAAGGACAATCCACGTGGGATCATCTCGTGGGATAAGGGCCATCTCACTGTGATGAGAAAGGCCACCAGAACTCGAGAGGTCTTACTCCAACTGCGGTGGAGAGGGGCACCTTCACTTATAGAGGTGGCCAAGGTGGCTTGAATCATGAACCAAGTAGTACAAGCTTTGTGCATATATATTGGGATTTTTTCTTCCCTGTGTAAGGGACTCCCTCGCTCCTCCTCCTCCTCAGTTGCCCTCAGCCAGGTGTTGGTAGCCTTTGTGCTGAGCGCCGGGCACAGCAGCAGCAGCAGGAGAGAGGGTATCTGCCCCCCCCAGGCCCTTCCACCCTGGTGCAAAGTGAAGGCAGCAACTGCCTGTTTACAGTGGGAGGGTGTAAATTAGCCTTCTGGGAGAGCCACCCCGCTAATTTCCCTGCAGCCCGAGGTTTTTGGGGAGGGGGAGACCTCCAGCTGAGGAAAACAACCAGGAAGGCGAGTATCTGCCATTTCCCAGGGGGAAAGGATTCAGAGGAGAACTGTCTGAGTCTATTAAGTGATGCCGATTCCTGTGGAGAGATGGTGGCACACCGGGTTACTTCAAATAGTCTGTTTCCATCTCCAATGGCACCTTCAAGCTTTCAAACCCAGCCGCCTAAAACTCCCTTCCTGCCGCCTTCTGCGGCGTGTCTCTCGCTGACGATTTTCTTTTCATAATGGGGGACCCAAAGCGGGGTTTGCAGTGAAAGAAAAGAACCGTGTCCATTTGCATGGTTGCATAATCACGTTATACAGGGATCTTTCAGACGCTGGAGAGCAGAGGGGGGGAGAGAGAGAGAGAGAGAGAAAAGTGGGACGTCATGAGTGGGAGCGAAAAGCCAGATCTCTCGATGAGATCAAGGAATAAATGTGAAGTCAGTCAGATGGAGAAATGTCTGGGTAGCTCTTCCGAACAGCGAGAGTTGCAGGCTTAGCTCGGAACATAAACAAAGCAAGATGTTTCTGGGGGCTGGGCTAGGTTTTGTATAAACTCCGTTTCCTCTTCCATCATTGAAACCGTATGAGAAGAACAGCCTGTAGCCAGGATCCTTTGCCTCTCTGCCGAGGGCTTCCACAGGGCTCAATTCCCAGGGCAGTCAGGCCAGGACCTTTCACCAACGTCAGATTCGCTGCAGAGTGAAAGAAAAATCGCTCGCGCCCGTGCTGCTGAACAAGAAGCTGAAGCCGAGCATGGCTGAGGAGCAATATTATGGATTCCAGAATACATGTTTTCCTCTTACTAAGTGGCAATTCACCAGCACTGGCAATTTTCCTTTTTGGATTCCCCAGTGACTGTCGGTTAGCCCAAGCCTCAGCCCAGGGTCACCAGAACCACAGCCCTCTGAGACAGAAAGCATCACTCGAAACAGAAATGCTGTTAAACCGAAGTGGCAAATTTTCATAGAAGTGAAATTTTCTCTAAAATAAGGGAAACCAAAACCAGGCAAATGTAGCATGTCCTTTCCAAGGATGAGAAATTAATTTGGAAACATAGCATCACCCATTTACTTTCCCATTATCCTAAAATTCCCACCTCCCCTCCCTTACCCCATTATTTTTTTCTGACGTCGGTAGCAGGAGGGTAAGAACGTCCCCATGAACACCTCACAGTCCACTTTGTAACTCAGGTACTTCTGCAAAATTTTTAAAATCTAGGACATTTACCCATCCAAGCCATTTGAAATGTTTAACCATCTGACGGGTTTCTCAGCTGCTTCCTCAAGTGTGAAGTCAAACATCGCCTATCCTGCGGAAAAAGGAGAGTGGGAGGACATGTTTTTTACATGTTGTACCTCCTTGCCTCCTTTGCACAGTCTGATTTCTTGCTCCTGGAGTAGGTAACGAACGCAAGTATTTAAAGGAGATCTATCCTCAGCCAGAGAAGGACAAAGGAGCAACAGGTGCCCAATCTAAATTAACTGCCTTACCCCTAGGTGCAGAGCTGTCATCACCAGCCCCGAACCTGTTAGGCAGAATAAAAGGCTAACGTGAGGGGCACAAGAGAACCTCCCCTCCCCGAGGAACCCGCAGCATATGGCAGTGGGAGCCTGCAGGGCTTCCAGTGGCATGAAGCACGACTGCCAGGGGCTGCCTTCCCTTTGACACCTGGGCCTTTTTTGCAGCACTGGGGAAGCATGAGGAGGCAGCAGGCGAAATGCAAACCTGGCCCGCTGTGCTCGCATTAAATTCCTCGACATGTGGTGTTTTGGGCGAGTGGGATAGCTGTCAGACGTTGCCTCTTGAGGACACATTCCTCAGTGGACTGGGGCTGCTCAGAAAATCCTGGGTTCCTCCCCCAGGCCAGGCAGCTCCCGGTTGCCCCTCTCTGCACCCTTGTGCCCGGGTCTGCCTGCTGCAACTGCACCATGAAAACTGGGGCATTTCTCTGTGCCTCTGCGCTCCACGCAGACACAGCTTCACTAAGTGCATCTCCTTCCGCACTCTCACCACAGCTGCTGACTCCCAAGAGGAGCATCCAAACCTCTCAGGATCAGCCCTGAGAATAGGACTGAAGAGTAAGCCAAGAGGGGTATGTCCACAGTGCGCACTGCTATGGAGGGGAGGGATACCCGAGTCACTGCAAATGAATTTGTTCAAGCTCTGGAAGCAGACTAGGAGGTACATAGAGATGCCACTTGCAGCTGCGAGCCACTTGACACAGAACATGATGCAGTTGGCAGTAAAAAAAGATGGGTGAAAAAACTGTCTTACAGATTTTGCAGGAAAACCATTGCATGAGATGTGAAGGGTCAAGTTGTCTGCAACAGAAAGACAAACAGGACTTTTGCATTGAGTTTCCTACTGCTTTTCTGGCTGGGATGTTGAGAGGAGCAACAAGACAGATTTTTTTTTGTTATGGAATCTTTCTTTTTGGCCTGGTCTGTGCCACATATACACTGAAACAGGGGTCAGGCACTAAGTAGGGGAAAACTCCCAGCAGGACTCAGTGAGAGACCTTTTGAAGTTGCTACAAAGAGGTAATGTCCTCATACGAGGGTAACACGCTAAACTCATATGATGCCCCAGGCAAAGAGGTTAACCTGAAGTTGCAAGGGGGCAGAAGCTGGGTGGGAAGGTGACTTTGACTCTGCATTGCTCAGAGGCTTCTGCTCTACTTGTGGCTGAGCATGTCTTCTGGATGGCACCCACAAAACCAGTGCAGAAGAGCATAAGGAACAGCTTGCTCCAACTGAAGCCCAATCCACATGAAGAGCAGGCTTTGCTGCAGCAGTGGTCCAAGCAGGAGAGCTACAGTAGCAACAGAACACCCCAGAAGTGCAGAGCTGTTAGCAGGGCTACAAAGCTGTTAGGAGGCCTGTTAGCAGGGCTACAAAGATGATTAGGGGCCTCAAGCATCTCCCTTACAAGGAGAGGCTGACGGACTTGCGTCTTTTTAGTCTAGAAAAGAGAAGACTGAGGGGGGATCTGATCAATGCTTATAAATACTTAAAGGATGGGTGTCAAGAGGATGGGGCTGGTCTTTTTCAATGGTGCCCAGGGATAGGACAAGAGGAAATGGTCACAAACTTGAATATAAGAAGTTCCACCTAAACATAGGAGGAACTTCTATGAGGGTGACAGAGCACTTGACTAGGTTTCCCAGGGAGGTGGTGGAGTCTCCATCTCTGGAGACATTCAAAGCCTGCCTGGACAAGTTCCTGTGCAACCTACTCTAAGTGGACCTGCTTTGGCAGGGGGGTTGGACTAGATGATATCCAGAGGTCCCTTCCAACCCCATGTGATTCTGTGACTCTGTGAGTTGCTAACGTACCAAAGAGCTCACCAAACCACACAGCCACAGAAATCGTTCCCACTGCAAGCCAGCCATCCTGTTCACGGTACACAAGTAGCGCAAACACCAGCAGAGAGCTACAAAAGCTATGGGAGACACGACAGCCAGCAGGACAGACTCCATGCCAGGATAAGTCACAGTGAATCAGAGCTGCATGATGCGGCCAGCGCAGGAAACGGTTTTCCTGTTTCGAAAATGTTCACCAGTGTAGCTGGAACAGAGGTAGGCAAATAGCAAATGTCTATGAGACAAACTGCCAACGGAATAACACTTGGGTCTACTGGATCAGCTCTAAAATCAAGCACTTTCCTCATCAGTGTCACTGCAAAGATGGCCAAAACAACAAGAAAGAGTAACACCTGAAGGGACAGGTGGTGTGGAAAACCTAGGAAAATTAATATCATTGTCAAGGCTTGGTTTCCCATTTATGCAATGATTATTTTTTAATCTACTGGCAAAGCAGATACAACAAAAATAATCAGTGTGTAGACAGTGGGAATATCCTGTGGAAAAAAACTTAGCTTTTCTAAAGAAGTTTCCAAACAATGGGCCAGATCTCCTTCAAAGTGATATTTAATCAGAAGAAAGAAATGGAGCTGCTCAGATTAGTAAGGAAGCAATCCTATTGTTCTAATGTTATTTTGGTTTACTAATGTTATGAGGAATTGGCTCCCTCTGGTTTGGATTTTTCCAGACTGGCACAGGACAGATACAACAAATGAAGAATGCCTGTAGGACTATAAATGGAATAGAACTGTAGTTTCTACAGTTAGTTATGCCTGTATCTGACATAACAAAACAAAAAAAAAGGCAAGGGAGAGAGCTATGTTGACATGGAGTTAGGACTGAGAGTATGTGTTAGTAAATTTAGAGTAAGATACATCCCAGAACACTGTAAACCTTCAGAGCTTAGCATTAACATGGAAAAAATAAAAAATAAATAGAAATACCATAGCTCCGGAAACACAGAGCTAAGGGCACCAAAAACATGTGATTTTGTTGTACAGTGCCACTGTTGACCAAAAGTATGATAAAAGTTAAGTCATTTTAATGTTTGAAATAAAAGGACCCTACCCTCTCCTGCCAGACACCGTTGTAATTCCCCATGGCAATGGGAATCCATCTCTGCAATTTCAGAGACTACTGTCTTTGGTTTAACCTTGAGCCTGAATTGCAAAATTTCTATTTGTAACACATCAAATAATTACTTCCATCCACCCATAACAGTTTTCTATGTAGTTTACATTTCCAACTTCATCAATGTATTTTCCAAGTCTCTTGCATAGTTCAAATGTTTGAATATTCCCAAAGATGTGCATTTCATATGAGATGAGTTCTGCCATGTCAAAGATCTCACACTCACCAATTCCAACCTTTCTCAATAAATACGAGTATTTATTTTACTTAACCTTAAAGCAAAGCAGCTCAGCTCTGTTGTGTAGACGATCCTTATATTTTCTTGTTTTTGTGAATTTGTATACAGATAAACAACATTCAGGATCTGACATTTCACTTTGATTGCAAGTTGCTGTAATTAAGAACCAAAGCTTTATGAATTTTAATCATCAGCTGTAAGTGGTACATTATCTCTAGTTCACAATGAAAGCAATCAAGTGGACAAGATATTTTTAGAGACATTACTGTGGTAATATTACATTAAGTAGCGGTTAGTACACTATTTTCACACCCAGTGATTTCACACATTAATGCGGCTATAGATCAGCGTTAATGACAAGAGAAAGTTATTTTTCAAGTAGTATGAGAAGGGTGGTTAAAAGAGCTACTGGGGATTTACACTGCAGCAGCAGGAGGGGCACCTCAGCAGGGCTGCAGCTGAAGACCCTCCAGCAGTAGGAGCAGATACGGGTAAATGACAGGGGCTGCATTTTCTCACTGCTTCTTGGAAGGGAAAGAAGGACAGGAGGGGAGAGCAAGAAAAAGTAACCAAATGATGGCACTTAAACACAAAGCTGGCAAGAGAAATCACATACCACATCTTGCCCAAGTCTGCCACTTGAGCAACACAACACTCCCCCCTTTCAAGGGGGGCATAGTAAAGAAAAAAAATCCGAAACACCCTGCGGCTTAAAGGGGAAAAAAAAGGCAGGGAATCTGGCACATTTTAAAATTTCAGTGTACTCTACACAGATACAACAACACTGTTTAGATAAACCTGTAAATACAGACATCTCTTCTTTGAAGGCAGGAGGACTAATGCACAAAGCACATGGCCCTGAGAGGAGCACATTTAAGGTACTGTTATCTTGCTGAAGGATACCAGTTCATCCAAAAAGTGTCTGAAACTAAAGCTAATGAGAAACATTTTTCTGGGAAGGAGAATTTCTTCCTTTTTTCTGGGGTCTCAGATCTGGGGCAACAGGAGAAGCTCCAGAAGCCTCACCCCAGACCTATAGACCATTTTATTTTACTGCAGAGGTCCTACAAAGATGGCAGTGCTGGGATTTGGAGAGCTCAGCAGCTAGTTGTACCAGACAGAGAGTGTGTTAGGTTGTCTGGGTGTCACAGTGGCAGAAAGCTATTGTTGCAGCATCTTGGAGTCTGCCGGAAAAGCCCTCACAGAAAGCCAGTTCAGCTCCACAGAAGGTGGCACTCAAAGACTGATGCCTCTGCAGCCAGAACATGCTGGTACTAGCATCATGGTAGCACTTCGCAATTCCAGTTCAAACCACCTGGTTACACAGGACAGCTGTTAATGACAGATCATTAGAAAAAGTATATGGCACCCAGATGTAGTAATATAATGGTCCCTTTTGCTACTTTCCCTCCCACAGCAGCAGTTACATCCCAGTAATGGGCCTGCCCTGAAATTCAGTCCAGAATCATTGAACATTAGTATAGAAAGGCGGGATCATTCCTGGTCTGTGATACAGAGAAGCAGTATGGAAATACTGATCAGACTTTATATATACATCAAAACACCCCTTACGTTTGCCTTACTTTTGCTATAGGGTAACCCAAGAAGCTCTGCTGCAGAACAATCTGCAGAGCTCCAGGTTCTGCACCCCAAAGTAAGAGAGGAATCCTACATTTGAGCAACAGGCAATGCTCTCTGACCTACTTAAAAACTACAGAATATTTTTTTTTCTCAGGATCCCATAGGTGCCTTCAGAAAGTAGCATTTGACTACATATGAGGGGCCTATCAGACATGATATATTCACAGAAGTGTCTCTGGAGCACACACAAAGACTGTAACTTTGCAAAAAAAGGATGTTTAAATAAGAAATAAACAGAACAGGAAAAGGTCTGCCTGAGAAGATGAGAGAAATACATGCTGTTAATATACCTGTACAGAGAACCCCAATATACTGTTTGCTCACTGCCTAGCTTTTGAGCCTCTGCTGGGTTGTTTCTACGTGGAGAATAAATCAGTTGCATCAGCAAAGCGTTTCTTGATACGCAGCCTCTCTGTTTTGTTCCAGACCCGTTTCCCTACATGCTGTGGAAATACACAAAGACAGGCAGTTCTTCTGTGCAGAAATTGGAGTCTGCCTTTGGAGCAAGCACTGCCTCTTGTCCCTCACCAGGCTGTGCTCCCAACTCTTCCCACAGCCCTTCCCAACAGCAGCTCCCCAGCTCCCCGTCCCTTGTTTTTCAAACAGGTCGTTTGAAACTAATGGGACCTTGTTCTCAGGGCTGTAGCTTGGGGCACCAGCTTCATCTTGTCCTCTGCCACTATGGGAAGGAAAATGCAATTGCTTCGTCATTAGGTCAGGCTGGAGATGATTTACATATCCATCTATGCCTGTAATTAAAAACAGATAATGATAGGAAAACATTAGTGTTGTATAACGGAGTGAGAGCATTCTTAATTATGTATCCAGACCTGTATGTGTTGAAAGGTCTGCACTGATATATCACACAGGGGTACCTTCACTGCCTCCTCTTGCCTTTCCAGAGTTAGTTATGTGTAAAATGCTAATTTGGCATCAGTTGGCACATGTAGAGGTGTTTATACTAAGCGTGAGAGACACAGGAAACAGACACCTTTTTCTGATTTCCTTGCATCAAAATGCAAATTCCTCCTTTGGACTTCTGTGCAAACTGGGACTCAAGTCAGTACCCTGTTTATGATGGTGCCACACAATGATGTTTCAGAGAGACATGTTGGAGTGTCCCCAAGAAACACAAAATCATTGAGGTGGGAGGGGACCTCTGAAAATTGCCAAGTCTAACCCTGGTCTCAGCGTTTTCTCATATTACAAACACTCCAAGCCCTTAATCATCCAAACAAGTCTTTTGCTGGACTTGTTCTAGTAGCCCATGAACTAGACACCACTCCAGATGCCTCTCACCAGCACTGAGCAGAGGGGAAGGATCACCTCCCTTGACCTGCTGGTGATGCTCTTCCTAATGCACCCCAGGAGCTGTTGGCATTTTATACCACAAGGGCACACTGCTGGCTTATGTTCAACTTGATATCCACCAGGATCCATAGGGCCTTCTTTCCAGCCTCTCTTCCCCTGGCCTGTACTGGTGGCATGGGGTTATTCCTGCCCAGGGACAGAGCTTGGCATTTCCCTTTGTTGTATTTCATCAGAGTCCCTTTGGCCCATCTTTCCAGCCTGTTGATATCCCTTTGAATGGCAGCACAACCATTTGTACTGGAATAATCTGCTTTCTGCAGAGAGCTCTTTGTGATACCAAAAAGTTAGAGGTTGGCTTAAATCTTGAAAGTACAAAGCATCATTACCTTGAAAGATTCAAGCACTCCTCCTGGTCATTTGAATGCCTAAGTACCCTTAACAAGTATGTCTGAGGAGTACTTAGCTACATGCAGATCAATGTACCATTACTATGAGACCACTGTATGACTCAAAAGTAGCAAATCATGAGAGCTTTTTTAGAGAAATAAAACCTTTAAGGAATTACCAGGCTTCTTATAGAGGTCCTACCTGTTCCGAAAGACTTAAATACATAGAGTTTTTTTCAACAACCTGCTGAGACTATTTCTGTAGCACTCCAGCTTTAAGGCCATGAGGGGTCTTGGCCTGGTAGCTGTCTGGCAGGGTGCCATAAATACTTCAAGAATTTCTTTGAGCAGATTGTCTCCCTTTAAATGTTTATGGATTTTACAGCTAGAGCATGGATCTTCTACAACTTATGAGTAAACTCTGCTGTTAGGCGTATTCTATGTGTCCTCAGCCTTTGGAGACTTTTCTTCATAACAGATTTTACACTTGGAACATTTCACAATCTGTGAAAGCAAATTGTTCTTGGTTGTCAGTTGGGGGAGGGGGAAATTTCATACCCAGTGACGTTACTGTAACTTCTCCATCAAACTGAAGAGATGCATCAAGCAAGGTTTTTGCAGAGAAATCTCCCAGAACTTGTATTATTCAATATTTTCATTAATGACAAGAATGAAGGAACAGAGGATGAGCTTATTAAACTTTTAGATGGCACCTTGCTGGGAGGGGCTGCAAATATGCTGGAAAACAGACTTAGTATTCAAAACAGCTTTGATTATCTGAGAAAGTCTGGGGAAAAAATTAAAATATGATATTCAAAAAAGACATGCAATATTCTACAGTTACTTTGGAAAAATCAGCTATTCAAATGTAGTAGACAGAGGTAGGACTAGCTTCATGGGAGCTACAATGCCAGCATTGGAAGTCAGGATTTGGACTTCCCATGGAAGCAAGCCCAAAATGAACCAAAAAGTTCCTACTAGTCTGAGCAAGCTCCATCCCTGCATTTCTTTTAGAAAAGGGCAAATGTTGGTCAAGAATGACAGATACAGCTGACCACGCTATCAGATGGACTAGAAGGCATCCCAATGCATCTTTCAGTCCTATTTTCTGATTTTTCAGTGATACAGAATTTGACAAGAAGAAAAGTTTCAGTGCTTGTTTCAGACTGACAGGTGCCTCTGAGCCATGCCCTATCATCACTGACAGACTGTCTCAGTATCCTTTTAAAGACAGATCTAGCCCTGTGATAGTAGGAGGTAACAAGACAACCAATAATAACTACTTCTTTTGGAAATCTCTTCCAGAAGCTCTCGTCTCTGATCAGTAAAAGCCTGTCTCAAATTTTCTACCTAAATAGAGTAAAGGTCAGTTTCTACCTTTTCTACCTTTTCTCTTTTATGCCTTTATTTTAATTAGCTTTTCCCCCAAAACTTCCTACTTCTGTTCTAGTCTTCTCAATATATTTCAGTAACCAACAATGCTATCAGGCTCAAGATTTACCTTGCTTTGAGGACTGAGTAACCCAAGTGCTTTTAGCCTTGTGGATATACTCTATGCAACACAGCTGCTTGCAGCACATGATCCAAGGATCTGGATTCCTAGCCCAAGGATATTCTTCCAGTCCTGTTACAAGAAGATGTCCCTGGTTGCTGTAGAGTAGCAACTGTCTGTAGACAGCAAGCCGTCTGTTGAATTCTGTGCCAACTGTTTCAAATCCCTTCTGGATGCACACATTTCTTGCTCCTCAGATCTTCAATAGCCGGTAATTATTCACTCTTTATAAACTGTAGGGTTTACCTAACAGGTAAATTACAACTATTATTTTTGTAGCACAGGCAATGCAGCGGGTACTCTGAAGTCATGTGTTCAAGTTACTTGCTTAGGGTCTGCTACAGATTGGGGATTCATCTACAGCAAAACAAACACAATAAGGAATGTAACTTATGGTCTGCAATGGCCTTGAAGGCTTTTGAAATCTTTGGCGTCTCTAATGACCCTTCTGTGATTTCCTTACCCTTCCCCAATCTCTTTCCATGTGTCTCACCTTTTATTTTTCCAAAAGCAGATGGAGACTGATCGACCTTTCCTACAACCATCCCTTTTCCTATTGGTGATGGCTCATTCAAGGTGGCCAAGTCCCTGAACTGCTTTCTAACCATCTGCTCCATAAGAACATCAGAGTAAGATGTGATGCTCTGATGTTACAGCCAATGCGCTATTCATTTAAATTGTGTAGTGGGATGCAAAGCTGGAGTGGGAGACTCAATCTCTAAAAGAGAACTCCAACTCTGCTAACTGTTCAAGTCAGTAGAACAGAAATAGGGATTCAGTTAGCCTAAAGACTTTCCTCATGGCAAATTGTTCTCAGAAAGTAGGCTTCTCTCTCCCCTCAGCTCACATAGACAGGAGTACTGAAGAATCCAGCTGGTTCATAGGCCAAAAGGCATGCCAGACCTGAAAGAAGCCTACCACAAGCAAGAGGCTTAGTGAAAGAAAGGATTTTTTAAATCCTGGAGAACTTCTGATTTGAATTTCCTTCTCCCTGATTTTAATACAAGCTTTAGCTGAACCAGAAAGAACCATTCTGGATGTCCAGCTAAGAGGAGTATCACTGTAAAGGGAAAATCCTACTCCTGGGAAGACATGAACTAGTAATGCTTTGGAGACCTTCCTATCCTATTAGATATAGAATAAGAAGTTGTCCATCTTACTGTCACTTGAGACCCAGCTCTTATAAAGTTTGAGGAAAGTAAACTAATCACCATTAGAAAACAAGGGTCAGTAAGTGATAATTAAGTAGCTTGGGGATCTATTAAAAAAACTTTAGAAATCAATGTTTACACTATGTAGTTACAAATTAGCTGCAATGGGCATTGTTAAGAAACCATTTTTATAAGACAAACACTGAACGTGTGCACATTAGAAGAGTTCTCCTATGATTAGAAATCACAGCACAACTCATTTTATCCCATCCCTAAATTAGAAAGTTAATGCCTCAGTTTATTAGCAGAAGGAAATTCTATTACATTCAAGCAATGTTAAGATACAGAAAAGCATAATTTTTGTGCAGCTCTGCAAAAATAGTAGTTGGAATGAAGCTGCTCACAATTACAGTTCAATGCTTCAATGATTTAACAACTTGACTGAATTAACATCTAAGGGGTCACAAACATCTAGGAATTCTCCAGCAATGATGGTCTTCAGGAAACAAAGCATCTGAAGCAGTGACACTGGTAGTGACAAGTGCTGGGAACTTAGAAGCAACTAGAGCTGTCTCAACACTCAGTAATTTATGCACGAACACACCATTTATTGCCAGTTGCATTAATACCTAAAAGTTCCCATATTCCACGTTTCTCAGGAATTACTCCTAACCAGGAACCCCAAAGAGTTTGCATTAGTCACTGTCTGAGCTCCAGCTGATCAGTGCTGTTCAGCGCGCCACGGCACCTCCTCTGAGAGCTTCTGAAAGCTATAGGTCCCCAGAGCTTCTTCGGGGAGCTGAGTTCAACTAATGGACAACAGCAAGTATATACAAGCTGTCTGCTCCCTAATAAATGTCCCATTGTCCTGGGTGTCCCATGTTGTCACCTGCGTCCTCTGGAAAACCCATATACCATGGTTTGTTAGCACAAAGCCCAGTACTTCTAGCTGCTCGCCTTTCTGGACTACAGCCACTTTAACCTGACACCACCACTGTGAAAGGCAGTAATTTACACTCTCCTGCTGCCTTCTGGAATTTGGGAAACGTGAATCTATTTCTCCACAGCATGCACTGCCTACAACAACAACTTCACATGATCACGAATTCTCCACAGAGCACAGCCCATCTGTAATTGTTGTTTCTTGCTGTTACTATGCATCTCTATCACTTATGAAACACTGCCAATCCCAGACTACAAAATCATACCATGTTTCTGTTCCACTTTTTCTGTTTCCTTATCTCAACCAGCCCGCCCATATATGATATCGGTTTCTGCTAGCACAGATGTGACAATCCACTGCAATCGAGTAGCACCAGAAGTGCAACAGATTGACACTGCCCCCTTTCTGGCAGTATTTCCACATCGCTTTGCACCGGTGTGGTAGGTTTAGGCCCTGGGGATTAGCTGCGATACACGTAAGCTTGTACTAAACTGTGGTTCATTGACAGACATTTTTGTTATGTATATGAAATCCACTGTTAGCAGATACAAGCGACCTGCTCCCTTATAATCCTGTAGCGTCTTCCAGTAAAGACTTCCCGGCAATATGAAAATGGCTGCTCAGGACTCCCACACCAAGCTGCTGCAAGCCTACTTTGTTAACTTCCTTCTAGAGGGCGAGTGTTTTCCACCAGCTCCTCCATTTAACATCACTTGTATTTCTGACGATTGAGAGAGGCAGAGATGTCTCGCGCTGCCTTCAGGCTCTAAATGGCTTTCTGTATCTTTATTTTCCTGCAACACTTCAAGGATCAGTTTTCTTCATGCCTCAGAGAAGTGGTATCTAAATCGTTTTAAACTGAAGCAGGGACAGAATAAGCTGTGCAAATCATTTTCTAGTAGAACCTTAATTACATCCTGCAGTGTCTCGTCCTCAGCAAACCACTAGCAATAAAAGTCTGCATTTCATTTGAGAACCGACAGGGCTGGGTTTTTCTGTTTTGTTTTCCCCAATTGACATATACATAATCTAGCCTGGGACTTTGTTCCACAGCATTTTTGTCAAAGGCACTAGAGAGTATGCCTGCAACTACTAAATCTTTCTCAGGTTCGCATTCAATTTGCAAGTTATACAACTGTACCTAAAGAAAGAGACGTTCTGTTTGCAGGAAGGTGTTTGCCAGATCCCCACTGGCAATGGCAAAAAGTGATTTATGATCAGTTTTAGTTAACGTGGTCTCTCAAACAGATTTTAAAAAGTCTTTACAGCCATGGCCTAACGCCAAGGCCTTTTCTATAGGAACATACTCAATTTTAGCTTGTGTTAGTGCCCCGTGACTCAAATGCAAAGGCAAATGGGTACAAATATTGAATACATCCTCCTGATGAGACAAAGGGCTTTTTACCTTCCAAATCTACCAGATCCTCCCATACTCCACCACTACAAATCTGTGCCTTCTCCAGTTTGTTGTTTGTGCAGGGGTGTTGGTGACTTTTAATTTTTGAGTTCATCCTTCTGTGCAGGAGTCCATTTTCTTAACTCCTCCAAGAAAAGTAGATTTGCCTGTTCCCATTTTTAGAGGTGCAAATAATAAGACTTAAATATATTCCTGGCCCTATGTTTATATGTGCACTTACATACACAGTTCACAATAAAGAGATGTCCCTCCTCCCTTTTGGGGCTGCTACACTGTTGCCAGAATGAAAAATTCTTTATCATGCTGTCATCACTGCCATGAGCACAGGCATCCCCTGGCACATACAAATTCCTCAAGGCATGAAACAAGCAACAACCAAAGTTCTTGCATCTTCTCTCAGGCACCAGATGTAGTTGGTTTGTGTTGCTCCCACAGCATGCACAAGTACTTAAACTTTGACTTAAACTTAAGCTTGAGCTGCAGATGCCTTGACCACTTTTTCTTGGATCCTCCATTGTTTCCATTGCCTTCACAAACCCTCAGGCTGGGCTGAGGGCTGGGTTACTGACTTCCTTCACTGTCAGACTTGGATAGGGTTTCGTCAAGACTGAACTCTGGGATCTCCTGCACTTGGTTTGCCCAGTCCAACTCAGCAGTTCTGCAGGCCCTGCAGAATCTTAGGTTGAGTCTTAGTTCATGACCCAGCCCTTAATGGGTGTCATATTCTGGTACTACGCTTTTCATGCAGTGCCCTAGCTGCTGTAACACTTTCATAATTAGCCTCATTTGCATAAAATAATTGAATATTCAATACCAAATATCCCCAAGCCAGGTACTGAAGATGTGGCCAGCTTTCCTGAATCCTGCCAGCCACAGTCCAACACCTCCACAGGTTTGTGTGTTACAGGACACAGCTCAGAGCCAAAGGGAAAAGAAGCTCCATAAGGAGCTCACCAACAGGAAACAATCTTGACTCTCTAGAAGTCATGTGGCTTCTTATGGGAAAGACTGAGTACAGCCCCAGAAGCCCTGGTAACGTCAATCACTGGTTTTGAGCCTCAGCAGCCCGTGTAGCTTCCTTCCTCCCTCCTCTGAGCTTTGAGATTACCTATGCCTTTTGCAGCAGCCTAGCCCCACTGACAATCAAGCGAGAAAGCTATACAAAGAGCCATACATCAGCTACCTCACAACTACTGGAAGCTTCATTTAGAATGTCTGGATATTTCTCCTTTTACTAGCACCACCTTTTCCAGCTGCACATAAACCTCCTCTAGTTGTCCATACTTCTGGAGAACTTCAGTGAAGGTAAGATGGCCATTTGTCATATGAAAAATTTGCCATTCTTTGAGGAATTCAAAAAACCTAGGAGTTCCGTTTAGAACAAAAGGATCTCCCAGAATTAAAGGAGAAAACCCCCGACTGGCATCCCTGCACAAGCAGACGGTAGCCATTAGAAAAGCCAGACCACAGCTTTGAGAGAAATGAAAGATCTTGAACGTATGTTTTTGTTACCTCAATCCTTTAACCAGATTAGAGAACCAAACTCTTTCCCAAGCACCCTTCTTCTAACCTATGTTGAATATGTAAAGCAAGGACACCAGTCTTACAGCCAAGTGATTTTTCACTCCAGGCACATGGAACATGATGAAAGTAACTTTGTGGGTGTTTGTGCTTGATTTGGCAGAGAAAAAAAATGAGGGAGGGACTGCATTTGAGGGAGGGTATCAAAGATCAGAGCCAGATGCTCTTGCACAGAGCTCTGGATTTGCAGGAAATTAAGAAGGCAGAGAAGGTGAGGCAAAGGCTGTGTTTGAAGTGAGAGTCAAGGGGTTCTGAAGCTTACAACCATCCAAGGTGCTTGGGGGGAAATACAGTGCATGCCAAAACCACACCACACTGGCCTGGGGTGCTTTCATTATACAAAGCCTGGGAGAGCAGAGGCTGTAAATGTAGCTTCAAAAGGAGCTTCATCTTAAAGTCTTAGCTCTCAGGGCCTATTAAACATTTATGCTGACTACCACTCCTACTCTTTGCCTCAGAGAAAGCACCCGAAATAACCTTTGCTACAGAGTGAACTACTACAGCTCTACCGGCTGTGTAGGGGACTAGCAGGGAACTGTGAGAAACAGTCAGAAACTGGTGTTGGAACAGCATGCTGATGTCTCTATTCAGCCAGACAGGAAAGAACCATGAAAATCTGGCCTGGAACCTGAGAGGGAAGACAGAAAACTGTGCAAGGAATAATGGGTGAATTAGCCATGTAGAGATGGCTAAGAGTGAGGGAGGCCATTGGAGGCAAATATAGATATATGTGAGTATTGGCAATTTGTGCTTCTACCTTACTTGAGGTTCACACTTTTGGGGGAATCTTCAGACCAGCCTCCAGTTTTGGATATATGAGTACTGCAGCTGTGAAAGAGACTGTAGAAGAAAAGGAAGAAAGCCGACCCTATGAAGAAATCAAAAGGAACACAGAAGGACCCTAGGAGAAGATGGAAAGAAAGGATTAATTCCCTCAATTTGCTAAAAATTCTTTGGCTGTGCAACAGCAGTTTAGGATGAGGCAGCCAGAAGTACTCAAAGTTTTCACTCTAGGAAGCTGTTACTACTAATAGCAGACCATACACCCAATGTTCAATTATTCCCTCATAGTTCACTCATATTGCCCAGTTACCCAGTTGGTGGACAACCCCAGCTGCACTCAGTAGAGGGTTACCCTAACACACTAGCAGCTTCCAAGTAGGTGTTCAGAAAGTTACTCAAAGTCATTAATTGCAATGGTTGTATACATAATCCTGCAGTCTTTGTACATACGAGCCCCTGCCCTACAGTCACACAACCCACAGTCGATACTGGCATTCACTTGTGGCTTTGCACAAACTGAGCAGACACTTCGTGCCCAGAGTTTATCAGCTCTTGCAGATTCAGCAGGACTTCCAGTCTATAGAGTTAATCAGTCCTCAGGAAACCTTCACACTCCTTCTCAGCACATGTTTTTCCTCTTTGGTTTGTCTTTGGTAACTATTTCTCCATCCAAAGCTATGGACACCTACAGGACCAATTCAGTTTGACACAAAAGAGTTCTTTATGACAAGTTGAGTTGGTGGCTTTTGGAGCTAATCACTCAGCCTTCACACTGTAGGTACAAATGTAATGTAAATATGGCTCCTTCTTCTTAATGAGCTGCCATAGCACCTCTTCCTGGAATCCAAAATGACCAAGCTGGATTTGGGCTAGGAAAGATGAAGGTTTGGTGTTGACATTTGAACACATAGACCCCACAAGAGGAGACAGGCCTTCCCACACTTAACTTAGGAAGAATATTGATCGGCTGGTCTGGACTTATGTTAGGATAGTGTCTGTTTAGTCCCATCCTTTCTTACCTACCTTAATTCAGCTGCTTATCAGCATGACTATTACACCCAGCAGCGGGTTAATGAGCTGTCTCCTGAAGGCTGACTCAAACACTAAGTGGAGGGTAGTTCTGGAGACTGGGTTCTTAGAAACCATTTTGTAAAAGAGAAGTTTCTATGCGTTACGTGGATGGCTCTCAACCACCAATTCTCAGTCCTGCTCGTTCCCTTCTTTCTTGCGGCCCGCATCCCTGAGGCTGCAGAGGAGTTTATACAAGTTGATCTAAATCTTTGTACCGTAACAATGAGATTCATGACTTAACTCTGCACGATCAAGTAGAATCAGGCCTTGGAGACAGCATGAGGTTGCACCAGGAGAAGGGGCCCGACAGGTTGGAAAAATGGCTTGATAAATTCAGGAGTCCAGTGAAGTTCCCCCTGCAAAAAAAAACAACCCGAAAGGAGCGAGCACCACCAGGCACACAAGATCTGTTTAAGGCTTGTGGGACTCCTGAGGGGCACACGAGCAGAGCCAGGAGGTTATTTGGAGAAACTGTCACAGATGCACACTCAGATCCGCTCTGGGGAGTGGACATTTTTGCAGCAAAGGCCCAGTCTACTGTAGGTACTCTCCCCATGCCACTGCCTTTATTTTCCTAAGCTACAAAAGCCGCCTGTGGTCACGACGTGGCCCCCCCGCGGGGGTGTCCCCCTCACGCAGCCCTTAAGCGGGGAGATACGACGCCGCCACTGAGCCGCCACAGGAACTACAGCTCCCATCGAGCGCCGCCATCTTTGTGCCGGGCGGGCGGCGAGCGCTGCCGCCATCTTTGCTTGGGGCTTCACCCGGGCAGGGGTCGCGCATGCGCAGTAGGCGGTACCAGCGGCGGCGACAATGGGGCGGGCGGCGGTGGCCCTGTGGGTTCTGGTGGTGGTCGTGTGGCGGATGGAGCTTGCCGCGGCAGGTGAGGGCCTCTTGAGGGTCCTTTGCGTCCCTCGGGCGTGAGGGGATTGCTGGGGGAAAGAGTGGGACGCGGCGTCGCGGCCGGCGGGCAGGGTCGTTTACTTGGGAGGGAGCCTGTGAGGACGCTGAAGGGGTCTCGCCGCCGCCGCCGCCTCTGCTGCTGCCTCCTCCTATTCCCCCTCCTTCTCTTCTTCCTCCTTCTCAGCCCGGTCGCGCAGTTCCCCCAGCATTCCCTGATGGTCCTCTGCGGCTCCTCACGGCTTCCCTTTCAGTCCGGGGACTGTCGCGGGGTGCCCGGGTTGATGTCCCTTGTCCGGTCCCCCTCAGCTGGGTGGCCTCTCTCCTTGGCCGTGGTGTGTTGCGGGACCTTGGTGCATTGGGGTTGCCGGTTGGGCCAGAAGAAATCCTCTTCAGCCCCCCGGTAGTGTAATGGATTCATCCCTTTGGCTTTTCCTTCCCGCCTGTTTTAGATGCCAAGTGGAAAATGATAACAGAGCAAATTAAGAAAGCTGTGGAAGTCTATGAGCCATGTGTAAAGGAGAATTGCAGCTGCCACCAAAGGTGAGAGACTGGTTCCCTTTTGGCTGCACAGGCCTCTGGCTGTGAGGGGGAATACTTTGCCAGCACTGATGGGTGGAAATTATCGGTAGAGTATTTGGGCTCTAAAGTATCACATCTGCAGCCTTCATAGGTCATGGTGCTTGCAAGAGGAGGTTATTAATTATTAGGAGGCTATTTATTATTATTTTCTTTTGGGCACCAAAGGAAAATTTTTTGCGATGAGAGCAATCAGCAATTGAATAATCTCCCCAGGGAGGTGTTGGACTTCCCAACATTGGACACTTTTAAGGTTCAGCTGGACAGGGTGTTTGGCCATCTTGTCATTGTGCTTTTGCCAAGAAAGTTTGGACCAGATGATCTTTGAGGCCCCTTCCAACCTGGTATTCTGATTGTGTGATTAATGGCACAATGTAAAACAGGTGGCCCTCCACACTTCCAATAGAGGGTGTGTCCACCTGCAAACTGATCACTCTCCTTGTTGTCCTCTGTGATTGAAGAACGTACACCATGTCAGCCTGTCAGTCACATAATAAACCCATACACAGTTCATGATATTTCTGTGTTAACAATCCAATTCTACACTGTCTTTCAGTGCAGTATTGCTTAGTAGTTTTTCTCGTGGACTTTTAAAATTGGAAGAAATCAAGTGTGTGCAAAATATTTTAAAATAGCTAAATTAAGGAAGTTTATTACAGAACACAGATTCATTTAGTGTGATGGTGTGTTGTGCTTTGCTCACTCCCTGTGCTCAGAAAGGGCTTCCAGTGGAAGAAGAGGGGAGAATTGGAGGAGCGCTCTTTCTAGAGACCTTAGCTTGCTGCTTGTGAGAATTGGAGTGGCAGTAGATATTTAACTACCTGATTTTCACATGACCAAAGTATGATCCAAGAGGAACTCATTCAGGAAGACACAAGTCCTGTTTACTTCTTTTATAACTGTGGACCATTATGCAAAATGCCAGCACTCTGTCTGATCTTCCTACAGTGATTTAGTGCAGAGAGCTAGAGATTTATACGTGGATGCAAGACCACTGTAGGCGGTACAAGGTAGACACAGCCAAAATAAACTTCCCTTCTGTTCCCTCTGGTAGAGCATGACTTCAGCATGGAGGATATTACAGGTGCGTAGGTCACCACTGTTATGTGGATAGAGACTGTAGGACTGGGTTTTTCTGGTATCTTTAAGCAATGTTTTTATTTGAAGGGCCAGAGGGCATACAGGGGAGAGCTGAAATATCCTTTTATCTTTAGGATTTGAAGGGCCAGAGGGCATACAGGGGAGAGCTGAAATATCCTTTTATCTTTAGGATTTGGGTTCCAAATGCAAAAACATAGATGCCCAACTTTAACTCTTCTATTTAAAAAATTCCAGATGTGCTCGTTTGTTTGGGGGGTGAGATGAGTGCTATATTGGCTTTTAGTATTAGTTGAGTCATATTGGGCAACTGTTTGTATGCTCTGGAGTTTTTGATCTTCATTGCTCTTGAAATACTGATGAGGAAAAGTCTCTTCTAGTTTAGCCTTCCAGTCTTTTTCCTGAGTTCCAATTCTGGTACAGCCTAAAGTAATCTCCTGATCTTTAAACATGCACTCCACCATCTCCTGCCTACCTTTGGGAAGAGCACCTTCCCAAGTGGCTCCAATCTCCAAACCTGCTTCAAAAGATGATAGGCAATAGTAAGATGAAGTTACAATTACTGTGGTTCTCCAAACCTAGTTTTCGCTGCAGTGGTAGTTCATCTAAGGATCGTTAAGGGGCACTGCTATAGAGACCGGCATTACAAAACAATCCAGGAAGATGATACAGCATCCATCCTGTGTAACACTTAAGAAACTCAGGCCATTTTGATAGCTGATTTGGAGGTATGTAAATACACTGCAGAAAGCTGAAAGCTAGCTACTTTTCCCCATATAACATATTCTACTTGTGTCTAGTTTTCTCTGACTCAGTGGCCAAGGACTGAAGGTCCTAACTTGTTTGTTACTTACTTTCAGTTGTCACTTAGGTTACAATGCCATAGATGTGCCATAAAACTGCAACTTTCTTACTGTTCTCAAGCTCATTACATTTGTGTCCTTGCCCAGATTACTTACCCTGGGGTCAACCCATCATTTCAGTGGCAACTCTTTATGTAGTTTAACTGTTTTCCACTGGATTACAAAGTAGCAGGAGGTTGGAGGGGACCTCTTGAGGTCATGAAGTCCAACACCATTGCTCAAGCAGGGTTGTCAGGACTGTGTCCAGTTGGGACTTGAATATCACAGAGAACAGAGCCTCCACCACCTCTTTGGGCAACCTGTGCCAGCGTTTGATCACCACACAGTGGTATCACCCCTACAGTTTTGTATTAAACCAAGACATTGATGCAGTATCTACCAAAAAGTGAGGAGGACATGGCTGTTACTTGCTGTCTTACAGTGTTTGTTAAGGCCTCCAAGGAGTTATATCTGAGGACCTTTAGACTAAATTCATATAAACTGCATCCTCCTTCTGCATTTTCTTACATACGCAAGGTTTACGTTTCCATACTGCAGATGACACCAAGCTGTGTGGTGTTGTTGATACACCTGAGGGACGGGATGTCATTCAAAGGGATCTGGACAGTCTGGTGAAGTGGGCTCAAGTAAACCTTATGAAGTTCAATGGGAGCAAGTGCAAGGTTCTGCACCTGGGCCGGAACAA
>JAOQGH010000001.1:96569156-96579511 GCA_025769975.1 Gallinago jamesoni | reverse complement strand
GGGGGTCGGACTAGATGGCCTTTGGAGGTCCCTTCCGGCCCAGATGATTCTATGATTCTATGATTCTATGATTCCTGGAGCTCACAGGTGCTGTGCAGGTGTCGCAGAACACGTGCTACATAGGCCTCTCCTCCTGGGCTGCCTTTTACTGCACACAGCATTATTTGGCAATGCTGCTCCTTGTGACTAGACTCTAGCCTTCTTTTTTTTAATGTTTAAATAGCATGACATTGTGTGATGAATTTGGTCTTGGTGTTGCCCGTTGTTCACAGAAGACGAGAGCATAAGCTTCACAACTCAAAGGTGAAGTGAACTGGAAGCTTTCACCTATAACCTGCTGGGGTACGTAAGGTGCTTTCTGGGAGAGTAGCTGGAGTTGTCCATGTTGATTTAGCCACAGTTCTGTGCTGGGCTTTCTGTTTGGGCAAACAGCACATAGCCAGAGTGAAGCCTGAGTAACAGCTTTGAGTCCATGAGTAACAGCTCTTCCAAGTGACTTAAAATCTGCATTATGCCACAGATAGCGGAGCTCTTGGAAGCTACACAGACCTTGTTTTATCTAGAAGCCTGCTCTATATACTGCAGTTATTTAATGCACAGTATCCTCCCTGTTGTATATAATAATGTCTGATTGTTTTGTTTCAGTGTCTGGAAGCAGGACCTGGCTCCTTTTCGAGGTGGCATTTCCAAGGAGATTATGTCGGATGTGGTGAGCCGGAAGCTTGGGACACATTACCAAATCATTAAGAACAAATTGTACCGTGAGAAGGACTGCATGTTCCCTGCAAGGTAAGAGCTGTGCAGAAGATCTCATCTCCCTAGCTGGGACACAGCAGTACTTCCAAATCTGCCAAGTTGAAAGCCACAGAGTACAGTGATAATCCAGAGGTCTGAATTCCTTAGCAGAGCGGGAGCCTAGAAATTTATATATGAGGTGTAAGTGTAGCGAAGTAAGTGTCATTGTTTCACTTCAGTGTACAAAGGGTTGGTTGGCTGTGGGATCCTAGAGAAAGCTGTAGATCAGGCTAGATACAGCATGATAGGTTACTTCATTGGTGTTTGTGCTGCGTTATGGCTTAGAGGCCGCTATAGGAAGTTCCCAGCCTGCACCATGGTAAGGCTCAAGCTCACCATCTCTTCTGCTCCTGCACAAAGAGAAAGGCCTGCAAGAGACTGAACGATTCTGCCTTCTCCTTCTAGCTCTTTGCATAATGTTGTTTCTCTACAGATGCAGTGGAGTCGAGCACTTCCTTCTGGGCATCATCAACCGCCTCCCTGACATGGAAATGGTGATCAATGTGCGAGACTACCCCCAGGTTCCTAAGTGGCTGAAACCCATTATCCCAGTCTTCTCCTTCAGTAAGGTGTGCCCACCTTTAAAAGTTGAGCATTTCTGAGACATGCGTGTCTTTATCCTGGGAACATGTTTTCGAGTGTGGTTCCCCACAGTTTTTCTGTGTGTTGAAATTGCTTGTTGTTTTTTGCTCTTTATGTTTCCTTTCACTTCCAGTTTTCTGGCAGACAGACTTGCAGATTTATTCAATAGAACAGTTTTTCCCTTCATTAGCTCCTCTTCCAGGTCCTCCTCTGTCACAGTGGAATGAATCACAGCTGGATGAGATATGTACCAGCATCTCTGTCATTTGCTACAATGCTTCTGTTAAAATTGTAGTCATAGTTTATCAGCATTATTAAGGATTTTTAATGATAAATCAGCTGTCTTACAGTTAATCTCATTTAATATTAATATTTTAGTCCTCTTTTTTGATACCAGAGATAAGCATTTCTTATATCTCTTCTGAAATATTGCTGTCTCCTGTGAACCCTTTTCCATTGGAATCCCTTATCCATCTGCAAACATGCACAGACACGTAGAAGTGCACACACTTGTAGAGATATTCAGTCTCTGCTGCTGTTCTCAGAATCAGGAAGTCTCTTGGATGTTTTCCTACCTCTCCCAGTGTTAAACCTGACTGTAGCGTAGTGTCTCTTCCTTTCCAACAAAATATCGTTAACACCTCAAGCTTCAACTAATCTTGCTTTGCCTTCATGTATACTCAATATACCCAAACCCTGGACTTCTGCTACCTAACTCATGAGCCTGTCCTTGGCTGAGGCCCAGCAGACAGTTAGATGCAAAAAGAAGCAATAAACCATTTGCTTTTGCCAATTCAAGCCCTATTCTGTTACTGCTCACTTGTAGCGTCTTACTCTGAACCCAAGTCTTCAGCTCATGCAGTTTGAACCATAATATGATCCATGACTGTTGCCTAGTCCACAGCCATCTTAAAGCTCCCTCTAGAATTTCAGTACAGCATTGCAAGTACTGTCACTTAATAACCATGTTTGCTGCCAGATATAGTAGTAAAGCCAGCTGTCTTGCCCCTTGACCATTGCAGACCCTTAACTCTAGCCAGCAGAGCCCAAACTGATGCAGAGCAGGTCACAGGAGTTAAATTTTTGCAGCCATATTCATCATCTTGCCCCTGGGTGCCTTGTAGGATCCCACAAGGAACTGAATTGTACAGTACCATTGTCCAATACCTCAACTGTAACCTCAGTCCTATCCTTAAGTGAAACCCAGTGACACAGGCACAGCTCACATTTAACTAGCTGGTGTTTAGAAGGCTCCAGGATGGTGGTCCAGGGGGCTTTCTAAGACTGAGAGCGTAAGGGATTGCAGGATTGTCGTATTCTGCATCTCAGAAGGCCAACCCTGGGGTGGTGGTAGAGCTGTCATGGTTTGGTATCAATGCCTGTTTTTAGCAAGACTGAGAAGGAACAGATCATAGAAGTATACACTTATTTAAGTTGGAAGGTATCTCAGGAGGTCACCCAGTCCAGCACCTCACTCAGAGAAGGACTGACTAGAACAGGGTGCTCCAGGCTGTGTCCTTTGCAGTTCTGAGCACCCCTGAGGACGTGGCGTCCACAGCCAGCATTTGACCTTTTTCAGAATGAAAACATATTTCCCAGTATCTGACTGGAATTTCCTTTCTTGTAATCAAAGCCTGTTGCCTCTCATTCTGTCTCTGTGCTTCTCAAAAGAGTCTGCCTCCATCTTCTCTGAACTCTTCCATTAGGTAGTAGATGACAGCATTTAGATTTCTCCAAGCCTCTTCTTCCTGTGCATGAGGAAACCCATTCTTCAGCCCCTGTTTATATGCCATGTGCACTAGCCTCCTAACTACCTTGGTGGCCTTGGACTCTCTCCAGTATCTCCAGCTGACAGAGGGATAATTGTATAGAAAGTTTATTATTAGTGCAAGGAAGTGGCCTATAGTCTGGTTTCATGAAAGGATTCAATCTTACTTAAGTGTTGGTCTTCTCTGTGATTAACTGAGGAATTAAGCATCCAAATAGGAATGAGGAACTGAAATTCTTACGTTCTTACATGACTTGGGTGTTTGTTAAAGTGAATTGTTAAGTGATCTCTAGGAAGGCTGGGATGAACCAAAATGTTGGAAACCTAAATGTCAAAGTGCCTCTGTCTCTGAGGAGATAATAATATCTCTTCACTTATGACTAGTAGAAAATATTGTAGCTAGCACAAGCCTTTAGAAGGGTGAGTGGAGCTCAGGTCTTCCACTCTTTACTAATCAACTCTGTCATGGGTCTCTTTTTTATTATTTTCTAACATGAAAGTCCCATCATGCAGCAAGACATAGCCTTTTTTTCCATCATTGAAATACTTTAGTATTGGGTTGTCTTCGTATGAAACCCAGCAGTGCTGAGGTGACAGCAGAGCTCTCATGGCTGCTTGTGCAACAGTAACAGAGAAAGCTGACAGAACTCCTAGAAGGGATGTTCCTTACATGTGGGTTCAGTCAGTAAACCAAAGTAGATACCACTCTTGTTCTTACATTACTCTCCTTTTTCTTAAGACACCTGAATACAATGATATCATGTATCCTGCCTGGACATTTTGGGAAGGAGGACCAGCTGTTTGGCCAATTTACCCTACAGGTTTAGGGCGCTGGGACCTCATGAGAGAGGACCTCAGAAGGTATGTTTTGGAAATGGTTATGTAGAGGGGGAGGTTTAATGGAAGGCAAACTCACAATAAAAGCCACCTAGCACTGGTCAGCATTAGGGCAAAGTTGAAGTCAAAGACCATAGGACTGTTGGCCTGTGATCTGTCCTGGTACCTCTCATTATCTACATACAGCCTAACTGCTCTATAAGAATTCTCCTTGGAAACCTCAGGTGATGTAACTAGAAGTTATAATTAGCTTCTCTGTTTCCAGCATTTTAGTAAGTAATGCAGAGGACAAAGTATACACATTCTTCATGCTCTCAGGGCCAGATAACTATCATTTTTGCTGGGACAGGGTTTGTCAATAAAGCAGCAGTTATCTTTTGCCTGCAGAAATCTCCCTTCACACATGGAAATATTTTCCTCTGTTTCCAAGTACTTCTCTAAGAGCTGTGGTTTTTTCACTGCAGGGATGATCCAGGATGTTTGTATAAGCTTCTGGAAGGGTAAAAAAAAAAATCCTTCTTTAGATCTGCTTTTACTTGGGTATTGAGCAATAGAGAAACCTGGAATCATTCCCAAGAATCAAGAATCAGTACTGGGCTGAGAGGAAGGCAGAAGATGTTTCTGACTGGAAGTCTTCTTTTGGCAGGATCTTTGACTATTAGCAGAATAAGGGGCTGTTTCCCATGGAGAGTGACAAACAAAATATGCAACAGTGAGTGAACGTAGAAACATAATAAGAAAGAAAACACCTTGGTGTCAGTCATTTAGCATCAGAACGTGAGGCTGAATGTATCCCTCTTTAAAATCTGAAGATCTAAGGGACTAATCATAGCAGAAACCTAATGTGATATGTCCAAAGCATTTACTTATCTTTGCTTTCCCAGTGAAGCCCACTTGTGTCACTGGTGTGCAGGCGAGTGCAAAGATTGACCTGTGCAGATCAGTTTAGGGATCAGGACCTACATGTCAAGCCAGGTGCAACAAGAAAAGTACAACAAAGTTCCCCAGAGGGAGGGAGGGAGGGAGGTGACTGCACCTCCCTCTGCAGAAATAAAACACATTAACAGCTATTTTGAAAGATTTGCTTAGATTTAAAATGAAAGTTATTTGGGAAAACAATGCACTCCTGTGCTTTTAAATGCCAAACACCAGGCAGGCTTTTTTGTTGCTGTTGTCTGATTTAGTTTTTTTCTGAATGGGAAATGACAGTGATTAGAAACTCTATTCTGCACTATCCATATTCACTTAAGTACAGAAAAATAAAGCAACAGTGCAAAAAGTGGATTCAAATTTTAGGTAAATTTTAATACCTTAAAGGTTTGGTGAAGTAGTTGTGTGTAATTCATTGTTTTGACTGAAAGGTATTCTGAAAAGTAGCCTATATCATGTTCCCTTAAATACAATATTCACAGGAAAAGCTGTTTCATTGGACCTGAGAATTTTTTCTGCTATAATGAAGAAAGTGATTTTCATCAAAAATGAAGAATAATGAAAAAAGAGATCATGCTGTGAAAACTGATGAGAGTACTATTTCATGATTTTATTAAATCATTTATTTCCATGTATAAACAATATTTTCAGATCTGCAGAAAAATGGCCATGGATGAAAAAAATCTCTAAAGGATATTTCCGAGGATCCAGGTGAGCATATTTTCTTATGGTAGGAGATTCTACCAACATGTGCCGTGACAGCTGTCTGTATGTGGAAGTTTCTTCATCTCCAAGACCTAAATAAGTATAACCAAGAAGGTATTTTTTTAAAAGTAAGGAAAGTGGTACATTTTTGTACAGCAATGTTTCACCATTAGTGATTCTCCATGAGAATTGCCATTTGCAACTAGTTTATTATAATAGTTTAATATTGGAAACAGAAGTTGTGATGGATTTGCTACCTTATTTCTTAATGAGTAGAACTGTCACACTGGGAACCAGCTTGTTTTGTTCTGTGAAGGGAACTGCAGGTGCCTGATACAAATCTAAAGATTTTATATTGATGTGCATGCTTCCTGTCAGTGTGAATACTTGCTGCAGCATGCAAGTGCTCGACAGTGAATCAACAAGAATTTTTTATTAAGTTACCTCATCAGTGGGAGATAAGAGAGTGGATTGGTTTTGCCCTCTTTCCAGGGACAGTTTGAAAGCAGTGTTAGGCCCTACTCCTTTTTGTTCCTCCAACGTTTCGCTCCTCCTCCGTACCCAATAGGAAGGGATATGATGCCTTACTAGGTAGGCTCAGGAGATAATGGAGAAGTGAGTCTCAGGGATGTTGTAACTTTGTTTATCAGTAGTGTTTTAAATTAGTGTCAGAGGGATCAAGTGCTGAAGATGCTTAGCATCTCAAAGAGCTTTCTGACTTAGAAGGGAGTTAAAGTATTTGGCACCCTGAAGGAAACATCTCTGCTGATTTGTCCTGGGAATTGCCTAAATAATACTATTGAATATTTGGTAAGTGAAATAAAGAAACAGGGCCTTAAATCATTTTGGTACACATTAACATTCTTTTCTACTAATACACCCTTGAACAGAAATACACTGTATGGTAGGCATTTAATGCTTTTGAGGTGCATAAGGAGGTCAGCCTCATAAAGAGGCAGAGTTTTGAGTCCTGTGGTTTGTTAGCTGTGTTGGGTGAGGTGGATTGGCAATGACTGATACTTTTTCTTTTGCAGAACGAGCCCTGAGAGAGATCCCCTCATTCTACTGTCCCGAGAAGACCCAGAACTTGTTGATGCTGAGTACACTAAAAACCAGGCTTGGAAATCTGAGAAGGTGTGTGGGTGTTGTCTTGTCTCCTGAGTGTGAAGGCCAGAAAGGATAGCATTGCAAGAATGGCTTTGATGATTGAGAAGTATCTTGGAGAGTTGTGGGTGATCCTCTGGGGTAGGGGAGGCTTGTAGTTCCTTTGATGGCCACAGCTGACAGATGAAAGGAAGGAGTCTCCAGAGCCTGGCAGGACAAACATTTTTCTTCCATCTACGTTTTTTGTTCAAGGAAACCAGCACACATAAGAAAATGAATTGATGCCAATCCCCTCCTCTTCCATTACTACCGAAGTAGCCAACTTTTCTCCTTCTCGCTCTGAGCTGCCTGTGTGGTGTTGTCAGTCTTTTTAAACCTTTTTCTATCATCTCCATAGCTTGGTCTTGTTCTCGGTAACTTTCTGATAACTGTTGCTGATAACTTTTTAGTTCCATACTTAGTCTACAGTCCAGCTCTCTCCAGACAGTCTTGGCTAATCCAGTTATGCTTGGCTTCACGTAGTTCATTGTCCCAAGCTGTTTTCCACTCTGTAGCTGCCAACTGAACATTATCATTTAATGTGTTTGTGCTGGCATTTGCTTACAGGCAGTGTGTAATTTACTGATTTATTTTGTTCTTGTTTGAGGGGCTGGGAGTTCTTCATAATACTTCTAAAAGCCCACCAGAGAAGGTTTTCTCAGAAGTGGGAATGGAGGGTTTTGAGACTTCAGCTTTGTTTCTAGCTGAGAAGGAAAACAAATATTAAATCGCTATATAAAACTTCTTGATTATTTTTTTTTTAATTCTCTTTATTTTAAGGACACCTTAGGGAAGCCTCCTGCAAAGGAAATTCCACTGGTTGATCACTGCAAATACAAGTAAGAGTTTTGATTATTAAAGCTGTTCAAGGGCTGAGGGTTATTTCTTTCCTTGCACGGTGCAAGGTCTTATTTTATTTTAAGACCTGATTCCAGCAACGAGCTCCATGCAGACTGGAAAGCTTGAGAACAGACATAAGGCGGTTGAAAATTTGGGAGCTTAGCATGGCCTCTTTCAGCATCAGACTACCCCTGTTATGTCAGGAGAAATAAAGAGCTTTGGGGGAAGTAAAGGTCTTAGATTACTAATAAACATATAAATTGAAAATTATATTTTATTTTCTTAATCATAAAAGTTTTCTATCAATTTTTCTTTATATTCCTGTACCAAGCTGTGCATTCAAAATTAGTTTTTCGGTGCGACAGTGATAGCATTACTGTCTTCAAAGACAGACAGAAGTAAGGAATCGTGTCTTCATATGCATACTGGGGCGAGTGTTGCCACTGGATGTAAGTAGTAAGAGAGTGAACCTGAAATACAATGGAGCAGATACAGTATTGATTGATAAATTGTATGTTGTTTGGGAGAATGTGGTTTTGATTTACAAAAGATTTTATCTTTTAACTAGTTCGGGGCTGGTTTTTTCTTGTGGATATTTGTATAGAAATATAAACTCTTAGTGTGTATGCAGTTGTATGATGTTTTTGCTTTCTGTTTTACTTTAAAATTACCTAGTTATGATTCTACCAGCTAGAATCTACTGATATAAGAACTCTTTCATTTGGCTCAATCTGTGTTTTTCTGCAAATGTGATTGACTTTTCTCATTTTATATTTCACTAAACTGTTGCCCAGATTTCTACTTTCTGTTACACATAGATTTTCTAACACCTCATGTCTCTTAAACCCCTTGTACAGTATGGACTGAGATGTTGTCACACATTTTTGTCATAGCCCAGGTTCTGGTAGGGTCAACATGAACTTCTCACTGCTTCCTTCAGTGTAGGTGCTATGGCAGGCTGGATGAGAGCAACCCTCGGTGACTTGGCTGAGGTCACGGATGGTGGTAGATGTGTCTGGAATTGAACAGAGACATTTTCTCTCTTCCAGCCCATTGTTCTTGCTACATCTCTACATGTATTTCCTCAGTTTCTAATATGATGAGCTCCTTGTCCCTGCCTTGAGCTCCTAGGTAATACAAAGAATGCAAAATTAATTTCAGATTTACTCCTTGTTGTTTACTGCTGAACTAAATTTAGCTATAATTCCCACCTCAGCCCAAATATATATAATATATAATCCCCATCTCACCCAAAATAGCTTCATTAAAGGAAGAAGTCCCTTCCCCCAGCCTAAAATGTTTGACTTCAAAGATTAGTTATATGTACTGAGGGGTTATACCCACAGGAAAAACAGCTTTCCATATAATTGGAGAAATGTGGGTTTAAAAAGCAAGCAAGTAAGCAAACAAACATCCCTCTGAGATACAGTTTGCTAAGAGAAATCCTCCCCCAGTCAAGTCTGCTTTACTAACTTGGCAGAAAATAGTGAAAACAAAATTGTGGATTCTTTGTTATCTGCAAAGTCCATCTGTTGTGCGCTAGCCTGTTTAACCTCCTAGGGTTTCATTCCCAAGTTAATATGAAACAATTAGATTCAGATTAAAGCAGAATCCCAGAGAAAAAAAAAACCAAACCAAAACCCCAACTGAGTTAGATGTGGCAAAGTAGAACAACGAACAAAAAAGCTCACTGCAAGACAACAGAGAATCGGGGAAAAATCTCTTTGTGGGAACAGAGTCTGTGAAGTGAGGAGTCCCAGGATCATCATCCATGTTGTCACCTTCTATGCCTTGGTGGCAGTTGTCCATGAGGCCTCTTTTGGTTTGTTGTGGGCAGGTGTCTTTATCAGAAGTCAAGCAGTACGCCTTGATTTTTAACCTCAGTTCTGCCGGGCAGCAGAAACTCGCCTACCATGTCCTTAGCTTAGCTCACCTGTCCTGTGAGGAGCTTCAAATCAATGTGTTCCCCTTGTTTCAGCGACAGGTGCTTGGCTCAGTGTGAGGGAGACCCCCCGCAGTCCCTGCCTGTGAGGAAGGTGGCTGCTACTTGGAGCCCAGTTTCTTAGTGTGTTTTCTCACAAAATGCCAGGTGTAATCAGGACCCTCTCTTTGCTTCTCCTTTTAAAGGTATCTGTTTAATTTCCGGGGAGTGGCGGCCAGTTTCCGGTTGAAACACCTTTTCTTATGTGGTTCACTCGTCTTTCATGTTGGAGAAGAGTGGCTGGAGTTCTTCTACCCCCAGCTGAAGCCTTGGGTCCACTACATCCCAGTCCAATCAGACCTCTCTGACGTCAGGTGTGATACCTCAAGTGTGCTCAGCGGAGCATTGTATGCCATGGAAAACACTGCTGTATTTGGGAAGGCAGTTTGGTTTGTGTTACGCTAAGGAGGGCCTCCACTCCTAGGCTTGGGGAAGAAAGGCTTGGGGAGGTCATGTTCTTTTCTCTTCGTTACTGTCCCCAAAACTTTGGCTCTTATTACTCAGAGAGTCATTTCACCAGGGTGTGGAGGGCTGTCACCCTCACTGAAAGCATCAGGCACAAGGCACTTAAATTTGCAGCAGGGATGAGGGGAAGAGGAATCTATTGGTGGACCAAAAATGTGTTAGCTCCTAGATTTCAGCATGCTGTCCAGAACAAATCAAGAACAACTGAGAAGGGCAGTTTTTTTCTGTGCTCTTAGCCTGTTCAGAACCCTGGTTGGGAGAGTCCCGTGGGAGGTAGTCCTGAGAGACAAAGGAGCCCAGGAAGGCTGG
>JAOQGH010000001.1:96538883-96569056 GCA_025769975.1 Gallinago jamesoni | reverse complement strand
TTATGTGGTTGGACTCGATGATCTCAAAGGTCCCTTCCAACCACTAAGATTCTGTGATTCTGTGATTCTGTGAAAATGAGAAGCGCTTGTCTCTTGCTCACTTGTAGATCTGTAATCTTGTTCTCTGAAATAGTTTAGCTAAGGGACAGTGTTCACCACTGAATTAGTTGTTTCATAGATTTTTTTTTTTTTCTTCATTTTAGGGAGCTGTTGCAATTTGTAAAGGAAAATGATGCCATAGCACAAGAAATTTCAGAGAGGTAAGTTGTGAGTCCTTCTGGCTATCAGGGACTCTTCTTCCAAAGCCTTTTCTTATGCAGCTTTTGAAGGGATTACCTATCAAAGACAACCTAGGATTGATAGGACACGGTATAACTGATCTTCTGCAGTAACAGCAGGAGGGTTGGGAAACTTGTACCAAGCTCGGGGAGCCAGAGAATAAGATTATATGCTCAGGTCTTTGGTTCAGACGTGACCCATGTCAGGAACCCCCCTGAAAGCTATCAGAAGTTGGGAGCTTTCGTCTCGGTATGAGGTGAGTTGGCCCCTGGGAACTGTGTCTGTATTATAAGCGTTACATATCCAGGCTGGCAGCAACTGGCTTCTGAAGCAGCATGCATCGGTGCTGCTCAGCCTGGGTCTGATACGTGAAATCTGATGTTTATTATCCCAGATAACAAATACCATCTTGAGGATAACAAAAGCACTGCAACTGTCAGAGCTGAGCGTGAATGAGAATTGTGAAATTAAAATAGACGGTACAGAGCAGTGTGTGTTGTTTCTCATTTGAAGCACAGAAGAGTGAAAGTTGATATACATATAAAACAAAACCAAAAACTCTTGTAGGAACTAGAAATTGATTCTGACTGTGCCTTGTGTGTCTCTAGGGGACGCCAATTCATCACTGAGCACTTGCAGATGGAGGATGTCTCTTGCTACTGGGAGCACCTGCTGTCTGAATATTCCCAAGCCTTGACTTACAAAGTGAAAAGGAAGAAGAGCTACAGCGAGATCACTTCTGAACGGCTGAAAACAGAACTGTAGAAACTTCTCTGTTTTTCCTTTCAGCTCAAACTGATCTCGGTGGAAATCTGAAGATCAGTGTATCTTCTTTCTTGTTCTCTCAGACTTTTTATCCTTTCTGCTAGAACTACAGAGAACAGCAATAGGGTACCTTTGAAATGGCCCTGTACAGTGGGAGCTGGTTATAGCGTCACCCTGAGAACGTTAAGTAGAATGTTGGATTACGTTTATTTAATGGGGTGGTTATGCTCCTGTCTGGAAGAGGGTTGTTAGCATTTGGGCCTTAGTTACTACCTGTCTCGGAATGATCCTAAATCCCATGTGGGCAATGAGAAGACTTAATGTTACCGGACTTTTTACCAAGTCCTCTCTACTCATGGGCAAGGTACACTCAGGTGGGAAATACATGCCCCTTTTTTTGGCAAATGGTCAATGTTTTCTCACCTATGCGACAGCGCTTGGGATATTAGGTGTTGCCTGACAGAAGCAGGTACTGGGATTTTGGTATCTTTTTTTAGGTAGCTTAGAGATTAATTTTCTGATGATTCTGTCAGGTTTTTAAAGAGGTTAATGATAAGGCTTTGATATACCACTGAAAGGACAAATGATCCTTGCACAGTTAAACTACCTACCTCATAGAGGAGTGGCTGGAGATGATGATGATGGTGCCACAGTGCCAAGCCAGAGCAGCAGACACTTGAGCAGTTGGCAACTGATCTAAAGATAGTTCATCCTCCAGCAGATGAGCTGGGTGCCTGCACAGCCACGCAGAACTGAGCCCCTGTTAACAAGCTGTTCCTGGTCGGCTGGCCAAATACCCTTAAGAACCCAGGGAAAGTATACGCAGAGGTAGAGTCAGCTCTTTTTTATTCCCAGATGTTCACAGGTTCTGTGCTCTGATCCTCTTCTGTAATCTTTCTAGGGTTGTTTTTTGGGTCTGGGGTTTTTTGTTGATTTTTTTTTAAGGCAGGTAACATGTCTGCTCACTTCAATATTTGCTTTTTTTTCCCACTGCTGTTACACTCCTTTTATCACATCTTTCAGTCTGGTTGAAGGAATGTCTTCAGCTGCACAACGGCAGCTACTCAGCACATTACTCGTTTTGGGTTCAGTCACAGGTGGCTTGTTCTCACTGTATTTATGCCCATTACAGGCTGCTCGGCCCAGAGGGAGTGTGATTTCCCAAACATTTTGTGTCCCCTGAGTTGGGAGTGGCCTGCTAGGAAGCAGCACCTTCCCAGGCATCCAGGCAGGTGCTTAATAGAGTGTGGGCAGCAGCGCAGGATCCCAGGGGAGCCATTGCCTCCGATGGGAACACCCTTAGAGTCATAGAATTGTCTAGGTTGGAAGAGACCTTTAAGATCATCTAAGTCCAACCATCAACCTAACTCTGATTTAAAAAAAAAAACCAAAACCAAACAAAAACAGAAAACAAACCATCACTAAACCATGTCACTAAGCTCCAAGTCAACCCATCTTTTGAACACCTCCAGGGATGGTGCCTCAACCATTTCCCTGGGCAGACCATTCCAATGCTTGATAACCCTTTCAGTGTAAACATTTTTCCTAATATCCAGTCTGAACTTTCCCTGGCGCAACTTGAGGCAATTTCCTCTTGTCCTATCACTTCTGACTTGGGAGAAGAGACCGACCTCCTCTTCTCAACACCCTGCTTTCAGGTAGTTGGAGAGAGAGAGAAGGTCTCCACTCAGTCTCCTTTTCTCTAGACTGAACAACCACAGCTCCCTCAGCCTCTCCTCATAAGACTTACGCTCCAGACCCTTCACCAGCTTCATTGCCCTTCTCTGGAGCTGCTCCGGCATCTCAATGTCTTTCTTGTGGTAGGGGACCCAAAACTGGACACAGCACTTGAGGGTGGGGCCTCACCAGGGCTGAGAACAGGGGGACGATCACCTCCCGAGTCCTACTCACCATGCTGTTGTGATGAGGCCAGGATGCTGTTGGCCTTCTTGGCCACCTGGCTACACTGCTGGCTCATGTTCAGCCGACAGTTGACCAACAACCCCAGGTCCTTTTCTGCCAGGCAGCTCTCCAGCCACTCTTTCCCAAGCCTGTAGCGCTGCATGGGGTTGTTGTCACCCAAGTGCACCCTTGTTGGTAAAGTGGCCTCAAGGTGTAGAAAGCAGCATGTTAATGGAAGAGAATATCCCCACCTGGACGCGTTCCTGTGTAACCTGCTCTAGGTGGACCTGCTTTGGCAGGGGGGTTGGACTAGATGATCTCCAGAGGTCTCTTCCAACTCCATATCATGCTGTGAGAACGCTAGCAAGAGCTCATGGCCTCCTCTGCAGTCAGGTTGGATGGGAGAAGAAGAAAACACTGCCAGGAGCAACAGAGCTAAGCTATGTTTGCAGAAGGGGGCCTGGCAGCACTGCCCAGCCCTGCCACCAGCAGGGGACAGCCAGACCTGGTCCCCAGGTGCCAGCTGCTGGTGCCTGTTGGGTGACCAGCGCCTGGGTGATCCTGGCCTGTGAGGGACAGCAAGCGAGGTGTTCAAATGGGCTGCTTTCTGAGGAAAAGGGCTGGGCACGAGTGGGAGGGGTTTTCTAAATTTTGTATTTTTAGTCAGTGGGGAGGCAGCACTCTGAGAAACTGAAACAGCTATGTATAGTATTTTTAAACTGTTTTTAATGAAATGCTTTTGGAATAAAAAAAAAAAAAAGAAGAAAGAAAATGAAGTTTTATTGGATGCCTTGTTGCTTACTTAAAACTGTGATAAAAGATGGGGAGAGCCCCCAGTTTTCGATCTGTCACAGAGCATTCTCCGTGTCCGGCGTGTCACAGAATCACAGAACGTCTCCCTTCCGCTCCGGGATGGCGGTCGGTGGCTGGAAACTTCCCCTGCTCAACGTCCTGCCTGACCGCGGGGACCTTTTCCCCGCGGCCCTGAGCTGCTCCCCGCCCGCCGACACCCGTGGCGGCGCCGCTGCCGGAGGGGGCAGCGCGGCCCGGGCCCTTCCGTGCCGTGCCCCGCCGGGAGGCAGGTGGCGCTGCCGCGCCCGCCGGGAGGGCCATGGCGGAGGGGATCGGGGCTGAGCCGCAGTTCGGCCGCCCGGCGCCGCCGCCGCAGACGGGCTGGGAGCGGCTCAGCGAGCTCTGGCGGCGAGAGTGAGCACCGGGCCGGGCTGGGGAGCGCCGGGCATGGGTCGGGCCCGCCGAGCCCGGCGCCCCAGCCCTGCCCTTCCCTTGCGTTCCCTTGCAGCGAGCGGCAGCGCTACCCGGAGGAGACGGTGAACATCATCAAAGCGGCCTTCACCGGGGGAGTGGTGGGCTGGGTGTACGGCGGGCTGCCGGCCTTCCAGCAGGCCCGCCGGGCCTTCATCGAGGGCAGCCAGGGAGACCTCTTCCAGAACCGCGCCGATGCGGTGGTACGACACCCCCAGGGGCCTGCGCCGGCCCGGCGGGGCCTCGCTGTGCGGGAAGGGGGTGACCCCGGGGCGGGAGCGGCCGGGGCTGGCGCCGGGGGAGCGGGGCGGGCGGCGGGACGGCCCCGGGCCTCGGGCAGGCCCCGGTGGGGCGGCTGGGGGCCGGCGGTCTGTGGTGGCGGCGGAACCCTGGGGAGGCCCGTAACTCCGGGGGGGGGGCGAGTGTTTCGGATGCCGTTTCGGGCAAAATAAGGCCAAAGTGGTTGCTGCGCCTGTGTAAATGGGGTGTGGGCGGCTGCTCCCTGTCCCCCGCGTCCTGCCTTGAAAGGAGCTGCCCTTAGTTACAGAAAAAGTTGGTAACGACGTTTCCCCTTCTGTTACATGGCTAATTAACAAGCTCTGAAAAGCCTCCTGGCTTTTAAACCTTAGCGTGTTGGCAAGCGACTTCCCTCCGTAGTGTCAGAGCGGTGTCGTCCTCTTATCTTGTTAATGTGAGTTGTTTTCAGACCATTTAGAATTAATTCAGCTTACTGCTTTCATCTCACAACGGAGAACGTTTGTGACCTTTTTTTTTTTAATAGACTTAGTTAAAATTTTGGGGGGTTTGCTGTTCAGTTAAAATGGATTGTTTAACCTGGATTATTAGGGGGAAAAAACCCCAAAAAACAACCCACAACCCAGACTTTAAAAATCTGCCTGATTTTATATCATTCACTAGAGCGGCCTGTGAAGCGTGGGTGCCCGCCCGGCTGCGCTCTATCCTCCTGACTCTCGTGTGTATCTGCACCCGGGCTGAGCACATACACCCCAGGCACTGGAAAAGAGAATTTATATTCTTTTATAGTATTAACCTGAAGATTTTTAATTTTCATGAAGCTTCTGTTTATCACATCTGCTTGTTGCCAAACTTGTCAGCACCAGTGCTAAACTGCAGAGCTTGGTGGCCTCTTAGCGTTTAAAGTGGGTGGTTACTGTTTACTTACTATGGTTATTATTTATTAACGGTTATTATTTATTAATACTTGCGAACCCATAGTAATGAGGAATTAGTTCCTAGTTTGTCCCCCTTCCTTCTCTGCTCCAGAGGGCTCTCCCCGTTCCCCCGGGAGTGCTTCAGCACCAGGATTAGCAAGACCAGTTGACATTACGAACTGGAATTAATTCCTGGTTTTCCTGTTGGTGGCTGGGGTACACGCGAGCGGCTGTTCCTCTGGAGACAACCAGCTTGATCCCGAAGGGTTGGGGCATCGTTCCCCGGTGACGCCAGCCCCGTGGCACGTCAGGAATACCCCGGGTGGCAGCAGGGGCTGGTGGTGCTGGCGAGGGGGAGCAGAGCTGTGTGATCTGTAACCCGTCTCCTCTCTTTACCCCCCAGCAATCTGCGCATCGGGCTGGTCTCAGGAGTTTCCTCCGCTACGGCTGGCGCTGGAGCTGGAGAGTCGCCGCTTTTGTGACAATATTCAAGTAAGCATTGCCCGGGGCAGGGCAGTGGTAGAAGAGCTGGATCACGCGGAAACACGAGTGTCAAGGAGCCCTTCGTGCCACCAGTGTGCTCCCTGAGAGACTGCTGGTGGCTGATTGAGGCTCAGGGTGTTGTGTTAACAGTGACTCTGATGAGATGTGAACGTGAAGAGGATCTAACCTTTTATAATTATCCCAGATTTCAAATCTTCTAATAAACCAACACAAAGACTAAAATAATCTTCCCTGTTCCTTACATTTAATCCATACTGTTACTGATGTGAATGTTGTTCTTCCTTCTACTTGGTGGCTTCTTTCTGCTTTTGCCTGATCTCTTTTTTTGTGTGTGTTTTTCCCTGGGAGGGTGTTACAGCATGTTGGCTGTTTCTGGAAGAGCTCTCTTTCCTTTCCTAATTTTTCTCATTTTTGTGATATCTCATTATTCCTACTTTGTACACACTGGCATTACTCACAATTCTTTGTTCTTGTCCTCAAATGCTTGCAGATGGTCATCTTGTTATTAAGCAGTTGCTGAACATCAGACCTACTAGTTGCATATATACCTCTTTAGGCCTTCAAATTTTTCCTACCCAGAGGTAGGAAAAACACAGAGGTAGCATTCCGCTTCCCTGATTCTCTCCGTTAGGCATGTGGGTGTATTTCTCACACTATAGCATCAAACTAGGCACGCTCTTCTGAATAAAGACCTTTTAAGGTAGGAATATGTCCTTCCCTAACATTCAAAATGGTAAATTTATGTGTAGTCCTAAACCCGCACTGACTGTATCAGCAGGTGTGTTGTGTTCTTTTCTGTTTAAACTCCCCCTTCTGCTTTTAAGATTAAGATACTGACTAGCATTGTTTTATATTTCCATCTCCCTAATTTTTCTCTTCCTTCCTTTCTGAACTTCTTCCTCGATCTCTCATGGTTTCCTTGGCTCCTTTTGGGTTAGCATCTGTTCTTAGGTTTAGTTGGTGTACTCTTTGCTTTCGCTCCTGGAGCTTTGGATTTCTGTAGGTTTTCCTGGGCTTGATGTGTAACCTCATCGTCTTCCACCAGGTGTCTCTCCCCTGCAGTCAGATCATTGCCCTTTTTCACTCTCCCTGCCTAAAGGGCTGCGAAAGGAATTGGCCTCTCCCCGTTAATTGTTTCTGCAAAGCCCAAGTTGAAGATTTTGTCTGTGCAAATTTTGAGTTTTGCCATTTAAAAGCAAGTTGTTTAGTTTTACCCTGGGCTGGAGCAAGGTTACGGCGCTGGGAAGGAGAGGAAGGTCGCTGCTGACTTGTGGTGCAGGAGGCTCACTAAAGTGCTGGAGAGGATGTGGCTGCTGAACTGAGAACAGAGAGCATTTTGGGGCTTAATTGACGTTTCTGGAGGAGATGGTGTACCCACCCTGGTGGGAAATCTCATGCCACAAGAGTGGGAGACCCTGCTGATGTCATGAGTGTGACTTAGCTCTAGGGGTGGGGACTGTCTGTCAGGCAAGATCTTCCCAGCACACAGATTCAGCTTCTGGGTGTAAAGGTCCTACATCAGGACTGACTGACAGGACTTCTTCATTGCACAGTTCCTTTTGTCCTTGAATATACAATGGAAAAAAAAAAAAACTTGGTTAGAAAGAAAAAGAAGGAATATCCCAGATCCAGGCCAGGAATGCTAGTATTCTCCGGCCTCCGGATGTGCTGCTGCCTGCAGTAAAGTCACGGGAACCGCGGCACTTGTGGCTGGCACGTGTGTGCTCTGCTCAGGTGGGCAACAAGGCAGTTAGAGGCAACCTGAGGGTTTGCTTAATGAAATCCAGCTTTATTTCTGGGCTGTGTTTTGCTACCTGTCTTTTTCCATGTGCAACTGCTGACTCCTTCTCTGCCTTACCTCTGCAGCACGGTGAGCACCGGTCTGTCTGTGTACCGCAATGAAACCACCATTGGTAATTTTGCTTCAGCAGGAGGTAAGGCAGCTGCATCTTTCTGTACTTTTCCTTTTTTGAGCAAGGGTCGTAAATGGAGAAGCATAAGCAGAAATTCGTATCTCTTGGATTTGAGCGGGTCTCTAGATTGTGTGCTCCTGGGTTTTCTTTCCTGTTCCACTGGCTGCCACTGTGACTTTGCTCTGTTGTTGAACTGCTGCGTGCCTTTATTTGTAACAGAGAAATATCGAGGCACTCCTAAAACCATCGGAGAGTTTTGGGGTTTTCAGTTCACCTTCAAAATACTTGCAGGAGTTTTTTTGGGTGAAAAGTGCTTGTGTAGGGTGAAGGCAACACTTTGTGCATAACCTGCTCTCATAACCACCTACTTAGCAGGGAAAGCATTTCCCATTTCCACTCTCTATAACAGTTCAGTGGCTGTTTATAAACTACCCTTTTCATACTAGGTTTTACGTGTCTGTTTTTGGCAACAGGGCTCCGAGTAAGGGATCTGCTTTTTCAGTTTTACAGGCTTTATTGCCCTTGCAGTTGGCTGTGTGTTTTACTGATCTTTTCTGCCTTAGATGGCAGCTACTATTATTAGCTGCTGTTGAATAGAAAAAAGACATGTGGGGTGGGATCATGCTCCAGCCTGGAGAGAGCTCAGTTTAACTTCCATAGATACTTCTACTTCTTAGCATTTCTTGGAGAGTTTTCCTGAAGCAGAAGGAACTTTGTGAAATGTTTTAGTGCAGAAACCGTGGCATCTGTATGGTGAGGATCGTTCCTGCTGGCCATGGCACTTGGTTTCTGCTCTGTTAAAAGTAGATGTCAGCTCAGGGAGAGGAGAAATGCAGCAAAGCAGCTCCCTCCCTCTGTACGTGATGGCAGGTGGGGGGCCTGTTTGTGGTTTCAGTGAGTTTGAGGTTTCTTGGGTTTTTTTTTTTAGCCTTCACAGGAGCCCTTTTCAGAATGCACTTGGGCCTGCAGGGACTGGCAGGTGGCTTCGTGTTCGGAACAGCCTTTGGGTGAGTTGTGACTGCTGCCAATGAGTGATCGAGACACAGCTACTCCTTAAAGGTGTTTGTTAGATGGTGGCCTCGCGCCAAACCATGAGTCGTAGGTGGGGCTACAGAAGCTTCCCTTCCTCTCTTGCCTTGAGGGATTTTTTATACCTCTCTTGGGACCTCATGACAATGACTTTTCTTCCAACCTTTAAACTGGTTTGTTTTTTCTTCCGTAGAAGTTTTTCTGATTCCTCAGTGATAAGAACTCGGTGCTCTTGGTAGAGCATCTTACTTGTTATTTGCCTATTAGAGGAGACGCGAACTCCTGTTAAATGGGAAATTATGAGGATGGGTTATAGATACATCTCCTATCCCCTTTCCTTGGTGTGGTCACTGATAAGCCCAATGGTTGTGCACAGAACCATTGGACATCTGTTTTAAGGAACTGTGTTGTCTGTGGCTAAAGGCAGGAGTGCAAGACACCGCTTCTGGGCTCCTTTCTCGGCATCATCAGCAACTGCTTCTGTAGCAGCTCAGAATCTAGACGGCACAAGGGTTGTTGGATGTTGTGATGACACCTTCTGAAGAAAGGGGGGACCCTGGGAGCTGCCATCCCCCAGGTTAGGAATCTGTATAAAAAGCATTTTTTTACAAAATAGGCTCCATCAAAGCACAAAGGTGGAGCGGTAGCCATTAGGAATCGCTGAGGAAGAAGCTGCGTGGTTGGGCTGCACAATGTCTTGCAGTTGTGTATCTCCTGAAGCTCCCAGGGGCAGGGACGAGCTCCTGATTCTCTCTCTGGGGCTCTGTCCATCACGACAATGACCTCTTAACTCGGGAGAAGTCTGACTTTTCAAGCAGAGTTGGGATTTCTCCTCTAAGTACTGATGTGTGAATATCCTCACAAGGGAATTCAGCGATCCTGCCTGGACAAGAGAATGAGCTTTATAGGCGCTACTTAGTGCTGTCAGGATGGTGCCAGCTGTGGGCATGCCTGGAAGCAGCCTAGGGAGCTTTACCAGTGAAAACACAAGTATCCCTAGAGCTGGACAAAAGCAAACCAGGGGTGTGACTGTCTAAATTATAGGTCAGGTGATCTACAGGGGTTGTTTGGCCACCTTAAATCCTTCCACCCTTTTGCCCGGTGTGTGCCCATCAATGAGTAAATTCAAACAGTGAGTCAAGGCTAAAGACGGGCTGTGTTTGGCAGCTGCCAGTGGAATAGGGATACCTTAGTCTGTGGTGTGATGTGAGTATGGGGGAACGTTAGACTCCACCGATCTGGTGGCTGGCCCCCGTGTGCTCCTTCTGGTGATGCCAGCAAGTGTTTACTGTTGTGTGTCCCTTGGGTGACTGGTGACTTTTCTGCTTCCTCCTCTAGGATCCCTGCAGGGGGCCTCTTAATGCTTATGCAGAAGCTTGCCGGTGAGACCTTACAGGAGAAGAGAAATCGTGAGCGCAGGGAGCTGTATGAACGGAAGTTAGCAGAGTGGTAAGGAACAGCTCTGCCTGTTCGAGTCTTTCACTAGCAGTACAGAATCACAGAACGGTACGGGGTTGGAAGGGACCTCTGGAGATCATCTAGTCCAGTCCCTGTGCCAAAGCAAGTCCTCCTAGAGCAGGTTGTGCAGGAACTTGTCCAGGCAGGTTTTGAATGTCACCAGAGAAGGAGACTCCACCACCTCCCCGGGCAGCCTGTTCTGGTGCTCTGCCACCCTCAAAGTAAAGAAGTTCCTCCTCATGTTTAAATGGAACTTCCTATATTCAAGTTTGTGCCCATTTCCTCTTGTCCTGTCACTGGGCACCACTGAAAAAAGATTGGCCCCTTGCTCTTGACACCCACCCTTTAATTATTTATAGGTGTTGATCAGATTCCCCCCTCACCCTTCTCTTCTCCAGACTAAGACGATCCAAATCAAGTATCTCTTGGTCTGTGTGGTTCAAGCATTTAAGGAAACCGTGACACACTAGGTTTTCTTAAACCTTGGTTCTTCTGCTCTTCAGTTTTTGGTGTTTCACATACCAGTTTGAGAACTGCTGGTTTAGTCTTCCCAGCTACTTTTGTCACCCAGTGAGTACATCAGTTTTTCAATTTTGCAGTGGCTTAGAAGACAAGTGGGACAAGCGCATTAGTATTTCTTTGCCAAAATTGAGAGAGGCCAGAACTCTGGCTTTTTCTTCATTGTTGCCTTCTTTCCATCCCTGTTAAAGAGAGAAAAGGAGGAGGACAGCTGGAGGCTTTGGGAAGAAGGGGCTAGGACACTGGTCGCGTGACTTACTAAAACTCACAAATAGTGCCAGTTCTAGAAGAAGCTTTTCAAGATTTGGGATTCTGCAGTGATGCCTTTGACAGGAGGATACAGGCATAAAAGTACTTTGCACTCTCTCTTCTCTCCTTAGGCAATCCAGGCTCAGTGTGACGGAAGTCTTAGGCCAAATGGAAAGCGATGCCCAGGAAGGACTGGAGTCGGAGGGAGCAAGAGAGTCTAGGAGCTGCTGAGTCTTCCACAGATATCTGTTGTAAGCAGCTGCAAAGTGTTTTGGTTCTACTCATCTTCGATCAAGGGGTCACGGAAGTCTTCTGTGAACGCAGGTAGATCCTGTGCACTTGTGAAAAAGCATTTTGCTGAAATCATTGTTCAAGGATGCGTATCACTGCACAAGGGCTTGGAAGGGCCAAACCTGTTCCACCTGAGAAGGTGGAAATGCAGACTCTGCAGACCAGGAACTGTCATCTAGGTTTGGCAGGGGGTGAGAGCAGCCCCAGAGCCTCTTCTAGAACCCATTTCACATCTGAAAATGTGCAAACCACCAGTGATGTAGAAATATTCAAGGTAAATGAGGCTATATGAATAGTTTGGATGCTAAAGGTACCCTGATTTCAAAAGCTAATTAGCCTCTGGTGAAAGTTGCTCTTCAGACAGGGCCTGAAGAACTTGCTCTCGGAGCATGATACGGGCAGCACCAGAGTGAGGGCTTCTCCTCCTCTCAACATCCCCCTCCCACAGCTCGACTAGGCCTGGCTGGGACCAGTGCTGTTTTGCTGACAGGGATTTCTTCAGGCTTTTTGCAGAAAAAAAAAGACGACACTTGGTTCCTATGGTACTTGGGGTATTTTGCAGTTGATGTTGAGGAAGGGTGGAGGAGCTGGGAGTGACATGGAAATACCCTGGAAAGGACACATTTTAGGTTCCTCAATAGAAGTGTGGCTGAGGGGGCCACAGAAAGGATGACTTGTTTCTGGTGGTGATGGTGGAAGAATTGGTGCTGTGGACAGTTTAACAACAATAATTTCATGTGAAGGTTGGAAATTAGGGGATTACCTTTGGGGGAAATGTGGTTCAAGACACTCAATAAAGCCATTTAGCAGTGGAGATTGTGTCTGTAAGTTCTTTATGTTAGTTCAGTATGTACTTTATGTTAATACAGTATTTGCATTAGAGAAAAGTACTTGAGTGATATCCCATGAGAAGAGCTCTATCTAAGATCCCAGCAGCATGCAGTGAAGTCTGGTGGCAGCATCAGATGTTCCTCTGTCCGGGCAGTACCAAAGACAAGAGCTAGGAGAGTGCCAGCTCTGTTTATTATTTTGTGCCAGAGATCAACTGTGAAGGCACAGCTGTTACCTATGGGTAGGGTTGAAGTTAATGTTGTAACGGTCTCTACCCAGAAGGGCCAGGTGGTCCATAACCACTTCCCTCAAAGCAGGAGGTCAGAATTCTGGTCCCCTCTCTTTGTTTGGGCTCTTTTCCTATTAAATGGAATTACATCCAGGCAGGGGCTTTGGGTCTCCTTCCCACAAGAAAAGAGGAGTCAGTCTGTTCTGGCTGATTGCTTTCCTCTGGTACAGCTGATGACTGTTGATTGAAGTATGAACAGTCGATTCCACAGAGCGTATTCCACCCACCCAAAGCAGATTTTTGGCACAGTTTGCTTCCAAGAAGGAGGTGTGTTTTCTTGCTTCTGAAATGAGCATTTTGGTTTTTTAAACACCTCAGTGTAGTTCATTTTTTCATTGAAGAAATACGTGTGTTTCAGGGCTGTCATCAACCAGCTTTGGTTTTCCTTTTCTATGTGTAAGTGAAGGATCAGAATAAGCAGAGATATGGATATGTTTCTCCCCTTTCCTGTTTTAAACTCTGCATTCATTGGTGACAGTAGTGTTACTGTCCTCTCTGTCCTCCTGCTTGCACTTTTGCCATTGTGGTTACACAACAATGGTTTATCTTTTGTTTGTTTGTTTTCCCCCTCTTTTTTATTTTATTTATTTTTTGCTGTTACAGCCCCACACGATATCCCACAGACTTATCTGTACAGCAGTTCTGATGACATTTAGCCATGTCATTGCTCAGTCTTCCTCTATTCCTATTTTAGTGGTATTTGGTGCGATGCCTAAACAGTATGAATTTTCTGGTGTCTATGATCATTGATGCTGGGATATTCTTCAGTGGGAGAATAGGCAGAGCCAAAGTGTAGCAGCTGTGTGGATTTTCTCTCCATGGAAGGAAGGAAGGGCTGCTAGAGGTCCTTATGCTGTACGTTGGCAAGGGGAAGCAAAGACTTCCATCTACACTCAACTCAAGATCAGCAGCCATTTTTTGCTCTGTTTCCTGCTGCATTTAGGTCCCTGCACTTCCTCCTTTCTTGTCTTCAGTGTTCAAACAGGGAGTGAAGTGTTGGTTCAGAGCTTATTTTTTAAATGCAAGGGATTCTTCACACCTCCACGCTCTCCCTCCTCCCAGCAAAAGCACAACACTGAAGTTATGGGTCCTCTGCTTCCAGAGCAGGTAACACGAGTAGCAGGGATAGAGTGAGAACATCCTCAACTAGATTTTGCTTTTGCAGAGAACCTCCCTTTTTGGGAGGGAGAAGGAAGACCTGTTGCAAACTGAGTGTTGAATACCGTAGCTACATGGCTCGGTTAATCCCTGACGCTTTGACAGACATGAGATATGTGGAAGTTACAAGTTGGGTGCCTGAGTGCCATGTTGTCATTGCTGTAGAGCACACCAAACAGAGCTGTGTCTTGATGACAACTGTACCTGTTAAGCTTTGTCAACCAGCTGCATCACCTACCTCGATGCTACACAGCCTACGTTTTTTAGCAGCTGCAAAATGGTGGCTGGGGCTCAGTGAATAATTGAAAGCCTCTACCACTTCCCAGCATATAAAACAGACATCTGTTATTACTGAGGAAAGGAAACTGATTTTACCCTTTATTTTTGAATACAATTGCAGGAGAAACCCCGGGAAAAAATGTTATGTACAAAATACCCATGATAAACAGAGCAGGTCACCTGGTACAATGACCCAGATACTAAGCTGAAAAGGTCTCACAGAAACCATTTGTGTGCAATTCACTGAATACAGCATAAGGCAATAGAAAACATGATTCATAGTATAAATGCTTAAGGAAAAAATAAATCTAATACCTGCCCATCAAGAATATAAAAACAAACTGATGCTAAACATGTCTTGTTTCCTTTAGGAGGACTTAAAGTGTCACAGGAGTCTGTGGTGATGTAGAAAGGTTTGGCACAGTGCAAAAGGCAAACTCTTCTCCAGGATGCTGTGCAATCACCAGTCAGGAACAGAAGTAGAGCGTGGGACAGAGGGGAAAACATAGGTACAATTGTCAGAGCTGTGGTGTGGTTGGTAAGGTGGAAATGCATCATAGTTATAGCAGGGGAGGAAGCATAATATTGAAAATGAGCAAAGTGAATACAAAAATGGGGTGTTCAGCCTGCAAGAAGCCAGTGGTTTGTGCTGGAAAGAACAAACACAGACTGAAAGAAAAGGAAATGTGAAAAGTATGAGACACCGATCCCCATACACCAAATCCTGCAATAACATCAGGCTGCCTTTTGCTAAAACTGCTTTCCTTGTCACCTGTGTTCTGCTTGCAACCAGAATGCACAAGGGCAAAGAGTATTGTTTCCTTATCACCCACCTTACCTCCTTTTCTCTGTCAAAAAAACTCTCCACAAGAATGTTCTGAAGTTCCCATATCACTTCATACAATGGAAAAGCAGTAAAAAAGCTGATGGGGCAGCATGACTCTGCAGGAGCAGAAAGAGAGCAGTGCCTGTATTTTTCACTAGTGACTTGATCCCTTAGCCTCTCAGAGCTCAGTCCTCTATAAACTGCTTTTAGTGCTCCTATTTCATCCAGCAATTTCTCTCTCAATATGTTCCTGCTAAAAAAAAAAAAGGTGAAACGGATGAAATATTTCTTTGCTGTGTCCTAGCAAGATAAATGGCTCAAGCAACAAAACTTCCCTGGAAGAAGACAGAGTGGTGCTTTCTGGCTTCAGTCTGCCCCGCTAACCACCCATGGCCAGAGCTGTAGGGGACTGGGTGCACTTGCAGTGGGTCAGAGCAAAATTGATAAACAAACCTTTCAAACTCAGGGCAGGGCTGAGTTAGGTGAGTATGCAGAGCTGCTTAAGAAGCATGTTGGGGCTTGGGGCTTTCTCCTCTTTTCCCCTCAAAGTGAGAAGCCACTTTTTCCTACACAGTAGGCAAAAATATCACCCAGATCAGATCAGTCCTATCCAGTGTTAGCATCCTGTAGGGAACGTCCTTCAAGTCCTGGCTGGGCAGAGGAAACAGTGGCAGAAAGCAGCAGTCTTCAGCAGCAGGTAAATCCCTGCGTCACCGTGAGAGACTCGGAAGAATCTCCTACAGGTATTGAGCCCTCCCTAACAAGTATTCCTAGGCAAAGCTACAAACAAAAGCAGAGCTGTATTTACAAAGCAAGGCCCTGAGTTAGGTTTCATTAAAGTGGATATATGTGAGATAGATAGATAACCACTGAATGTTACAAATATTTAAATGGAGCTTTACAAGTGTGGGTAGGAAGGAATGCATATACAAGCTTTTGTGTGTGTGTGTGCAAAGGTGTGCACTCGCATGCACCGCCACCAGCGGGCTCTGCTGTGTCAGATGTGCTCCTGGGTGAGCGAGTAATTTAATGGAGGAGCTGTACCTCGGTACCTGGGTTGGCAAGGCCATCCTTTCAGGAGAGAAAGGTTATGAGAACTTCTGCCACTGCTGTAGATAAGCAATATTAGTTAGCTGTTAGGTGTGCCATCAGTATGTATCATTCCCTAAAAAGTCTTGTAGCACAGAATATGGGCATGAGGCATATAGTCCCACCTCAAGGTGCTTTTTCATGACAGGGGTGTGCATTATTGTCTCTCTAGGGGAGAAGGGACACGTATCTGTAATGGTCAAGTCCAAATCAAGTCCTCCAGTGCAGAGTAGTGACAGATATCCGTGTGAGGCTGAAGATAAAATAAGTTTTAGCTGCTCCCAGTTGTAACGTGGAGGCATGGCCTGCCATGACATTGTGTCAGGGTCTGGGGTCTCCCAAAAGCCAGCTCCACATTACTAAAGTGGTAGGTGGGTGTGGGCTACCAGAGAGGGCTCTGCAGGCCCCCTGATTTTCATAGAGACAGCATCAAAGCCAGAGGATCCCAAACTCTTGAACTGGTAGGCTGGAGCAGCACAATGCTGATGGTTTTCTTCTGCCCCCTTCCAGGAACATGGAGGGTCCTCCCAGCTGGAATTCCGGTTACCCTATTGTAATGAGACCACCCCACAGCTTCTGTGGCGTAGGTGTGGGTTTTGTATTCATTCACACGAGATTATGTTGTCAGTCTTCTTAAGCAGTTTTCTACTGCTGTCTCATCCCCTTTGAGAGAGTCAAGGGGTCCATGCAATAAGCATTGCTGTACAACAAACAGTGGCGAACTGCAGTGCGGAATACACAGGATAAGAAACCTGAGGGACACAAAGAAAAGATTTTTACTGATTTTTTCCTCCCCTTCTTCTTAATCCTAAATGCAAGCCACAATGTTGCAGAGCCGAGACAAAAACAGCAATCACTTGCGATAGCCCTCCACAAGAGGGCTCCTATTACAGTGAAGCCAGAGCTGTTCAGAGCCAGGCAGCTCAAGAGAGGCCCGACTCTGGGCTACCCACTGGCTCAAGGCCACTGTGAAAGGCTTTGGACCACACAGAGGTGCCATCCCTCTGCGATGCGAGAACGACTAATGAATGTGCTATTTAAGCAGCAACCGGGCATGGTTCAGCGCATCACACAGGTACGAGGTGACAGTCGGCCACTAAGGAAGCAATGATGTTGTCCCAGCTCACAGCTTCTATCCCTGTCCACAGCCAGCAGCCGTTCCAGGCACTGGAGTTGGCAAACACCAGCCACTTACACAAGAAGCCTGGCAAACATCTTTAACAAAAGAGGAATGTGGCAGAATGGATTTATTCAGTAGGTGAACTCCCTCCACTCCCATCCCAAAACTCCCCAGAATTCATGCTAACCAAGACTCTAGTATCTGTTCCAGATAGGGCCTTCCCCAGAGGAAAACATGAGTGGGTGGTCTAGTCTGGAAATGAGATGAGCGGACTGAATGACAGTTTCCCCTCCTATCCATCTCAAAAAAATGGTAAGCTTTTAGATTACTGCAATGCACAGCGTGACAATTTCATTACTTCTAGGACTCTACAGCTGTTACTCTATGGCATTACCCTGGCAATTCAGCATGCTGTGGCGAAAGCAGGAAACGCAGTCACCTGGATAATGATGTGAATAAGAACAGTTAGCTGCTAATCTTTCTTTAAGTCTCTTGACTTGAAAAATGTCTTTTTGGAGGACACAGCCCTGAACACAGCTGAGCTTTCCAGTCAAAATGAATATAATGCTTTGTAGTCATAAAACCATGGTGAGACTTTTCCCCAACCCATTCTTCACAACACCTCATTATTGAAAGTAACTCCTTTTGAAATATGAGTGTTTCCTTGGCAAGTCTTAGAAGGGAAACTTTTCCTTCGTTACTCCAGCTGCTGAAGGTAATGGAGGTATGTTAGAAGTGGACTGGCATTGCTAATCTAACTGGGAAAGCTGGAGTCATTCTCTCATCATTCACCTCTCCCTCACCACCACTTGATCATTCGTTTCTGTCATCAGTGATGTTCCTTTGCTTACGCATCAAACCAGGCACATGGATCACGCCATCTATGCAGGGCCCATTCCATGGAGAAAACTGCTTAGCAGCCCAGGAAATACATCCCCTGACATTTTTCACTAGATTCCTGCCTAGAAATTTGAAATAACCCAAACAAAGCAGTGCCCCATAAGCAACACAAGCATCATTCCTCTAGTTGCCTGACTGGGAAACACCATGTGTCTGAGATGGTAATAGGGCCCTGCTGCTTTTATTTAACCTAAAAGACAGCACCCACTCATATTAAAAGTCATACATGGTTTTGTGAGCTACCATCGCACAAGTATCTAACTGTATTTGAGAAGCTATTTTGCAAAAAGAAGAACAGTGAAGAAAACTACCTGCATGTGTGGTCTGGTCATACAGATGATGTTTCAGATGTCACTTTAGAGCTCATGGGTGTCTTTGTACATTCTTTCACACCCTCTTCCACTGAATCCTGTGGCTTACAACAGCGAGAACATACTGAAAAAGAAGATCCCTCATTAGTATTTGGAATTCCAGGAGACATTAAATTTCTGAATCCAAATGTCCTCTTCAATAAAGTAAAGTATACCTGAGAGTGGGGGGAGAGGAGAGAAGAAATTAAAGAAAAAGAAATCTTTTAGGTCTAGTTACTTCTATTTTTCCTTTGCAGGACTCATCCCTGCAATATATCTGAATACAGCTGGCCCATAGCCATAGTCTGATCTGATAGAAAGCTCTGTTAGATATAAATGTTTTCTAGATGGATTCATATAGATAAAACAGTTCTCATTAGTACAGTCTAGAACCTCAGTCTGGCACAAAGACAGGTTGCTACATGCTAATTTAACGTCTGAAAGGAAGTAATGGTAACAGTTGCATGGCACTAAATGCACTTTACCAAGTGAGTGAAAGAATGTCAGTGTTAGAACCAGCCAGCCAACTCTTTCAGTGCTTTAAAAGGAGTTCAGATTAAACAGGTCCCCTTAGTATCTCAGCATCTGTGGATGACTTCTGTTTTAACAATTCAAGCTGAATGTGTCTGTACTGTTACAGCAAATTGTACTTGCACTAACTTTACAACATGGACCCTAAGATATGCTTTAAGTGGTCTCTGATCTTGGTGTAATCTTGCTGCTTTATGTTAAATTAATTGAAGTGTCATTAAAAAAAAAATCTAGAGAGTGTGCATTCTTAAATTGCTGCAAAAATAAGCAAGTTAGGCTGTGAGCTTCTCAAAGCAGGGAGTTGTGACTCCCAACAAAGCATCTACGTGTCTTGGTCACCACCACAATCACACACCTGAGAACTCCTATTTCCATTTTGCTCTATATTTCTATTCTTCCCTCCCATGCTTCAGCTCTTCGAAGCATTGAAGCATGTCTTTTTGAGCTCGGAAACCACTCAGCATCAAGGCAGCTCTCGACTCAGCTTTCCATATACCAGCATAACAGAGGTACTCTCAGACATATTCTGAGTTCCCCCAATAGCTCTTGAAAGGTGACCTGTAGGTTACCAGCAGGAAGCACTCTGTGGACAGGTATTTCCCTTCCCAGACAGGTGGCAATGCACAGCAGTACCGAAATGTGACAACTGTACAAACTGGGAAGTTGGATCGAAACTCTACCTTCAGTTTCTTACAGAATATGCCTGGTCAGGAAAGTGACTGTACAAAATAGCACCACCTGACTCGGCAAATCTTCTCCCTGAGCATATTAGGAAAATAGGACTGAAAGGGACATTCCAGTTTATGCAGCTCTGTCCCATGCTGTTGCAGGTGAGCACATTCTACCTCATTGATATGCTTTCTACATCTACTTTGAAAGTAATTTGGTTTCTATATAAAAGGCTATCTCAGAATGCTCCAGAATCTTACTAATTTAATGGTAAGGAACCTTTTAATTTCCAGCCTATATTTGTTTAGAGCCAAACCTTCCAATTCCAGTTCATTTTCTCCTATAATTAGAAGTTCATTATCCATGCAGCTAACAGCACAGGCTGTGATCAGCTGTGATTTCTTCATTTCAACCTGCTTGCTGCTTTCCCATTGACATAGCCCCAGGGAAAAGCAGGGGAGAACCAGCACTGGTGTCATAGGGGCACATGAGTGGAAAATGAGGATGTGTGCAGGTGTAGCCAAGAGTCACTGCCTTCCAGAAGCTTCCTTTGTTTGTGATAAAGCACTAAAAAGAAAATTAGCCCAGCCTGATTCAGTGGTCACATTGGTTTTTGAAAAGCTGTGGTTGGTGAGGAAGAGAAAGGAAAAATAGTAATGCTACCTCCATACCTCTGATTTGGGAGTGAACTTGTCTGCAGTTGAAACAGAGGGAGCAGAAGACACAAGCATGACAAACTTACAAGTGTCACTAAGTGAACCGAATCCCTGCTGCCTAGCAAATAACCTTTTCCAACGGGGGATACCGCTCTGACTGTGATGGGCTAAGGCACTCAGACTGGTGGCTTCTGATTTAAGTCAGCTCAACACAGAGAGCTCTCAGTGTGGACTTCTTGTCTCCAGACTTCACTTCCCCAGTGACCTGACAGAACTTGATTGGGTGATATTTATAACGTGTTGCAAAGCCTGCTGTCTTTCTCCAGGACTGCTTTCAAAGCTGCTAACAGGGTGTGGATATCATATCTACTGATGCTGACTTTCAATACTGGCTGGATGTCTAGCTGCCTTTATAAATCCATTAGATGTCTACCCACGTCTTCAGAGGCTTTCTGGCTGTGTCATCTTAGATATGATTAGGAGCAACAGCTAACAGATGAGATTTTTTTTTGAGACACACACACAAAAAAAATCTGCTCAGCTGCCAGCTAACCCAAGATGCTTGAGATCCTCTTTGCCATTGAAAAACTCCCAGAGACATGTCTGGAGCTATTGACAGGGCACCTCACCTGTGCCATTTTTGGCCACACGAAGAAGACAAATCCATCTCTCCTGAATGGGGTTGTTCTAAAAGTTGGACATTGCTATGCTTAAGTCTTTTTTTGAGGCCCTAGCACTATATTTTTATTGGTAATTTTGGCTCTGTGACTTTTCTGAAGGATTGTCTAAGAAGGTTGTGTAGAGAGATCCCATTTTGAAACAGTCAGAGCTCAGCTGTATCTATCATTACCATGAAGATTCTTGGCATATTCAAGCTTCTTAATACATAAAAAATGTAATCTCTTCAATTTGTGAATTTCTTCAATTCTATATTCCTCTGATTTTGGAAATATTCTGATCTGCTGTCAAAATTCCCCATCACCCCTTCACTCTCAAACCTGAACCTTAGCTCTGCCTGCATACACAAAATGTAGGAAAGTCCTGAGATGGACTTAGATTTTGTGACAGTAGATGCTGCATTTAAAAAAAAAAAAAGGAAATGAGAAGATGGTACAAAAATACCTAGTGTGTCAGTATAGTTTCTATAAATGCATATTTGACATAGAAACTCCATAAGCAGTAAGAGACTGCTTCTTGCAAAAGGAGCTACACTTACCATGCCTTGGGAAGTATCTTGCTGCTAGGGTCATAGCCAAAAGGAAGATGATAATGATGATACTTGAAGCAATAATGACATTATAAGATGACGACATGGTAGGGACAACGCAGTCATTTGTTTTTTCTGAGACAGAAGAAATAAAACATAAATACAGGGCCCAACAGCATATTGGCATTTTCATGTAAGAACAGCTACCTGAATTTTGGTGGTTCTGGCCAAATTCTAACTCAGATATTCAGACTGAAAATGTACCTATTCAATAAACAGACAAAACTGGCACGTAAATTTTTCCCATTCCCCCCATTTCCTATGTGCTGAAGTTTTTAACACATCCACAGAATTTGAAATGCTGGATCTTTGTCCAGAACAGGACTGAGAAAGGCAATATTTAAAAACACACAAGCTGGTTTTAAACAAACTGGTTAGGCTTGGTGGAAAAATCAGAATCTGTACCTAGAAAACTGCTATTCTCAAAAGTACTCTGCAGTCTTTCTTACTGTTTTCACCAGATTTATGCCTAATTTTTTCCCTCTGAATTCACAGGTGATGGAGAATGATGCATTAAAGAGACTACAATAGACTTTTTTTTTGCATGGTAGGAGGGGTGTTGCGGCAGAGCTCAGTTTCAGTGCATCTGGAGCCTTTGGCTTTTCACCACTGGAAATGACCCTTCTGCCACTTGGACATTAGAGTGGATCATGGGCTCTTCTTGTACAGTACAGGACAAACCTAATTCAACAGGAGGGACAGACTTGGTGCATGGTCATAGGTCTTCAGATTGTCATCATCTACACTTGGCACAATTAAGCAACATTCAACTTCTAAGCCTGATACGCGATACAATCTTCCCCTCCACTGTAGGGTTTGCCTCCTACGTTTACCAGAGGCTGTATTCTGTCTGAACTCCATGTTCACGAAAGCTTTGTTAGGAGGACAATTTCCATCATACCACAACAGGAGTGGTTCCACACCTTAAAAATCAAAAAGTGTGGGGTTTGTGACTGCTGTTGTCACTGTTGGTTACACCCTCCTCTGAGGAGAATCAGTGTGATAACAATGTATTACTGTTATTACTTTTTTTTGTGGCTCTCCTTTTCTATGTAGTATGATATTTATAACCTTCTTCCTTTACCATCTCTAGGGGTGTTATGCACTGCATCCAGCAATAACCAACATCCATATAGCACTAGTTTCTGGCATTTGTCCTGAAGCTGAATGACACCTCTCCTCACAAGCCCCTTAGATTATAGTAAGATGATTGATGAATACGGTACAATTCCCTAGGAAAACTAGTGTTTCCCTAGCTTCCCTCGAAGGTGCCTTTATCTCTACAGTGAAAACATCAGGCTCAGGGACATTTCAGAATGGTTTTTTGGTAACAACATTAAAAAAAAACAACAACCAAACCCTTTTGGCTTTAAGAATTTTCTTGCAAATCACCTTCTACTGCAAAACATCTGGACTGTGGTGTGCTGCCTTCCCTCATGCTGTTTTCACTTGTGCCTCAAGCTTTCCAAAGCACAGACTTATCTATTATGTTATCACTTTTAAGCCACACAAAGTAATGGAATATTTTCTGTTTGAGTTAACCCTATATTAAATATGTGTATGAAAGCAGAATTTTGTCTAGATCCCAGCTGACAGTTTCTGTCACTGAAGCAGGAACAAACATGCTTGTTAAATGAGGGAATTCTTTTTTAAATGCAGCCTGTGGCTTTTAAGGCACACACATTTCTCAAGTCCCTCTATTCGAATACCAGGTCCATGTCACACAATTGCTCTGGTACAGAGGGACATTGAATGGTGACCACTGAGGCTGATATCACCAGATCACAACAGTCTCCGGCTGCCCTGTCAGCTCAGCTGTGACTCACCGTAGAGCAGCAGGAAGACAAAGCCATCTCTGCTTGTCAGTCACTGTTACAACTCTCCTCTCCCACCCCTGCTGTCTTACAGCCTTTGAAAAATTCCAGTGTGCAGCTCACAGGTGGGATCTTTGGGCCACCCTTGAACAGATTCCCAAAATCTACCACTTTCTCAGAGAGGCAACTCAGCAGGTTCAACAAAATGGTTTTGTAGCACAAAGTATTAACAAAACCTACTCAGAAGCAAACTGGCGGACTTGGTCAAGCCATCGGATTCAACGGAGCAAGTGAAGATGACATCTTTGGTCACATTGAGCTGCAGTTTGCCAGTGACATTGTACGGGCTGAGGCTGGACTCGGACACCCAGCTGACATTCCAAACCACGGACTCGTTGTTGAGGGTTCCAGACATTTTGGGTTTGGGGAAACCTCCGTAAGAAGAACACGTGACCACCATCTCTGTTGATTCACAAGAATTATTGTATACTTCTCTTGTTATGTTCGGCTCACTGAAATCGGCTGAAGCAAGAAAGATTTAGTCAGATTCTGTCAGATTACAGTCCTCATCAAATGGTCAAAGCACAGACTTCCCCACAGGGTATTCTTCTCCCTCTGTCATAATCTTTTTGGGTTTTCTTGTGCCTTAGCATTCTCCCAATAGTCTCACTGGATATGGCCGTGGCCTTTACAGCTTCTCCTCCCTGGTCAGTACACAGACTTCACGACCCCACCTCTCCAATGCCACTGTTTCTCTCTACATACAGCAGTTTGTATGCACAGAACAACAGAAAGAATCATATAACAGGTAAGAAAAATACAGGCCTGAATAAAAAAATCTGCATTACAGGCAATGGTATACAACTTCCTTTTCCTTCTCTCATTAGTGCCTTCCCAGTGAGAAGCTCACAGAGGGTCCATCTCTTGTGGAAAAGGAGGTGAGTCACATGTTGCTCTCTCAACCAGGATGGCCAGCATTTTCCGCATGACGGCCCCTCCAAATAGCCCACCTGGGAGCAAGACTCAGTCATACAAGTTTTTTCAGAAATGCATAGCAATACACAGGTCCTCCCAGAAAATGTTCTCACTAGACTTTTTTTCTCATCGCCAAAGCTTATTTTCAGACGTTTCCCACCCATGCAGCTTTTTCCATGCCTTCCCACCTAGTAAGATGTATTGCTGTGCTTGTGAGGCTGCATGGTGAAATGGATGAGAGTAAGTGAAGAAGGAGAAGAAAGGTGGTGTCTTTTTTAGCCTGCTTCCCTTGGCCAATCTGGTTCACAATGTTACTGTAAACAGTTGCATTGGTACAACTGAGGATGCCCATGCCTTGCAATAAACAGCCCAGGGTGAGGAGGAGGAGGAAAGGGATGGCAAAGGATCTATTTAAGGCAACTCTCCCACTGGAAAGATCTCCATGGGACCACATCTTTAGCAAGAGAGGCACCAGTTAGGAAAAGAAACTCAGCATGTGGCTTCCTGGTGGGCATAAGTCACACCACCACCACTGCTGCCAAAGGCACCAAATTCTCCCTCCCACTCCTGCCAGCTGTGTGTCCATTGCTTGCACACCCCCTCAGGTGCTAGCCTCAGCCATGGCTAGTCCAGGCAGAGAGCTGTAGCACCTTGCTGAACTCACTGCAAAATGACCCTTTTTGGAGCAGCTAAGGTTTTGTCTGTGATTGCTCCCTGCCTGACGCACCATTTGACCACATGGCTGCTGGGATCTGTGCAAGGCAGACAGCCTTGAGGTTGTAGCATGTCTTCCATGGCTTCTGCTGACCATGAACCCACGGTCTAGGCTACCAAGTAACTAGCAACTAGTGAAATAAACTTGCTCAGCATTGCATGGCTGACCAGTGGTGGACAAGGAGAGACTTGGATTTCCTTCCAGGTCTACTATCTGTTGAGCAATACACCATTGACACCCTGTCTGGAAAGGCCATTCAAACCTCCCGGATTGCTTCACAAAGCCTCCCCCATCAGTCATCAGTGAGTAACACCTTTCCACCTCCCTCAGGGTAGCAGGATTCCAGCAGGGGCAAGGAGTCCTTCCCCTTTCCTGATCCCCACAATAACTGATCCCACTTTTCCAAATGGAGCAGAAGTCTATCACAATTATTACAACTGTCCTGTTAAGACAGCAAGGGGATTTCTGGAAGGAAAGAAACTGGAGCGTTTGTGGGGAGGAAAAGAGATTTGTTGTTTCACGTTTTTCATGCAGTTGACTCCTCAGCCCTCACACTAGAGAGGGTGCTGTCAGTGCACTTCCCTTTTCTCATATTGGTTCCCAGAAAGGTCACTAAATTTGTCTCCTTGCACATATGCCCACCATGCCCTCAGACAGGCAGGCAACGGCCAAACTTCAGGATCTTGGTTGATTTGCTGAGAAATCTCATTCCAAATGGGGAATGCTCATTCACTGGCTTGTCTGGAAGATTCCTGGAACTCTCTGCTGTTAAAGGTATTCAAATGTACATATATATTTATATATGTTACCAGTAGCTCTGCCTTTGGTTGAAACCAACCACTGCAAAAACAGTGGTGGAAATGGAAAATAATGTCAATGGAACTTTTTGTACCCTCCAAGAAAAGATTCAGATTCATTTTGAGCAAAGGAACTTGAGTTATTTCTTTAAGGTAAAAAGTCTCAAATCTCCAGCTGAGTTCAGTCATTGGTTGTGGAGCTGCAGTGTAGCCTGTAAGCTGGCCAGCCCCCTGGGAGACCCTGGGCTCCCAAGGGGTTGGATGCAGGGCTGGGATGCCTCTGTGGCCACAGAGAAGTAATGTCACCCCATTCCTCTTTCCGCTTGGGCACTTCCCGTGCACCAAGGGCTTGGTCCCTGCTTTGCCCAAAAGACAGCAGGGGGCAGAGATAGGCACCCACAAGCAGTGGTACCTGGGGAGGTGTACCATCAGGGGTCCACGCCCAAGATGGAGGCATCAGGGGGAGGATGGTTGGCTGGTGGGAAAGGTGAATTTTCTGTACCTTGGGTAGCTTTGGAAAGATAAGAAGGGAAGCTGGTAGAATGGAAATACAGCGACCTTAGCACACCTTTCCAGCATTCTTTTCTGATGAAAATCTATCTGTCTGTGACACTATGACTAAAGCTGGGAGGAATGTCTTTTACCCCCAGAAGCTGGCATGGTAAAGCCTCAGGTGTTGGGAGGTAATCCACCTACCTGCAACAACGAGGGTGACAGTCTCATCACACAAAACAGATGGGTTCTGCGAAGATTTGAGGTGCTGAACTACACACTGGTAAGGGCCTTTGTCCGGGATTTCCACGGGGGAGATCCACAGGGTGAAGTTTCTATCATTCATCTCTGTCCGGTTCTCGTACCGCTGGTCCTTGGAGATCTCCTTTCCCTCTGCGTAGGCAAGTACTACCTCCATGGTGTTCTTCTGCCAGTAGACCCGGTAATTATGTAGGCTATCCGAGCTGGGAATTTCATGACAACAAGGCAGGCCAACTGTTTCCCCCAGTTTGCTTCTGACTTCTTTCTTCTCCAGTGCACAGCCTGGAGGTGGGGGTGAAACAAAAGTCAGTGAGACAGTGGTGTAGCCTTGTGCCAGGACCTGCTAAAATAGAGCTCACCTTGTTTGGCTCTGTCCCCACCCACTGATGTTCCTCATCACCCACTGAGCTGTTTAGATCTTCAGCTCTGCTCTGAGGGGAGGGCTACCTTGGCAATGCCTTTTACATGTTGCTCCAGTCCTTCTGAAGCTGCTGAGCTAGCGGGCACACAATGGTTTCTGCAGGGATTACTGAAGGCAAAGGCAGAAGAGTTACCTGCCTGAACAGAAATTTTGCTGGCCTCTTAAAAAACCCCACACCTCAGAGTACAGAATTGCCATTATTCATGTAAAGGGATAAAAACATACATGCCCAAACTGCTGTCTCCTCTGCTCTGCCTTTTCAGGGCCCAGAGTTTGGAAAGTCTGTGTCACCTTCCAGTGGGTTCCCTGCATGCCAAATTGGGCCCTAGTGGACTATTAGTTTGGGGGTTTGGGGCTTTTTTGGAAGGGTTTTTGTTTTGTTTTGGTTTTTTTTAAAGAAAAGCCCCCAAATCCTACAAGAACCCAGAAGCTAGAAGGAAACCTACAACTATAAACAAAGGTTACAACCACACTGTCATCAGCCTCCTAGTACTAGCAAATGAAAAATTTTGTGAAGTCTAGCTAAAACAAATTTATATTTGCGACGGCCCGGGAACCTCCCTTGGAATCACTTGCAAAACAGCACAGGCATTCCCCAGCTCCTGGCCAGTGACCGTGTTGGTGCCATCCCTTGTACACAGACGTGTGCCTACAATAACAAACTGCAATTCCCCCTTGCCAGGGGGAAATTAGGTACAACTTTGACCAGGTTAGCAGTAATCCCCCTGCTTCGCGCTGTGACTTCTATGCACGCTGCTCCTGTAATCAGCCCTGCTTTCCCACTCCCTTTCCTCTTTCCAGGGGGTAGGCGCTTGCGGGGGCCAGGACCTGAAACGTGAGGGAGCAGCCTAGCAAGGAGCTCCTGCTGTTGCTGGAAGAGTGACACGATACCAACCTGTGTGGTTCTGTGCCATAGCAAGGCCAGGGCAGATGGTTGGGCTTTCACCTGGGTTTGTGCCACCGTCAGGATCATGCTTATCCCCGTGCAGTCTGCTTTGTTAGTCCAGAGGTTGTGTTGCTTTATGTTTGTCCTGCTTGCCCCAGCCTCATTACCTTAGCACCCGTCCCCATTAGTGGAAGGGGAGTACCAATCTCTTGCACTCCATTGACTGAGAGCGGAAAAACAAGGAAATAGCCGGCGCAGCATCACCTGGTCAGTGGAGGTGAGACCCCATGTGCAAAGCCTCTGCCTGAGGCGTGACTTGAACGCTTGACAAAGCCGAGCCTAAGAACTGCCACCCACCCCCGGTACAGTCTGGCTGGTGCTGGTGGGAGACAAGCAGATGCTCAGCCACTGCCCTGGTGCAGACAGATTTTGGGGCAGCATCAGGGGCCTCTTGCTGAAGTTAATGCCAGACAGAGAGCTTGGGACAGAACATGAAAGAAGCTTTCAGCCCCCTCCCCCGCAGCACACCTACCCCTGTCCCGCCTTGCATGCTTTACATTAAATCTGTAGGAAACACGCTGAAAAATACTGGGGAGGTCCTGACAACGCTATGGAACATTTTAATCTTAATTAAATAAAACAAAATACGTAATTACATGAGCAGCTTCTCATTTAACTGGTTTCCCTTCACTCAGCTATTTCATTGGTCTTCCAAAGGGAAAAGATTCAAACACTTTTTTTCCTCACCATGACTTGTACTTCCCCTTATAATGCATCGCAGAGTCTGAGCAATCAGACTGGGGCAGACCAGGAGCCCACTCAGCCTGCTGACCTGTGTCAGCCAGCGACTGATAGCAGAATCATAGAAAAAACAGTTCTTCCACACTGCAGGGGTAAGAACTGCCATACGCTGCCAACCTTTGGTAGCCAGGAATTTAGGGATTTCTTTTTCATCAGCAGTTTAATCGCTGCCACTAGACCCACTCTTCAGGAATAGCTCTTGCCCCTTCGGGAACACGAGTATATTTTTGGCTTCCACAACATCCTGTGATGATGACTCGCACAGATTGATTACATGCTGTGTGAAAAAGCATTTCCTTCTGTTCACCTTAAAAGCAGCCCACTCTAGGCTGTGATCCTTGAAGTTCCTCCTCCTGCGTGTCTGCATGCATTTGTGTGTATGTGTGTGTGTGTGTGTGTGTCTTTTCCCTTGACCACATTCTCACTCTTCACCTTTTACTATTGCTGGAAAGACTTGTAAGAGCAGTTAGTCAAACTTTGGGATTGTGGAGCCTGATAAAGGCAGTTTTCTATTTTCTTTTGTAGCAGTAGGGGAAGAGTAGGCGTACAGTAAATGTCAGGGTGACATCGCATCATGAGTTGCATGAGGTTATCCGCGCCTTGCCCCTAAGAGTCTCCTTTGCAACCAAAAAGAGAACAAAAACCTCCTCAGCAGTACATGTGCAGGGGCTGGAAACTCCTGCTGATGTCACATCTATCCTTAAAAAGCTCTGCACCCTTGAAACTGCAACCTGAGTGCTGCAAGCCTGAAGGAACCAAAGTCCACAAAGAGTCATTCAGCCCCACAAAAGTCCCCTTTCACTTTAAAGGTGAACTGCAAAGCAAAAATGAAAATTCAGTTCTGTCCCATTTCTGTGCTGAATGCTCTCTGTAACGAAGCTATGGGTGAGGTATCCACCATGGAAATATTTTTTAATGACTTTACTAGAAAAAAAAAAGATCCCTCCTCTTCCCACCCCCCATTGAAGCCCACCCGCTCCCTTGCTGTGCACACATGTTGCTTCATCACTGGAAGGCTGTGGCATGTGGCAACACAGAGCCAACGAAAGGGCTGACTTTCTGTTCCTCGGGCAGAAAAACATGTTTCATTCAAACTACGCCTGTGCTGCAGATGACCCACATGGCAGGGCTAGTGAGAACAGAAAGGCAAGGGTAGAGGAAACCCATTCTTTCTTGTTTGCTCCAAGAGTCAACAAGCAGGAGAGCTGTTGAGCCCATATCCCTATTTCCTTCACTTCTTCACTGCGTTTCAGAAACTCCTCGGCCACAGAGAGCTTGGCTGTCCTGACCACACGTACAGTCAGGCAGTACAGGAGAGCAGATTGTCTCTGGGACAGAAGTTCTGTGGAAAGATTTGACTGTAAAAGGCAGTAAAAGACCACACCATGCTTTAGAGAAGCAGTGCTGAACTGTTGGAAACCTTCAGATAATTCCTGGTGAACAGAAACCCCAAAACCATTCTCTTTCATAAAATCATAGAATCATTTGGGTTGGAAAGGGACCTTAAAGATCATCGAGTTCCTGCCATGTCCCTGCCATGGGCAGGGACATCTCCCACTATACCAGGTTGCTCAAAGCCCCATCCAGCCTGGCCTTGAACACCTCCAGGGATGGGGCAGCCACGGCCTCCCTGGGCAACCTGTTCCAGTGCCTCACCACCCTCACTGTAAAGAATTTCTTCCTAATATCTAATCTAAATCTC
>JAOQGH010000001.1:96510904-96527629 GCA_025769975.1 Gallinago jamesoni | reverse complement strand
TGTCTTCCCAGTGCCGGGTCCTCCTCCCCCAGGAGGCAGCCACCGCTCACCCATAGCACCCACCACCATCCCCTTCCCCCAGTTTGCGCCGGCTCCGGACAGGGCAGGGGAGAGGTGTGGGCAGCACCTTGTTCTAAAGCCTGGAAGGGCAGAGCCCTCATGAGCCTGAGCTGCCAAACAGAACCAGTCTGAAGTAAATCCCCAGCAGAAAAACAAACCATTTGCTTAAAGAATACAAGCCCAAGGGAATAAACATGTGCTTAGCGACATAGATTTGTACAGATATTGCATACTCTCCTGCAAAATAGTATAAGGGGTTATATTTAGCTGTAATAATTAAAGTGAGAGGACTACACACTAATGAAAATCTGATTTTCTTCAGGGAAAAAAAGTAAAGTGCAAATGCAAAAAAAGATTAAAATAATTTATTTAAATGCAGATTTCTGCCTTGCTAATTTAAATGACTCTGATTTAAAGCAAATTCGTTCTTTTCATCAGAAATGATTTGCCGTTGCTCCAGTTTTCCTTCAGTATAGCTTCCTTGAATTAGATGGATTAGATGGACGGATGTAGAAGTGAATTGGCCTTACTGGATCATAATAGAAATCAAGAGTTTTATTTTGACATAATTAACCAGCTGGTATTCCATAGAGAAATCAAATATCAGAACAAGAACAGGTTACAACTTCTCTGTAGAGAGAAAAAAATTCTATATGAAAAGGCAGAGAGGATTTTGCTATTGAGACACACTGGGACTCTGTGTCTCTCCATTGCAGGATTTTCAGTGCATGTATTTTGTGATTTGGGTTCTGATTTAAATACTGTACTTATGTACTCTACCCATGCATTTTCTAACAGGATGACCAGCATGGTTTGCAAATGCAGATGACATGAGGACCAAGTGTTTTCAGTACTCAGAGTAGAAAAAATATCATTAATATATTCATTCATACATTGTTTTCCCAAGTCACAGTCCTAGTTTTCAGACAGGGACTGCCTCTCTGCAAGTCAGATGGGCCCATGCACTTTCTTCTCCTAGTCTAATCATGTATCCCACATTATTATGGAGTTAATGGCAAACCTGTTACAGCTGTACATTTGATCGTCTCACTTTCATTTTAAATTCAAGCTTTTTATTTTTTAAAAAATATTTCTGTATATTACAACTAGAATGAAACTCCAGCCTGTTACATCCACATCAACATTTCTTGCTTGAGGTTTAACTCTGCTTTAAGATGAGCAGACCCAGGGAAAGTGATTGAGCTCATCAGCTGCCAGTCTGTAGTGAGGAGGCATCATACCCCTTCTTTCTAATGACTAATCGCTTCATTAAGGCTGCCTAGATTTTACATAGACAGCTGAACTCACAGATGCTATTCTCGGTCAGAGCTCCTTCTCTTTTTCTAGGTATCATGTCTCTTGGTATCTTCTTCTTCAGAGAACTCCCTGATTGCAAGGACAATGAAATAACAGTGAGAGCGGAGCGATCAAGCGCTTTGTTCTGCTTTGATCAGTGGCAGAAGTCGTAATTTTTCCATCGGTTAAAGCTTCCCTAAACACATATCCTTGATTCTTGGAAGCCATCTCTTCAAGGGAAGAGGTATTATGTATCCTTAGGACGCTAACAAAGTTGAAGGACTCGTACATATTGAAGTTCAGAAGAGATTCCTTTATATGAACACTGTAGTGGATACTGTAAGCCCACTAATTCACAGCAAAATCCCCAGAGGAATAAGCTTTATCATACACTTTAATAGGCCTTCAGCATTTCACCTATATGTGCTCCAGAAACAGGTTTAAATGGATAGAAGTACTGCAGCCTGAAAAGGGAAGCTTGGATTTAATAAGAAAGGGTCTTTAAATTCTGCTAAAAACAATTACTGTAGAAAAGAGGAAGATATGATAGTATCATACCCCACATTTTTCCTCTGCTTTCACACAAAACCATGAGGAAAAAAGCAGAAAAGGCAAGTGAAATTTTGCAATGTATGTGCTATGCAGAGGAAATTAATTCCACTAATCAGCACTTGTGGTAGTTACTTACCCTTTGCACTCAAGGGGAAGGCTATTAAATATGTCACTGCTAGATTTCTCCTGTAGACCCACTGACATCACCATTTTTCCAAATGGCAGAGCCACCGCTGCAGAAACGCACTTCCAGAGCACTCAAACATTGTTATTTTGAACACTTAGTAAAAACAAACAGACAAAAAACAACCTCCCCCTATTTCTCAGTCACCAGCTCAGAGAAGTATCAGAAAGGGCAGAACTGGGTAAATACTGAAAACCAAAAAACAGCAACTACTCACCAGTGAGGATTCATAACCACATTCTCTCCTTCAGTACTGCGATCCTTCTTATTGGTTTTAATGTGAATGAACATTCCCACCTGTGTTAATAAGAACTAAATGTTCCTCTGCATGCTTTTAATACAAGAACAACAAGGCTGAATGGGCAGTAACCCAGATGTGTTTTCAGAGATGTATATCACCAAAAAGTGATTGTGCAAGTAGCCTTAAAACATCGTTGTCAGAGAAATGATCCCATTGCAAAGCAGGGTAACATATTTAGGAATTCTTTTTGTTAGCATTTGGAGGCTCCAATATCAGCATGTGGAATACGAGGTATATGGAGTAATGAACCTAATTTAGCTGGTAACACTCATCTGTTCATCCGTGGAAGTAAATGATGCCTCTTTTTCTTTTCCTCAAGAGAAGAGCAGAAGGCGGCCTTACCAAAGAGGTCCCAGCAGCCTGAGAAGTTGAGCCATTCACACAAAGGTAGACTGTATCCTATGCATGTTCAATAACAAATGGAAAAAAACTTTGTGGGGAAAGAGAAAAATCCAACAGTTTCATGTTACAGAAAATCACCTTCATCTTGCAAAGGAAAATAACAATAACAAAAACTCCACAGCTCAAGAGATTTCTTGTTCTTGGGTTTTTTTTTTCCCTTCCCCTAGCTGTCCTCAACCTTCAGACTGTAAAACTGGCAAGATTTGAAGATGTTAAATGCTTCTTCCCAGGACAGATTAGAGCTCAAGTATGGTCTTGTTATAGAAAAAAGAAAAAAAAAAAAAGAAAAAAAAAGGAGAAATTTCAGGAAACAAGGGCAGGTTTCACTTGTGCCAACCTACTTTCAGCATGGCAGGACAGACAGCACCGGCCCCTCGGAGCATGGGAGGGAGCCGTTTCATCCAAAGATGTTGCTGGGTGATGGCCCACTTCAAGGGGTTTGGCATTCAATGTGCACTGGTGCTCAGGCCAACTGAAGGAGGAAACCTCAGACAGTGTCCCCACGCGGGGCTCAGTCCTCTCTCTGTGTTCAGTGAAGGTTGCATGTGGTTGCTGGGGATCCCTTCTGTGGCATCATCCCCTAGGTACTGTGCTCCTCCACCACCTTGGGCCCAAGAAGTCCTCGCTGGACCTGTGAAGGCCATTTTAAACCTGGGAGGTGGGCTAAGCCAATGTCTGACCCTGTACAGTCCTCTGGGCTTGGTGGACCATTGTTCTGCAGCCCGTCTGGCGGGATGCATGCTCCAGAGAACAGTGGTCTTCTGGCCTTCAAGAGTGGTTCGTATGCTGTGGTAGGTCTTTCAAGGGGCTAACAGCTTTGCAATCGGGTAACATCCAAGCTAGCAGACAGACTCTGTTTCCCATTATCACTCAGTCAGTCAAATCCACAGATTCCTTATCTCAGTAGGGCCAAACTGAAGGGCCAAACTCTGCCCTCATAAGACCAAGGCAGAGAGTCACTGCTATCAAAGCGTGTTGGGGATGGGACAGGTATCACAAGCACAGTCCCTGGCTGGGACCAGGGTCTAGCTGCCCAGGGCAGGCAGCACAGCTGGGCACCGGCGTGGTTGGGCACAGACAAATAATGTGCTTTGGTGACATGGTGCATTAGAAAGCACAGGGAGAATGTCTGCTGTGCCACGGTAAATCAGGAGTGACGAATAAAGTTAAAAAAATCTTCTGAACGCAGAAGTGGGGAATGTGACTAATTCATTCAAGTAAGGTAAATGAAAAACACACCTACATTGTTTGGGAAGTGTAACATCATCTCAATTACTGTGTGGATATTTGATTTTTACTGTTCAAAGCACCAAGGCTTCTTGTCAAAAACAAAGTTGCTTTAACAATCTGGATTAACCCTCTTCATTTATGCTCACAGCAAACTGCTGCATGGGACTCACTCGATCACTGTACTTTGCTGCTGTGAGGCATCACTGTGCAACCACCGTGCAGAAGAGCCCAGCGTGCTCAGGTGGTCTACAGAGGAAAGAGTCAGTGGATCTCTTCTCCACAGGTTGCAAGATGGCATTCACAGTTGCCCTCATCCACCCACTCCCAGGCTAGTTCCTGCAGGCTCTTCCCCTGTAGCAGAGGTGGTTCATCTGCTCGTAAAGGAGAACCCAAGGGTCTCCCACGGTTTCCACCCCAGCATGTGAAGACAGAGCAGCAGATACACTGGTTCTCCTCAGCAAAGCAGGCTTTGCTGCCTCCAATGGCTGTGCCAGCCCTCCTGGCCGGGGAGTCACAGGTCTCAGCAGTAGCAGGCTGTGAAGAAGACATGAACTGATTATGTTTTTTCTTTAACATTCGCACCAGCTATTTCAGCACATCGGTGGCTCAAACTCTGTCACCAGCTGTAAGTTACTATTTGTGCTGGTTGCTTTGGTGGCTTCTGCTGGCTCATAAAGGGCTGAAAGCCTCGGTCCTGTTTTCACAAGGAGTTTATGTTGCCAGGGCTGGGCAGCTCTGCAGGAGCATGGCTGTGGCTGGGGTGGCCTCATCCTGACTACCCTCACTGTGGCCCCAGGACAGAGAGCAGGGACAACATGGTGCCACATGCAGCAGCAGCACTGCCTGCCACACCAGCTGAGCTATCAGGTAGTCACCGCTGAAACACAGCCCCTGGTAGAACACGTTGGGCTGTATTTTCCATTTTTTTTTTTTTTTGGTGCTATTACTCAGAAGAGATTTAAGTGCAGCAATGAGCAAGCACTGAAAAGGAACCTGCTTGACCTCAGAGGGGTATTGTTGCACCCTATGCATGTTTACAGAGTGCTCCCTGCCCTGTTCTCCTGCCTCAGAGGGCTGCTGGAGCCCTGACTCTCCCCACAGGCAGGGCACCTGCGCTCCCTGCTCCGGGTACTAGCAGTGCCGGAGCACAGCTAAGGACAGCCGGCTCCCTGGAAAGCCTGCCTAATCAGGCATTTTGCTAGTTGGCACAAGAGGCTGCATCATGGGGAAGTTGATTTTCAGTCTGGTTCCCATCCAGATAGGACAGTTGTGTTCTGTGTTACCTGGGGAACAGAGCTTGCTCTTCCATTTGCTGGGGGGAAAAAAAGTGCGAGGCTCTGAGTTGGCTTCAGAGGGGACTGCATGGAGGCAAGGTCTGATGACTTCAGTCCTAGAGGTCTTGCAGAGGTCCACAGAAACTCAAGCTGTCTTAATCATAAAACCACAGTGACAACGAGAAACTGGCATAGTGCAAACGTAAGCAAGAATACGTTTAAGCATGTCTGTCAACATGATGACATGAAGATATGTAAGTGCCTGTGTAAAATGAATGAATCGAGGTGTAAAGCAGCATGTTTGAAAAGCAGCTATTTAGATCTGCCTTCTACATGAGATCTGTTGGGCATTTGTCCTGCCAACTTCGGGAATTTGTCAATATGACTAAGGGCTGAAAACCTGTAAGTGGGATTTGCTTGTCAAAATGTTGTTTTGATTTTAGCAATTGACAGATGATTCACATGGTGCTTGGTTTCTAGATGCAGGCTTACAAAAATCCCAAGAATTACTTCCATACTGTCAACCAGAGAGAGGGACAAATCTCACCCTGGAACATTTATCCCTCAAAGCCCGCTTGGAATCTGGTTCCAAATGCTAACCCAACAAAGAAAATAAATAAAATCAACCTCTTTTTCTTGGCCATCTTTGTGAGTTGCATCAATTTATTGGAATATCAGATGAGTCCAAGAACCAGCATCAGCAGCAGAATCTGGTGGGCTGAGGGCAGAGAGAAGGTCAAAAGCCAGGCATTAAATCAGCTCTGACTCTTGTATATGATTTCACCCAAAGCATTTGTTCAGACCTCTCCTATCTTTGATAGTGGAGTAAGGCAAATCACACCTTGTTCCCACTAGGAGCATGTAAATGAGGAGATAATGAGAATCAATGATCATGCTGCTACCTCCGCAGCCTAGCTTCCTACCTGCAATTTCCCCATATGGACAAGCACAGTGTTTGCTGGCTGAATGGTGGGGTGTGTGTGTGAATACCATTCTGACACAGATTTGTATATACAATGCAACACTGATTTCAAGAGCAGTCACGCCTGAAGAGCAGAATTACACCCTCTGTTAAAAGCAGAGCTGAAAGTGCTACCTGTAATCAGCGCTGCTAGGCATTGTTATCCTCTGCTTTGGTTGTGGCTAGGCTTCATTTTAAAGGCATTAGCTCTGCTGGGATGAGATTTTATATACCAGATATAGTTTAGACTGATCTATTTTAAAAAATCCACCAAAAAAAAAAAATGAAAAGAAACATCTATTTCTAAGACTAATAGTAAGAAAATAAGAAGCTTTCTTTCCTTGTGCTGAGATTATGCCTGTATATCCTTACCGGGCTCTGGCTTGTGTCTGTGTTGGAATAAGGAATTCACTAGTCAGAAAAGCATTGTCAGAAATCCTGCTTTTTCTGACCCTAAGAAAAAATATGCCCATATGTGTGTTAAAAAGCATTAGCTGGTTTCAGTTTACATGGGCTCAGTAGGGGGATTGGTACAGAAAGCCTCCAAAACCTCCATCTGCAGCAAGGTTGTGCTGGCAACCTGTGGACTGGCCTTTTCCTCATGTCGGAGTAGTTTTCTTGCCAACCACAACATTTTTGGGCAGATTTGCTTATATAGAGACAGCTATGTATCTGTCCTTGCTGATGCATCTGCAAACATAGCTCACTCTAGTGTAGACACAAATCAGACAGCAACATGGGAAGTGCAAATTCAGGGCTTTCAGGAAGCAAAGCTCACAAGGACTCAATTCCAGAAACCTGCCAGGTTGACATTTGAAGGTGGGAGGGGGAGTTCAGGAGAAAACAAACAAAGGCAAAAGCCCCCAAAACCTAAAACAAGAACGAAACCTGAAATCATTTGAACCTCAAACTTCAATGTGGTGTCCAGCTTTGGTTTGTTTCTTTTCCCTTCGAATCTAAAAAAGAGTGATTTTCTGTAAGTGCGAGCCATGGGACTTCCCCCTTTACATGGGTATCACACATTATTGGTGGAAATCCTCGGAGCTCTGGGGCATGAGTACCTTTTACTTGGTTGTGCCTTCCTTCAGAGGCACCATCCATTCACTGTGAAGCTCAAGTTAGCCTGTCTGTTGAATTCAGTTCCCCTGACAATGTATCTTGTCTTCCACTTTGGCCACTGGGAGAAGGCAAAGACTGAGGGGAGGTCCAAGATCTAAACCTCCTCATGAAGAGCCTCAAGAAGAGAAAAAGCAACCCTACAGCACAGGTGCCGTGTTTGGACTGTTTGGCAAATGTGTTCTCCATGCCCATATACACAGAGGTTCCCCCTCTGGCATCTCACAGCCAAGCCCTGGTTTTCAGAAGTTTTCAACCTTCAGGAGAAGGTTGCACCATGATGAGGACCTTTAGAAGGTGGCAAGCACCATCAGCAACCCTAGGATTGCCTTTGTAAATAAGCCTGAAGGCTGCTTCGACATCCCAGCTCACATATCTCTCTAGCCTAGGTTTCTTAATGATAGCAATGACCTTTGCTATGCTTCTCTCCACTGGTAGAAATTCTTACCACTGGACCATGTTTTCACACACCAGCTCCTGAACTTGGGGATTATGTTGCCCCTCATTTCTCCCTAACACCACCTGCACATACAACCCCCCCCTGCTCAACAAAGAGTGCAATCAGTTCTTCTGGTTTGCTTCCCCCTGGCCATGGTACAAGGCACCTACAGGTTCCTCATCCAGCCTTGTTCATGGCTGGACACATTTGTGTCAGTCCAAGTGTGGTCTCACGGGTTTCACTATCACAGCCAAGACAACTTAAGCCATGCGTGGCTAGGTTACATCAAAGCGGCTGGCATGTCAGGGATATTCAGTGGAAAAAATGAGAAGGCTCTGGAGACCGAGGATGGGATAAGCAACATTTCACTTCCCAAGCACCAGTCCCAGTGCAAGCAGATGACTGAACAGCATGCAAACAGATCTCGCACTCTTCTGCCTCTTACAGCCCCCCAGCTACTCTGGCATGACGGCTTCTTTGACAGACTAGAGACCAACGCGTTTTCCACACTCAGCAAACGCCTGCTCTGACACAAAGCCTGATTCCCGAGCTCATGCTCTTGTCACATCCATGTCAAACAAGAAGCCGTCCTGTGCTCCCACTGCTGAGTGTTTGGGGTGGAACACAGCAAAGGGGTCTTTGAGATAGAGAATGAAAGTGCGAGTGTTATTTTCTCCTCTGCTTCAAGCAGAAGTCACTGCTTGGAGGTGGTACAGAGTTGCTGCCATTGGCTGGGTCCAGACTGCAGCAATACTAGACCTACAAGAGGGGCAGCATCCTTATTCCCATGCCTCCCTCTGTCTCTTGGAGTTGTGATTTTCTTAACTTGCAGCTGACGTTTGACAGCACTTGGTCTGACATATACCACAAATCAAATATGTGGGGTTCTTTTTTTCCGCAAACCAGATCCTCTAATACTGTCTCGCAGCTTTGTGCAGCCACATACCTGGCAGATCAGTGACAGAATATTTCCTCCCAGATCCCAAATGCTATCTCAGTTTTAAGAGCAAGAGGTTTCACAGTTAGCAGCTTCCTTTGTCTAGTGATTGCTGTCAAGAGCTTGCCCCTCCTTTCTACCAGACCAGGGCCATTGTGGGAACACACCAGAGGGCTAAACATAGCACATCGGTGTCTTTGGTGGCCTCCTCCAAAGGCTTCATTCCCCTGCAAGTTTGTGTACATGCAAGGGGTAAGGGTGAAGCCAAAGGAGGGGAGGTGAAGTGTCAATGCCCTCGGAACACCTCTCCGCTCCTCCTTCTTCACGCATTAAGGCAGCATCACCATTGGATTGCATCACACAAAGTGCGTAAGTACAGAAAGGAAGCAGGCAGATATTTTTAAGCCTTCTTAGACCAATGGATAAAACAGAGCATTCAGTGGTGTTGTTCATATGTTCCTCTTCTGTCGTACACCAGTACTTCCCAATTCTCTGAAATCCAATTCATGAAGAATGAAATGCAGAAGTAACCTTTCAAAACGTCGTGTTTTGCTGCACCTAAGCCCTTTCCCACCAGTTCTCATGCCCCTTTGGTTACTTTGGTATATGGCCAAAAGCAGGAGACATTCCCAAGAACAGCAGTGTTTTAGAGGGAGCTGGTACAGAAACAGCCAGAATAGAAAGGCAGGAGAGAAGGCTCAGGTCACAACCCAGCATCAGAGAAATCCCTGTGGTGGAAAATAACCACTCAATCAAATAACTCAAAGCCACTACAGGGCTTTTCCTAACCTATCATGCCTAGGATTTTGCCTAGTCTCAGTTTAAGTCATTCAAGTTGAAGAAAGTCATCCTTCAGTCTGGCAGGTCTTTGTGCTGTAAGTGCTCCCTGCTAAGCTAATGGGAGTTTCTGAGCACCATTCTCATCTTCCCACTTCCCCAGACCTCAGCTGGTGCCTCCACCTCTTCCTTACTCAAGTTTAACTCTCATGCCAGTACACAACCTTGATTTCCTTGCACGGCTTGAACACACTTGCAACTTGCTGGGAGAAGAAAGAGGAGACTGCTCCCCAGCCTTGCTCCTTTCCCACCCTTATTTTTACACTCTCTCTCACCTTCACCTAACTCTATTTTGGCACGATGGAGGGCCAAATGGGCTTTATGTTGGAGGTGGATGACCCTCATAGCAGGAGGTGGAGGCATGCAGCTGGGAGGAGGGAAAGCGGGAGGGAAAGAGGAGGAGCAGTAGTTTTTGGAGGGACCCAGTAGTTTATTTGCCTCCGCTGCAGTGTGGAAGCACACATTGCCTGTGTGAACCACATGTGTTTGGTCGCATCTGCTGCTGTTGCAACACCAGGAGCCTCAGCAGAGCTACCATCAGGATTGCGAGACACACTGTGCTCTCTCTCCCAGAAGGTTGAATTCCCTCTCCTGTGGCTGTTCTTCATGTTCCTCGCACCTGACACGCCTTTTCTACTGCAATTCTGTTCCCCAGATTGTGTCTTTTCACACAGAAAGGAGAAAAGCTCCTTTGCTCTCAAAACAGAAAGCACATTTAGCACTTTAAATATTGCTGCTTCTGTAATGCAGGAAAAGCGTCACATTTCAAAACCTACAGCATGATGAAACCTTCTCCCCTCCCATCACCAAGTAGCTGGCCACATTTAACCCACCACATCCTTCTAGGGCTTATTTTCATTGGCAAGTGCCAAAAACCTCAACATTTAGCCTGCCAGTGGCTGTAAGGTGAGTTGAGAGTGGCTGTAAGGCAGGCTTGATGGGCCCCTCCACTCACAGGCACAACATCCACCCAATAGGCTCCCCCAGCCCCCGCCAATAGACTCAGGAAGGACAAGGACACAACTGCCAGCAGCTCATGGAAAGAAAGCGGCAGAAGGGACGGCAACACAGACACCTTCACCCTGCAGGTGGGGAGTGCAGTGCCAGCACTGGCACACAGTTGAAAATGTATAATATCACTTGATTTACATCAAGGACCAACTGGCCTGCCAGCCCTGAAGCCTCAGATCCACTGCTTGAGCCAAACCCCAGGTCCACAGGAGCCAGCCAGGATTGCTTCACTGATGCCCCCAAGCTCAAAAGCAGGACTTGCAGCCTGCTGGGGAGATCCCTGTCTCTACACACTCCTGTTTACCAACAAGTCAACTATACACCTAATGGAGGGGCAGTAAAGATGAGTTCAGTTTCACAGCTGTGGACATGGGAGAGGTGATCATAGCCCTCAGCTCACCCAGGAGATTTTCCCTATGTCACTGACCTTGCTGGTTGCCCCAAATTGGCATTGCACTGCCTCTCTCTGTGGTAAAGCAATCTGATTATCTTCTACCTGGCAGAATTATGGTTATTTGAAACAGACTCGTTGGTTTGGGGCTTTTTAATTATTTTTTCTTTTTAAACTTGTGTTAAAGAAGGCTTTTAGAAGCATCCTGAGGAGAGCGGCAGGTGCCACAATGCATAATTCACACTAATTTTCCACTGTCTCTCTTTTGCCCTGGGCAATGAGCCAGACCCTCTCTTGTGGAAGAAGGCAAGACTGGGCTGAAAGAGGCAGATATTTCTGCAGTGAAATCTGGTTTCTTGATTAAGAGGATGAAGTCCAGTATTCCCTGAAACCACCTTGGTCACCTAGAGGCACCTCCTCTGCTGCTATCTCCAAAATTTTCTCGAGCCAAGACCTTCAAAATGTCTCTCCTTATTCCCCAAATATGCCCATGCATGATCCCATGTCCAGGCAAAAGCACCTTTGCAACTGGCTTCTGCCCAGCCACAGGCTGTATTTGCAGCCAAGGCTCTCGCCATCTTTTTCAGCTGTGCTTCCTTGGACAGGATGGAGGGACACAAGGACCCCCCATGACATCACCATGGGAAGTCAGGCAATGACTGAGGGTCACCACCCCACCAGTGTTAGCTGGAGAAACTGAGGCAGAAGGTGCCCGGCCATGTCTAAGATGAAGGAAGCACCAAGCCAGAAGCAGCCTCTGCTGCTGGGTGCTCATCCCCTGCTGCAAGCATCCAGCCGGGGCGAGTGCCGCAGCCCCCAGCATCCTGCAGCAGCGAGTGCTTCCCTCACACCTGCATTGAGGAGTCATGCACCGCTGCTTCACCAGCAATTGCCACCCGGGCTCCCCGCAGCAAGCCGGCCAGGTCCCGAGCAGACCTCACGTGGCATTTGCTGCCCCTGTTTTGAATGCCCCTGTTAACAGCGGCTTATTATTTACTGGCCAGTGACAAAGACAGACACGCACCTGGGGACTGAGAATTAGGGTAAGCCCAGAAGTATTCCCCACCCAAAAAAATGCCTGGGGCCATTACAGAGAAAAAAGTGCTATTAAAAGAATGAGTGACTGTTAAGGGGTTGGCACTGGTCCAAAATGAATACGCTCGAGGCCCCCAGAAGATCCCTTGGAAAGTCACCTTTGAACCTGGGGACAAAGAGAAGAGGTAAAAAATGAGAATTGCCTTGCAGTTCCGTTTCAGGGACAGCTGTAGGACTTAGAACAGGGGGCAATGCCGTGTTTAAGAGGGTGCATCTCGCATTTTTAATGTTCATCTTCCTCCAGCTCTTGGCCTGAAGGCCTCATGTAGTTCTGAGGAAATGTCCCACAGGGTCTAAACCAGTACGTACCTCCAGCGTTGCAATGCTACCCTTCACAGCCCCTCTGAATAGGAGCCCTCAACCCTGGGCTCATCTAGAAAGGCACATTTTTTTTTAGTCAGAAAGAATTACCCTTTTTTTTCCGGATGAATGTGAAGGAAAATTTCAAGTGAGTGCTAACCACAGTGTCCAACACATGGCAGCAGCATGTCAGTGAGCCGCTCCAAGGTGGTACTTTCCAGAAGGCGTATCCTGGCCATTGGTCCACCACAGCCTAAATTTTCATTAAAAAAAACCCACAACCAACAAAAAAAACCCAGAAAGGTGCCACATGGTGAGTCTTTAACTCTTTGCATGGTTCAGCACCAGAAGGCCATCCTTGCCAAGCGGGAGGGATTGTGCCCACCTCTCCACGCCATGGAGTGAGTCAGGGCCACGCTGCCCTGCACCATCTCGGAGCCGGAGGTGTTCCCTGATGAAGAGCACCCTTCTTGCTCACCTCACGGGCATCCCGTGGGACTTGCATAAGGCGATCCCTTGGATCAATGCATGCAGTAGAGCCTGAAAACTGTCGCCCTCCCCACCCCAGGATTGCAGGCTCCCGCTGCTGGCTCATCATCTGTCATCTGTCAGCATGGAGCCCTCAAAGTTTTTCTGTGACACATCTCAGATGTCGCTTAACTCCACTGCGCATCTTGGTTTCGTTTTTTAAGATGCTGAAAGAGCTCGGGAACCAGGAAACAACGATGAGATCCAAAGATCTCAGTGCCGCAGGCATTTTGTGCTGATGCAGAAGCATTCTACTGTTTTCCTCTCCCTTTGGGGTGACCCTGCAACTTTCCTGCAGCAGGAGCCCTTCCTCACAGCCAGCCAGACAAAAGCAGGAGGGGTTTTCCCTCTCACAGGCCTAAACCTTAGGAGAGAAAAACCCTGCTTTGCTTTTAGGTGCTGAGCCAACTTGAGTAAATTCAGAGCTGTTCTATATAAAGCAGAGAAGCAGAAAAGGTCAGCCGAAGCACCGGCAGCTTCTATTCCCACTTCCTTTTCTGTTACTATTTTCTCTACCAGATGCTTCTCAAACTCCACGTTTGCAGCAGGCTGCAGAGGAGCAGCAGATGTCAGAACAGGTAGGGAATACCAAACCCTTGCAGCTGCCCAGGGGGACAGTCCAGCACAGCCCCTGTGCTCTCTGCTACCTGAAATCCCCAGGACCCTGCTCCAGCCTCCTCCTCTCCCTTGCCCCCAAATTCCCCAGGGACTCTGCTCTGACCCAGTGCCACATTCGTGATTGCCCTGAAATCCCCCAGGGCTGCAGCTCAAAAACTACCACTGCTTTCTCTCACAGGCAAGAGGAGGGGGGGGGGAATTTTTTTCCCTTCGTGTAAAGAGGCGCCTGGTACCTTCTGGGGTGAACTGGGGCTGCGGAGAGCACGTCAAGTGGCTGATGTCCAGCAAAAAGGTTTGGCCTCCACAAAACGCAGCCTGAGCCACGCTCAATCCTGTTCCTTGCTCCTGCTCCCCTTTCCCATGCCCGCAGCCACCTAACCACCACTCCCCTTAAAAATAAGGGATAAAGCAAGGCAACGGCATCAGCAAGCACCCCGATGTACAGCAGGCCCACTGGAGACAGCAAGGCCTAGCCCTGGGTTGGAGGAGGCTAGGGTCACCCAGGGGCTGAGCTGGGGGGCTGGCTAGAGAGCCCTATCCCCAAATGCCAGGGGAGCGGGCAGGAGCTCCCAGTAACGACTGGAGGCTTCAGCTCAGGCTGCAGTGGATGAATGAAAGCTGAGAAAAGATAGGGAAAGAGAAACCAAGGCTGAGAAAGGACACTCCCCAAGGTTTGCTTTTTTTTTTTTAAAAAAAATATAAAATATTTCATTTCCCCTCCCATGCGGCAGCCTCGTTTCCCACGTTGACCGTGGCGACTCCTGACAGCCCCAAGCCGGAGGCGGCCCCGATAACGAACGCAATCACTGCCCCTCTCCCTCCCGGGCTCCCGGGACGGCAGCGGACCCGGGAATCTGACCCCTCCGCCGGCCCCCGGAACAGCCCGGCCCTCACATGGCAGCGCCAGGAAGGAAGCTGGGACCCGCCTCCTCCTCCGCCGGCGGGCCGGGGCGGGCCGGGGCCTGCGGATGTTTCGGGGCAAGCTCCTGGCGCTCCCGAGCCGGACGGCGGCCTGGTCAGCGCTGCTGGCCGCGCTGGCCGCGTAAGTACCCGTCCGGGGCCGGCCCCGGCCCCCCCCTTCCGCGTCTGCCCTCTTGCCGTGGGGCCTGAGGAGGAGCGTCGTTTTGGGAGCCGTGGGCGGGAAAGGCGGGGGGGGGGGGGGGATGACTGAGAGCTCCCGCTGGGATAAGCCAGCTCCGGCGGTGCCCGCTGTTGTGGCCGGCTCCTGGAGGTGTCACCCAGAGCCAGGCCCTCCCCACACGGGGCCTCCTGTTATCCCCGGCCTGCCAAGTCGCCGGAAGCCTGATCTGGCCTAGCTGGTGGTGTGGGGACCCTGATCTGACCCTGCTGGTGGTGTGGGGACCCTGATCTGGCCTAGCTGGTGGTGTGGGGACCCTGATCTGACCCTGCTGGTGGTGTGGAGACCCTGATCTGGCCCAGCTGGTGGTGTGGGGACCCTGATCTGACCCTGCTGGTGGTGTGGGGACCCTGATCTGGCCCAGCTGGTGGTGTGGGCTGAGCTTGGCAGAGGGGGTCAATGTGTCTGTGGCCACACACCCTGCGTGCGCTCTGGTTTCCGGCCCAGCTGCAACACCTAGCATAGTCCTGAGCTGCTGCTGCTGCCCTGGGAGGAGATGGCCAGCTGCCCGTGGCCTGGTGGGACAGCTTTGAGGGAGTATATCCTCTGATGGAGACAGGGGTGATAGGCAGGCTATCCAGCCTGCTGGAGCTCAGCAGTCAAGGCTTGAACTGCGAGAGATTTTCTTTTCAACCTAACCTCCCTCTCTGTTGGAACCGGTTCAGAGGAGGGCCACAGCAATGACCAGAGAGGTGGAGCATGGCTTCTGTGAGGACAGGCTAAGAGAGTTGGGGTTGTTCAGCCTGGAGAAGAGAAGGCTTCAGGGAGACCTTATAGCAGCCTTTCAGTACCTATAGGGGCCTACAGGAGAGATGGGGAGGGCATGTAGTGATAGGATGAGGAGTAATGGTTTCAAACTGAAAGAGGGGTGATTTAGATTAGATATGAGAAAGAAATTCTTCACTGTGAGGGTGGTGAGACACTGGAACAGGTTGCCTAGGGAGTTTGTGGATGTCCCATCCCTGGCAGTGTACAAGGCCAGGCTGGATGGGGCTTTGAGCAGCCTGGTGTAGTGGGAGGTGTCCCTGCTTATGGCTGATGGGTTGGAACTAGGTGATATTTAAGGTCCCTTCTAACGCAAACCATTCTATGATTCTATCATTCTGTGATTCTTTTTTATTTTTCATAGTGTTTTCTGCACTGAAGCAGGCCGGGGGGAAATATTGTGTCCTAAGTCAATGGAAAACTATGTGGCAGCAATGGTTCTGAGTGCAGTTGGTGACGCGCTGGGCTATTACAATGAGAAATGGGAGTTCCAGCGGAGCGGCCCAGCCATCCACAAGGAGCTGGCAGAGATGGGCGGACTCAGCAACCTCAGCATCCAAGGTTGGAGAGTCAGTGATGATACCGTGATGCACTTGGCCACGGCCGAAGCCCTGGTAGCTGCTGGGAAGAACCCAAGTTTAGCACATCTCTATTCCCTAATTGCAAAGAACTACAAGGAGTGCATGAAAGACATGGAAGGCAGAGCTCCAGGTAATCCCTCTATGATGCTGTCAGGACAGGGCTGTTGTCTCGCTAACATCTCTCTCTTTCACAGAATCACAGAATTGCCTAGGTTGGAAGGCACCTTTAAAATACAGTCCAACCATTAATCCCCCCCCCCCCCCCCAAAAAAAAAAAACAAACACCACACCCCAAACAAAACACACACATCAACACTAAAACATATTCCCAAGCACCATGTCAATTCGTCTTTTGAATATCTCCAGGAATGGTGCCTGGGCATTTCCCTGGGCAGCCCATTCAAATGCCTGATAACCCTTTCAGTGTAAAAATTTTTCCGAATATCCAACCTGAACCTCCCCTGGTGCAACTTGAGGCTGTTTCCTCTTGTCCTGTTGCCTGTGTTGCCTGTGACTTGTAGAAGAGACCAACCCCCGCCTCTCTACAGCCTCCTTTCAGGTAGTTATAGAGAGCGATAAGGTCTCCCCTCAGCCTCCTCTTCTCCAGGCTGAACAACCCCAGCTCCCTCAGTCTCTCCTCATAAGACTTATTCTCCAGACCCCTCACCAGCTTTGTTGCCCTTCTCTGGACCCGCTCCAGCACCTCAAT
>JAOQGH010000001.1:96439581-96506719 GCA_025769975.1 Gallinago jamesoni | reverse complement strand
CCAGGGAGGTCGTGGAGTCCCCTTCTCTGGAGATTTTCAAGACCCGCCTGGATGCAGTCCTGAGTAACGTGCTCTAGCTCTGGGCAATCCTGCTTCAGCAGGGGAGTTGGACTAGATGATCTCTACTGTCCCTTCCAACTTTAATAATTTAGTGTAATTCAGTGAAATTCAGTGACCTTATTCCTGAAGGCAGCCAGCTGTTATTTATTTTTAGCATATGTCCAGAAGCCAATCTTAAAGCTGGCTGAATGTGGAGGTATTTTGGTTACAAGGGTGCTGTAAATGCTGTGTGCAGCTAAAACAGGCTGCCTTATGGCAATTCCTACTGGCAAGCGTGTATGTGGAAGTGCAGAAGTGAACAGTTGTGCAGAGTACTTAGCGCGGTACCTCACTGTGATTAGCAAGCTCCCAGATCGTGGTGATTGAATTGCACCAAAGGTAAACTGAATTACAGAGTTACATGAAGTTTCTGGACCAGGCTTCTTCCTTGCTACTCTGTTCTACGTAGTTTGACTTTCAAAGTAACAGAGCACCTGCAAGTTTATCGGCTACCTGTCCTGGTAAGGCAGCCAAGTATAGGAGCAACAGTCTAATTTTGGGTGTGTGAGCATGTCAACTGCTGCTGTTGTCCTGTGTGTCTGAGAGAGGACTAGGCACGCTGTGTCTAGGAGAAGACTAGTCTTTTGAGTCCACTTTTGCTGTTAACTTAAAACTTAAAGCTACTTGAAACCTGCTCTTGATTTACCTTTCTGCTAGAAAAAAATATATTTAAAATTTGACCAGAAGAGAACACTAAGAGAAGAAGGCAAGGCAGAAGACAATCAAAGATAATTTAATGTTTCAAACCTGTTTCCTCTTCTTTGCACAAGAGCATTTGGGCTTAGCTCTCAAACCTTGTCTCATGGTCCTGGCTGAGGAAGCTGGCTGGGCTCTGAAAATCGGATGTGTTTGTGCGATAGACTAACAAGTCCAAGTGCTGGACTAACAAGTGAGTTTCTTTAAAAAGCAGCACTGGAAGAAGCAGAGTCTTTTCTTTAAAAAGTAAGTAGAACTATGAGAGATGGAAGTGAGCAAGGAGGAGTTTATGGTGTGGCTTCCCACCAGAAGAGAGGGAAATTTGAATGAAGGTGTCAGCTCAAAGCAGGAGAAAACTGACAAAGTATATAGTCTTGAATAGCGTGGAGCATGATAAGTCGTTATTTTGTGTAAGGTAAGATTTAGAGGGGAATATAAGGAAATTGTAAAATGGTGGTTTAAAACAAAAGGAAATGTTTTGCATAACAAAATTGTGGCTCTGGTTGTTGTGGGATATTAAAGGAGTCTGAAGGCATGCATGGGTTCCAGCTAAGGAGACCGGTTCATGGTGGCTAGATCTACTGGGGGTTACTGAAAGCAGCATTTTGCATCCATCTTCTGACTCAAGCAGATTATGCTCCCCTGCCTGCTGCAAGCCAGGTTGGTCTTCTTGGGGAAACATTGTACTTGCCTTATTTTTTATAGTCTTTCTGTAGTTATCTCTTAGTGGCTGTGTATGGAGGCAACCTAGTGGGCTGGACAAACCGTTGGTCTGACCTAGTGCAATTGTTTTTCAGCTTATTGAAGGGGAGTACAGTAAAGCCAGCTGTGCAGACCATGTGAGGGAGATGCCACACTCACTGCCTTCTGACAAACTTAAATTGCAGCAAGGGAAATCTGGAAAACATTTTGGTATCGGTGAGGCAACTGGAAAGATTCCTGGGGAGCATGTGGGGTCACTGTCTTTAAAGGGTCCTCTAAAGAAGCTAAACAACTGTCAGGAAAAAATCACAGAGGTACTTAGGCATGCCTTGGATGGGGGATTGATGGAATCTGATGGCCCTCCAAACCTCCTTTATATTTATGTATATCTAGGTATCTAGATATATGTGTACATAATATACCTAATATATATAGTATATATGTTTTCTAGATGAATTATTAAATAACATGAAATGTAAATATAAACAATATAAATCACATAAATCAGCAGTGGAATGTTTTTTACTCCCCCAGACTTTTAAATTATTTTCACAAACAGAAATCATCAGGTCTGCTTGGGAATATGCAGGGTGCACTGGTGATTTAAGGCAAGAAACATACATGAACAGACAGTGTTTTTACAGGGAAGCCCAAATCCCTCGGAAACAGTTATGCTTCCTTCCCTGCTACCCTGCCTCTTTCCTCAGTTCCCAAGCTGACCCTGTCACCTACTGATGTGTGCTCCTCTTTCTTCCCTTTCTTTCTCTCTCGGGCTCTGCCACTCCAGGTGCCATGTGTAAGGAGAACGCGCTGAAGCTGGATCCGGGGCAGCCAAACAGCTGGAAGATCCCATTCAACCCCAGGGCAGGAGGCTGCGGGGCCGCCATGCGCTCCATGTGCATCGGGCTGCGTTTCCACCGCCCTGACGAGCTGGACACCCTGGTGCAAGTGAGCATCGAGAGCGGCCGGATGACCCACCACCATCCCACCGGCTACCTGGGGTCCCTGGCTTCAGCCCTCTTCACGGCTTTTGCAGTGAATGGTGTGCCACCCCCGGCCTGGGGGAAGAGGCTGCTGGAGGTGCTGCCACGGGCAAAAGCGTACGTGCAGGACACCGGATTCTTTGTGGAGCAGAACATGGAGCAATGGTGAGCTGTGCTCCCAGCACCGGGTTTTGTTAAAATTAAAATCACCCTCACGTACAAGAGGGCGAGCCCTGTTTATACTTAAGCTTCAGTAATCACATTTTGGTGAACTCTTAGAGCAGCACATGCCTGCCACGGGATCAAATCGATTCAGAAAGTCTCTGAAGTCCCCCCCCAGGGGAAAAATACTTCTAACTTATTTAAAAAAAAAAAAAAGTAGTCACATTGTGTTTGGGTCATGCCGTTGTGACACCTTTTGGATCCAGTATGAGGTAGCTAGACTCGTCATCTCGAGCAACGGCGATCTGATGGAAGATGGGAAGCAAGGCTGGGGAAACGGCGCCAGGCGTCGGGGCTGAGCTCAGTTTGAAAGTCATAACCAAATGTGGCTGCCTGTGCAGCGTGGCTCTGTGCGCAGGGGCGCGGGCAGGGCTGGAGGTGCTCCCAGCCTGGGAGGATGACTCAGTTCTCGCTCTGAGCCTTTTGAATCCTGTGTGGTGCCACAGCAGCAGGTGCTGGGCTTGCCTTCTCCCATGTGGCTGGAGGCAGGGGAAATCTTAACTCACTGAAACATGTCCGTGTGCCTCTTTACTGTAAATCATGTCCCTAGTTTGACAAACCCGGGGAGGGGGAGAACAGACGCCTGCTGTTTTGCCGAGCTGCCGCTCCGGGCTCTTGACCCGGCGGGAAGGGCCTGCGGGGAGCTCAGGTGTGTGCTTCTGCTGTGGGATGTCTCTCATAGCCCTTCCATTTTGTCTCCCCTTTTGCAGGCACTACTTTGAAGGGCAATGGAAGAAATACCTGGAGGAGAGAGGCATATCGGACGGGGTCTCGCTGCCCACCTTCCCCGCCAAGTACGGTGTGGAAGAGAGAGATGCGTTCTACACCTCCCTCAGCTACGACGGCTGGGGGGGCAGCAGTGGGCATGACGCCCCCATGATCGCCTACGACGCGCTGCTGGGGGCCGGGGACTCCTGGGCAGAGCTGGCTCACCGGGCCTTCTTCCATGGGGGCGACAGCGACTCCACTGCCGCCATCGCAGCCTGCTGGTGGGGGGCCATGCATGGCTTCCAAGGGGTCAACACCTCCCTCTACGCCCACCTGGAGTACCGGGACCGCCTGGAGCAGACGGCCAAGGACTTGTACCGCATTGCCTAGGGCAGGGGTGTGCTTACCCTGCCGCTGCTGCCTCTCTGCCAGGCTTTTGCAAGCTTCGTTTTGCTTAAAGCACACGAGCATAAGCCAGAGACAGGCCTGATTGTTCTGCCTGCCTGTGTTGGCTTCAGCGGGGAGGCCATTTTGGAGCTAGCAGCTTGTGGGCAGTGGGTGGGGGAGAAAGCAGTTACAAGGGGGTTTGGTGGGAACATGCAACGGTGTCTCTTGACCCTCGAGCAGCCTGGCCTTGCGACATCCTTTCCCCTCAGCATGGCGGCTGCACGGCCTCTGGCCCTCAGGGGAGCAGGAGCACCCACCACAGCTTTGCTCACCACGCTCCAGCAGCAGGAGACAGGCAGCTAAAACCACACAAGCTGCCCCAAAGCAGGGTCCTACCCATACGAGCATGCCAGAGGGGGGTCAGGGACACGTATCTGGCCACAGGGAGCGTACAGGGGCTGGCAGAGATGCCTCCCGTCCAACCCATTATGGCTAGCCCCAGCTTGCCACATTTGGGGGACGGTACTTGCCACTTTACTGAGCATGCGTAAACCTAAACCCTCTGCTCCTCAAAAATGATGGCAAGTGCAGCCCAAGAGAACCAACTGGGGGGGTAGGGGGAAGAAGCAAACAGCCAGTTGTGTCAGGGACAAGAGAGTTTTTCATACAATTATTTTCGCAGGCAATATTTTTTTTGTTTTAAATGAACGTGGGGGAAAAAACTCAAACCCAAGCTACGCTGGCGGTGCATTTTGCACAATTTCACAGCACTTTTGCTATGCAGGTAAGAATGTATGATGCTACTTCCCTTGTGCCATTAATGGGGGAGGTTAAGACTACTGGCCAAACCCTTATTGAAAGTAAAAGTGGATAATGAGAATTAAAAGGTTGCATTTTACATCAGCTTAAGCAACTTCTGTCGTGAACTATATTACGCTGCTTACATCAAGGCTACTTAAGATTATTTGCTTGACATTTGCTATGGATAATTTTATAAAATACGGTTTTTTTCTTCAAATCCAGACTGTAACACAGCACAGTACTATTTTCAGAGCAATTTCAAAACAGTGTAGCCCATTCAATAAATAGACCTGCCATGTTAAGTGTTGTATTCTATTATGGGATTAATTAAGGGATGGGGAGGGAGAAGTATGAAGAGCCAGAGGGTGGCAAGGTGTCTGCAAGCTCCAGCCTGCAAGAGAGACACGATGCTCTATGGAAGGCAGGAGGAGAGATGATGCATCGGGGGCTAGGGGTGGTGGGAGGGGGAGAGGCTGCCTTGAAGGGGGAGTTCAGCATACCGTTATGCAGGGAGCGTGCATAAAGGCATAATGAAAGCCCAAATCTGACAAAAACCAGCAGCAATAGGAACCACAACTTCAACACAGTTTACTACAGCTCTCAAGTGTGTTGTATAAAACATGTTTTAGTGCAACATAGTACAAAGTTTTTGTTGTTTTTTTAAAAAAAAAAAAAAACCCAAACATTTTTTTCCACATCATGCATGGATAGGGTATCTCTCTTTCTTCTTGGGTCATTACAGACAGTTACAGCAGAGAGAGTGGTTTGAAAAGCTTCGTGTTAAAACTCGATACAGGAAGAGTCTGCCTTAAAAACAGAAGTTTGAGACTGGGCAATGCACTGCCAGAGCAATGGAGAAATGTCACCAGCAAGGTACATTCAGGGATCGCCATGGGAGCTGCTTCCCAGGAAAGCCTGGGCTCGCTGCAGGAACCGCCGGGCTGTGAAGGGACCCGCTTTGGCCAGGGGGAGGGGGCCATGGGACAGCCCTCCGGGAAACCCCTGCTCCGGGGCAGACAGGCTGACAAGGAGGAGTGTGGCTCGAGGAGGAGTGTGGCTCGGGTGCAGCACAGTGCTCTTCCGGGAAAGATCGGCTCCCGCTGACTTCATTTTCTCTTTTTTTTTTTCTTCTTCCTTTAAAGCTGAAATGAGTTGCAGTTCCTGCCTGGGATCAGGATGTACAGGAGATACTGCATTTATGAAACAGTACCCACTGCTGCAGCTGCTGCTGTTTGCTCCTCAGTTCTTCGTTTCCATTCACTGCTCATCCCACTACTCTTTGCAGACGCCTTATCCAGAAAGGGAAGACAAGTGTGTGGGTATGTGATACAGATGTATATATATATATATATATATATACATACATATATATATATAGGAGTGTGATATGCATATGCTGGGGCCAGTAAGCAGTTGTCTTGAGGGGGGCAGACTTCACAGAAGGATGAGTGAAATTTGGCCTTCCCAGCGGAAGAAGAAACCAGTGCTGTTCTGGTGGAGGAGCTGAGGTGGCTGACTTGGAATGGCCCTGGCACGGGACGGTCCGCAGCCATGTGGGCCCTCTCTCAGCTGGGAGAGAGGATGTGCAGTGCAACCCTCCCACCCAAGGCTTTGCCACCTCTCAAACACCAAGGCATCGGGGGGGTCTAACCAAGTAGTGCTACAGAGCATCTGCTGAGGTCCCCTTCTCTTCGCCAAGAGCAGTCCGACCCTCCTGCAGAGGACAGCGGCTGTGGGTATGGCACCTCTCTCGCACGAGGCTGGGGGAGAGTGGGGGAGTCTTGCAGCTGCACCCATCCGCTCTGGTTGGCTTCAGCCATGCTGCAAAAAATAAATGGCTGGATTTGCCAGGAAGACATCAAGGAAGACAACAAAAGGCCATTTTTGGCAAACATTTTCTTCCGCCAGACGTAACGCTTAGGGCGCCATGGGGGAGGAGGCGGTTTCCTCCAGAGGACAGGGCAGGGGTACTTGGCATTATGGGGTACGGGAGGTCCAGTGCCCCATGTGGTGAGAGCCCTGGTTTGGTTCGCGAAAGCCTTATCTTTCACAGAAAGAACAGCATTTCCTGCCACAGCGACCGCCTACGACAAGAGCAGGTGACTTTGCCAGGAGGGGGAAACTTACGGAGAAACGGCTTCTCCTCCTAAAGCCCAAGGAACAAAAAATGGCAGATGCACACACGCAAACAGGGGAAGGTTTCTTGTGGCACAAGGGGACAGGGAAGCCCCCAGGGCGCTGATGCGGTGCAGGTTCCTTGCCTTGGCCAAGCTCGCACCGAGAGGTAGTGCAAGCCACAGGGGAACTCGTGACACACCGTGGTTAATTGTACATCCCTGCTGCGTGGCAGAGCTACAACTGGGCTCCTTGGCTGAACCATTCAGAGGCTGTGACCCCAACCGTGGAGTTTCCTTCCCCTTTCCCCCTTTCTAGAGTCATTACTTTGGTCATGTTGAAGCCCTCATAGACTGGATCCAGCCACCTTCCCCCAGGTGACTGGGGGCACAGAGGGGACCCGCCTCATGAGAGGTGGCAGCATGGACACCAGGGAGGAGCACAACTCTGGTAAGCTGGACCGTACAAAGACCCTCTTTGCTAACAATAAAGTCAGGGCTAACAAGTGTCCTTCTTCCATCTCCCCCTTCAGTTCCTAGAGACAAACTAAATTGCTTTCATCCTGATCGCAAGCACGCTGAATATTCAGTCTCTCCAGGACTGGGAAATGCTCCCAAAAGGTGAATTGCCCCTTCCTGAGAGAACAGTAAAATGGAGGAAAGAAGATACTGAGGCTAGAGCCAACCTTTGAGATGGACCTCCTGACAGCCCAGCTAACACCTCAGAGGCGGACCTGGCTTCGTCTGTTTTGGAAGAGGGAGGAGCCAGCTCAGCACACCTAGGGAAAAGATGTTCTTCACCGTGGCACCGAGTCTGAGGAGGAAAATCACAGTCTATTTTGGAAAACACACACATTTACTTCCAAAGAGGTTGTCCCAGGACCAAAAGGCCCCTGGGATCCCCCCCGTCTGGAGGGCAGGAGAAGCCTAACAGTTCCTGGAGTGACCAACAAAGAAACAACAACAAAAAAGTAACGGCCCAGAGGACAGCAACTGACGGGAGCAAAATGAATGAGAGAGGAACACCCGCTATGTACAGCAAGCACAGGGACCCTCCATCTGTCGGGGTGAGGTGGTGCGTTCCCTCGGGCGCTGGAGGAAGCCTCGGACCTTCCTGTCCCCGCAAGCTGGGCACTCTACAGAGCTCAGCCGCTGCGCTGGGGCACAGACAGTGAAAGAAATGTAACAAGAACAACAAAATCCACTTTGTTCCTTAGGGATCCCGGTGTGTCTCTGCCTCTCTCTCTCCGCACATCTCCCTGGGCGCCTCTGCCTCTTTAGTCTATGGTTCCTGGGTGGATGCTGAGGACTGGTGGCTCTAGGCAAGTGGGAGAGTAGTTGAGGTGAGGCTCTTTGATCCACAGCAAGGGGACCCCGTTCTTGCCCTCTGAGTTCTTGCTGGAGTTTCGGCTCTTGAATCGCACCAGGAGGATGGTGATGATCAAGATGCCAAAGATGGGGAAGGGGTAGAAGAACACAAAGTAGAAGAGGGCGTCGTTGGAGCAGATGACAGACTGCAGGGTGGAACCTGGAAAGAGACACAGGACGGTCACATTTCACAGCTTCTCTGCAATAAACGTCTTCAGAAATATAAAAAACAGATGCTCATTAATTTGTGTCAATGCAGGAAGTGAGGCTCTGAGAAAAATACCAATATAGGTAAACAGAGCAGTGGGAAAAAAGCTACTGCAGGGCATGTTTTGGCTTTATTTCCCCCAAGAGCTTCATGAATGTTAGAGAGAGTCACCCCTGGAGTTTCTGTGGATTTTCTGATGTCTTACAAAGCTGGGAGCCTTGCAAAGCATCATTTCCATCTGTGATGGTACACAGAGGCAGCAACCCAGGGTATCTCCCTTATGGGCCCACAAAACTCTCATGACCTCTATGGGGCCTCTAAACCATCTGATGACTTCAAGAGTTGCTAGGAAGAGACTCTAGTGCCACAGATTGTGTCGTTGTGCAGAACCGAGTCAAATTCCATGTCTGTTTCCCAAAGGGAAAGGCTAAACCCCAGTGGAGGGCAATGTCTACCTCCACTGACCCAGACACACCAGGCAGCAACAGCAGGATAGGCAACCCTAGCCCAGGGCTAAGGTCAGCACAGATGTGCAAGCCCGGCCAAAAGCTGGGCTACAAGCCACTGAGCTGGCTGGAAAAGCACTGGCATCACAGATTTGCCCCGGTGCAGGTGAGACCCCGTCCCACTCACTCCTTGGCCCTTTTATCTTGGTTGAACCAAAGACGCAGGGGATGCCAGGGCCATGCCCTCAAGAGGGTTGTAGCCTCTTCTCACCTGCATCCTGCACGTGAACGGCAACCGTCCCCGACTCCTCCTCCGCCAGCCGGTACCACACGCCGTTGGGGTCTGCCAGCCATTCCTCCACACGGCATGAATAGTTGCCTGTGTCGGCACCACCGGCTTGCAGCACCGTCAGCCGGAAAAGCACCGCCGAGAGCCTCTGGAAGCGCAGGCGGCCCTCCCAGCGACTGGCCTCGGGGCTGAAGATGGCGTCGGGGCCGACGCTCAGCACCGCCTCCCTCTCCTCCTCCTCTTCCTCATCCTCCTGTGTGTGGCCACCTGCTTCTTTGGCCCGCAGGTTGTACCACGTCACCGCAAAGTGGGACTCCGGGCTGGAGCGGGACAGGATGCTGCAGTCCAGAGGGAAGGACTCCTTCTCCTGCACCGTGAGGTTGGCGGTGGCCGTGTCCACTTGCAAGGTGGGATCTAAGATGACAAAAGGGGAGGGGTGAGAGCTGAGCAAAATGCCACCATCAAAGCCACTGTGCTCCCAGCACAAACCGACTGTCATGGCTCCAGCGCTAGGCACAATCCAGGAAAAACCCAAAGGCTTGATGCAACCTGCCAAGTCCCATGGGTACCTCTGTGGTCAACGCTGGAGGCTCCCCATCCTCTCCTCACCACACACCACCTTGGCACAGGGTCAAACAGGAGCTGGCTGCCAGCCCTGTGCTACCACCCTGCCCACGCAGACCCTCGCACCAACTAATGGGCGTGCGTGTGTGCGAGAGGAGAAAGCTGCTGCAGCTGACCCAGACGTGCTACAAGAACACGTGAGGAACCACCAAGGTTTGCTCCGTGCACTGAGGAGCGACGTACAACTGCTCCCCAGCCACTGGTGCAAAGAGCATTGCACTCCACACTTATTTTTTATTTCTTTGAGAGCGCTCAAAGGACTTGAAAATCAGTATGACAGAAGAGGAGAGGATTTTTCCCAGCAATTTGGGAAGTTATTTCGGTAAGAGGTTCTTCCATGGAGATGTCCTCAGCACAGATGCAGCAAGGATGCTTCTGAAAATCTGCCTCTCGCTTTTTAACTCTAGCGCTTGCTGCAAGGCTAGAGATGTTTCTAACTAGCTGAGATACAGTGGCCGGAATCTAAGATGAGTTGATTAAAGGCTGACTTCAAGAGCAATTAACATGTGGTTTAGTCATCTTGCCAGGGAACACATACTCCAGGGATTGCAATCGGTCTGGATCTAAGCTTTCATTTAAAGATTAAAAAGCCCTTTCCGACACGGGAGCGGAGTAGGAAGGGCAAACTGAGAGCTCGCTGAAGAGAGAGGTGCTTTCTCCTCCACTGAAGATAACTGGGCAAATCCTCCCTCGTGCAGACCCCGGGTGTCCCTACAGGAGGGGGCTGCTATCCCCCAGCTCTCATCAGCTGCGGGGCTGCTCTGCCCAGCGGGGCTTCTCATTATAGCACCTGCCCTATAGTTTTTAAGTGGTCCCATAGGGAAAATCTTCATTAAGGCCAGTGCTCTTCAGGCAACATGAGTGTTTTCAGTTCACATCTTCCCCAGGAAGACCCCCAAGCAGAAACATGAATGAGGTAAGTCCTGAGAGTCTGGAGACTGCTGAGGTAAAAAGGAGGAAGGGAAGGAAACGGCTTGTCAAAACCAACACAAAGCCTCCCCCACCTCAGCATACTAAGCAGAAAGAGAACTGCTTTCTGAAGGTGCAGAGAGGGTTTTCTTTCCCTCCTTGCTCATGATTACAGTCCTGAAAGATAAGCCTGGTGAACCTAACTAATGAGACATGAGTCACAAGCTATGCTATTTTTAAGGTTAGTCATTCTGTTAGCTACTGGCTGCTATGAAAGAAAAACAAACAATAACAAAGCACTTTTAGGAAAAAAAATCTTGAACTAGTGCACCCCCAACTCCTTCTCTTCTTCCCACTCCACATCCTTCCACAATTCAAAATGAGCCTCAAGGATTTCCCCTGCTGTTCATTCCCTTCTCCATCAGGGCTGGCAACTCTCAGCCTGGATGAAGAGCTGCACTTACAACCACACAGGCATTCAGCGTACAGCGACTGACTGGGGGGTGAGGCTCTGCTCGAGCCCCCTTGGCCAGCAAAGTTTCCCAAGCAAGAACCTTTCCCAAGCAAGCTCCTCCTTTGCAGTACAAATCTTCTCTGCCAGGAACAACCACTAAAATCTTTCCAGAATCTTACCCTTTTGCCAGCTCTACTGCGGAATTACGAGGCCAACACCTCGCTGGAATGGGCAGGCATGAAGCACCACCGCAGTGTTTGCAGAGCAGTTGCTTTACACACTGGAAAGTACCCAGCAAATGAGGCCCATAACTGTTATTTGACCTACAGCCTTTAAGATATTTAATCTTGAGTCGTTTGCCATAAAAACTAGGGAGCCTGTATCTTCCAAGGTAAATTGTCCTTGCAGCTTATCTGTTCTTAAAACAGATGAAACTTAGCAGAATACCCTGGGAACCTGTTTTGGAGGGCTCAGGAGTCCCCTAGTGCTGGTCAGTCGTTAAGAACCACCTCTTAGAAGCACAGGAGCAGGCAGTTCCACTGTGTCGTAAGTCAAGCAAGCGGGGCAGAAGACCAGCTTTCCTGAATGGAGAACTCCTTGTGGAGCTCAAGAGGACAAAGAAATTGTATGATCTCTGGAAGCGAAGTCAGGGTCCGCAGGAAGATTACAAAGCTCTGGTTTGTATACACAGGGAGAAGACATGAAAGGCTCAAATAGAGTTGGAACTGGGCGGTGTTTTGTCAGATAACAAGGGCTTTTTAAAGTACGTTAACAGCAAGAGGAGATCTAAAGAAAACACTTGACCAATACCTGTTGAAGACGGACATCTAACTAATACAGATGAAGAAAAAGCAGAGACATTCAATGCTCTTTTTTTTATTTTTGCCTCAGTCTTTAATACTACTGATTAATATGATAATAGTGCTTTAATAACACTGGGTGTTAGTATAATACAAGCGTGGGAACAGTGACCTTCCATTTGTGGACATTTAAATTGTAAGGGACCAGCTGTATCAGCTGAATGTTCACAAGTTAATGGGGTCTGATGGGATTCATCCCAGAGTATTGAAGGAACTAGCAGATGTTATGGCAGGATCCCTCTCCATCATCATCCAAAGGTCTTGGGAGTCTGCAGAGATCCCCACTGACTAGAAGCTAGTCAGTGATATTCCAGTTTACAAAAAGGGCATGAGGGAAGACCCAGGGAACTACAGACCTGTTAGTCTAAATTCCTGGATGAATTACAGAGAAGATTATACTGGGTACTACTGAAAGGCATTTAAAGAATAATGCAATCATGAGGTATAGCCCACATGGGTTCATACAGGAAAGTCCTGTTTAACTTATTTAATTTCCTTCTACGATAAGGTCACTGGCCCAGTGAATGAAGGGAAGCTGGTGGATGTAGTTTTTCTGGATTTTAGTGGAGCTTTTGGTACTGTCCCTCACAGCATTCTTCTGGACAAGTTGTCCAGCTGTGGGATGAGTGGGTCCACAGTGTGCTGTGTGAAGAACTGGCTGAAGGCCAGAGCTCAAAGGGTCGTAGTGAATGGAGCTACATCTGGCTGGTGACCAGTGACCAGTAGTGTTCCTTAGGGCTCAATTCTAGGGCCAGTTCTGTTCAATATATTTACCAACAATCTGGATGCAGAAAGTCGAATGCACCATTAGCAAGTTTGCCGATGATATCAAACTGGGAGGTGCTGCTGATTCTCCTGAGGGACAAGATAGATGCCTTGCAGAGGCAATAGGCCATGATTAGTGGGATGAAATTTACAAGTCTAAATGCCAGATTCTGCATGTAGGACAGAGTAACACTGGGCACAAGTATAAATTGGGAGAGGAGTGGTTGCAGAGCAGCCCTGTAGAAAGGGGTCTAGGGGTGCTGGTCGACAGCAGGCTCAATAGCAGTGTACCCCAGCAGCCAAGAGTGCAAACCACATCCTGGGGTGCATCAAACACAGCACAACCAGCTGGTCAAAAAAAGGTGATTATAAGGTGATTATCCCACTGCATTCAGCACTGGTGCAGCCTCACCTTGAGTACTGTGTGCAGCCCTGAGCCCCACAATTTAAGGTCCTTAAATGAGTCAGCAGAAGGCAACAAAGCTCATGAAAGGGCTGGAAGGAATGTCCTACGAGGATCAGCTCGTAGGAGAGCTTGGAGGAAAGGAGGCTGAGGGGTGACCTCATTGCTCTCTACAGTTTTCTAAGGAGGGGACATGGAGAAGGAGGTGCTGATCTCTTCTCTCTGGTATCCAGTGATAGGGCACGTGGGAATGGTTCAAAGCTGTGCCAGGGGAAGTTCAGACTGGACATTAGGAAGTATTTCCTTACCGAGAGGGTGGTCTAACTCTAGAACAGGACAAGAGGTAATGGGCACAAACTCAAACATAGAAAGTTCCATCTGAACATGAGGAGGAACTTTTTGAGGGTGGCGGAGCACTGGAACAGGCTGCCCAGAGAAGTGGTGGAGTCTCCATCTCCAGAGACTTTCAAAACCCACCTGGACACATTCCTGGGCAACCTGATCTAGGTGGACCTGCTTTGGCAGGGAGTTGGACTAGATGATCTCCAGAGGTCTGTTCCAACCCCCTGTGATTCTGTGATTCCTAGAGAGGTGGTCGATGCCCCATCCCTGGCAGTGTTTAAGAAGCATTTGGACAATGCTCTTAATAACATGCTTTAGCTTTTTGTCAGCCCTGACGTGGTCAAACAGTTGGACTAGATGATCATTGCAGGTCCCTTCCAACTGAAATTCTATTTCTATTTCTATTTCTATTTCTTACTCTCAAGCCTTTGAAACTGAAGTTTCCTCCTTGTTTTGAAGTTCTGTAGCACTTTTTACCCCATTACATCCTGGGAAAACCAACAAGGACCTGAGCCAATCCCTGATGCCTGCCTCCCTGTGTCTGGGCATGGCTAAAATGGTGGCATTAGGCAGGAGGATCTGCCTGAAACACTATCACTGGCAAGAGGGTGGTCAGGAAGCCCGTAAGTACCCCCTTGTCCATACAGACACAGGCTCCTCATACCCTGCCCCATCAAGAAGCCCTAGCCCTTCTCCAAGCTGACAGATGAACCCTTGGAGCTGCACACCTCGCACCTGCTTCTTCCCCTCCAGAATGAGGAATACCAGTGTGAGAAACTGCCAGGACAAGAGCCAGGGTCTTGACCCCCTCTACTGTCCCCTTTTTATGCTAGGATCCTGCCCTTGGGGCACACGTCTGGGAAGCACAGATAGCTTCTCCCATCTCATTCTCAATTAAAATTAAAATTAAAAAATTTATATGGGAATAAAATCAGAAGCCCATTCTATTGAATCTGCCAAAAGTGCTATACAAAAACTAAATGTGCAGGTGCAGTGTTGGCAAACTCCCAAGCCCACCTAGCTGTGTTTGCAGGGCTTGCTCCATGCTCCTTCCAGAAAAGCAAGGGTGCACCCAAGAAGACATGCAAGAAAACATCATCATAGTCTGTAGCAGAGCAGCCCTGCCCTCTGCCCAATTACAGCAGATGGTTACTCATGCATTCAGTCCAATGGGGCAAACTGCTGCTCAAAGCTTTTGGCAGGAGATCCTCCTCACCTGGCTGCTTGACTGTGAGGGTGATGAGTCCAGAGAGGTCCTCTGCCCGCTTGTACCAGCGGTCACTGGGATCAAGGAGCCACTCCTCTACGCGGCAGTCATAAGCCCCACTGTCCCGCACGGTGGCGTTTTGGATGGAGAGGATGTAGAGACCTGGGGACGGGCTCTCCAGGTGCAGCCGGCTCCGCAGGTCACCCAGTGCCACCAGGTCCCCATAACGCAAGGTGCTCTGCCGGCTCAACTGGGCCACTGCCTCCTTCTCTGGGTGGCCTGGCCGCCAGACATACCACTCCACTGAGAGCTGGGATGAGGGACTGGTCCGACTGCTGACCTGGCACTCCAGGGTCACCCACTGGTTCTCCAGCACCGTGATGTTCTTGTGGGTCTGATTCACCTTCAGGCGGTTATCTACAGAAAAAGGCCATTAGAAATACAAGGTGACCAAGGGCTGAAAGGGTCCTTTGTCTCCCCATGAGCTTTTCCTGCATGGCTACAATCCTGCGGTGTGATGAAAGAAATGAGCAAGGGGAGGAAAAGAAAGATTTTGGGGGAGAGAGGGAGGGAGGAAGAAGGGGAAAAGCAAGTAAGACTTGTGGGTTTCAGGGTCTTGGGAAAATATCGGGCTAGCCACCAACAATGTCCCATGCAGCACAGGGAACTGGAAAATCTTCCAGTAGGACCTGGGGGGTCCTAAGTACACAGGTACCTTATGAACGGGAGTCACACCTCAATTTTTTCTCATCCTCCTCCTGGGGCAGGGCAGTAGCCTGGTCACACCCGGAGCAGTAAGCCCTCTCGCAGTGGGAAAAGGGAAAAAATCAGGGCAGAGAACGGAGAGCTGATTATAGGGAACCACCTCTGCAAAATGAGAAGTGGCACAAGGGCAAAGTCACACAGGGTGTTTTGCGGCCCTGGGAATGTCCCTGGTTTTTGCTCCATAATTTCACTGATACACAGGGGCATGACTACAATCAGCTTTTATGTGAAATGACATGCTGTACACTCCTAACTCCTTCATGACTTCTTTCCAGGGGCACAGTCTGGACTTCCCTGGTACGGCCACTGCAGCAAGTGACAGGCACTGTACTTCCCAGAGAGAGGCGGGCGATACAAAGGAGGGGCCAGATCGCAGCTCCCCCCCTCCCTGACCACCCCATAGCCCTCTCAGGACTTTGCAGACAGAAAGGAGGAGCTGGGACCAGCAGCAAACAGCACGCTGTGGCCTGCTGTCCTCCCTGTGTGACCAGGCAAAGCTGTGCTGGGGACACCGTCTGGGGACCATACTCAGTGTCATACTCACACCCCGGTCCACAGAGCCTGTTGTCTACCCAGTTGAATTCGGACAGAGAAAACACATTGAGAATCCTACTCCAGACCTGTTATCCAAGCGCATCCCTCCTGCCTGAGGGATTTTATTCTCCAGAAACAGGCACCCGGAGCAAGCAGGGACGAGGCAGGCATCCTTGTGAAGTGCTGGTGCTCTGCTTCAGCAGCACACATGGCATCCAGGCCGCTCTCAAAGACGGTGCTCCCCTACCTGCCTCCCCTCTTTGCATGAAATGAAGGGGTCTGTCCCCAGATCACGGGGGCCATCTTTAGCTCCTCCATCAAGCCCATCTTTGCCAGTGATCTCTGCTGCCACGGAAACCACCAGCAGAGCAGATTTTTCCTTTCCTGGCAGCCAGCTCCTCACCTCATTAAACTCGCTACTTGCATCTCATGTGCACGGCGCAGAGGGAACAGACAAGGCTCCCCGCGCCTGCCGGGATACAGGCACAGGGTAAAATTAAACTGTGTGCAAAACATGAAAATGCTTTCCCAGTCAGGCACACACCAGTGCTCTCTCTGTAGATCGCTAGTCGACACTCTTGCTACATGATGCTCTTGAGGATAAGGAAACCTGGCTGGATGCAGTGGCCCTCTAGATTGCGGGGGACAGGCAACTTTCATGTGGGGACACTGAAATGCACGCCAATTAAGCCTAAATGGAGGAGGGTCACATCAAAGGGGGAAAACGTCCTTCTTTGTCCAGGGATGTGCAGGCATGAGGATGCAAGGAGGGGGTGACAAAGCTGTAGCAGAAAGAAGAGCAGAGGACCCGGTTGCCCGAGAAAAGCTCGATGAGCTCACAAGACCCAATGCCAAAGAGGACCCCACCGGCGCAGCACGTGGTGGTACCTGGCTGCTTGACGGTGACCTCCGTCCGCCCCGACACCTCCTCTGCCAGCTTGTACCAGGCGTGGTTGGGGCTGAGCAGCCACTCCTCCACGTGGCAGTAGTAGCTGCCGCTGTCCCGCACCTCTGCCCGCTGCACCGTCAGGCTGAAGAGACCCCCCGATGCCGAGCGCTCGAACTGCAGCCGGCCCCTCAGCCCTTCCTCCTCCGCGTAGGTGCCATACTCGAAGGCTGAGCTGTGGGTGGTCTTCAGGATGAGCTTGCCGTCGGCATCAGAGGGCTTGTGGACATACCACAGCACGGCGAAGTGCGAGTCGGGGCTGGTCTGGGATTTCACTGAGCAGTTGAGGGGGATGGGCCGGTTCTCCACCAGAGTGATGCTCCGCTTCGACTTGCTCACCTGCAGCTTGGTCACTGCAAGGGAGGAATGGAGAACAATGAGAAGTGAGTCATTAGCACAGAAAAGAAACTCACCTGGTTTGGGGAGGACCAGAGAGTCTGCCCCCAACTGCAGGCATGACTACTCTTGCCTGGACTTTAAGACAAAAGGATTTAGAAGTTCTCCTACCAAATCTTCTTTCTTCTTTCACCCCCAACTCTACACCTGGATCCCCCCACTGTGTCCCTCATCAAAAGGCTGCCTTTTCACAGTTTATAATTTGAAAGATTCCTTTTCTTATTTCACCATGCTCTGAGGCACCAAGCCTAGGAGGAAGGGTACACCCAAACTCAGTGGGTTTTTTCATGGTAAAATGATACCACTGTACCTCAGGGCCGTGAGCTGTTGACCACATCCAGAGAAAAACATTTCCAGGAAGGGTGAATTAAACAAGACTCTTACTGCTGTCACATGCTAGCCATCTCACTGACACATAACCCATGGACATGTAATAGCTAGGGGAGCAAAAGGGGCACAACTAGAAAAGAAAAAGAGCACCAGACTGGAAAGGATCAGCAGGAGCAAGCTCTGCTCCAGCAGCCAGGAGCTCTGGCTCCAGGTCCATCACAGACTCCACAGCCTGGATAAGCCACAGGGATGTCACCTCCCTTGGCTTCCCAAGTGTGACTGCAGCTCCCGTGCGGGTAGTGAAGTGGTCACAGTGTCGAGGATGACACAGCAGTGTCATTAGCTCTTGTCCCTGAAGGGAGAGAGGCACACACCGGTTTCCGACACCTTCCTCCCTGCAGGAGCAGGAGATAAAGCCTCCCCTGTATGTGCTCAGTCTTGACCCATGGCATTCCCGTCTGCAGGGAAGGACACCCAGCACCCTTCTGTGACACCGTTGCTTGGTGTGCCCTGGAGCCCTGCTAGCTACAAACCTGAGGAGAGGAGCAGCTCCTGGCCAGACATACCACATCACTCCTCCCAGCAGCTCTGCCACCACCTCCCCGCTTTCGCCTCTCCTCACGTGGCAGCTCCCTTCTGACAGCAGGCACGCTGTCTTGCTGCCGGGTGAAGGGGTTCTGCTGACAACTGGTAAATCTCTTAACGAAAACTAGCGAGCACCCTGGGCACTGGTGGCACAACAGAAGTGTGGCACTGAACAACTGAAGGCTGCTAGGAAAGCCCTCCCTCAAAACCTGTCCCACACATCCTGTGTTTGCAGGGAAGCAACATTGTCTCCTCTCTCCCATGGAGACATGGGCTCCTCACTTTGCATCCCACTTTGCTTCCAGCTTGCCTTGGGCCCCGGGGTCTCGGATGCCTGTCGGCACAGGTGATGAGTTATGGCACCGAGGGAAAGGACCGGCACAGGCAAACAACATCAAATGGGAGGGAGGAACTCCCACCGCAGCAACGCTTTCTGCTCTAACCCAGCATCTGAGATAGACAGGCATCCTGGTAACGCATTACATGTTCCCCTGGAGCCCGGATTGCCCATGGCTTTAATCAATATGCTAATAAAGACTCGATGGCTGTGTTAAGAGTATGGCACTCAGACAGTGGAGGGAAGGAAGGAGGGCCACAGTCCCTTGTTCTTCCTCCCTGGGGAATTCAACCTAATGAAGAGATTAAGCCTCACCCTGTTGTATTTCTGCCGTACCACAGACACACTCCTTCCCCTTTGTTTCACTTCAGGACAGCAGCCTTAGCCACCGCACCCACACTCATCCCACCTTTTTGGCTCACTGTTGGTTAAGAAAGGTTATTTCAAGCATCAATCAATCTTCCGAGTCCCTGAGAGATGAACCAATAAAGAGGAAGGTGATTCTCAGCAGTTTCCTTTCTCCCCCAGCCCCCTTTCCAAACAGTTTATTTTTAATTGGTACTGGATTATTTTCTGCAACCGTTACTAAGGAAACCTCTGTTACTATAGCAACCGTGTATGTTAAGTCAGTAGCCCTATATCTATTAAAATGCAGTATATACACATGCTGCCTGTGGTGAGGTTGCTCAATATCAACAGACACACAAAGCCAGGGTATGCACAGACTAGAGCTACTGAGGTGCAAGCATTCCTCCCAGTTCTCTTCCCACATCACAGCACCTCCAGGAGATGAAAATGAGGAAGATGGGCACCGAGTAATTTTAAGCCTGCTGTTTGGAGCAACAGACCTGCACCTCATATGTGACAGAACTATTTTTCTGAAACAGTGAGGGCTTGTTCCCAGACCATAATCATGCCAATTCTCACTTTGTACAACAGCACAGACACCTGAGGTCATCCAAGGGCTGTTGGATGGCCTCTGTGGAGCTCTCCCTGCTTCTTTTTGACAGTTGGGAAGGTGTCTTCATTTGAAGGGGTGTGGGTGATGGGGAAGAAATCTTATTAATTCTGGCAAAAATGAGATCTTAAATTCCACGCATATTCCCCAGCCCCCCAAGCCCTCCTTGGCAGCTGTTTCAGCCAACATTCAGGAATACACCAACTCATGCACAGAGAGCCCAGAGAGCCCCCAAATCTTGATGAGATGATCGCCCTGGCAGGGAATTACAGGTCTTCCCTTTGGGAGACTGTGTGTGCTCGCACAGGTCGTAACACAGTGCATGAAGTTTTGTCTAGATTAGGGGTATCGGTGATACGTAATGACGCCCCTGCCAATGCACTTCTCATCTAACATGACTTATTTTCCTAACAGAGACACACCATGGAAGATGCAAGTGCAGGTTTTGTTTCCCTCCCACTGAATTAGAGAGGCCTTTTCCAATCTGTGAACACCAAATGCTTCCCGGCACAGGCTCCTGCACAGTAAATGTGCACCTACCTCTTCTTCATTGCCTCTTGCAGATCCCAGAGAAATAATTCACACCTCTTACAGACCACAGGCTGAAGACTGCTGAGATGGAAACATTGTGGTGCACAGGTTACCTTGGGGCAGCTTCACCTTTGGGCTGCAGGCTGGTTCTCCTGCTCATGGAGGGCAGAGATCCTCTGCCCACACTCTGACACGGGAAGCTTTGTGGGGCAACTCCCACTTCTGCTCTCTTGCAGGGATGACCATCGGCCACCATTTACAGATGTGCAAACTAACCCAAAAGGCTCATTTTGCTTTTGGGAAAATTGATTTAAAAGGGAGGGAAAAATAAATCCTGAAGTTAGTGGGGCACAGTGATGATGATGGTAATGGCAGAATACACCACCAGGGAGTCTATCTCTTTCCATCCTGGTGGGAACTCTACTCCAGCACAAAGCAGCTCATTCTATGCCCCATGCAGCTTGCCAGGTCATGTTTAAAGATGCCTGCCATGACACGGAAATGATTGCAGTTGCTGGTGCACGAGTGAGATTGCAAGAAGACTGACACCCCAGGCACTGAGCCAGCCAAACCTTGCCTTCCTGACACAGGGGAAACTCCCTTCCCTGGCTTGCGGATTTGCCTGGGAAGGGAGCCAGGAAATCATGATTTTATGAAAGGGCTCGGCCTTCAAATGCTAAGTTGATCCGTTGTGCCCCAGGAGCTGGGGTTTCGGTGTGCCAGGGCAGGGCTGCTCCAGCACTCCCTCGAGCAGCGGAGGCGGTGGGCACAGCCGTGTGAACAGGCAGGGTTACACGGCATTTTCTGCTGCGCTGTCAAGGGGCTGGTGTCCTCTTAACAGCCTCCCGAACATCTGCTTAGTGAGGGAAACAGGTGCATGTGTCTAGGTGAAGTTATCGTGCATATCATCTGCAAACCATAATCCTGTTGCCACAATGTCTCCTGGCTCCCTGGAGGGTGCGTGTAAAGAGGATATGATACCTTGATGTACTGTAATTGGCCCTACATACGCTATTAAGGCTTTCAATTGACACTGGCAACAAGTCATGGTTACAACTCCCATATTTTTTTTAAGCCAGCCTGGTCTCCCAGCCCCCGTGAAGCCATACAACTTGCGTGAAGAAGGTGTGGAGGCACTGGAACTCCACAGTGATGCTCCGGCAGGAGGCCTGCAGGCAGTGCTGAGGCAGAAGACATCAGCTCTCTGATGGCATGGAGAGATGCTCTCCCACACTGCTGAGGGCATCCTGCTGCATTTGCTGGAGGAGCTCTGGGAGGTTCAACGGGTGATGACTCGTGCTGCAGCCTGGCCAGGCCATGGGGGATGTTATATGCCTCTTAGGATGCAGAGGTTGGCAAAGATGCCAGGTGTCCGCAGCAGGACCATATGCTACTAGACATCTCACTTTACAGACTGTCCTCCAGCATCACGATCCCAGGCTGAGGAATAATGCACTGATTCCCAGGCTGAGGAATAATGTCCCCTCTCATTTGCAGGGACATGCATTGTCTCAGGATACTTGTGGCACTCTCTGGGTGAGGACCCTCTGGTCCTCGAAGCTTGCACCTCTGGGCTGGGAGGCCAGCTCAGACATACCTTACAACCACAGCTGGCTATGACATGGCTAGGTGCTCTACAAGCTGATATACATGGTAGGGGTTTTCTACACACCATCAAGCAGGCAATCAGCCTCCTCAAGCTGGGCATGTGGTAAGCACAGTTATACAAATATTTGGGGGAAGGGAAAGCACTCCTCAGAGGAGGAGGACAGAAGCAGTGACATGATTCACAGCTTTTCTGCTGACTTGCTGCTACGATGAAGCCTCTTGGCTCCCGCCCCTCTGTTTCCTAATCATCAAGCAGGGGTTACAACACTTACCTTTACCAAAGCACTTTGCAATCTGTACCTAAAAATGCTGTGATCAAAAGATGCTCTGTCTCAGACTCCTTTCCTCATCTTCCCTTGTAGGCAGCAAGAAAATACAACAGCAGGACTTCCCACTTGGGAAGCACTTCTACCTAGTGCTGGGAATGGGGATGTTTATCTGCAGCTGAAGACACGCTCCCCCCAAAAAAGCCCTGTACAAAACCCCAGCGTGCTACCCTTCAGTGAAGGAGGAGGGGGCTGCTGGCTGGGGAAAGGGCCAACTCCACACAACTCAGTGGCCATGGCGCAGAAGGGCACAGGAGGATGGCCACCATGAGTCCACAGAGTCCTGAGGGAGCCCTGTCACCAAAGCAGGGAGGCGGTGTCCCACTTTGGAGGCTGATGCCCTCTGGGGAGAGCTCCTCCAGAACATGCTCTCGCCTGGAGAGAACTGACAAAGTGTTGAAAAAAGTTTTCCTGGGGAATGTCCTACTTTTAAAAGCCTCCATCGGGATTTCCCTGTGCTGAGGTGGGGGCGGGCAGGGAGCAGAAACGAGGCCAACCCAACCCAAAACCAGCCCCAGTTTAACACCAGACACGGGGTTTATCAGGCCAATCAGGACAGACCCTTGTCCAGGAGCATGGCCCCAAGACAAATCTTCCTGGAAGAAACCCATCTCTCCCCAGCACCCTCAGGGTGCAAACCTGAAGGGCACCGGCCGGGCACTTGGCACAAACTCAGCTGACCCCTCAGCCTGTGGTCACAACCCAGAGGTGCCCCATCATTCCCCTCGCTAGAGCTCGAAAAGCACTTGGTGACCAAATTCCTGTCTGGGGGTGTTTGCCTTGGATTCAAGGGACCCGTGTGCAGGTCACTGCCCTGCCACTGGCTTAGACATGCCCTGCCACTGGCTTAGCCAGCCCTTCTCCCTTCCACAGGCAGGGCTGAAGAGCCTCCTCTACCTCCACACATGCTGCAAGGACACCCATGTTAATGCCCGTGGGGATCTGGGGCAACAGGAATCAAGCAGGTACCTGCCAGCCTTCTGACTCAGCATGGCGAGGGGTGGGTAACTCACATCCACTAGGTTAGCTGAAAGCAAACCAATGTTCAAACGGGAAAGATGTGTGAGCCCTTTCAGAGAAGGGGCATCAGAAGAAAGGCATTTGCAGAACGGAGAATCAGACGCTCCAAGGAGGACCATGCTCATTAGGCTTAACTGTGGCATAGAAATCACAGCAAAATAGAGACAAAGGCTTACAGCACCAAGGGAACTTCCCCAGAGAAGGCAGAAACATGGCAGCACAGCTCCTGGCTCCTGTTATTCTCTTTTAACAGCACACAATTCCTCCTGAAACTGGATTAGTGAGGTTGCAAATTGCATTAGCCAACATGGGAGGCTGCTGGTGCAACAGGAGCAGGAGAAAGGGAAATAGCATTAGACTTTGCCTGCCATTATTACTGCCATTATTAACTTGTCACTTTACTGTAGTGTTCCTATAACAATGAATTATTGCCTGCAAACAGGCTGACATGATTGAATTACTGGGAGAGCAGCTCCATGGGAAGGAGAGACAACGTTAACCCTTTCCCGAGGAAGGCTCAGCTGCTGTCCCGTCCCACGTGGGCAGACAAAAGAGCTAAGGCTTCGACTGTGAACACCATCTTGACCTTCAGCAGTGCTGGTTTCAAATCTCCAAACCGCTCGAGTCCTAGTTGCAGGTGGGCTGCTCTGGGTTGGACATAGAAACAAAGCAGAATATATGTCTGTCTACAGCAGCAATAAAGAGCCACAGCTGGAGCTCTCCTATCTTTGCAAGTCCTCCTGCAGCCTCTCTAGTCTACTAACTAGAATGCCTTTGTATGTTGCTTCCTTCTCATTTAGAGAAGATTGGTCCCTGGACAAGCCACTAAACTGACTTGACTGCTTCTCTAAATGGATGTGGGTCACCTTTCCCCCCCCCTCGCCCCCCTTTGCAGGGTCAGTACCATCTGCTTGCAGTCAGGCTGTTAATCCCAGTCTGCTTTCCCCTGCCCAGCTCCCCTGGAGAGATGGTGAGATGGCCCTTCCACAGAGGGCTGTGCCAGAGCAAAGCCCCCACGCGGAGTGGGGAGCAGCAGGCATGCCTTCACCCACCCAGGCCATGCACCTTGGCATCACCCTGGGTGCCACCTAAATGCTACCTGGAGCTCCCCTGGAGTTTGAGAGGCACGAGCCTCTCTGCCTTTGATCTCTTCCTCCCTACACGTACTGCTCATGTTTTGTTCAAAATCAACTACATGATACTTCTCTCCCAAATTTATAGTTCCTTACCTGAATGCTGCAAATAATGCTTCCTGCAGCACGGGCTGGTGGGTACTCCCAGACCTCAGAGCAACCCTAGGAGCTGGCTGTGACCCACCTCCCCTCCGGGACAGGGAGAGGCTGGGAATAAACCACGAAGTGATCTACATTTCAATATGTTCAGCAAGTTGCTGCAAAGTTCACAGCCCAGCAAGCACAGACATTCCCCCACCTCACGGCCAGGTGCTGCAGCAAGATGAGCCGGGTACTTAAGTAGTGTGTACATCCGTGCTGACCGTCACCCATTCCAAAAGTCCCAGCCCAAAACTGAGCCCCAAGCACAGGCACGTGCCCCGAAGCACTCTGTACTGCTGTAACTTGGGAAACTGGAGCTCAATGCACTCAAAATGCTGCCGCTGGGTGCTGCGGCAACGCAGAATGGGCATCTCCCCTCGTGCCCCGTGGTGGACCTGCTTGCATCCTCTGCAGCACCTACACCAGCTTCAGCCCCACAGACGGTGAGCACCACATCAGCCAAACCTACTGACAAGCGGCACGATGTCCCCCTTCTCTTCAAAAGCAGCACAGTCAGATTGCTGACCTACCGAACACATGGGCTGTGGGTCAAGTCCCTCACCACACACCACATGCTGTGGTGCAAAGGCTGCAGGCAGTGACAAGGACATCTGCTCAGCCTGGGATTACCAGCCATGTCACACTAGAGCCGGTGGAGCAGCTAACAAACTAGCAGGTAACCAAGTGGGGCCTCAGGGAAGCATACATATGTGACCCATGAAGTCCCTTTAAAACCCAGAAGCCATATGTCTGTGAGCATATACAGAGAAGGCTGCGTGCGTAGCCACAGGGATGGAGAAAGCTGGGAAGCCTACAGCCCTCAGGTGTGGCTATGGCTAACCCAGAGACCACCAGCTGGGACATGCCGCTGGCCTGGGAAAAACAAGAGCTTCCCCAAGAAGCAGAAGTTAAGTCTCTCTGAAAGACAGCAAGGACTCAAGGTCAATTTAAGAAATAAACAAATATAGCCCAAAGCAAAATGGCCCCCAAACTTAAACCCAGAAATCTTCCTGCCAAACCCTGAAATGAATGTGAAAAGTTCTGCAGCAGAGAGAGGAGGGGAGGGAGGAATAAAAGATTCCCAGCATGAATTGTGTCTCCTGTCAGAAAACAATACACGGCTCACTGATCACTTGTAAATTAAAATATGGAGATAGGATCACTGGAACATAAATTCAGAACCAAGCTACAGCCATGGAAGATAAAAAAAGAAAAAAAAAACCATACTGAAATATTTAATCAACCCCTCATCAGAAACATTTCAAACAAAGGAGCGCTCCGTCAATTAGGAAAAAAAGTAATTAAACACACCCAAAGAGCAAGTTGTAACACATACAGCAGTACTGCACACAAACTCCCATGCCATTCTGGAGGCTGCCCATTAATGGCTGAATTTCCTACCAGGGTGTCAGAAAAATACTTGAGAAGTTTGTGTAGATGCACGCTAGGAGTACAACTACACCCTGTGACACATGGCTGTATTTAACTTGAGCGTTCAGTGGCTACTGCTGAAAAGCTGGCTGCTACACAGAGAGAGCTGAGCTGCTGAGGGTGGTATGAAATGCTATCTTCTCGCCATCCAGAGAGCCAGCTCATCAGACAGACCCCAGGCAGGATCACGAGATCTTTTGGATGCTGCCCACACCAGCCCTGCCAGCACCAGGTTGTCAGTGCTGCCCTCCATGTGAAGATAACATCCCCTGAGAAGGACCCAACGGCATCCATCCAAGAACTTGCTCCCTCCGCTCATTTTTAACTACTCCTTTCTGCCAGGTTAATTTTCCGCAGATTTAGAAAACTGAGCTGGCACACAGAGGGAGTGATGCTGGCACAAGGAATGGGACAGGACCATGCAGCCAGCAGCATGCATCAATGATGAGGATCATCTCCTGCTGCTCCACCAAGTGCTAGATCAGCTCCACCTGCACCCTAAATGCTCATGCTACTGTCTCCTCCATAAATTAACTGGTGAACCTGTCTACTGTTTGGAAGAACAACCAAGCAAACAGAGCCATTTGTCATTTCTCAAGAAGTTGTCTTCTTGGACTCTTAAGGATAGAAGAAGTATTACAGAGCCTGCTTGCCCCAAGGCCACTCACCTTGTGGAGAGCAGTGGGGCAGCTGAAGGGCTGCGGCTGCATGCATGGACCGGGAAAGGAGAATGGTGGTCAACATCTGGCTGGAAACCTGCTCATCACCACTGCTCCCTCTCCCCCAAGGACTGCCCAGGCTGACTCTGCTTTTGAAGCCTTCAAAGACATGAGGGATGCACAAAGCTTTAGAGAGCTGGATAATGTCTAAGTACTGTTGACTGCAGAGTATTTTAGTCCAAGGAGAGCTAACAGGGAATCGATGAGAAGTTAAAGTGTGTGGAGAGAAGACGTGCAAGACAACATCAAAGAAGTTGCACGTGCACAGACTGCAAAGAGGCTGAGACCTCTGGTTCTGTCTACGCATGCTGCAAACAGGAGTGGAAAACCGCTCAGGAGATATCAAAGAGAGAAGCAGAGAGTGCTTTGAAATCGAAGTGAAAAATTGCTCCTAAAAAAGTAACCATGAAGAGAGTTAATTTGAACAGAGAAGCATATTCTGAATACAGCCCAGGTCTCCTGGCTTTGTCACTCTTGTCAGGGGGCTGAAAAGCAAGACTGCCCCCAGTAGATCAACAGGCACACACAGAGCAGGTTGAGCTGGGTTAGGGTCCCACTAGGTACAAGGATGCAGTCCCGCTCCCTTCACCTTCATGAAATGCATCTGGGATGCTTCACTCACTTAAAATCCAGCGTCTCAGGTTATGCCCTTGGGTGCATTTTCCAGGCTAAAGCCTCAGGGGAGGCCCTGAACTGACTGACTGCAATCAGCTCAACACGCTTGGCTCTGACAGAAACATTTCATGGGCAAACCTGCAAAGGAGCCAAGTATCACTGCTCCCAGGTGGGAAACCAAAGGCAGGGAGAGGTGAACCCCTGCTCTGACCCTGCAAAGCCAGTGTCAGCATCCCCTAGCACAGGGTAGGGAATGCTGCCTGGAGAGGGTCAGGGAGAGCATCCTCATGTGGATGCGTGCCCACAGACAAAACCCCACCTCAAATCTGTAATTACAAACCAGTGCCCCAACACCAGAGGGTATACTATGCACCAGGGCAGCAGCGAGAAGAGGAGGCTCTCAGGTGTGTGTGAGGCAGTGATGGTACATGGAGAAGACAGGGGACAGGAATGTCAAGAGCAAAGTGTGATGGCTAAGTGTGGAGAGAAAGCATCCCAGGGTACCAGCCTGGGATAAATAACTGTGCCAAGGAGGTGGCAGCAAGTCTAAGTGTGGAAGCTGTCTCAGAGGATCTGATAAGTATGGGGGACAGAGCTCCCCAGGGCAAACGTGCAGGGGTGGGAGACTACTGGGCTACAAGGTGGAAGATTCAAACCCATCTGTGCTACCTGGAAAAAAAAAAGGGCTCCAGGTGGGTTGCTAATGCAGATCTATGCAAGTGGACAGCCCTGGGTCACACAACACTGAACCCCTTAATTTTGTCCGTTCAGTGTGCTGGGAGCTGATAGGAAAGAGCAGCAGCTCTGAGGGAGGTCTTACCTCACTGGTGGTGAAAGGAAGGAAGCAAATCCCTGAGCACCCAGGGGAGAGAAGAACACTCTGTGCTGCAGTCGCAACTGACGAACAGTCTCCTGTCTCTCCTGAGCACTTCTTGAACTCCTTCATCACTGAAGCAAGAGTACAACTATTTGCCAGATGGAGCAGGTGGCTGTAAAGCAGGGAAGCAGCGCTATTCTACAGAGCAAAACCACTCTGCGACCAAGCAAGCAGCAAACTTAAATTTCCAGACATCACTTCTGTAAGGAAGTTTCCAGCTCATTAGCTTTCCTTGTTTAACTTTATTGCTGGATGCTGCCAGCAGCAAAAAGTGTCAGTTTTTTAAGTAGGCACTTTATGGCCCTTGAAAACACTTGTTTGAACCTCCATTCAAGAGTCACCTGGTCACCTGTCATAGAAAAGGCATCTTTCATATCCATCTAGGAGAGTATTCCTCCCACGCAGACTTTACTAAGAAATGAGATGGAAGAAAGGCATTAGCACTAATATTTGATTTTCATTTGTTAGGAAAAGCCTCTTCTTATACTCCAGAAGTGTCTAGGCAATTGTTTGAAAATCAGTCCTCCCCTCCCAGCACTAAGAATGCCATAAAGAAACCTGGGTTTCTACTTCTCCTCCATATCATCTCCTCCTCATCCTCCCAGCACCCCTAGCCTTCACGGTCACAACCATCCCCTGCTTGGCCTCTTTACTGAGCCTTCAGAGGGAAGGACAAGTGGGATACTGAGCAGTCTCTCTGTGGCTGCCAGAGATGGGCTTGGACAAAGAGGTAAAAGTCCTCTGCTCTCTGCTCCTTAGGTTTCTCTGGCCACCACTAGCCCAATGCAGCCAGGCTGCTGTGAGTGGTGTTTTCTCATGGGTAGCAGGAGAGCAGCACAACGCTCTGCATCCACCTGGGGCACAGATTTTCTGGGGAAGCACAGCTCTGGCTCATCCCGCTCTCCAAGTAAGGTTCAGGTACAAGCCTCCCCCAGCTTCTCGAAGGCCAGCCTGAGAAGCCTCCCCCTCCTCTTCCACAATGGTTTCCATCTGACAGCTCCTAATAAACTAAACTTTACGAAGCAGGCCCTGGAGAGCTCCTGGAAGCTAATTAATGCTCTAATGAAGAGCTTGACTGCCTTGTTTGCTTGACGGCTCCCAGGTCAATCAATCTGCCATAGCCCGGCTGGCAAAAAAGCAGTGAGGAGCCCAGCACCCCTGGCGTCTGCTTGGTTATCATCCCCCGCCACCCCTCCTCCTATGTTCATTACTGTCAAAAACCAGGCAGCAAGAAGGCAGATTTATAGGGGCAACTGCAGCTTCTCCCCACGTGCCCGCTCCAGGATTAGTCACGAAGGAACTGGTCGAGGGACGACACAAGGACAGAGGGATGGGAAGAGCGCAGAGGCGAGGGGAGGTGAGTGCCCGACAGGTTGGTACGGTCAGGTCTGTGCCTGGGTACAAAAGGAGTGCTCAAGGAGAAATTGCCTGCTTGCATGAAAGCCCTGCTTTTTTATTCTGCTTTTGCCAGAGAGACTCCCCAGCACTCAGACCCCGGGTCCTCTCAAATCTCTGCTGAATCACCCCTTTGCTTGTGCTGTAGGGGAAAGATAAGTGTGGTGATGCACACAAGGACAATGGCAATCTAATACAACAGCACAAATCTGATCAACCCTCCTCGCCAAAAGAGATGTCCTAGCCTGCCCAAATTGCAACACAGTCCCCATCACATGCTATGCCACCAGAGACTGTCTACTGCCCTTGTCTGAGTCCTACAGACCGCATGCCGGTCCCAGACAGCACCTCCTCTCAGCCACTTCACCTCTGGAAACCTGGCAGGGAGAAGCAAGATCCAAGCTGGAGCCAGGAACAGAGCCCACCTGACAGCCCTCGGGTCTCCCCTTGATCCACATGCATCTATCTACCATCTTCCTCCCGTGGCTAGGACCTTGAGCCCGGGCACCGTTCCTCCTCCATGCTATGTAAGGAAGGGGGCAGAGAGAAGCGAGAGGGTACTGCTCCACTGGCATCCTCACATCGACAGCTCTTCCCAAACCCAGTGCCTCCAGGGTCACCTGGATTCAAAAGGAAAAGCCTGCACCTCTGCCTTCCCTAAAACCTGAGGAATCAGCAAGTGCTGGGGAGTTACCACAGCTGCCACCTCCAAGGACAGGACACATCTGTCCTGACTGATAAAGCTTGGGTGGAGGATGCTCTTCTCCAACGGGAAAGGGGCAAGCGTGCAAAGGGCTCTAGAAGGGAAAGGGGTGGTGAGCCCTTGGGTCAAGCCTTTTCCTCAGGCTGCCAGTCCTTATAATGGCTTCATGCCCATGAAGGCCAAGGAATGTCATGCTCAAAGACCAAATCTGGTTCCAGATGCAGGACACTTGTGCCATCCTGCCTACAGACTTTGTATTCAGAACTGGGTTAGTGCTGCCCTTGCCTGCCTTATTCACTCCCTTTTTCAGGAGCTGTGTTGTGTTTTTCAAATACTGCTTGTTTCTTTCTCAGGAGTAGGAAGGGAACAGAGTATTTCAAGCTGCTGGTTTTTCCTCAACATTACCTGTTGGCCACGAGACAGAAGCAGGAGAAATTACCTTGCAGTCACATTAATATATGCAATTCAAAACCAGTGCTGCCACCTCTGCAGTTACCACTGCAAGAATGCCAAGGAGAGAAAGCCCGAGCACTGAAACAGCAAACCGACACACCAGGAGAAGTTCCAGCACCCTCTCCCTTGAGGATGTGGGATTTTACAGAACAAAGAGATGAATGAAGCAATCGGGCTGTCACTATTTTACTTTTCTCTGAACATACTTTAAAGGCTGACATGTATCGATTGCACATCTGCACCTGGAACCTGTCAAATAGAAAGGTCACTCTGACAAACAGGGAGCAGAGGTTTAAGAGGAAACCAGAATCCCAGCATTAACGTGCGATCTGGAAACACACGTTGGCTCAGTTTGCCAGAAGACCTTCCCTACGGTGTCCCTCAGTGGATCAGTAGCGCAGATAGTTCACCCCAAATGCACTGGTGTATGGGTCAGGGCAGGAGCTAGTGGCAAAGGAAAGAAGGAAGGCATCCAATAGCAGCCAGAAATTATGCCAGATTAAGGTGACTACAGAACTACAGACTTAGACTGACAGTACTCTCAGGTGTTCAGTCTTTCAGAGGTCCTGAACGACACCATTTGAAGAAGCCTTGGATATTAATCTGAAACCCAGCCCCTGCTTCATCAGCACAGGTCTGACTATGGGGCCACTAGGACACTCATTCAGAGGTAACTGAGGAAGGCAGCCCCCACATTGTCCTGGATCCTCTCTGGAGATTATCCAGCCAAAGACGCAGCAACAACATGACATGACCCTCTGCGGCTTGCAAAACCAGAGGGAACCACAGCAGTCACCAGTATGACAGTGAGCATTGCACTCATGGAGAACATCAACCACCCACTCTCAGAGGCTGGCTGGGACACGGAAAGAAAACAGAGAGACAGCAAGGATGGAGCTGGGGATGCTCTGAGGAGCCTCCCTCTTCTCTTCCATCCTCTTGCGGGCCATAAAACCACAGACATTATGCAAGGCTCATTGGACTGACAGCTATGATTTGTGTAGCAGTAGTTTGTTGAGCAGCAGGAAGATTAGCAAAAGGTAAAAACCACAGAGACCTAGATGACTTGTTCTGTTAAGGCATCACTTGATGGTTACTTCTCCAGTAAAGAAGAACCAGCTGCCAGAGCAGTTTAAATGTCCTATAAATGTCCTTCTGGCCACTCTGAGCTGTGACACAGAAGCTGTTTTCTGGAAGCTGTTATCAAGGATTTCTCTCTCTGTCTCACACACACACGCACACACAGAGACGTGCCATGAAGAAGCATATTACTTCAGGGACCATATCCAGTCAATGCTCCTTCCTAGGGAAATAAGCTAAAATTATGAACATCACCAACCTGACCTTGCAAGCAGTAAAACATGTATTACAAGGCAGGATAATCAAGATAAATGGAGAAGATTAACCTGGAGATGAGGACAATGAAGGAGGGAGGGAAGAAAGAGGATAGAAAGCTCATGAGGTGCCTGGAGCTTGCAGCATCCCCTGACTTTTCTGAAGTTGTACTAACGGTTGGGAAAGGTGGAGGAGAATATGAGAAGGGCCACTGAGGTGAAAAACCCAAAGCCAGAAGACAGACCCTAGGAAGGAGTCCATCTGCATAGGACCACAAAGGGATGACTGACCATGCTGCAAGGACCCGAGCCAAGAGTCATGAAGGTCACAAAAGCCTCACTCCAAACATCAACTCCAGCCCTAAGGCCGAGACTGCAATAAACTGTTCAGCTCAGCAATGTGCTGAGAACCTGCCAAGAGCTGCCCTGACCACGTATCTTTGCACCCTTCATGAAGAAGGCACCACCAAAATATCAGTGATAAGGCCTACAGAAGGCACCTAACTCTCTCCACCAGCTGTACGTGCAGCATAAGCACCTTGTAGGTTTTCTGACTCTCCCTGCCAAGTCAGGTTACTGCTGCCTAGCTGTTGCACACTCTGCATGGGCACCCATGACCTTAGTGACTTCCAGCTGGAAAGGGCTCAATTTCTACTGGGGATGAAAGTCAGGCTCTTTGATCACTAGCTGCTTTTGAAGATGTCTCCAGCAGAGTGAGAGATGCGGTCAGTTACTAGACAAGAGCTTACCTATGGCATGTATGCACATGCAAGCTTTGGTGGGAGCATCACTCTCTTCTTTGATCCTGTTTGCCCTGTCCCTCTCCTCTTTTTCCCAGGTTAGTCTGCTCTGATGAATGGAGGTGGCAACCTGAAAGCCATCTCTGTCTCACAAGACCAGCCCAGAGACTGGACTGCAGTCACCTCACCTCCCAGAAGATAAACTCATGAAAAGCACACAAGGAGCAAATAGAGGACCCAGCTCCCCAGAGGTGGATAAAGGGGCTCCAACACATCCATGGCCAAAGAACCAAGCAGTCCCACCTCAGCCACCCACAAGTGTGAGACATCAGTTGTAGCCTCAAGAGTGGTCCTTGCTCTGGAGAAACCACTGCAGCAATGGCACGTACCCCATCCCCACGGTGCCCACCCCAGCACCTCTCACATGCTCTTGGAACTCACCTGGCCGCAGGACCCTGATTTCCAGCAGGTTGGAGGTCCTGTCCGCCAGCCGCGTCCAGCTGCTGTTGTAGTTCTTCCTCCAAAGCTCAGCCACGCACTGGTACTTGCCGGCCTCCGTGTCGCTCGCCCTGCTGATGCTCAGGCGCACGTTGTTGCTGGACTCAGCCTTCTCAATGGCCGTGCGGGTCCGGAAACCCGCGTACCTGTCACCCCACTGGACCCCGCCATCACGCGTGAAGGTGACCAGGTCATGAAACTCGGTGCTGCCCGCCGGCTGGAAACGCCACGTCACCGACACTGGTACCCACGATGGGTAGTGGGGCTTGATGATGCACTGGAGGTCGAAGGACTCGTTGTAGGTCACCCCGGGGGTGCGGGAGATAGCTGTGACAGCAAAGCCAGCCTCTGGGGAAAGAGGAAAAAAGGGTGTTGAGAGACACCTGCCTAACGAGGCCCTGGTGCTAGCATGCAAAAGCTAGAGCATGGTCACCCAGTTGTGGGCCTGGAATAACCAGCCACTTGTGCTGTGTCGGCTCCTGGCTTGCAATCACGAAGTGGCAGGAACAGCAGTGGCAAAAAGACACTTCCGAGCCTGCGTAGCGGTGACTGCCTGCGTGAGCACTGGCAGCAGGACTGCACTCCATCTCTGCCCAGAGGAACAAGCTCCCCTGAGACCAAGGGGACGAGCAGCCAGCCTCGGCATGCTGCCAAAGCTCCATGCAAGAACGCAGCAGCAATGTGGCAAGGGAGCAGTGACGGGCAGAGCAGCTGCCCAGAGCCAGCCTGACCGCTGGCAGACCCCACGGTTCCACATCCATGTCACCACCCTGACCCCCACCCCAGGGCTGGTTGCTGCAGGTGAAAGAAAGATGAGGAAAGCGAGAAGTAGCAGCTCTAGCTCATGCATCAGAGAGGTGGCAGTAGTTAGGAAACCCCAGGATGGAGGCAACTGAAAGAGAGAGAAGCTGGTTGCTCCTGTTCTTCACTCAGCATGGCTTATATTCTCTTCCAGATCACAGCCCCAGGACAGCTTTATGCAGTTATCCTCACACACGTCCACCACTGTGCAAGCCAGGAATACATTTTGACTTGTCTACTCCCCCTACTTTGTTTATTTAGGGGAGTTTCCAGCAGTCTATTAGTAATTTGAAGATAACATATTCTCAGTTGACTGGCTTACATTTTGGGTCAGAGTATTTCCATTGCCTATTTGTTGCAGAGAGAAGTATTTTCTTCTCCAACCAGTTCAGTGCGGCCAGCAGATTTAGCAGGGACCTTGTTTTCTACTGGCAACATCCCCAAGAGGCTCTGCAGGGTGTCCCACGCTGAGTGCCAGCTCTCCTGTTCCCCCTGCAGCGCCAGCCGTCGTGGCACCCGGCACAGCCACTGTTGCAGGGGAGAGCCCTGCCAGTGCCCAGGAGACACAGGAACATCTCCTGGATCTTCAAGCCACCAGCTTGAAATTACAGTTTGAGAGGTGAGCCAGGAGCTCATCGCAACCCACAGAGCTGCTGCCACGGGCCAGACTGGCTTCAGCACAGACACCACTGTATCTGCACGCTCCCAGCAAGTGCCTCCTCAGCCCCATGGCAGCACCAAGCCAGTAATTACTGAGAAAACAGGTCAATCTTTGGGATTAAAGCCTCTTGCAACATCTTCAGTGATTATCCAGGAGAGAAGAGCGAGACCCCGGCTGTCTCCCCTGCCGGACTGCAACATCTCATCCCCATGTAACCTCTGACCTTCAGGCCCTGCAACAGTCCTTCTGCCCCAGCAAGTGTGTTACCGGGCCCAGCTCAGAGCACTGATGAGCTAGCAACGGCCTTCGAAAGTCAGCCTAACTTCATCAAGATCAGCGAACTTCATGAAGTTTAATCTCCAGTCAGAAGAAGGGCAAGGAAGTTTCATGGAGGGACTTCTCTTGACCGCCATGCGAAAGGCAGGCGTGTTTCCTCACTTAGGTTTCTTTCTTTGGGAAGAAAGGAGAGAAGCCACACATAAAAGCAGGCAGATTTTCTGCAAGACCTCCCTACAAGAATACATCAGCTCCCCCTCACTCTGCCTGCCCCTCCTTCCCCAGCCAGCCAGGGACTGAAGTCCCTGCCGGGCACTCGAGATCCTCAGAAGTTCAGGGACATCTGGTCTCGTCTTGACAGCACATCCCTCTTCTGGCTATTGCTGCTGAACCACCCTGTAGATAGATTTATGTGTTTGAACATCATCTGTGCTGGTTCAGCTAAAGAGTTTCTTACCCTGGCAGGCTGGCAAACGATTAGACCTTAACTTGAAATGTGAGTGTCACTAAATTTATTGCATTTTTTTTTTACTAGCAATTTCTGTAGCTATAAACCTCTCTTGCTCTTTCACAGCACCTTTCATTTGAGTTTCTCAGGATGCTTCAAAAACATGACGCTGAACAAAAAATATCAGAATCAGCAGCAACAAAACAATACTCAATATTTTCTCCACTAAATTTTCATGAGCTACTTATGCTTTGCTAGTTATAGCAAACTTCTTAGGACTTGACAGAATGTGCTTAATAGCCAGCAGTATCTCTGGAACAAGGAGCAGAAGAGGGACAATACCTTTCCATCACATCTTCCGGAACTGTTAGGCAGTTCCAAGCATCTTAAATTTTGACAGAAGTAAAAGTGCTACATTTTAAAATCTCAGCACTTAATCTCAACACTTCTACAAGTGACAGAGTAAGAGAAGGGCTGCTACGTGGACTTACAGCAGGCCTAATGCTGCTGACCTGATGAGGAAGACGCTGTTGAAACAAGGTAAGAATCTGCCATTAGTTCTTTACAAACTAACGTCCCTGCCTGGTTTTGGAAGCTGTAAAGCAAAGACCTCCAGTGCCAGGCAGAACAGCCTCTGAAAGAAGGTCAAAAGTGAAGAGGAGTGAATGCAGAAAGCAGCAAGATTTTAATCAGAACATGATACAACTTCGAAGTCTGGTCTCTCACACATCTTGCCAAAGCTTAAGATTAATGCTGCAGAGAATCAAAAAAAAGAAAAAACCTACAAAAATTTCTATCTCAACCTTTCAATACAGTTCTGCAATTGTTTATAGCCCTGGCATTCTGCAAGTCAGTGGCCTCATAGGAGCAGTCATCCTTTCTTCAGTCACCTGCAGAGCACTTGGGAAACTAGTCCAGTACTTAGTTTAGCAAGGCCTGAGCAGGACCAAAGTAATTCACAATCCATGCAAATCCCTAATGCCCTCTCCTAAACTGATAGTGTTTCACCGTGCTTGAAATGGAGGAGCTCTTTGGCAGAGCAGAGTACCAGCTGCAAATGGTCCTATATCCTAGTCCGGCTCAGTCATGGACAGTGTTATGGTTCCAGGCCAGCACCGCAGTGCCTCCTTGCAGAGCCAGTGAGGACCGCTCCTGACCCATGTCTTCTGCAGGCTTCTGACACTCTCAGAGATGCTTGCCATTTCTGGTGGATGGGCCAACAGACGCCCAGCATTTTGCTCTCCTGGTGTAGCGAGCTGAGGTAAGATTCACCCATGGCAGGCAAGGAGGCTTCGATGTCCACAGGTTGATGATGGAGCACCACCACTGTACTGCCCACAGCCCGGCTCCAGTGCTGGGGGGACGCATGACAGGACTGGCAGCCTCTCTTCTTGGAAGGATGCTGGAAGCACTGCCTTAGCCACCTCCTGCTTTGCTCCTGCCACAGCCACCCCTCAGATGTCGCCCCCACATGCAAGAGGGCATGCAGGCAATTTTGCACCAACCTACCAACAGCCACGGTGGGCTGCCAGGTACCTCCATCTTGCTGGCAAGCAAGGGCAGGAGTGCTGCCAGCAGCCCCTGTTATTTGCAGGTGACCTCCTGTGGGGAGCCGGGCAGGCGGGGAGTTCAGTCCCCGCAGCCCCCCGGCCCCTCGAGTACTCACCCAGAGCAGTGATGGACACCGGGGTGCCGGCATGGCGCTCCCCAACAATCTGCCACTCCCCATCCAGCGTCCGCGTCCACTCGGCCACCCGACACTCATAGTGGCCCTCGTCCGCCTTGATGCTGTTGAAGATCTCCAGGGTGAAGGAGCCCGGCCGGACCTGCTCCACCTGGATGCCGCCGTAGCTGCTGCGCTCGGCGTAGGAGGGCCCTGGCTGCAGGGTGCCCTCCCGGTCCAGGCGCACAATTTCGCTGCGCCGGTTCAGCCTGTCCACCAGCTGCCAGGCGACGGAGAGGCGGCTTTGGGGCCCCAAGCCCGAGCGCACGTTGCAGCCAAAGCGCAGGCTCTCCCCCTCCAAGACATTGCTGGCGTTGTTGATAATCTCCAAGGAGATGCTGGTCTCTAAGGAGAGAAATGCAGACACACAGGGGAGATGATATACACCCGCCGCTTCTCGGTCTGCAAAAAGGACGCTGCTGGCCAGAGAGGCTTTCTACCAGGTGCAGGAAACTGCCCACACATTTGGGTCCAGGCACACCTTAACCTCATGTACGACCACATCCAAAACCAGCTTGTGGGCAGAGAGCTGCTCCTGGTGACTTGCACACTCAAAGCATGTGTAGGCCAAAGCTGGGAGAAATACCTCTGCCTACAGCTCACAAGACATTGCTGCATCTTCTGGTCGCAGGTCCAGGATGGAATCTCAGCAAAACTTGAGGGAATTTGTGTTGCTACAACATGCACTGCATGGAATCGGTTCTGCCAAAAAAAAGCTTCCAGCTCCCTGGGCATTTCAATTCACGTCATCCTAATCACCGTCTTGCCACATCCATTCCTACACCACCTTTTGGAAGAAGCTCTCCCAAACTCCCATTGCTACTGACACTACAGGTATCTATCAATCTTTGGTAACATCAAAAAGTACTGGTATCCTGAGCTTCCCAGAGACGTGAGGCTTTACGGCTGTTTTTTCAGAGATACTGAGTGCTGGTTACTCCTGCTGTCTTCTGTTGGAGTTATGGACACTTAGCACCCTTGAAAAATCATCACATTTGTTCCTAGAGCTGGTGATCTATCAAATGGCAAGAATGAAATCTGTCTGAAAGGTGGCTGTGCCTAGGAGTATTACATTTTAGACACTTGTCCAGTGCAACGTTTCTAGCTAGAGTAATTTTCAAAGCTAAATAAATGAGACCAAATATTGGTAGGACAGAAAAGAAACAGAATTTCTTTTGGAAAAATGAGTAGGGGAAAAAAAGCTAGAAGAAAGAGCTGCATTTCCCTAAAACCTAAGAGACAGAAGGCAAGCATTAAGCAAAATTCTCTTGTAGCTACCCTCTTCTTGGTCAAAGCCCACTGCTAGGGTAGCCTGGGCAACACGTGCATGGTCCATCATGGCACAGCTACCTGGGTTTCAGAGAGTAAAACAAGGAATGAGTCAGTGGACTCCCTCCTCTCACCCCGTTATTTCTGTATTTGTCAAATTTGTCTGACAAACATAAAAGGCATTCAGGCAAGCCTCCAGCAGGGTTGCTTTCACCAGGGTTGGCAGATGCACAGTGAACACAACAGAGCTCCATGATGAAGAGCAAACTGTGGCTCAAGGAGCACATGAACTCTGGTTTCTCCCAGTACAACTGTCTTCCAAGACAGTTGAATAACAGCTGCCGAACGGCCTGCAGGAACCGAACAGCTCTTATGATAAACCAGGGTCTCCCCGTTAAGCCTAATGAGTACTTTAGAGTACCCAGCTCCCAGCAGTACAATGCCAGGAGAGAGGTGAGAGGAGCAAGTCAGAGGCTGTCACATGCACCTTCAGCTCAGGGCCAAAACTGCCAGCTTGGGGACATTACCAAGGTGGGGGCATGTTTCCCCACCTATGAACCTGACACATACCCCTCCTTCTGTGTCATGCCCTCCCCGTCAAAAAACAGTAATCTTTTCAGTTGGGATTTCAAGTCTCCACACCACGCAAGCTCTTCTCCTCCCTCCTTCCCACAGCTGAAGTCTGGCCAAATCATGGCCTCACCAGTAAGCCGCCCAGTAGAGCAATGGCCCCAGGAAGGGATGGGCCAGTCTCTACTTACTGAGTGGCAGGACGGTGATGGGGATGTTCTTCGGCCGCTTGCTCTCCTTGTCAATGAAGTCCCCCGTCACGGTCTTCTCCCGCTCAGTCACCCGGCAGTTGTACTTGCCACTGTCCTCGAGGCGGAGGCGGTAGATCTTCAGCACAAAAACGTTGTCACTTTCTTTGGCTACCTTGAGCTGGCCAAGGGCCTCGCGCTGGGCAAACTCATTGTTGAGCACCGGCACAGCGTTGGGCCCCAGGCTGGCAATGAGGGAGCTGTTGAAGGCCCAGGAGATGGAGAAGTAGCGGTCAGGGACATTCTGTGCCTCCAGGATGCACCGAAACTCCACCGGCTCACCCACGATGTACGTCCGCTTCTCCGTCTCCAGCCGGACACTGAACTCCTTATCTGGGGAGAGACAGACCGATTCACATCAGCATGGTGAAGCACTCCAGGACAGCCAGCACACCTCGTCTGAGGTCTCTGTGACTTGCCACTCTCTGTATAGTCAACCACCCTTCAGACATGTGCACCCACAAGGGGGTCCTTGGGGGGGCTTGAGGGGCTTGGGGCTTGCTTTTACTATGAGAGACCAGATCACCCACGGTGCAGGAGAGGCAGCTTGCTGCCCAGCATGCAAGAGCTGCAAGGTGTCCCCAGTCATAACCCTTTCCTCCAGCCTTGACTCTTGCAAGCAGCTCTGCTGCAACACCTGCACTGCAGGTGCAAGATGGAGCCTAGTCCTACCCACACCCAACTCAGCCAGGGACAAGAGGAAGGGCCTTTGGGATTATCAGAGAGGAAGAAAGCACTCAACTGGGTCTTTAGATCCTTAGCAGGAACTTGTGCTGCTGGGAGAAGGATTTTGACTTGCAAATGGACCCCGTGCACTACAGAAGTGCTTGCTGAAAGTTTTAATTTCTGCTGTGTCACTCTTATCTCCTCACCTACCAAAATTCTCATTGCCTGCCCTGGCACCAAGCGCTTAAAACGTATGTTTTAGCTCCTGCGTCAGCCCCAGAGCGCTGGCCACGTCAGGAGACGGGGTCTGCCACCCAAGCCCCCTTGCTGCCCCGGGGTTCCCCTGGCTGCTATTTGCACGTGGGGGCATGTGGCAAAGGAGGGAGCCCCGGCCACCTAACAAGGCGCAGCCTCATTTTTCACCTCCTCCCACCACCCAGCCGAGCAAGAAAAGGCAGAGGAGACACTGACCGGTGGCTTGCACGTTGACGATGGCGCCCTGGGAACGCTTGCGGGTCATGGCATACCAAGACTTGTCGGGGTCCTGGATCCACTCCGCCGCCTCACAGTAAAACTCGCCCTGGTCCGACGGGTGGAGGTTGTAGATGGTGAGCTTTGAGGTGGTCTCCCCAACTTTGTCCAAGCGCACGTCCCCCGTGGCCTGCCGCTGGGCGTAGGCGCTGCCAGCCCGCAGGACGAAGTCACGGCTGAGGGAGATGACCTCCACGGGCGCATCGCTGCCTCGCTGCCGGAACCAGGCGATGGAGACGTGGCTGTGCTGGGCCGTGCTCTTGGACACCTCACACTTCAGCTCCAGGGAGTCGCGCTCCACCTTGTTCAACGTCTGTGGGACCGCTGTCACCCGCAGCGAGTCCGGGATCACTGTGGCAGCAAAGGGGGATGGGGGAAACACAGCCCCAGAGTTAGCAACACCGGAATGCTGAGTCTAAAGCCCAGGGAAAGGTGGGGAAGAGGTTTCTTTTTACAGTTGTAGTTAATCACTAAGTATTAGCAAAGCCCTGTTGGCTCACATCTGTGCCCCGCCCTCCCCCCCAAAAAAAGAGGAGAACTGTCCCCAAAGCCCTTGGCTGGGAGAGACTGTGACCCGCAGCCCACAATCCAGCACTAGGCTTAAATTCCTGCCCAATGTGGCCCCAGTGACCACAGGGTTTTCCATCACGCTGCAGAGCAGCACAGCTTAATATATCCGCATCCACACCGAGGCATTTTGTCACGGGTGGTCTCCCCTTCATGGTGTGCCCCCCAGTGTGCTTCGTGACCCCCCTCCTGCCCACATCCTTCTGCCACTCCTTAGCCCTGGCACAGTCTTCGCCCCTCAGTGACTGGTGGGGCCAACCTAAACTTACTTAGTTCCTTTAATCTTCCCCCATAAAAAAAGTCGGGAGATATAATTCCCCTCTCCTTTGCTTATATCGTTTCACATTTTAATGACCCCCTCGGGTCAAATGAAGAGGGTTCTGGAAGTGGCTCCTCTGAGGGCAGCAATGCAATTGCAGCCCACCCAACGCCCGCTCCCAGGACACAGCCACCTCAAGGCACTTGGTAATAAAAATCTGCTGGCTACTTTTCTGGTTGATTAACCAGAGGAAAGGAAGCACAGCCATTAAAAAAATCAGGATGAAAAAGAAATTGCAGCCCCCTAGGCTTGCTTACTTTTAGCAAGCGTCTTCATATTAGCAAGAGGTTCTACCACCAGAAGACTCTCCTAAGTCTTTCAAGACTTTGTTGTCTCAAGAAACATCAGGCGGAAAGAGGGTCGTAAGCCTTCTCCCCAGCTCTGCAGACAATGCAGTGTTACCAAGCCTGTTAATGCCCACAGTTTCACCGTGTACTGGTGGAATATAATTAACATATCTCAGTTCAGTTTCATTGACAGCACTGGAAGGTTTGATGAAATTAGCTGAGGTGCCGAAAACTGCATCTGTTTCATTCAGGCATGGCTACAGAAAGCAACGAGCTGCAGAGAAGACAACCGCTGGGATTATTAATGGCAGAAAAGTCAAAGGCAGAAGAGGGGAAAGAAAAAAGCCGTGAGATGGAATAAACAAGAGGGAAATCTTCTCATTTTCCAGCCCAGATAGGAGCACTCACTTTTACCACACATTCACTACCCAGGGAACTTACTGCCCCTGAACACAGAAAGTACCCGGTAAGGCCATTTACATGGCAGGCCATTGCCCCTGTCGCTGTGGATGCACGTCCTCCTCCCTCCCTTCTCCCCCATCTTTCTTGCTGGGGACCCAAAGCGTGTCCCCTGCCCAACGCTAGAGCCTCCAGCAGACTGCAGCCAGGAGCCCACCTCACTTTGCTTTGTCCCCCCTTCCCTCCGACTCCCAGGAGAGCAGCAGTGACAGCAGCAACTAACCCGCCAGTCCGTGCCGCCTGCACGGTAAGATTTAAATTTCTCATTTCAAACCTTTCTGAATAATTTCCAGAGCTGCGCAGCTCCTTTCTCTTTGCCCTCCAGCCACGGGCTCTTACAACTTTTCTTATGTTATTTAAATAAATTAAACCTGATCACCATCTCTCGCTGGAGTTAACCTTCCCACTGAGCTGCTTTGAAGGCAGAGCTCCCTGCTCACATCGGCCTCCGCACAGCGGCTTATGGGGTGAGAGCAGGTACCTGTGAAGAAAGTGTGCCCACCCTCCTCCCCCCGGTTTAGAGCCCTGCACACCCCACCGGTTGCCTGTGTTACCTCCCCTTCCCTCCCCATCTCCCCCCAAGCCCTGGGACCCGAGTAGGGGACAGGCACTTGGTTTGCCAGACGTGGAGCTGCCCACTCCACGGAAGCGATGCTGGGAAGCCCGTCCGAAGGCTGGGCTGACGTTCCCCAAGCACGTTAGAGGCTGGCACAGGCACCGTTTTTGCCAGCTGGAACCGTGACTTCGTATTTCCAGGTCACAACCTGGCTGGAGGATTAGCATCTTTTACACCACATGGGCGGGCTATTGCAAAATGCCTTCCTGGAGAAGACTCAGGAGTAATTTAACTGTGGTTACACCTGACACACTGTGTTGCGTTCCTCCTCCTCTTTTGGTTAAAACAGCCAACCAAGATCTTCCCAGTTAGAGGAATTGGTAAGGAATTGGTAACTGACAAGCTTGAGGCTGTTCTATTAAACCAGCCTGGCACAGACATACATTCGGTTTGTGTCACCTTCCTAACCAGGAGGACTGGACACCAGCTCGCTAAAGCCCAGCTTCTGAAGGATCAGATGTTAGGAGGGACAGACAAGAACACTGAGCTGGCCGGGCCAGTGGGAAGGCTCTGAGCTTCACACCACCGCTCTTGCGCTTGGCCAGTGATGCACAGATGACTGTTTCAGTTACACGGCAAGATGCGCCTCGGGTACCAGGTTTGGGGAGGAGGGAAGCGGGCAGGAGAAAGGGGAAAACACCATTCTCAAGAGGCAGTCAAACGTGGCAGTGGGTCCCAGCTCATTTCAGAAGCCCGACGAGCATTTCGTTCTGAGTGCTGCAGAGCACTGGGGACTCCCGCAGAGGGGTGGCAGGTCTGCAGGGGCTCAAGCACCACCTGAAGGCACAGACCCTGCTGACCTGCACCAACAAGAGGGCTACGGGCACAGTTTGCTCCATCAGGCTGGAGCACATCAGCCCTGGAAGTTACGGAGAGAAAAGCAAGCAGGGAACATGGCAAAGGTGCTCATCAGAGTACAACCTGTACACAGGGAGGCGTGTTATCAGAAGATAAGTTCCTCCCAGGCCAGTCACCCTGCTCAGGCTTCAAGGACATCAGTCTGCATATCAGGAGATGAGTAACTCTTTGCAAGGTGTTCACCCAGGAGCCCTGGCTCTGGTGCCAGCCATCATGCTGCCAAGCTGCCCACACTCATCCCGCAGCTGCCCACCATGGGAGGCCCCAAGGTTTCTGGGGGCACCCTGCAAGCTGAGCTCCACTTGAAAGCAAGGGTAAGGTTAGATGAGAGTCACCACTGTGTGAAGGGGAGTGGGGCCACACCTGAATCAGAGCTGAGGCAGACACTGCGGGACACGTCCTCTTGCCCGCTCTTTCTCACCCAGCTCCTGCCTATTTCTCCTCTCCTCAACAGGCATTGCACTTCCCCCAGTATCCAGTCTTGCCCCCTCCTTGTCCACCAACACAAATGGACCTCTGCTACTATTCTGACTCCCAGAGGTGCCAGCAGAGCTCTCCTCTCTTCAGCATCAAGGTTATGTTTGGCAGTGAGCACCTGGACAGGGAGATGAGCAGCTGAAAAACACTTGTTGGGAGCAAACCTGTTGCACTACAGCCATCCCCAAGCCAGCCTGTCCTGGACACAGCTGACAGCACTGACCTTGTATTTACAGTACTGAAAAAAAACCAGCAAGAAATACAGCATTTCCTATTAGTCCCCATCCTGCAGGTTACTGGCAGGGCACTGGAACAGGTACTCAGCAGTGGGTGGGCTGCTAAGCAGAGGGTGCTCAAAAGCATGCCCAAGTTTTGAGAGCTCCTGAAATAGTAAACGTAAGTATTGCCACTAGAGGGTGTTACGGACACAGCTAGGGAAAGTCCCAGGGCCCTGCGGCCAGGATAAGGAGGAGGAGGAGGAGGGTGGGAGCCTGGAGATACCCCCTTCTCCCCCAGGGGGATGCCCATGGGCATCCCTCCTCAGGAAGCCTGCACACACAGCTCCAGCCAAGCCCATTTCAAGTGCACACACCTCAAGCAATGAGCACTCCCTGAGCTACGTAAAACGTTTACAGATAGGGAATTAAGGTCGTTTACTTTAGGATAAGGAACTGGCTTACAGTCTCCCAGAAAACAAGCAGGGAGCAGAGACTGGAGTTCCCAGTCTGGCCTCAGCACACATCTCAAATTCTCCAATGGGCTCTCCTCTGAGCCCCAGAACCAGCTCCATATCCAGCAGCTCCTGGTGATGTGCTGAACTCTGCCTCAGGCAAAGACAACACAGGCATCTCTTTTCCCCAGGCTGGCTCTGGTTTGTCCTTGGGTGTCCAAAACCCCAACCACCCCAAGGGGTAGCTATCAAAGCTTTTATGTGCCAGACACAAACTAGAGAGCTACCAACGTTTCATCTACTCCTCGCCAAGGCAGCAAATCTGCCTGCAATGCCATTTCCTTGCTGAGCAATGCAGGAGGAGCATCGGGCTGGGAGCCAGAGGCTGTGAAAATCACTTAGCACCATGGTAGCCTCACACTATAGGCTCTTTGGGACTAAAACAACTTACACAGGCTACCCAGCACAGCGGGACCATCTCAGGGCTACTGTAGGACAAGGAAAGCCCACCAGCCTCTTCTTCCTCTAGAATTCACTATAGCTTTTACCCACTGGTACACTTTAGAGGCTCCCTATGTCCCCAACTACCCACTTCACACTACCTGGACAGAGCTAAGCTTGCCAAGTGTCAATTGTGAACTATTTAGGAAGAACAAATACATGTACTCCCTACTCCTAGGGAGCTGCTTCTGGCTGAAAAATATCACTCTGGATTTTGCAGGGAATTAGAGAAAGAGTTATGTTCCCATCTGCCCCATAACATCTTGTTGCCTTGCAGGGAACCCAGCTCAGCGCCACAAACCTCCTTCCCCAGCCCCTCTGGTTGTGCGTGCAAGGCAGAAAAACAAGCTTCTCATGAGGAACGGCAACACCAGTGTCACCAGCCCAGAGGTGAGCACTGGCAGGCACCAAATGGCACCACGCACAGCACTGCCACAGCAATGCTATTACCCTCTGCATTCTGCTAACCCTCTGGTGGCCCCCTGTGCCATCCCAAGGAAGGAAGGTGTGCCAGCAGAGCCACCCCAATGCCACAGAAATAGCTGGAAGGGACCTCTCCTCTCCCAGCCACTGCAAGCTCTCAGGGAGCCACGCTCCTTAAATCCCTTCCCGACACCACTATTGATCTCCCTTCCTTACAGCATCCAAGTACGTGTCCATGCGTGTGGCAGGACGACGGGGGTGGTGATAAGGCAGGAAAGTTATCTAGATAAGCGATGTAATCCTCTCGAGCCCTCATGCCTGGCAATTAGCTGTACGTGCCGATCCATACCTGCTGCAGCACACCAGACACTGCTCTTCCTCGTCAGTCAAAAGCTCGTGCAAGGCCTTCAGCACAGAGGAAAACACATGCTGTGTTACACTGCAGAACTGATGAGGACCCTCAAATGTCACCTTTACAAGTGGACAAAACTGAGCAAATCAGTAGTGTCCTTTGCTTGCCTTATTTTCGAGTCCCAACTGAAAACTCAGAGGTGGCCTGGGGCAGGCACAACTGTGTTCCTGTTGTTGCTGCTAAGTTTTCCCCAATGTCCATGGTCCTACCTGGGACCCGAATTTGAGGAGACAAACCTACCACCCTAAGATGTACTTTCGCTGTGACTGTGTGGGGTGTCCATGCAAAACTTCCCCTCTTTTCTTCCTCACCTGCCAACAGGTAGCAACAGGCTCCTGGTACCATGGGGAAAGCGTAAAGCAAGTGTTAATAACCTGGCTGTTTTGGGGATTACTTTGCTTCAGTAAAGGCTCACCTGCACTAAGATATAAAAATGGTTTGAGACAAGTTTAAATGAAAGGCAGCTACTAATTGTTTAACTAAATTGAAAAAGAAGTCACACACTTTTCTGAATTAGTCAGGGAATTCACTTCAAGCTCCCGAAGGGGTAAGCAGAACTTGCGCCACGGGCTAAAGAAAAGCAGTCAGAATACACTTTTGATCCTTGTGCAAATATCTAAGTCTTATTTTAAACAGGAAGTTTAAATATGAAGTCACTTTCAGTGCTGCACAATCAAGAAATATAGGGTGAAGCACTGCAGTCACCTCCAACTGTATCACTGCAACATTCTGCGGTAAAAGCAGGAAAATAAAATAAAATAACATAATGCATCACCAGTTTGCACATTTTTTAAAAGGGCAGTTTGTTACTGATTCAGCTGCTGGCAGAAGGCAAGAGGGGAGCCGAAGAGTTAAGTAAGACGGCATGGCAGTTGTTTCACAGCAGTAGTAATAAATCCTCTGACTACAATAGTATCCTTGTTTGTACATTAATGACTAACTGGAACAATTTTGCCAATAGAAACGCATCTCCCAAAGTAACTGGGTGAGTTCAAGCAGTCAGTGGGAAAGGGTGCCGGAAAAAAATGTAAATAACGTGGAAGAAATGGGAAAAGAGAATCGGAGAGAAGATGTGAAAACTGGAAATGGTGTCAACTTTCCGACTCAGGGCCTGAACTTCTGGCTTGCTTGCTGCAGGCTCTGTTCATCGCACACCCAGCCTGCCCCATGTGCCCGTTCCAGGCTGTCACTATGCTCCTTCCCAGGCAGAGGACCCCGATGTACGACCTGCTCCCGCTCCACAACACACCTTGCTAGAGGAGCTTCCTGGCCACAGCTGCACACACGAGCTCCACGGGACCCCCAAGCAGGATGGTGCGGTCGGAGCCAGTGAGCCTACCCTGGGTGTCTGGGGCAGGGATGGTCTCCCACAGCTTCCCAAGCCCCACACGAACCCACAGGGGTTGGCAGTGGGGTGCCCTGTGGCCCCATCAGCAACCCCTTCCCCGTGTGCCCAGGGAGGGCGTGCAAGGGGAACCCATGTGCCCAGCCCCAGCTTTGGCTTGTCCTTGATGGACCCAGGGGAGCTACAGCTTTTCCAGTTGCTTGCAGACTCCCAGGTGCTCCATCTCCAGGAGAAAGGACACCTGGCTCTCCCCTTTCCCCCTCTGGGCTTTATTCTGGGGCCCCAGCCCCTGCAGCCCAGTGCTGTTCAGAGCAGTTCTTTGAGCCCCCTCCCACTGGGGAGTGGTGGATGCTCCTCCAAAACTGCTGGTCCCCTTCTCTCGAATGCTTCTAACACAGCATGTCAGACGCCAGGAGCAGGTTCATGCCTGCTGCCTGTTTTGCTGTCCCACATCACCACCCTGCCCTCAGCCGAGGCAGCGTCGGGGAGCTGGGGAAGGAGGGCTCCCGCTAACGAGCTCCTTTCTTCTCTCTCCACCCACTCCATCCAACCCCCCCCCCCCCCCCAAGGAGCATCTGGTTATTAGGACATCTAATTTAGGAGGAGAAGTTCAAGTGACCTCATTAAAAGAAAGAAAGAAAAAAAAGAAAGAGAAAGAAACGAGAAAGGGTGGGGGGTGTGAAAGGGCAAGGCAGCACCCAGCCAGAAGAGTCATCATTTGTTCATTAAGCAAAAATGAGCCGGAGCATCGGTAGAGTGATCCCTGACAACAAGCGGCCAGAGGGGCAGAGAGGCTGGGGGCACAGAGGTGCCCACAGAGTACGGGGAGCCAAGCGTGGGGCAGGGGCAGGGAGCCCAAGCATCGCGCCTGCCTTCATCTCCCAGCCACGGCAGGGAGGAAAGCCTTTACTCCCTCTCCCGTGCACGCCTTTTTTGCAATCCCGCTCTGTGAAGTAGGTGCTCTCCTGAAGGAGAAGGGCGCACACCAGCCTGCAAGGAAAAAAAAAAAAGGCGCGAGGTGGTGAAATGAGAACCCAAAGGAGAGGGGGGGTCCTTTCCCTGCAATGGGGAAACTCCTGCTTCCTGGCTGTCTTGGATGTCCCTGCACTTTTACCCAGCACCTGAGGGGATACTGCTCCTAGGCAGGCTCTGTATGTGGGCTCTGTGGTCGTAGTGCACCCCAGGCAGACGTGGATGAGATCCAGACACGCTGCAGCACTGCTCTGCTCCAGCAGCTCTGCCAAGGGTGACGCTCCCACGCTGTCCTCTGCCTGGTGTGCGTGTCCTCTGTGTGCATGTCCCTGGCCATGGGATCTCCCCCTGCCCCAGCCATGGCACCCGGTGACACCCAGCCAGGCAGCACAGCACCACCAAGCACCCTCAGGGACTCCCTCCAATACACAGCCTGGGGGGAGACATGCGGGGAGGGCAGACCACCCCGACCACTCACCCGCAGCGGGATCACCTCCGGCAGCGAGCCACGGTGAGCCAGCTCACAGATCTCTCCTCTGTCCCCCTCCCTCTTCTACAATCTCACCTTTGGGAGGGTTTAGCTCTCCGGCTGATCCCCGGTGCCACCAGCAAGCTTAAGGCAAGGCTAAGCCACTGCAAACAAGGAGGGCAGAGCACATCAAGCACGCACCCCTTCCACCCAGGGTTAAGCTGATGTTTTTTACTTAACAGCACTTGCGAGCTAAGAGCAGGGACGTGGGAATTTGCTGTGGCTTAAGCCGGCACAGGGCAACCTGTAAGCCGCGGCCACCCGGAGCCCACAGGACAGCCAGGGAAAGGGAAAAAACCATAAAACCACCCAGCAAACACGGAGCTGAGGAGCTGACGCAGCCTGAAGCTGTGCACGCTATGCTGTCTTGATGTTTTACACCTCTGAAGCTGAAGTTAAGGAATCATGGAAAAGGGAAGTTTACGAAATCCTCTTTTCTGCGATTTTTTAAAAGCTTTATTTCATCCCACCTAGCGCACTTGGGCGGGCAGGCAATAGAAACAGCCGGACAGGGAGAGAGGAGAGGAGGATCGTTTCAAAACAATCAAAACACATCTCAGGCCATATTCCCCCTGGACTATCATAATGTTTGTGGTGCTTTTCAGTCAGGGGAATCACCCTTCTCAAATACCGATTTTCAAGGAGGATTTTCCTCTACTTCAACTACACAAGGAAGAGCAGGAGCAACACTGGAGATAAGAGTGCAGAGCTGCTTTCAGAGATTAGTGCCCCTGCTTCAAGAGCTCAGCAGAGATCACACAGGAGGTCAAGGCATGCGCGTGAGAGGTGCTTTTCCTTCATTTATGCAATAATGAAGGTTTTGAGACCTTGCAAGCACCTTTCTCCCATCTGCCTCCTGGGACCTGACCTGTCCCAAGAGCTGCAAAGCTTCTTTTGGCCAGTCATTCCTTAATCTCGGCAACAGGGATTTGCTTTTGCCTCTGGGGCAAAATGGCACAGACTAAGACATGCTTGGGACACGGCTTTTGCAAGCAGCATCTTTTAAACTAAAAACTCTAGAGGATCCCAAATAGAGAACCTGGGTCCATTCTCTCCAAACCCCCCACCTTCCAGCTGAACACACAAGAACAGAGCACTTCAGCCCTCACAAGCAAAGCACCAAAGGAAGCACAGAATTAGCACAGAATTCACTCTCTATTACAGCCCAAATTTCTGTTCAGCCCAGTTCTGGGTCTAAAGTTCCCATGGGAAGCCAAAGTGAAAATGCTGGTGTCCTGACACACAGACAGGGAAGGAGAGACCAGAATCGCATCTTCTTCATATGCAGATTACTGGGAGACACAGGATATGGTTGATAAGTAGATGAGAAAAAGTTTTGAAATCTAAGAACAAAAAAATCCCCCATACAAGCTAAGACAGTAGAAATCTTTTCTTTCTCTAACAGTCCTGTTTAAAGCACAGAAATCGTTCATAACATATTACACAAACATACTCCTTCACCAGACAACAACCTCTACTAAGCCACAAAGTACAGTGTGAGCCTCCCTTTTTCCAGACTGAACAACCCCAGTTCCCTCAGCCATTCCCCATAAGACTTGTTCTCTAGACCTCTCACCACCTTTGTCGCCCTTCTCTGGACTCGTCCCAGAACCTCAACATCTTTCTTGTAGTGCGGGGCTCAAAACAGAACACAATATTCAATGTGCAGCCTCACCAGTGCTGAGTAGAGGGGGACGATCACTTCCCTAGTCCTGCTACCACCACACTATTCCTGATACAGGTCAGGATGCCATTGGCCTTCTTGGCCACCTGGTTCTTTTCTATATTTCCAAGCAACTTTCCTCCAACAAGGTTTTGGCAGCTCAGAACCGTTACTCCAAAGCTGGCACTCCCATGATGAATGAAAAGCATAGTCTGGCTTTTGCAGGATGGAGTCCAAGTTCCCCAACCACGAGGGCCACCTGCTCTCCTCCTGCACTAAAGACTGTGGAAAGCAGAACTAAGATGAGTAATATAAATTCAGCCAAACAGTTGACAGACTTACACCATCTGATCAAGGTATCATAGATAAAACCATGTAACATCCAATTCTGCAAATCTATTTTCCTGATGAGTTTTTTTTCTACTGTACTTCTGCAGTTTTGCCTCTTACGCATGTGGCTATGGTCATCTCTAAGCTCTTCATGTTTCAAGCTTTTTCTAGTTCAGGTAGCGGTGACAGAAGATATGAAGAGGGGAGGTGAAATCTGGTACTTGGAAGGGCTTTTAAGACTGTGCAAAAAGGTATTCTCTTGCTTCAGTGTAGCAACCAGCTAGTCCGGAAAAGCTAGTCTGGCATACACAACCAGTTGACTTTCTGCATGGGAGTGCCTGGCATTTTTATACTGAAATCTTTTAATAAATATATTTATTTTTATATTCATCAATCTGGCCATTTCAAAGCACACAATGCTCTTCCTTTCTCCTGCTTCTCCCATTCCACTTCCTCTCAGATTTCTGTGAACCTGTCTGGTTATCACCCCAAGGTCTGCAAGGCTTGAGCAGCATCCACACCCACGGCTACAGAAGGGGACAATACTTTTCCTTACAAACTGTGCCATATTTGAAGGAGGTGAGGAAGATGACAGAGCTTCTTGCAGCAGTGGAAAGAGGAAGAATCAATTGATGGAAATAATGGCAGCTCTCCGTCATGAAGTTCTGCACTGCCTTGGCAAGGTGCATGAAGAAACCCTTGTGTTCACCACCTCTAAGGCAGCAGCTCCTAAAGCAGAAAGGCAGAAAGGATTCACTCAATAGTTATTTCCTCCTACTGCAAACTGGACTCCGAATGTTTTTACAATGGCCCTCAAACTCTTCTTATGTGAAGGGGGTGCAATGACTATCCAGGGGAAGCTTCGCTCCCACACAGCAGTGAGTGCTCCCCACAACCTCAATGAACTGACAGCAGTTAGACACACAGAAACCACCAGGTGGTCTTCCACGACACATGCTAAATGCTGAATGGCAGTATCATTTCAGAAAGAGATGGATGCTTTCTCCAGCTTTACAGCCACTGCTTGTCACTGCTCACCGAGTGATGCCCACAGGGCGAGCAGCCCCATAGGAAGATGGGTCACTGAGAGCCGGCAGTACAGACACTCACCAATGACAGTTACAGTCAAGAAGGAAAAAGGTCTGAGTCTTGCAAAATAGAGGTAGGTCTTTGTATCGACTTTGCGTGGCAAGGTTTTGGTACCAGGGCTCTACAGGTGTAGCTTCTGTGAGAAGCTGACAGAAGCTTCTCCCATGTCTGATAGACCCAATGCCAGCCAGCTCCAAGACAGACCTGTCACGGGCCAAGGCCAGGCCCATCTGCCACAGTGGTGGCACCTCTGTGACAACACATTTAAGAAGGGGAAAAAAACCCTGCACAACAGCAACCAGGAGAGAGGAGTGAGGGAAACAACTGTGCAGAAACCAAGGTCAGTGAAAGGAGGGGGGCGGAGTAGGTGCTCTACACACAAGAGCAGAGATTCTCCTGCAGCCCAGGAGACCTGATGAAGACCATGGTGAGGCAGGCTGTCCCCTGCAATACATTAATGGTGGAGCAGATACCCATTTGCAGCCCAGTGAGGACACCATGCCGGAGCAGGTGGATGCCCAAAGGAGGCTGTGACCCTGTGGGAAGTCCATGCTGGAGCAGGCTCCTTGCAGAACATGTGGACCAAGGAGCCCACACTGGCGCAGGCTTGCTGGCAGGACTTGTGACCCTAGGGGGGACCCATGCTGGAGCAGTCTATTCCTGAAGGACTGTACCCCCTGGAAGAAACACACCCTGGAGCATTTATGAAGAACTGCAGCCTGTGGGAAGGACCCAAGTTGGAGAAGTTCATGGAGGACTATCTCTCCTGGAAGGAACTCAACAGTGGAGCAAGGGAAGAGTGTGAGGTGTCCTCCCTCTGCGGAGGAAGGAGCAGCAGAGATGTGTGATGAACGGACAGCAATGCCCATTCCCTGTCCCCCGGTGCCACTTGGCAGGAGGAGGTAGAGAAATCAGGAGTAAAGTTAAGCCCAGCAAGAAGGGAGAGGTGGAAGGAAGGTGTTATAAGATTTAGTTTTTGTTTCTCAGTACCCTAGTCTGACTTCTACTTGGCAATAAATTAAATTAATTTCCCTGAGTCAAGTCTGTTTTGCCTGTGACGGTAATTGGTGAGTGATTCCCTGTTTTTATCACAAAGACCCACGACCCTTTCATTCTATTTTCTCTCTCCTGTCAAGCTGAGGAGAGTGATAGGAGCTGCTTTGGTGGGGAGCTGGCATCCAGTCAGGGTCAACCCACCACAGTCTTCTAGGACACAGTGCTCCAAGGTTTCCAAGATACCCCAAATCCCTTGCAGGAGCCAGTGGGCATTTTAAGATAAACATTCAGGAAATAACTCTTGCATTAAAAGAAGAAGAAGATGCTTTTGGTGCACCTATCATTAACCCAAAGGCACACACTGTATCAAAATAGTGCATTAAAAAAACCCCCACTCAAAACAGTAAATAAATAAACAGTCACGAAATAAACTAGTAAATAGGAAGTTTCTGCGATGTCTCCAGTGCAGGATCAATACCACCGACTCCGGCAGAATCCAGGATTTTATTAATAGCACTTCCAGCCTTCTACTGGTGAAGCCTCTGAGTGAGAGCCAAGCACAGCTGACACGCTGCTGTCCCCTGGTCTCCAGGCAGCTCCAGGTTTCCCAGTGGGTGCTTGTTTGACCATTGCATCTGAATGCAAAAGGCTCCATGAGCTGCTGCCTTCCCAGCTGACATTTGCTACCCTGCGGGTAAACGGCAAAATGACTGGCGTGGGGCATTTAGCTCGTGCTGCTGCTTTTCGGGAATGCCCTCGGCGGAGGTAGGCTCTGGAGCTGAACTGGCTGAGACACCAAGAGAGGCATGCCCGGGAACAGCAGCAGATCTTCTGCTGGTTGCTGTCTGCTCAGCAGATTGAGGAAAGCACAGTGTAATGGAAATATCACCAGCTCACGTCAGCCTGAAGAGGCTCTTGAGCAGGAGGAGGGAGAGGGAAGCTCTTCACAGCAGTTAACAAGAACAGGGGATCTCTGGATGTCCTGGACCCCTAAGAAAGAAAAATAAGGGAGCAAGACCCAGAGATAATGCTTTTAGACTGCTGAAGGAGAGGAGACTGCAGGATGGGGTTCTCATCGCTGCAGTATTTTTGGACAGTATCTTATTGCACCTCCAGCCTTTTTATCAGCCTCATGTTCAAACTCTTCCTATAGACACACAGGCTTCAAGAGGAGACAAAAAAGAGAAAGATCTTTATGTAAAGCTTCAGCAACCTATGTTTTGCATCCAGAGGTGGCAACAGTTCTGCCTAAACTGCACCTCGGTCTGAATCTGCTCAGGGCCTGTTTCACTTTCTCCTGCACAAAGCCAACGGCTTGTCTCACAAGCATCTGTAAAGTCTGAAAGCCCAAGATATCTCATGCAGTTGGTCTATGGCATGCAAATGAAGAACATATTGGTATCCTGATAAGATACTTATTCTTGTATCACCATCGCTCTTTACCATCCATGAGGAGAATAAACTTCTCACAACTATCTGATCCAAGTGGCTTCTCTGCAAGCATGTAGAACTGGAAATCAAGATGGGTCGATCTGCAGACTTATGACCGCTTAGTCAACGCGAGCAACCACCACCATGCTAAAAGCAGAGCACGCCAACAGCAAATGGTCAGAGCAGATTAATTATTTAACTCACGGCAGGTGCACGGACCCCCAACCCATTTAATGGCTTTTCTCCTGCAACAGGAAAGGAGCCTGCTGCGTGGGAGCCCGGCTGATCCCCTCTTAGCACCCCCGTGGGGACAGGGAGTCTGTTGTAACACAGTCCCTGTGCACAGCTTAGTCCTCAGGCACGCGCTGCTCACACTGCAGGCTCTGCAGGAGCATTACCCCTCTGCCCGAGCTGTAAGAAGAGCAGGATACGGTGCCTGTCCCCACTGACGAAATGAGACTACAACTACAGTGTGACTACACGTGCCCAGCTCCCACCCAACTTCAGCAAGCAACTACTGCTTCGAGAGTGGCTAATGCTCTCAAACACATACTGAGAGATGGGTAGCAGTCTCAGAATTAAGTTTCAGAGATTTCACGAGAAGTAGAGGGGATGCCCACCACATATTAATATTTCTCTATAGGGAACAATGCAATGTTTGGTCAACCCTTCGACACAAAGAAGCCAGCTAGAAGACAACCATGGTGATACCCCAATCAAGGAAAAGCAATGATTGCCCTTTATTAGATACCTAGGAATTCAACCATGAAGCAAAACCCACAGGAAACCAAGCTTCACTAGTTCCTCTGCTCACATTTATTCTTCTTCCTTTATAAAAGAAAACTTCTCCAAACTCAGCACTGATATCAGCACGCTGTCCTGTCTAAAGCAGGGCACCCACTCATCCACTCAAACAAAAAAAACCCACCGAGGGTAGACTCGGGAGCCTTGTTTTGTGGCTCATCCTCGCGCCTTGCCCATCACTGTTTCGATCCCTGTAACCTAGACATACAAAGCAGGACAGTTTTAAAGGCTATCGTATTTCAGATCACAGCTACATTCCTGTAAACATGACCTTTAAAAAGGAAAAAGGAAAGAGCTTTAACCTGTTTGGGTTTTTTCTGTTACATTAAAATGGCAAGAAAGATTTTTCTTTCCCCCCCCTTAATTATTGTTTGGTTTTTTTTCTAAACCCTTGCTCGAGCACATTAGGTATTCAGGTCTCCTGTGCTCTGGCAGACTCAAGGGTGACTGAAGAACTAGTGGAGTCACGACAGCACAGAGGGGAGAGTGGGGAAATCGATAAGGGAAGGGAGCTTCAGCCTGGCTCTTACAGCTCCCAAATCCCAGCTTGTGTGTATTAACAGGGCACACGTAGGAGAAAATTTCCTTGGAAAAGACTTGCTACCTGCAGCCCATTGACAGAGATGGGAGAAGGCACCAGCACACACTTGAGGCTTCAAACTGCCCTCCCAGGATTTCATTCTTCCAAATGCAACCACTCTATAGCAACATTAATTATACAGCAACACTGCACGCTACTCCCCCAAAATAAACAAGCAGGGAAGTGTTTTTAAAAAAGGAAAAAAAACGAAACAACCTTGTTTAAGAAAAATGTTCATTCGTCTACCCATCACTGAAAAAAAAAAACCAACATAAAAGAGACAGAATGCTATTTCCTCTTAAAATTCATTGCAAGTTTATTTGAGTACTCGATCATTCTCAGACATTCCAGATCTATTAAGGACTGGTTTATGCCAGAAAAATCCATGCAAAGTGATTTCAGTTAAACTAATGCAGCCTCTTATACTTGTCTGTTAAAATAGTTTTGCAGCAGACTTTAATCTATGTAGTTTACTTTGATAATTTAAGGAATTTAAGGGTGTCCACATACTATGGGTTAATAAGATTGTGGAAAAGACACACAGGCCAAAAGAAAAAACTCATATATTGCAAGTGAAAAGCCAATTCCTTTCATGCCACCAATGCTAATTCATCCCCCAAGAGCACCCAAAACCAATATGAGAAAAATGTGAAGATTAAATTCCTAGGAGGCTGACAAATGTTCCTCCTTTACCCATAAAGCCACTGAGATTCACACACTGGCTTCAGTTAAGTCTGACACAGGAACCCTTTCCTGTGGCCGGCGAGACGTTTGTACCCTGGAAACAGTGCTGGTTTCAGCTGGGAACAGAGTTAATTTTCTTTCTAGTGGTTCAGATTTGGTATGAAAGGAATGTCAATAACACATATTGGTTTAGTTGTTGCCAGGTGATGTTCATATTTTTTTCAAGGACTTTTTTCAGCTTCCCATAGAAGCTGAGAGCAAGCATAGACAGAACAATGGAATCATGGAATTGTCAGAGTTGGAAGGGACCTCTAGAGATCATCTAGTCCACTCCCCTGCTAAAGCAGGATTGCCCAGAGCACACGCCAGTGGAATATTCTGTACCATATGCCATATACCATGCTTGGTATATAGATGAAGTTAGCCAGGAGGCAGGTACTCGTGACTCCTGCTCAGGAAGGTACCAATTCACCCAGTGGTGAGAGTGACTTGTGTCATCGTTATTATTATTGTTATTATTATTGTTGTTCTTTTCCTTTCCTGTTATTGTCCTCTTAAACTGTCTTTATCTCAACCCATGAGTTTCCTCCCTTTCCCCTCCTTTTCTCCCTACCATTCTGGAGGAAGGGGGAGAACTGCGTGAGCGGCTGCGTGGTCCCAGCTGCTGGCTGGGGTTTAACCACGACAGAAACACATGCCGAGAGCGAGGAAGAGGCAGCCACATCCCCTACCAACATACCACATCCACCCTGAGCACAGCAGCGGAGCTGGGGGCAACGGATGGGCAGCCTAACAGGGGCTAACAGCGATGACTGGCCTGCTAAATTGCACCTCCACCAGTCTCCTACTTTGTTTTTTCTTTTATTTTAAGCTATGGTCAGTCAGGTCACTGTGACTCAACACTTTTCCTTCAAGGAAAAGAGTCGTGCATCTGCTTCCCACCTCTAGAATTCACCACTGCTGTGGTCTTACCCTGGGCATTGACTAATACGCTGTTCACATCGGTTGTGAAACAGGACTCTCCAGTAAACCACACAGCACCAGCTTCCTCCTGAAAATGTTCTCTCCGTGGTGGGACAGACACGCAGCCCTATCCACGCATGCACAGCATGGATGGCAGCAAGATTGCCCCTGGTGGGAAATCAGGCACACCATAAAGGAACTCCTCCACCGGGAGAGGAGGAAAGCCAAGGTCTTTCCCCATGTTGCTGTGCACAGCGACTCATGGAGTCGGTCAGCACTGAGGATGCCAGGCAGGCTTGGAGCATTTCTACCCTGCTCTTCTACCTGCCTGCCCCGTCCACCCACAAGTGCAAGCAGTATCACACCTCCCCAGAGCAGTCTGACTTCTTCATCTATGAGAACTGCATCCCACCAAGCCAAGAAACTCCTCATAGCATCAAGGACCTAATGAGAGACAAAAGAGGTGACCATCTTGCAAATTCTCCCAATAGCCCACCGGGAGGTTAGCTCCTCCTTAGCAAGCAGGGTGCCATGTGCCCTCTTTCCCAAAACCTCCAACCACCTCCACCGGGACACACAGCAAAACAGACCAAGACATGACAAACAGCCCCCCAACAGCCCAGCACTTTTGAATGGGAAATAATGGCATTTTCCCAGTATAAGGTCGAAGTCCTTTTCTTTCTCTGGCTGGCAGGGAGCGCCTTGCTGGCTGTGCAACCCCAAGCAAGCACTGAACCACCACCTCTCCAGTCTCCCCACATCTGGAGGGAGAGCCAGCGGCGCCCCAGGAGAGGCTGTGCTTATTATCGACAGCAGCAGCTCCTGGAATATAGCCTCATGGGAAAGAAAGGCTGGATCGTAACCCGCAGCCGGGGACACCCACAAAAAAGAAGACACCATCAGCTTTACATGCTCAGGAAGCTTCACCTCACTGAAAAAATAATTGCAAGGTGTGGGTTTTGTTTGTTTTTACAAAGCCCCCAGTAATCATTATATCATTAGAGGAGATTATGGAGCACCTCTGCTGATACGCTCAACAGCATGCACCTGCAAAAAACTCTTTTTCCTTTTAATTATTTCCCTCTTTCCACTTTTGCTTTTTTTAAAAAATTATTATTATTATTTTCATTGTTTCTTTGCAGGTTTCCCATTTATGTTCTGACTTGGCCATTTAAATTTTAATAAGAGGCTTCACCGTCTATCTCCTTTTTCTTCAAAGGCCCCGCTTTATTTTTTGCCTCTTCTCGGTCCCTCCAGCCTAATTGTTGTTATTTTTTTTAACCTTCAGTAGTTTCCTTTGCTTTCTTCTCCGTTCTAATCTCTCTCTGCTCCCGTTTTCCCCCTCTATATTAAGTCCCTTTCATCCCTCACCTCCCTCTCGCCCCCAGCCAAGCATCCAAATACACATGGAGCAAGCGTAACCAAGCATAAATATGAAAGGGATCATCCAATTTCAGCAAAACGCTTGCCCCTACCTATTCAAATATTGACTTGTAATGATTAAGTCGAAGAAGATCATAAAATTTTTTTTCTTACAGAGCTCTGCAGGTCTTTAATAAACCTCAGCCTCCGCCTCGATGGCAGCCAGGACTGCAGTTGCTGAGCTGTTTCCTATGCATTACAGCAGATTTGCTCCAAGGTAAGCGAGAGGGATGCCTGAGCCGGGAGCTTAAATTATAAGCGAGGAGATTTCATTCCCCGGTTGCTGGTTTATTGAAATTCAATGCCTGCCTCTCACCTGCCGCTTTGTTATGCTAACCTCTTCTGCCTGGCCGAAAATTTCCAGTCCACGGCGCAGGCAAGCAGCCGCACTCCCACCAAACCTGGGGAATTGCACCTTCCAGCGAGACCTGCTGGAGGAGGCACCAGCACAGCCTCTCATGGGGCACATCTTTGTTGCATCGCTGAGCAAGGTGGCATCCTCTTAGAGGGAGGTAGATAACAGGGTGTCACTGAAGGCTAGCCTCAGTGTCGGGGGGACACCAGCCGATGGTCACACCGGGCACCAGCTGAGGAGAAGGGCCACGGTGGACTCCTCTTCCCTTAGGAAAGGACTCACCAGGGTTTTGAATTCCTTGCACAGAGCACTCCCCAGGGTCTTGTAAGCCTCACCTGACAGCCCTAAGAGCATCTGAGCTGAGGAGCTCAGGGCAGAGCAGCCAGCCGGCTCCTGGGATGCCAGTTTCCCCTGGCCCAACACCCCAGAGCCCCATCTCACCAGTTGACATCTGAGAAGAATCTAATAATAATTTGGATATTAGGAAAAATTTCTTCATTGGAAAGGTTATCAAGCATGGGAACAGGCTGCCCAGGGAAGAGGCTGAGTCACCATCCCTGGAGGTATTCAAAAGACATGTATATGTGGTGCTGAGGGACATGGTTGAGCGGTGGACTTGGCAGTGCTAGGTTAATGGTTGGACTTGATGATCTTAAAAGTCTCTTCCAACCAAAACAATTCTATGATCCTAAGAGAGATTAAACACTCACGCAGCTCACTGTGCCCTGAGATAAGCACGTGCAGGAGCTATCAGCCCCTTTCGCTGCTCCTCCTGGAAAGAAATGCAGAAGCACAAGAAGAACAAAGCATGGCCCATGCCAGCCTGGCACACAGCAAGGATGCAGACAAGGAAACCACACTCGGCCTGTAACAGAGCCCTTGCTGGAGAGTCATACTGCACTTTGCAAATGTTTCATTAAAGGTAAGCCTTCCTGAAGGGAAGAAAATAGCATCCTCCTTTCCCAAAACAGGGGAAAACGTGCAAAAGCTGACTTGTATGTGCCCTCTGGGTAAGGCAGCAAGACAGCACATCCTATGTCCTATTGTTGGACATCCTATATCCTACTGATGATCTGAAAGATCCCTTCCAGCCTAGACGATTCTACGATTCTATGAAAGTCCACCAAGGAGTATGACAGTCTTGACCCAGCACTGCCACAGTACTGCCAAAAATACTATATTTGCAAAGAGTGGGATGGGACTTGAGTAGAGCACTAAGTCAACTCCTTACTTTCTGTGCTGTCTCCCCTATTTCTAGAGGAGACAAAAGGCTGCTGCAAATAGTAGGGAAGACTTCACTTCTCACCCACCTGGGTGCTCAAACCTGGCTGAAAAAGAAAACAGACTATATCTATTTTTGTTTTATTGATACCTTGATTTAATTCCCATTCACCCAGGCTTTAAACTGGCTGTTCACGCCTGCTCCCAGCCCTGGAGATGCCCCCAGTACCCCAGAAAGCCCAGATTTGCTAGAGTAAGCCTACCACACCCTTCCAGATGCTTCTGCCCCGGTGCTGGAAGGGGGTCCCTGCCTGCCCAGAGCACATCCATGCACAAAGGTGCTCACATTTAGTGTCCTGCAAGAAAAGCAGGTCTTGCCAGCACAACCAGCCCCACAGCAGCGACTGCGAGCTCTGCAGAGGGGAAGTTTTTTGAAAACACCCCAAATTCCCCAGCATCTCCCTGGGCTGCTTTCCCCACAGGGCAGATCTCAAACCGGTCCCTCGCTGGTAGGAAATAAATAAATTTAAAAAATAGAATAAAATACAATAGACCCGTGTGTGGGCTCATGCAATTTTAATCAAACTAATGTCTGCAAAAAGGGGGGCAGGGGGGGTGGGGGCAGGGAGGGATTACGGTGCCACTTGTTCAAAGGGCTGCCGTTGATTCCACATCTGCGATCCCGTCTGAGCTCCCGAGGGCGGCGAGGAGCGCGGGCGGCACGAGGCGGGTGCTGAGCTGTCGCTTTGTTTTACTCACCTCACGTCTGCTGCTAATGTCAGCCAGAGAGCACTCCGGGGAGCGACGCCTCAGTGCCGCGCCAGCTAATTACACACCGACAAAAGCACCCGGAGGGGAGGAAAATAAAAAAGAGAGGAAACCGAGCATCCTAAAAAAAAAAAACCCATGGATAACTTACTGGGGGTGAGCAAGAGCTAGGGAGACCAGACCTGCTTCCCACGGGGCTGGGGGAGAAGGGATAACGCATGGTGGAGGAGAGGGAGCACCTGAGCTCCACTGGGAATGGTCGTGCCCTTGCAGTGGTGTGAGGGCACTGGAAGAGGGGAAGGGGTCAACGTGCCCAGGCATCAACGCAATGGGGTGGGCAGAGGAACGCTGAAGAGGCAATTGCAGACATCTCCGGGGGTCCTGGCAGAAGTGGATGATTGCAGCAACATGGAGAACCGGTCTGAAAAAGTTTTGGGGACTGTTTCCTGCAGAAGCACTGTGCAAAGCGCTGGAGATGCAGGAGAGGGAGAGGAGCTGGTGGCTTGTGGGGTATAGTTATGTTTGTGCTGGCCATGTCAATGCCTGGCATGTTTCAGAAGTGGAGGAAAGAAGGCTCATGGCGGGAACAGGAAAAGGGGACCTCTGCCCCTCCACCAGATCGCACAGCCCTATCTCCCCATCCCTATCTCTCAGTTGCCCGCTAAGCCAGCAATACCGATGCCCACTGGCCCTGCAGAGAACACAAAATACTCAGTAACTGTGTAGGGGAAGTGGTCCCTTCACTATGATACCTCCCTCGGAGACACCTGAGAGCCCCCCGCCATGGAAAGAGGTGGCAGAGCTGCTCAAGAGCTGGTTCCCGGGAGGGCTCAGGTATTAACTAACCTGCCCTGGGACCGGCCACAGCTCCCAGGCAGGGATTAAAGCCAGCAAAACGAGAATTTCAAACATGCAGCCGGCAAACCCGTGCGCATTCCCCACAGCGGCAAATAATCAGGTGCCAAGGAGGAGATTAACCCTGTGGGACCAAAGGAAACAAAGGTGTAAGAGCTGGTCTGTTTAAGAAGCCGCTGCTGCTTCTCCCAGACAAACACAAATCTGACCAGCAGGAATGAGGGCAGCGCCTGCGTGAGAAACACTAATTGCTATGAAATATAAGCCTCTGATTTTATGCAGATCCACAACAAGCAGCACGAAGATCCCCGCACTAGCTATTGCAGAAGAGGTGGTGAGCCAGGTAAGGTCATATCATGGGATGCATTGCTTTAGAGTTTATTTTAGCGGATGGTGAGCAAGCTACAGGTCCCCAGCCCCTGCTCTGCCAACTGCCAGACCTACAGCACACAGCACTTTTGGGAACCCATTGCTGTGCCCTCACGAAAGGGCAACAGCTCCTTGCCAGGGGTCAAAGCGATGCAGGCTACTGACCGAGCAGCAGGGCTATGGGGACGTCCTCTGCAAGCCGCACAGCCTGGTGATTTTGGGGAGGGGGAGACACACATGGGCCAAACTGGAAAGATCACTGTACCTGCAGAGGTGGAAGAGCTGTGTCCTGGCCAGCGTCTGCTTGTTCATGGGACCCCCTGTTCAAAGCCGGGATGGGCATCACCCGGCGCAGAAGGAAAGGCTGCTCCTGGCTTGCAGGCAGACGCAGCCCGTGCCTCTTTTGGGAGAAGGCTCTCCCTGCACGCTGGCTGGCAGGCTAGCAACTGTGAGAGGCTTTCACGTGCTCCCTACTCAAGGGCTGGGACGTGTGTCATGACAGGCTTCAAGTGACACATCCCTAGCGCTCGCACTGCTGGAACAACAACACGGTTCCCAGTCGCACAGCCTCCAGCAATACCACCTTGGGCTGTGATCTTGTCAGGTTTCATAAGCTTAATCAGGCTCTGCTCTGGCTGGTGCACAGGGGTTTCACCAGCAGGCTGGCTGTCCTGCTGCTCCAGACAGTGGCCCTGAACGCTCAATAGCAGTGCTGCGTCTTGGCAGTCAACAGGAGGATCTGCATTTTGGTCTTGACAACTTCAACCAGTAGATAATATGGGACAGGACGGGCAGCCCTTCGGGCATCAGCTTGGTGGACAAGTAATAGGCCAGGGACTGCGGTGGCTGGCTTAAACACATTATGCTTTAGCAACAATGGAAAGCACCTTCTAGCTTTTCAGGGACAGGTCCAACGAGTGGAAGGTTCTGGGGTGACTCCTGGGCACACATGTCATCTAAACCATCTTATTAGCACAAACTGTCCACAGTACTCCAGCTTGACGTGGTCCTGTCAGAGCAGGTTGTGACCTGAACACACCACAGGAGATGACATGTCCATCTTTCTGTACCAATTGTCTGCGACAGGGCTGTCTGCAGAAACTCATCCCATGGCTGCCATTGGGGCATGGCAGCATCCTGAGCGGGCGCTGCGCTTATCAACAGGTCTGCCTCAGCCTGACCCACGGATGGCACCCAAAGCCACTGCTCTGCCTCCCAGCCCAGCATGCTTCTGGTGTCCCTGTTCCTCTTCTCCCCTTCCCTCCATCAACATCAGACCCTCAGCAGGAGCCTCTGGAAGCAGATGGGATCCGATGTGCCCGGTGTCTCCGAGGACGGGCACGCAGCAGGCGCTGCTCTGGCCACAGACACAAGGGAGCAGAAATGATCTGAGAGTGCCGGGTGCCTGCATCTCATCCCCCACTGCTCACCAGCCCCTGTGACTCACAAAGTCACTTCAAAAGGAGCTCCTCAAAGCCTCTGACTTCCCAGTTGCAAGGGGAGAGGAAGAAAGAGAAGGAGGCAGCAGCACAAACATAATTACTGCAGCCCAGCAGCCCTGATGGAAGAGAGCACTGAAACGTCCACAGCCCGCTCGGGGGTCAAGAGCCCAAAACAGCATCTGGGGCACTCGAAATACATGTAGAGAGGGTAGGAGAAGAGCCCCCATGAGGCACCCACAGAAGGAGGCCAGGGCCCGTACCTCAAGCATCTTTGGGGCCTCCTCCCATTGGAGGAGGGAGCAAGATGACTCCTTCCACCCCAGCAACAGTCCCTCACCGCTCATCCCCACATGCAGCCCTCCTTGCCGCAGCATCTCCAGGATGCCACCCTCCCACAGGCCCCACTGCTTGTCACGACACAAAACCTCCTGTCCAAGGTCTTCCCACCTGCCACTTCCACACTCCCTCCCCCTCTCCCCCTTCCCAGTGCTGCTTTTCCTGCCTGCCTTCCTGCTCCCCTTCCAGCTCCATTTCTTATCCCCGTTCCCCCCCTTTTTCTTGTTTTGAACTCCCTCACCTCCAGTCTCCCTCAGCCTGCTCACTCACTGCCTTGCACACCTCCATCTGCTCCCCTTCACTTTGCCCAGTCCAGCACTGGGACAACCACAACCTTCCCATTCCCCAGCAAGGGCAGGAGCCCCTCAATACCCTCTGACCACGCTGCAGCCAAAGGGCTCCATCTTTGGCTCAGCTTACCCTGCACCCCAGGACCCAGCTTGAGGCAGAAGCCCCTCATGCAAAGGGACACTCATTCCCCCAGGGTCACCTGCACCAGCCATGATGTCCTCCAGATGGACTCATACACTCACGTGGCTTTGGCTGTGGCACAGCTTGAGTGGGGCTTTTTGGATGGTGGGTCGCACTCCTAGCTGTACTTGTTAAGCTCTGCAGTGCCACCACACAGATGTGGGCTGAGCAGCATTCCGCGCTGGTGACACCGCTGGCCCAGGATGTCACTGAAGAAGAGAAGAGGCTGGAAGTATCCCTGTGGCCACAGAGCGTCTCTGTGATGCCCCAGAGTGGCTGCCCCTCTCGCAGCGACCTTTCTGGCCAGCAGTCACACCCAGGGAGCTCCCCCAAAGCACAGTCTCCCAAAATGAACCTCTCATGCCTCTGGCAGCCCCACCTCTCCATCAGCATCCCCTTCCCTGGAGGCTACCATTGCTGGGCCAGCACTCCCACCCTCTAGCTGCAGTGCCGCGTGGGCCGTCCATCCTGCACAACCCTAGCCTGCAGCTTTGCAAGGTTTCCTATCTGCGGACAGGTGGCATCACTACACCTGAAAGAGCTCAAAAGGTGACAGCAGACTGCCGTAGCGCCTGCGGTCATCTGTGGCACACTGGTGCAATTCTTCAGCAGGCAAGGCTCCAGAACCTCACATTAACCCTCTGACAAGTAACCTGCTGCTTTGGGATCTTCTCTTCCTTTCCACGTAGCAGCACAATGCCATAAAAAAAATAATAAATATTGTTCTCTCTCAATCTTCTCGCCCTCAGGAAGTTTAGCATTACAAGTTACAGTCATGAAATGTGTTTGGTAAGGAATGGCTTTATAAAAATCTTGCTCTCTTGAATAGGCAGCTAAAAATGAAGAAGGCCAGGGTCTGAGAAAGTTAAGGGCTCAGAGCACACCATACCTAGGACAGAAGTATCCCTGTCCAGAAAACCCTGCTAGCCATGACATACTTCCCCAAGGCAGGCATCCCTAGCTACAACATTTCTTCGCAGAGCCCTAAGCTATCATTTTAACTAGTACACAGTAAGTAACAAAGCCCTAAAGCGCACAATATGTTGAAACAGTGTCAGGGAACCGGAGCAGGACAGAGCAGGGACACTGAAGGGCATCCAGCCCATTAGCAGCAACACAGCAAACAACGGATCCCTTAAGGCAGAGGCTCATTCAGATTTTAAGTGGGGGAGCAGAGCAGCCCCACCTCTTGCCTCAGTAGGGCCAGAGGGTAAAATCACGCTTCTCTCTGCATTCAAATATGCCTTTGTTCAGGTTCACCCCTTTAGCTCTAGCTTTGCTCTTCTTTGTAGGCTGTCTAGAAACGTCTCTTGTTGATGGCAAGGGCAAGTGGGGCAGCTAATCCCATCCCATTAGCATCCTCTGAAATACTCCAAGGACTGCGGACGCTGTCTGGGAGAAGGCAGCCAGAAGGCGGCTCTCACTAAGCCAGTAGGACTTCTGGATGTGTGCACACACATCCAGCCCCAGAGCCATCCACTGTCAATAAAGCCTGTTGGAGGGAGGGAGAGGATCAAGAAACAGCCCACACATGGCTAAAAAGGAGACAGCTTTCCCAATACCAAGGGACCCCACTGCTCTTCTTTTCTGAAGGTGGCATGAAAATCCTAAATTGGGGGAAACCTGTTAGTGTAAACCCAACTGAGTGCCATCCCACAAGGGCTGGGGAGGGGACAGGTAGCACCATGCAAGAAGCAGCAGAGCCGCTGGGTACCCCTGTGGGGTTGACAGAAGCTACTCCCCCCTCAAATGAGAAGCCAGCGCTGCCTGCAGCACTCTCACATTCCTTGCAGCCCTCCTTTCCATTACCTCTCCTATTTATAAACAGCTGTTTGGCAGTATTACTAATCAGTGCCGCATGGAATAACGTTACGTTTCCCTCAACATTACTATTTTATCTTCTTTCTTCCCTACCTCCAGCTGCTGCTTTCCTTCCACCACCCCCAGCCTGGAAAGCAATATTACATTCTTTCATTTCAGCCAGGCTCTACTTCTCTGATAATGTAAACAATTTACTTATAACCCATGCAAAAAAAAAATTAAATACTGTTAAACCCACTTAAAATAAATACTTGCCGAAGGAATATCAGCTGGAGACTGCTCTCTGACTTATAATAATCCCACTGCGCCCAGGGAAATCCTCTTAAACCTATATCAGATAAAGATTGTAAAACTGTTATAGGGCTAAACTGCCAGGGCAGCCACAGAATCAAGATGGAAAATCTCTCCTCCCAGCTTCTCCCTACCAAGGGGCAGCTCCATTCCAGTGCAGGTCAGGCTTCCATCTCAGCACATGAAATCAAATACTTGTGCTGCAGAGCTCAGTGGCGTGGGACCCTGCACCACCAGGGTCAGAGGGACCAGAGGGAATGGGAAAGGCCAGTCCTGCTGGGGCTTCAGGCCAGAGGATGAGGCAGGAGGTAGGAGCCTTGGGACCCAAAGGCTCCCCCTGGAGCACCCAAAGCATTGTTCTCTCCTTGCTGCCCCCTCACCAAGCAGCCAAAGCAGGGCAGAGACCCTCTGATGCTCTAAACCAGAAGAAATCTCCCACCCAGGATGCTGAATAGTGACATTTCTAAATGAGCAGATAAGGAGCCCAAACCAAAGGGCCACACTTACATTTCTGAGCCCTCCTCGGGGGCAGGATGGAAGCAGGAGGTTTTCAACTTTGTGTTATCCTATCTGATAGGACAAAAGGCTGAGATACTTAATGCCTTCTTTGCCTCTGTCTTTAATAGTCAGACCAGCTACCCCCAGGGTGCTCATCTT
>JAOQGH010000001.1:96426575-96439531 GCA_025769975.1 Gallinago jamesoni | reverse complement strand
TTTTTTTTTAATGTGGTTGGACTCGATGATCTCAAAGGTCCCTTCCAACCACTAAGATTCTGTGATTCTGTGAAAAAGGATCTGATCCACAATCCGTAATGCTGCTAGGGGCTTTTGGGTTTGTGCCACTCTGCCTGAGCACCGGTCCCCAGTTTGACTTTATTTTGCTTGTTTTGTTTCATAATTCTTCAACAAAAAGATGTGCATCTCACACCACAATGAGCATGCAGCTTTGTGGCACAGAGGCAGGTGGGCTCAGTGATGGGCACTGCGCTTCCCCTCTGCTACATGGGGACACGATAATTCGCCACCAAGACCTGCTTGTTCTTCAAGATGACCTGAGAAAAGCAACGGTGTCGATGGCAGAAACAGCTGCCCCTGCCTCTCAGAGCAGCATACCAACAGAAACACAGAGCAACACAGTCTGAAGGGCTGGAACTAGAAAGCAAATAAAGCAATCCTCCAGGGGAAACAAATTAAACCACAAAAAAATCCCCTGAAAACAACCAAAAAAAATAAAAAAAGGAGTGGGAGGAAAGAGTAAGCATAGCAAAAACCTCCCCAGGGAGGCAGCATGAAAAATAGGCAACGTGGAATGTGAAATTTTCCCTGGTAATCAAATAACGGGCTGCTCCATCGCAGGATTTCTCAGCGCTGCAGCTGGCTGGAGCCACGGGGACCGCATCCCACTTTCAGAGTTCACGGAGCAATTGCTAAGGCAGGGGACGGGTGCCATATGCTACCAGCTGCGCTCACAGTTACCGCTTTCCCCGTTTAACGCCGAGAGACTGTTTGGAGGCGCAGAAGCAGAGAAGGCTGCCCACTTGGTGCCTCTCCCCACCACCACCCGGTACTCTGGCAAAGCTGCCAGAAATGCCATCAGGCTCTGGCCGGCGGCTCTGGGAGCATGTCCCCATGCCAGGGAGTCACCAGGCTGCGCTGGCTGCTCAGCCCCACCAGGATCCATCACAAGCGGCGAGGCACAGAGATGGGTGCCCCCTCAGCCACCCTCCATCGAGGTGGTCGATATGGCCAGAGGCAGCACCTGGAAAGTGGCCGAGCACACAGAAGGTAGGAGGCGGGTACCAGGCTCTGCCCATCCCACATTACAGCCCGCTGGCTCCACCACCTGCTCACCTCACCCAGCCCAGCTCCTTCTGACTCTCCTTTAGTGCTCTTATTTTTTATTTTTTTTTTCCATCCTCCAGAGCTTCTCTCAGTTGTGCATGCAGTGAAAAAGTAATCATTTGGGTGAAAAAAAAAACCAAAAAAACTACCATAAAATAGGTTGGTGGCTGCCCAGAGCACACTGGGAGGAAAGATTAAATTCAGGGTGGGAGGTGGCACCAGACTATTTCTAACACCAGATGACCTCTTGCTTCCCACCATTAGTAAGCAGAGCCTCACCTGAAAGAGCTCCCTTGCATGCCCAAGTTCACTTTCTTGGAAAGGAGAGAGAGACCAAGGTCCTGAGTAATCCACCTGTGGTAGAACTGGCCTTCAAATGCATTAGGATCTCTGTTGAACAATTCTTCTATACTAGTTAAAAACCTTTGCACCCTTTACCTCCTATCGGCACTTAACACCCCAACATTACGGCACCTACACAAACAGCCTATACCACCCACCACCCTTCTCAGAGGGACAGACTGAGAGGCATCCTATAAACCAGTAAGACCATTTAGGATTACCAAATACCTCATTTTACCAGGAACTGGGAAAGCATATGAGAAGAGTGAGCAGAATAAGAAAAAAGGGCACGTGGGCTGAGCAGTGTAGCTTTTGCAGCAACTCCTTTCAGGGCAGCAGAAAATCCTAAGCCTCACTGCCTCACTGACACCGAAAGGCACGGGGCTCAGGGGAAGGGTGAGTGTCATGGTCCCATCAACCTGAGAGATGCCCTGAGCACAGCTGGAGCCAGTGAGAGAGAAGTCCAGAGGGCAAGACTCTGAGCTTTAAGAAAGGAGACTTTTGGAGGGAAAAACTGCTTTAGTTTTCAAAAATTGTTTTAACTGACTGGTCTGATTTTACTATTCAGGCTCAGTGCTGCACAGAAACCCACCCAAGCAAAATCCTACGGCTCTTTACAGTCTGAAGGCAAGTCAGCATTTGGGCTTCTGCATCTCTCTTCCTGACAAGTAAGAGACAGGAGAAAGTCTGGAAGCAAGAGGGCTCATTTTAAAGACCAGCCTAGATTTGCGAGCAGAGGGCTGCGCAATTGCCTGAGGCTGTATTCATTTACGTTTTTAGAAATGCATTTTAGAATACTTTTTTTTTTTAACAATGCATAGGTACAAGTGTACAGACAAGCATAAAAAAGGACACATTCTTACTGTAAATCTTCTTCACGCGCTTGCTAAATTTAAAGAAGCACCTCTACCTCAAAAGGGACAATGTAGGAAAAACATATGGAATACAGTGATGTGTCCCAAATGTGTCTAATGCCAGTTTTTTTTGAGAAATAGGTAGGTGGACAGGAGAAAGAAAGAATGAATTAGTTCCACAACTGAAAGCCCTTCCTGCAAAGCACGTCACACCACCAAGTTGCCTGCAGTTTTGAGGAAGGTGAGGGAGGAAAACCACCAACAGCTAAGAAGGGAGAGAAAGTAGATGCAATGGGTTATCCATTTTTTCAGGTTACGCTCTGCCAACAATTGGTTCCATTTCTCCTGTGCAGATAGAGGTGGAGAAGGGATGTCACATAATACAACAATAAAAAAGTAGAAGTAAGGTAAGCAATTCCAGCAAGAAAGAATAGGAGATGGCATACTGCAACAAAGCAAGAGTAATTGGAAGTGTTTAGCAGGAAAAAATAACAAAAGGGGATGAGATAAAGATACACAAAATAATGAGCAAACCTTGTCTAGCAATATAAGGAGACGTACAGAGATTTCTGCTGTAAGTTTTCAGTTATAACCTAAATGGTATCTACAAAAAAAGTGTTTTAAAAATGCACAAGGAAGAGCTAGCTCATGCCATTTATTGCCAGACCGTATATGACTAAAGCCAACATTAAAAACAAACCAAAAAAAAAAAAAGAGGGACAAAGAAAGAGACTGGAAATTTAAACAGGTCTTAGTGCCTTCCTCCTGCCAGTGGGAGTGTTAGATCTGGAAGGGGCATGGAGCCTCTGGACTGGCCTCACGAACGCCCGAGCCACAGGGGGGCTATAGGGAAGCATCCCCTCCTGCTGGGTCCGGAGCTGTGGGGTTGCCCGCTCTGGGTTCCCTGGCACCACAGACTACAGCCCCCCCCCTCCTCTATTCGCCTCACCGCTTCTGCAAGGGCAAAATCGGGTGAGCTTAAGCAGCTATGCTTTCAAGACATGACTAAGCAGGGCTGGAGATGCATCCTCTTCAGCATCATTACCAGGCAAAGATGAAATATAAGCTTTTGTTTCTAACTCCCGCTATCCAAGGAGCCCAAAGCACTTCACAATTATTTAGCTTAGACTTTGTGAAAGGCTTGTATGCTATTATCCCTAATTTTACCAGCTGGAAAATGGTGAGGGACACAGTCAGTGCCGTACCCAGGGATGCACAGCGAGCTGGCAGCACGATGTAGGATGGGACCTGGATGCCTGCAGCCCCCCACTGCTCCGCACCACCAGGAACTGGGTACTCTGGTTTGTTGGTGCAAGTCCCCAGGGCTGTGCCCATAGGAACTGCCAGAGGTAAATATATTTACCCCTCATCATCCCTCCCAGGTTAACAGACAAACACTCCTTTTCCATCCATAGCAGGAACAGGAAGAAAAAGCAGAGCAGCATAGCTCAAACTTTTTTTTTTTCAAGGCTACTACAGAGAGATTTAGGCATGTAAAGGAGGACAGTGAGAACAAAATACCCTGTGTCTAGCTGCAGAGGACCACCTAGGAGAAGATATTTGATTTTTTTTTTTTTTTTTTTTAATGTCAGCTAAAGGGGAATTTGAAAGCGAAAGACATTTTACTCCTCTGGGGAGCTAATTACTGCAACAAGCACAGCCCAAACAGGCGAAGATGAATGTAACTCACAAAGCAGGAATTTCAACAACACCAATCCTGGAACTCAGTTCAGTTAAGTGACAGCTTGGCCAAATAAAACATACACATGCTCCACAGAGGTAGCAAAGCTAGCCCAGGTATCAACACAGCCTCAGAGAGATTAGGACATCTGAGCTTAGGGTCTTCAAATTCTACCTTCATACACCAGATCACAGTAATAGCGACAAACTCCTGCAACCTCTCTAAAGAAACAAGAAACACACGAAATGTAAGCAATACGACAGGAGAAAAAAAAAAAAGAAAAAAGAATTTGGGGATGTACAATAGGTCCTTGCTGTTCTCACCTGTTTGAGAGCACCCATGTCATACCCTTATCTAGCACTAACATCAACACTATATTCCATTTCACACCCTTCCTTAAACACCCTCTCCCTTCAAACTGCTCCCTTCAAACTGCAGTGGTTTCTACTGCACAGCAGCCAAGTGGTTCATCATGGGATCACAGGACAATTCAGGGTGGAAGGGACCTCAGGGAGTCTGCAACGTAACTACAGGGTCAAGCAGGGTCAGCTCTAAGGTCAGAGCAGGCTGCTCACAGGGCTTGATCCTGTCAGGTCTTGAAACCCTCCAGAGACGGACCCGTGCAACCTCTCGTGGCAGTCTGAACTGCTAGTGGGTCGATTCCTGCCTGTTGTTGCTTGTCTGCAAAAAGCCTGGACTCCCCAGAACACGTACAGTGACAAACACTTTCCCCTTCTCCTTCGAGGAGAAAAAGAAAAAGGCAGCATGGAAAGAAGAGCCCTAAAGACTTCTATCAAAACCAGTAGATCCTTGTCTGCAAGACTGCCATCTCTTTCTTTGACACCCCCTTCAAGCAAAGCCACCTTCAGCCCAGTTGATGGCTGGAATAAACTAGCAGCCTCCGAGGTCCACGCTCTCCGTGTCAGCAGAAGTGACAGGTCTCACCTTGAGTCCCCCCACATCCCCAGGAGCTGACAGCCCTCCCCCAAACTCAGCAAACCTGCAACATGACTTTCTGCCTCTGCTCTGCTCCGCAGGCAGGCAGGTCACGTATGGCAGCACTTGATGAAGAAGAGGAGAAGCTGCTGGCAACAAGCAGCAGCAGCTGGTACGGACTAATAAAAGTTTTTCTGTTTTTTTTTTTTCTTTTTTCTTTTTTTTGCCTGCTATACGCTCTCCACAGAGAAATTCTGGAGCATTTTGGTTCTAAGTTCAGCGAAAGAGACCTGCTGTCTTCTCTTGCACACTTCTGAGACAGCCTGCAGCTCCTTCCCTTTCAGCGTCTGGCCTGCATAAATCTTTCTTCCACTTCCCGTGCCACCAAAGCCTCTCAGATACACCCTACAGCTACCCTTCCCGTCCCAGCCACGGGCTTGCAGCTGGCCACACAGCCACAGGCTACAGTTCAAGGGCACAGAGGACTCCTCCAGGGCACACTCCTGCAGGCACAGTCAAAGCATCTGTGGACTGAGTTCTGCCCTGCAGAGAGTTCCAAGTGACTCGGGCAGCTCAGCATTCGAAGATGAGACCCCACCAAGCACAGCCACAGCCAGCACTGACCTCCCACCAGTGCCCTTGCCCACCACCACTCCCAAGCCTGGCACGATGTTGAAACTTCACCACAATGGGGCTGCCAGCCAAAAAATGCCCACCCAGCCCCTGGGAGCTGCCACAGCCTGGCAAGACCCAGGGGAACAGGTCAGAGACCAAGGCACCAGCCTACCCGGGCAGGGTGAGACCAGTGAGAAACAGCAGAAAGCAGAAGCGTGGCTGGGCTGAGAGGGTGGGCAAAGGAGCCACCAGATAGCACCAAGGGAGTGTGAATCCTCTCTGTCCTCCTTCCACCTACACCCGGCAGGAAGGAGATGCTGGTGACCATCCCTGCAGGCACTACCAGCTCCACAGCAGCTCATGCCCACTGCTGAGACAGCCGTGTCCGAGTACTGCTTGTTTCTCAAATCTGCACCGAAATTGTTCCTTCCCACTCTGCAGTACCGTGGAGATTGTGGTCTCTCGCCCCCATCCAAACTCCTTTCATTTTTTTTTTTTGCTTTAACTTGTTTAGGATTGATGCTGTACAGCTGCTTCCCCCAAAATCTAGAGAACAAGAGCTGTGACCTCCTCAAGTGCTTTGAAACCCTTTCTCCTGCTCTGTCACTACCTATTTAAAGAAAAACCTCAAAGCCTGATTCCTACCTCAAATCACTAACTCTGAAAAAGAGCTCAACATTTTTGGGAGCACAGATTAAAAAAAAAAAAACTGAGATAAAAGTCTGAAGCTTCTGAAGAGGTTAGACCTGGGCCTCTTCACTGTTATCTCAGTAAGGGTACAGGCACACAAACAACTCATTGCAGCGATACAGCGGAGTACAATTTTGCAGTGACTCACGCACTCTGAAGTAACTGCCATGTGCTCACTTCTGCCCCACAGCAAAATGCAAGTTTATTTACCCATCAACACGAGAGGAGAAGCACAAACCAGCATCTCGGATTGCACAGCACCCCTGGAGCTTCGCCACCTGAATTAATGCACAGAAACCTCCTCTTCTGCCCATATTTCAGGGGTTATTAAGACAAGGGATAAATTCCAATAACAATTTGGAAAATACTGCAGTCCTGCCAGTGGTTACTGGGATGCTGCTTTTCTTCATCTGCAGATTCTACGCAGTCCTTAACTTCTCCAAAAAGTGAAGGAGCAGCCCAGGTACTTCTCCCAGCCAGCAACAAGCAGGCCAGGACCTCAATACAATTGCCAATCAGGTGTGCATGGTCCCCAGATCCTCCATTTAATCGATCCAGTTTTGTAACTCTCCTCTTCAGCATGCCCAAGCATCTTCCCAATTCAACCACAAAGCCAAAATTCCCATCAGTTGCTCAGGAAGTCGGGGGCGGAAGTTCCCAAAAGCAGCCAAGTCTTCAGCCACTATTGGAAGAATTAACTTCAAGTCTAACATCTAGGCTCGCTCTTTAGTCAACTTAGAGAAGGATGCATTTAATTTCAACAAAGATGGGTTTCCCTCCAGATTTGTCCCTCTCTGTCCTCTGACTGCAGATACTGCCTCAACATCTATCTTAGGCAACATGCCTGGAGTTAGATGAACGGGAGGACACTCATGCCATCTTCTAAAAGTCTTTCCCCCCCATCCTGAGTAAAAGACCATGAACTAGCCTCAGCAAATTCACATCAGCCTCGCAGAACTGAACTCTGAAGGCAAACAATGGAGCTGCAGACTTTGTACATGGGCTAGTCCTTTCTCATAAATCAATCACAAGGCCATGATTCCACAACTTCCCAAAGAGCTGAACCCTTTTTTTTTTTTTTTTTTTTGCCACCTCCTTCAGCCCTGCAACTCAGTGTGAGATGTCCTAAATTCTTCCTCTGAACAACATCTCACAGCCCAGGTATAACTCCTTCTTCCCAATGATGTAGCTCAGGAGGAGATGAGAAGATGGGTAGCAAGATATGAAAGATTTATTTTTGAAGCAACTGAAGTAAACTGAAGACTGGTGAAAAAGGTTAAGCCTTGACACATTTCCCCATGGCAGAAAGCCCTTGAACCACATTACTGGCCTCATTCCTAGCTTCAGGGAGATGAGGACTGGTGCTGCAAGCCTAAATCCAGGTAAGAGTCCCACAAAGTGCCCGAGAAGCACTTTTTACGCCAGGCCATCAGAGATCTCGGGTCCTCAGGGTGGTATTAGATCCTGGCCAAGATCTCAACGAACAAAAAGGAATATCTAGTGGACACACCAAAAATAGCATAGGGACAACCAACAACCCTTGTTGCTAGTCAGGTGGACAGAAGTGTACTTTCAAGCCTCGCCAGCACACATCTCTGAAGTGGACAAGGCTATTTTTTAGCAGCCACAGAGACCTGGATACCTAGCCCCCAATGCTGCTTGGACGGTGGGAGCAAAGACACATCCCAGCTCCTATGCTGCAAGCTGAGATGTCCCAGTGCAGCCCACAGCCCCATGCACTGCTGCACCAGTGTCCCATCCAGCTCCCTCAAAACTCCCAGCTCTCCCAAAACTTGCAGCTCCCTCATCACAGGGCTGTATTGCCCAGGTGAAAAAGGGAGAAACTCTCACCAAACCCAAGTGAAAAGGGGAGAAACTCTCACTAAACCCAAGTGAAAAGGGGAGAAACTCTTCCTTCAGCTCTTCCCTCAAACCACAGGACACAACAACTCAAAGCTCCCAGAGCAGCAAGTCTAAAACCAACACTGCTCCAAACTCATCCATTTCACACATAAACAGAGAGAATAGAGATGCTAACAAACCTGTCTCCCTCCAGGCTTTGCTGCTGCCAAAAAAGAGCCATTCAATCTAATGAGTCAATTAAAAATTCATAAATGGATGAAAGAAAAAAAAAAGTTCAGTTCTGTTTCTGAGAAAATGAGAACAATAGCTCTCATTTAGCTCTCTTATACCTCTTCTTGCATACTGTCTGCAGCAACAACGCTGGCCTGAAAACCCACGACCTGTAGCTGAGAGCTAAAATGACAGAAAAAGAGAAGAGGGTGTGTTCTCTGCCCAGCCCTGCAGAGAGGAACCCGTTTCCCCAGCTGGACTTCAATGGGTTGAAGTCAGCCCTGGTTCATGTGAGTGGGAACCAGAGGGGAGGCCCTCCATAAGGGCTTGCTGTCTACAGGTCATCACAGGGGGTACGCTGGAAAAATCAGTTTCTGTCAGGTTAAACCACAGAAAACACCTATGCAGATACACACAAAACGCAAGTGGCCCTAAGTCACTTTCGAAGGGAATTTTCAGAAATGAACCCAGAAATAAACCAAATTAGGGCCTCAAATTCTGAGCACAACATCCATGAAGTGGCATAAAGTGATTTAATTAATCCACTAAAAGGTACTTTAGATGAATTTTCTTGAGCATGCTAGACACACGTAAGCCCCAAAGCCAACGTCCTCAAAGCACTATTCATGGGTGTCTATGGAGTCTCAAATCCTACGTGCCTTGTACCAGCGGCAAGGGTGGGACAGAGCAAAAGCATCTCCCCCAGCAAACCCCACACCAGCTGCAGAAGAAGACGCTGAGCTGCAGTTAAAACCTGGACAGCACTGGCTCCCCAGCCCCTGGGGCGAACAGCAGAGGAGTACCCATTGGACGTGCCAGCTGTGTTTACCCATGTCCCCGTCCCACAATATGCCTCACACCAGCAGCTAAGGCAGGTACTCCCCCTTGCTTTAACAGCTCTCCTATAAGGACACCAGGTTTCCACTGGGAGCAGCTCCTTGGCAGAGGAATCAACTAGGATTAAATTCGATAGGATGAGGGGTAATGGTTTTAAACTGAAAGAGGGAAGATTTAGATTAGATACTAGAAAGAAATTCTTTCCTGGGAGGGTGCCCAGAGAAGCTGTGGATGCCCCATCCCTGGAAGTGTTCAAGGCCAGGCTGGATGGGGCTTTGAGCAACCTGGTCTGGTGGGACGTGTTCCTGCCCATGGCAGTGGGGTTGGAACTCGATGGTCTTTAAGGTCCCTTCCAACTCTGACCATTCTATGATTCTATAACCCCACGCTGCCCCCAGGGACTTGTTTTTCCACCGGGAGTTGTTTTTCAACATGCTTCACTCCCTGAGGTGACTTTACAGTGGCAGCGCTGACTCAGACTTGTTTAAACTACAGGGGGAACCGCAAGCCTGGACACCTGAAACAAATCACAGAACTACAAAAAGATATATATATTTTAAAAAATTAGAGAAGAGTATTCAAACATCTATCTTCTGACTGCTCATGGACATAAGATGGGAATGCCAGCACCTAAATAAGCACCTGTACTGAGACCATGGGGCTTCACCTGGGAGAGTGGCTGGGCTGGCACCTCGGAAGGGAAGGAGCCAAGGCACACACAAGTGGGAGGCAAGGAGCACTGTCCAAAGGAGGGCTATTGTGATCTAAACTCACACCTCAGCTCCCTTCACAATGGGTTTCCTGTGTCAACACGGCCTGAATGAGCAACACCCTGACCAGCTAGGATGTCTGGATAAAGCCAAAGTGGCTTATAAACTGGAGACCTGCAGGCTCATGGACGTCTCCTGAAGGTAGCAAGCCTGCTGTCTGTGGCCTTCAATTTGCTTGAGGGGTGTCTCTGCTGTGGAGGAGCTCTTCTAGGAGTCCTTCAGCCAAAGAGTTTGATGGAAGCTATTTGAATCACTGCTAGTAGTGAGAGACTTCAAACCCAACCCCCATTTTGAGATTCAGAAAAGCAAGCTGAAGCTTGAAAAGGTCAAATCAGCTAGTCAGAGATGTGCCGTGGAAACACTCTCGATTTTAAAGAAACTGTTTCCGATTTTTCTAACACAGACCAAAAAAACTAAACCACCCCAAACCAACCCTGCTACGTTCATCTACAGACAGCTCAATCTGCTCAATCTGATCAGTGTGCTAGTTTCAGGACACGCTCAGCGCTGCCCTCTGTAAAGAGCTTGAAGACAGCTGTCTCTCCTGTTCCCTTTACATGATGCTCGTTATCGCTCCTCTCCTTCCCGTTCCACTGTTTCCCCACCTTTGGGACACAGCTCTCTCCTCTGCAGCTTGTGCCATCTGGAGCAGCCTCCACTCCCTCTCTGCGTAAATCAGTTCTACATCCCTCTTGCTTTCACAGCCACGGCTTCACACGTCCCTCTCTCCGGCTACGCTGCCTGGCTTCTCTTCTTTATAAGGGTCTTATTACTAGGGAATCACAGAATTGTTGGAGTTGGAATGGACCTCTAGAGATCATCTAGTCCAACCCCCCCGCCAAAGCAGGATTGCCTACAGCTGGACTGCATCCAGGTGGATCTTGAAAATCTCCAGAGAAGGGGACTCCACGGCCTCCCTGGGCAGCCTGTTCCAGGGCTCTGTCACCCTCACTGGAAAGAAGTTCTTCCTCATATTTGAGTGGAACTTCCTATGTTCCAGCTTGTGTCTGTTTCCCCTCATCCTGTCACTGGGAACCACTGAAAAGAGTCCGGCTCCACCCTTCCTCAAACCACCCTTTAGATAATTACAACCATTAACAAGGTCTCCCCTTAGCCTTCTCCAGGCTAAAGAGCCCCAGCTCTCTCAGCGTTTCCTCATCAGGGAGATGCTCCAATCTCTTAATCATCTTTGGCTCTCTCCAGTAGTTCCCTGTCCCTCTTGAACTGGGGAGCCCAGAACTGGACGCAGTATTCCAGTTGTGGCCTCACCAGTGCACAGTAGAGGGGAAGAATGACCTCCCCCAACCTGCTGGCCACACTCTTCCCTATGCAGCCCAGGAAAGCTTGGTTTCTCTTACATCTCTAGACCATCATTTCCTACGATTCACACCACTGGGCTGACTGGTCCTATTCTCCTCACTGGTGTTTTTTTTCTGATGGTTTATGTGGACTGTATTGCACACAGGGGTGGGGCGTTGATGGGCTTCCACTGCATGCCAGCTGGGAGATGCCCCCCCAGCCCCCAGCCACACCATGAGCAGGAGGACAGCTTACCCACAAGGTTCATCTTGGCGCTGTAACTCCCAAAGTACCTCTCGTCAGTGTTGGGCGTGTGGCACTCGTACTCCCCGGCGTCCCGGTCCTGCAGCTCGGTGATGTGCAGCAGGACGGCGTCCCCCTGCACCCGCTCCACGAAGATGCCCCGGCTGCGCACACGCTGGGTGTAGATGGCGTAGGGGAAGGAGGGGTCAACGGTGCTGACGATCTGCACCTCCCGCTCGGGGGCTGAGGGCAGGTAGATGGACCACTGGAAGTTCTGCTCTGCCGGGCCCTGGTAGCCGCTCACCTTGCACCACAGCGTGACGTGGGACCCCTCCGTGCGGTAGAGGGGCCCTTCTTGCACTGTCACTTGCCGCTGGGCCAAGGCCATGCCTGCAGGAGGAGAAGAGCCCAGCATTACTTCTGGAAGGCAGTCCTCATGCCTCCCCCAAGACCTACGAGCCCTGCCCTTCCCACAGCCATGTTGGGCAAGGCAAGGCCTCGCACCCCACTGTCCAGTTGGCACCCCACCCCCTGCAGCCTTCTTGCTGACCCAAGTGCTTTTTTTTTTTTTTTTTAAAACACCTCATTAAAAGAAGTGGTGTTGAGATAACGTAAAACCTTTCCTCGGTAGCAGTAAGAATCTAGGCACAAGAAGATACTGCGTCACATGGCAACGAATCAGAGACTTGGGCTGTCGGGGCTTTGTTTTCAGTACTGCTCTCATTTTCCAACCCTACCGCCTCGCGATCCCAGGGACAGGTTGCTGCCGGAGGGCACTAGGAGGTGGCATGTACCTGCTCTGTGCCACCCTGGTGCCACTGGTGGGGCTCCCCTGTTCAGCAGTGACTCTCTCTCCTGGTACAGCCCAGCCAGGACCACCTTCTACCAGGAAAGAGGCCCACATGCAAGCCAGGAGGCTACACTCCCTGCTCCTTGGGTTTCTGGGCCACCCAAAAGCACAGCACAAGCACTTGTCCTCCACCAGCAAACCTGCCAGAGGCTCCAGCTTGGTATGCTCTCAGCAAGTTTGCCAATGACACCAAGCTCGGTGGTGCGGTCAACACGCTGGAGGGAAGGGATGCCATCCAGAGGGACCTGGACAAGCTGGAGAGGTGGTGGGCTTGTGCAAATCGCATGAAGTTCAACCAGGCCAATTGCCGTGTCATGCACCTGGGACGTGGCAATCCCAGGCACAAATACAAGTTGGGTGGAGAATGGCTAGAAAGCAGTCCTGAGGAGAAGTAATTGTGGGTGTTCGTGGATGAGAAGCTCAACATGAGCCAGCAATGTGTGCTGGCAGCCCAGAAAGCCAACCATATCCTGGGCTGCATCAAGAGAAGTGTGGCCAGCAGGCCACAGGAGATGATTCTGCCCCTCTGCTCTGCGCTTGTGAGACCTGGAGCACTGTGGGCAGCTTTGGAGTCCTCAACACAGGAAGGACATGGACCTGTTGGAACGGGTCCAGCAGAGGGCCACGAAGATGATCAG
>JAOQGH010000001.1:96415101-96426475 GCA_025769975.1 Gallinago jamesoni | reverse complement strand
CTGGATGGGGCTTTGAGCAACCTGCTCTAGTGGGAGGTGTCCCTGCCCAGGGCAGGGGGGTTGGAACTTCATGATCTCTAAGGTCCTTTCCAACTCTAACCATTCTACGATTCTATGATAAATCCCATTCTTCCCCCCTCCCCCCCCCCCCAAACCCAGCACGCCTTCTCCAGTCTCTCCGTTACTCTTGTAAAGCCATCGGGGGAAAATACCATGTTCCCGGTGCCGTCTTCCCAAGTCTATTTGAAAGGAGTATATTTAGTACATAACAAAAACAATTAAGGTTAATGGAGGGAGTGGGCATATTACACTAAGACTTTCCGCCCTTGGCTGCTGGGGACCGAGCACGCTGTACGCAGGCAAGCTCTTGCGGCACGGAACAAAGACGAGCCTGCAGCACGGCCACCGCGATCTGCTGTATTTTTACACAGATTATGGATGGCTGGCCCTTGGGCTCATGGCACATTACCAGCACAGCCCCTCCAGGGGCCAGATAAATTACAGCAATCTATCTTGTTTGTTGCTACATCAAAGGCTGGAGGTCTGGAGACCACGGTGGGTGTTCGTGGGTTATTGAGTTACCAGCAGCCTGCGCACATGGCGACGCCAATCACCCTGGCTTCTGTGACTGCTTGCTTGCCATCATAAAACAGCAATAAGCCGATTTAAAGCGAGTCCCGCATAATCACGTTTGCAAATTTCATCCTCTGTGGGCGCATACACATTGGGGCTCGGTTTTGTTTTGGTTGTTTTGGTTTTTTTCCCATCCCCTCTCTAATTTTTGACACCAGCGCTCAAGTCCAGAGAAGAATTTAACCTTGCAAAACTAGCAAGTTGCAGGTGGAAGAGGTAGCCCGGCATCTGGGGATTTACCACCTCAATCCCACCCTCCGGACATGGATGTCCAGAGACGAAGTTTTTCTCCACAGTCAGCCTGGAGCGGTGCCAGGGGAGATGGTTTTTACCAGCTTAAAACAAATTGTGAAAAATGGGTTCAGCACATCCATCAGGCCGTGCAGCTGAACAGATGGAGTGCAATTCAAACTATTAACTTGGGCTCAGCTCCGCTGCTGCTCCAAATTATGTTTCTTTTTTACTCTTTATGAAATAATGTGATTTCAGGGGAGGACGGGGGAAAAAGCTAGCACGTTCGAAACAAATGGGATGAGGAACAACAGAGGCAAACACTCCCCCACTGTTTGCTGTAACAATCTCTTCATCCCAGAGAAAGACACTCGCTAGAGACAACCAACGCATCTGAGCTGCAGACAGACTCTTTGGTCCGTAAAGGCCAAAGCAAATACTACAGCCTTTGAAGTGAACTGTTTTTAAAGCAGCAGGAAGAGTAAGGTCGTCATTGCACACCTAAAGACAGCTCATAATACAATTTTTGTATGCACATGTAGCCTTGCTATGGCACACAGATACCATGCACACAAGGACACAATTAAAATAGCAGCAGAAGGCAAACACGCGGCGGTAGGAATGAGAAGCTGCACACACACTGCTCATTCAGGTGTTTCTTGGCTGAGAGCACAACCTTGTTTTGCAGGAGCTTAATGCAGCACTGTGAGGTTGGTTGTTTTTTACATAGCAGCTCTTTGAGAAGTTTTCCAACTGTCCAGTTGAAAAACATCATTTTATCAGGGACAAGTGTCAGCCCTTCCAAAGTTCACTGGCAAAATCACAACCTCGAGAACCCACAGCTCGGACCTCTGCACCCTGATGCATGCAGCCTTTCAGTAGATGTCAAATCTCACCACCCTCATGACCAGCATTAATGTGGGCTTCCTTTTTCCCTTGCCAGTGCTTTTTGGGACTTTGCCTGTAACCTCACAACCTGGAGTTCTGCTCCAGGTTTGGAAGAGACCCTCTTTATTCCTCTTCTCCTATTTTCCCTCTTGCACTGGATTGCTGCACCTTCATCATCCAGCCAGGAGTGAGAGAGGTAAGACTGCTTCCCAGTTCTGGCTCCGGAGCCCAAGCAGCTGAAGGGACAGAAGAAGTCAGTGCAGAAAAAGCCCTGCCCATCTCCAGCGTGGAAAGAAGACAAAAGAGCCAGGGTTTTGCTACAACCTGCAGAAAGCTGCCGCTTAGCCTCAGAGAGGTGAGACACAAAGGCTCAGCAGTGGGTTGAACAGAGTGGATCTCCAGAGGGGCAGGGAGCGGTGCATCTGCCATGCTTGTCCCCCTGCCTGGCCACGAACTCCCGCTCCAACACAGATGGGCACAAATGCTTTTCAACACTTTAAAAAAAAAAAAACCAACCAAACCACAAGGGCACAGGCAGAGACACTTCTCCAATAAATCATTTTAACTGAGAAAGGGCTGTTAAAAACCAGCCAGCCTGAGACAGACACCCACCACTGTAAGTTTTCTCCTCAAACGGTTAACTTTTTACACAGTGAAGGGTGTTTGGCAGTTTTCAAGCTCTGGGAATTGCTACATCCACAAACAGGCAGTATTAAGAGAAGAACTGCACTTCTTAGCAAGCAAGCATTCTGATTAGCAAAAATAATGTGCCTGAGATCCCATTTTAAACTCTTATCCTTCCCTCTCAAAGTGAGAGAAGAGCTCACTGGAGGAGGAGCTGTGTGCTCCACACCTCCCCTAGGACACCCAGGAGATAGTTATGGTGGCATTTGGCTGGTGCTTCACTGGCACAGCTGGCTTTTAATTGCAAATCCAATATAATTTACTGACAATGCAAGGGCTGATATGGAGGAGGGAGCGAGCCAAGAGCTACTTTAAAATTAATAAGAAATGATAGGTTTGTGCATCTGCTGTTTTCCAAAAGGCAGCAGATCCCTTGCGACAAGGAGGAAGCATTCCCTGATCCTTATCCCCTACAGATGAGGGCTATTGTCACCAGCCTTTTGAGCTAAGAGCAAGCCAAAAAGCGGCCAGGCAGCTCTCAACACCTCCACTGGCTCATCCATCTCCCAGGCCCTGTTTGGGAGACAGGAGGTGCGTGGGGGGAAGAGGAGGCGGCAGCAGCAAGAGGGGATGGAGCAGCCGGGTGATTAGACTCAAGGTCATGAAGCAATGGGACCATGCGGGACCCAGGCATCAACAGATGCCCAGTCCCTGGCACCACACCTACACCAGCCTGCCTAGAAGGTTCTGGGGCCACAGCCAATGTCACATGAAGGATCTCCGAAAGGCAGGTGAAAGGCAAGGGAGAAACGCAACAAGAGAGTCCCATGGCCATTGGCGTGTCCCTTGTCATACCACTGCCAGGACTTCAGTGCCTCTCCATTAAATCTACAGGCGAGGAAGGAACATTGAGCATCCCTGCCAGCCAGGCATCTCACCCAGAAGAGCTGTGGCTCAGCTTCTGTCTTTGGGAAATCTGCACCCTCCCGGCAACACCAGCTGACAATGGCAAGATCTGACCTTTTCACAGGAAGACATGCAGGGCTCAGAGCTCAGGTTTTCCAGACATACCTGGTCATTTCAGATGCCCGATCTGAAATACTCTGAAGGTGCCCCCATTTCAGGAAGTGTCAAAAACTCCCTCTTTGGGAAGGAGGTGGCCATTCGGGTTCCTTTCATGAGAACAGGCATGCAAAAACTGCACCCGAGAACGTTGATTCAAGGCTTATTGCAAGGGATAGGCGAGTGTAATGAAAGAAAGGATGGCTGTGCACACAGAAACTCTGCTATAGCATTGACACACCAGAAGAATAAATAAAAATTATGGACAGAATGACAAGGAATCTCTGAGAGTATGGGTTATGCCTGCACCACACCCAAAGACACTGCAGCAAGTTGCATCAAGATGTCTTAAATATCAATAATCACTGCTAGTAGACCTTTAATCTAAATGAGAAACTTGAGCTCTTAGAAGCAGTATTATCTTGGGTCTCTAATCATTAGAGAGCAATTAAAAAAAATCTTTATATTTTTCTGTATCTTCCAGAAGCATAGGACTGACAGTGATGAACGCCAAATGGATTACGTAGCTTGAGGGGGTGTTTCTACCCCTGCAGCTTGACAGCAGTTTTCCTTCACTTAGAAGCTCTAAAGCACTATTTGTCAATAACTGATAATGCTAATCCTAATTTTCCTCTTAAAATTACTTTGTGCCTCTGACTACAGTTAATAGACTGAAAACATTTCCAAAAAGAGTTCCCTCTCTCCCCTCTTCCTCTTCCTTGAGCAAACACACAGCGTACATTTGGGGTTTATTGTTGGCGCTATTGTTTGTTGAATTCATAGGTGTTCCTAAGGAAGTGTCAGAGAAGAGAAACAAGGATGACAAACACCAGGGAACGGCTTTTACTCAAGAAACAATGGAGTGGGTGAGCAGTCCGGCCTAGAAAAAAACATGACTTGCCTTGGAACAGGTAAAGATCTATACAGATATGCATGCCATGGAGAAGATGGTCAAGAATTGACCATTTACTGTCTCTTCTCATTTAAAAAACAAGGACCATCAACTAAAACTGGTCAGATGTCAGATCCAGTTTTATAACAAGTGAAGCCATTCTTGCAGCTGCACATAGCAGACCTGGGGATGTCCGTGCTGAGGGATACTGTGGATACGCAAAGTTTAAATTGGTCAAAATGTGGCTGGGACAAGTACCTGAAAGGGGACTACTAAATAAGTAGATCACATCAGGCTCAGGAGGCTCCCCAAACAAGCTACACTTGCATAGTTGCCTGCCTACAGCTTCTTGAGACCTGATACTGAGCTAGGTGGAGGACCTCTACTCTCAACTGGTACAGCTGTCCTCATGCTCCTTCAGCCATACAAGCCACATCTCCTCTGCAGAATATGCATTGGCTATAGTACAACAGAAGCTAAAAAAGGGACCATTTTAGCTTTTTCTCTAGAAGCATGGCTACCTCTGCTCTGAACATGGCCAACTGATCTGGTTCCCTCAAAACACCCTCAGAACCGAAGCAGGATCCTGTGCAGGGAAGGGAAGGGGAGCGTGCACAAATCCTATTTGGCTGCGACAAATTAGCATCTGCAGCAGACCGCAGGACCTGGCAGAAAGTCTCCTGTAATGAAGACAATTCAGGCACAAGTGCTAAAGAGCAGTTATGCTCAAGTGCCTGCTTCCGAGCTCGAGAGATGCTCTGGGAATGCACAACCCCAAGAGCAGGTGCCAGCACCAAGGGCATCGCGGGACGTGGCAACTGCTGCCTTTCCGCAGCTCTGGGGCTGGCTCAGGCCAGAGAGGCACGAGCCCAGCCTGGCCACGGGGCTGGAGCTTGCTCTTCAAGGGGCACGGGGTGGTTTGAGGCAAGGCGAGTGCCAGCAGCCTCCTCCTCTGGCGGCTTCATCCTTGGCCCAACGCCACGGGAGGCAGCAGGCATACCCGCACCCCGCTCTGACCCCGGGGCGAGAAAAGGATGCTGTGCCCACAACAAGGAAACAGTGCTTTCATCCAGTCCAAGGGCACTGTTGCTTTATTAGCCAGCATTGTTAATTTGCTCACTTGCCCCCTGCCTTCCGTAGGCTGGCAGCCCACCCCAAACCAGGATGGGCAACGCCACAGCCTGCAGCTCACGGGCAGGGGACCATGGGGAACAGCAGGGCCAGAAGAAGCAGCCTCCAAGTTGCAGGAGTTCGTGCACCAGCCATTTTCACAAATTAACAGGGCCCACGTGCTGAACTGTAGCCCAGCAAGCAGGGCTCCCCTGCACCTCACTCCTCCGCAGGGTTTCCATTCCTCCACCCCAACACAGGAGCATTGCACCCTGCACAGGCCTTTCCTTCCAGCGAGTTGCTCAGGGACAGTTAACATCCTCCAAGCTCATGTTCTGTCTTAATTCAGATTAATTTTTCAGTCTCCTTTAGGCATGACGCTTCCCAGGGGATGGCCCTCCCTCCCTCCCTTCCATCCCCTGGGGAAGACAGAGACAGCTCTTGCCAAAACCAGCCTCTCACTTAGTCCTGGCTGTGGAATCCAGACAAAAAGCAGGGACTGATATCCACAAAACAAGTGTTTTGTTTCAAGAAGGCTCCTCCACATACACCATTGTCAAGTCACCAAGAACACTTCCCCAAGCGGCTGCCTTATTTTACGTCGGCTAAAGACTAATGTAATCTCTACGGCAGACTCTACCCCAACAGGCAACACCAAACCAGAGACAATCTTCTAGCAACACACACCTGCTATTCTGTGAAGTCTCCTGTTAACACACACACACACACAAAAATTAGGTTCGAGCTTAATTTTTGCATAAATGAGTCGCAGCAGGGGCAATCTCTGCACACTGCAACCTGCTGCCAGATGGAAAAAACCACAATGCTATCAGAAGAAAACATGTGGTAACCCCCCTCCCTTATTACTGTAAAGCCTCATTCTGGGAAAATACAGTATTTTGCTTGATGTATTTTTTGTCATGCCAAGAGACTTCACTGTACTGAAAGGCTGGCTGAAGCCACCTGCAGAACAACTCTGTCCCTCTCCTCCACCCTTTTGCTTTGATGTTTAAATCGTACTACCAAGGGTGCCTGATCCCTTATCCTCCTCCTCCACTCCTGCCACCCATCCCACCGCTCCCAGCACATGGGCCATCCTTCCCGAACTGACTCAAAAAGCTATTCATACCTCATTCAAATTCCTCCCACTGCTGAGCCAACTGAGGATGGCTAAGTAGGGAGGTCAGCCAGGAACAATTTATACAATAATTGGTATGGAAATATCACAATCAGTGGGGAAATATCAAAGCCCGGGCAAACGAGACAGGAGCCGCCAATGAAGCTCTTTGTTCTTCCAACACAACTGCCTTCACTCATCCCTGCTAGCTGCTCCGTCTCACAGCCGCTCACTTCCACAGCAGATGTTTACTGTCTTCTAAGAAAAAAAATATGTTTTCAATAAATATGAAAGAGGTGACATTTCTTTTAATCACCACAGATTGTTCTGGCCTGTGACTAGCTTCCCAAGTTCTGACTGCAAAAGGGGTCTCGTACCTCTGCTATAATTATGCATCCAGTCAGACATCCAACCCCCTCGCCAAGATCAGAGCCACTTTTCATCCTTTGGTTTTTCTCAGATCTGGTCCTTATATTGACAGATGACTTCCTTACTTTCCCCAGCACGGCATTGGTATTCTACAGCTGAACAGAGTTAAATGCGATCTGCCCTTCTGATTTTTTTTTTCTTTTTTTAAGCAAACCTCATACTATATGGATGTCACATTCCTCTAACTGCTCCTTCTCTGCATCTACAATTAGGCAAGGTAAAATACACTAGTTTTAACACCACCACAGAATGTCATATTCTTGAGCCACAGATCACCTGTATTACTACAACCTTTAAACTTCTAAAAATGCTGGAAGGAGGAAGGAATAATTCATTATCTATGCTGGACGCTGAGAAGACAAGAAACAACAGACATGAACAGCAGAGATTCAGGTTGGACATGGGGCTAGGAATGTTTTTTAACTTCCCAGCAGCAAGGAAAGTGAGGCACCAGAGAGACTGCTTTGTGAGACCGAAGTTTCTGATGCTACAGCTCCCTCTGAGGGAATTTACCTTCTTCAGGAATACCATAGGTGGAGATGAACCAGCCCCATGGGATGCACAACGCAATTCCTACTCTTACAGTTCTACCATTCTCGATCACCACATCGGAACATAGCTTTAACGTTACTTGGCTGCACTAAAGTCTGAAACCACTCTTTAATCTCGTAGAGCTTTGAAAAGTCACAGAGCCAAGCGTCTAGAAGGCAGGCAGCCACACCTGTGGCCAGAGAAAAGAGTGATACCCCACACTAACAAAAGGAAGGAGGATGGAGGGCAGCCTTTCCACACACAATCCCCTCAGCTCAGCAGCTTGGGGCGCTCAGCATCCTTACTTCACATGGCCTTTGAAGAAGCTGGTGGATCAAGGTGTACCTGATGTAGAAGATGAATAACACTACGTGTTGATGTACAAGGGACAGACTGAGGTGGCTGTCCTGCTGCTTCAGATTCATAATGGTAAACAACTGTTGGGGGTTCAAATATGCTTATGCAACACGCCTACTGCTTATTCTAGTTTGATTATTTTCCTTCAAAGATGCTGAGAAAGAGAATGCCTTATAATCTGCAATCCTTGTGTTTGCCAAAGGAGACACCCGTTTTGACAGTCCCCACAGAACAGCAGAGAGCTCCCAAAGCACTATAGGCTCTTTTCTGTACCTAAGGTAGAACCCGTTCCGTGAATCTGTTTAATCAACTATTTCCCTTCCTCCAAGGTCAGGACAGAACCTTCCCAGCCCTTTTCCAACTTTTAGATCAGCATGTTCTCCATATACCGTACCATCATTACCCTTATCGTTATGGGAAAAACACGCAAGCAGAAGCTCCCTGGCAGATGATACTTATATTGGGAATATGCAGGCAGGAAGCGTTGGTTTGCCCACGCACTTCTTCTAACTCGCGCTGCTCCTTGTGTCTTATCCTCCGGAGTTTCTTCTTTCCTACAGCCCACTGCATACATGTCCTAGTGACTTACATCACTGCCGCTGGTTCCAGGCCTGGTTAAGTACAACGATACACAGCAGCACTTACAGTGGCCTGCTGGAATGCCCAAGGCAATGCCTACTTTTATATTTTCCAATGAAACGCAGTGATGGCTTCATTACCGCTCTCCCAGCCTGAGCTTTGAAGCTGTAACCACAGGTACTCCGCTGTCAGATTTAGTGTAGACCTGCACAAAAAGTGAAGTCGCCCAAGATCCCTGGGTGTGTGTTTTTTCTTCTGTTCTTTTAGTTTTTAAAATACATGTAAGGACACACCATTTACCCTGGTGCCTCTAGTACTGCTCCTAGACCTCTAAAAGATTCAGCACTGCCATGCTAGTACCAAAGCTATGAAGCGTCAACAGACATTTCAGACTGCTGAACTCTTCGCTGATACGTGTTCCCAACCCATCAAGAGGAGGGAGGCGGGGGGAGAAATTAAATTGTTCGAGCGACAAAGCTAGGCAGGAAATTTCTGACATAGTTCATTATGCCCTGCAGCCTCTGTATTTCTTTTTATTATCGTTCTTTAGTCTTCAGGTCCTACATGTTCAACAGCCAGGGTCACTATTAGAATTGTCAAACATTATTCCCTGCGCAATCACTCACTCTCAGACAGTAAGAAACTTCATTTTGTTTCACAGTCAATAATGTCTTAATGTCACTTCTTTTTTTCATTTTCCTGCATGTTCTGCAATCCCTTCCAATATTGAACAACTGAATGCCCCTATTATTGCTTTAATTCACCTCATAACATCTCAGATGCTTAAAATACTCTCCCAGGAGAGAAGAGTGTGGAGTCCCAAATCTCACCTCCCCATTATCCTTGCCAAAAGGAAACAGCATTTACTACCCCATCTTTCATTAAAGGAATTCCCTCTCTTTCATGAAGAGGTCTCTCAAAATAATCACTCATGGAGAGCTGAGCTCTCTTTACCTTCCTTCAAATTTTCTTTTCCTGAAGAAAAGAAAAGCTTTGAAAGCAAACGGAGGGAGGCAGTGCACACAGGTAAGGTGGTTTACCTCCAAAGAAAAACTCCGGTGTTTGGGCCCATCTTCCCATATTCCTGGAAGGGGCTTATTTGGCTTCCTTCCCCTTCCCTTGCCCTGAGTGACTCTAGGTTTTCCCTTACTTTCGTAAGGATGACATTTCAGAGTTCAGCACCGTGACTTTCTGTAGGGCCTCTACTTGCTTGTTCTTCTGGGCTAGGGCCAGAGCATCTCCTCTCCAAACTCCAAATCATCTCCCTCAATTAGCCATTTATGAATTGCTCAGCCCCAAACCATCTTCTTTTCAAGAAGAGAGACTTCAGTAGGGACAGGTCTGAAGAACTGATGACAAACTCCACTGCTGCACACCTTTCCCTTCCTCCTTCCCAAAGCACCCTGCTCCTCCAGCACTCCAGCTGTATCCTCAAGAACATCCTCTGCACCTGCTCCCCACCTCCTTTTGAGTACATAGCTCTGTAGAACTGCAAAAAAGTTATGAAGTGTAATATCTAGAAATGAGTGCAGCCACGAGCAATCTCTCCCGTTCCCTTGCAGCACACTACAGAAACATTTGTGCCCCTCAGCCATGGCCATCAGCAGGTGAGAACATCCAGTGTGCAAGGCAAAGCTGCCATCTTCTACATCTTCTTCAGCAGAGAGATATTTCAGGCAAACAGCAAATTAAGTTGTCCCCAAAGTCAAATGTATGGGCTAAAAGCATGCATTTTTCCAAAACAACTTTCCCACCCCACCACAAAGGATCACAAGAATACAAAGCGTGGCCGTACGACAGCAGAGGGTTTCCATTTCCCCTCCTCTCCCCCTAGTTCTTCTAGTTTCTTCTCTGTTCACTAAGCACAAGCAAGACGCTGCCTCTCAAAATCTCTTGTGATTCAGTTAGACACCACCATCCCTGAAAAAATGACATAGATCCGGGGAGATTCTTCAGCTACCTGCTGCCTCTTATTACTAATTAAAATGTCAGAACTCTTCGTCTACTCACACTGTAATTTATTAGTTTGACATGCTACAGAGACTATCAGCAGTTGTCACCAATTTACTGAGGCTCCCATTTCAAATGGGAGGACAGGTGCTTTCTCATCTTTGGAAAGGAAAAAATAAAAGGGGGGGGGGGGGAAGAGGGATGCAAAAGCATTTACTTCTTCTAGCAGTTACTATTGCTTTCAGTCTGGGAGGGAGAAAGGTACAATCATTCCCTCTACACACATTCATAACACAACACTATTACCAAAGAGTAAAAGGGACAATCAGATGCAATTCTCTCCGAGAAGGAATAACCCCACACAGCAGGGGGGACTGACCAGCAGGAAGGCAAAAGAAACCTTTTTATTTAAAAAAAAAAGCAACTGTGAGGAGTGACTGTGCGATGGCACAGGTTGCCCAAAGAGGTTGTGGAATCTCCATCCCTCGAGATTCAAAAGCCGTCTGGACGTGATCCTGAGCAATCTGCTCTAGGTGGCTCTGCTTGAGCAGGGGGCTTCGACCAGACTACCTCCAGAGTTCCCTTCCAACCTCAACCACTCTGTGAAGGACACTCCAACAGGATTTTGCCTCTGCTGTAGGCTCTTATTTACCACAGCTGAGCACCAAGCATCTAGTCAGAACATCCTCATCATACCAGCTCCCCTACAGCAGCAGAAACACCCTCATTCCAGGAAATTCAGTTTAAAAATCATAGAATCACATGGGGTTGGAAGGGACCTCTGGAAATCATCTACTCCAACCCCCCCACCAAAGCGGGTCCACCTAGAGCACGTTGCACAGGAACTTGTCCAGGTGGGTTTTGAATGTCTCCTGAAGGAGACTCCACCACCTCTGGGCAGCCTGTTCCAGTGCTCTACCACTCTCACAGTAAAGAAGTTCCTCCTCATGTTTAGGTAGAGCTTCTTATAC
>JAOQGH010000001.1:96397911-96415001 GCA_025769975.1 Gallinago jamesoni | reverse complement strand
CTTCTTATACTCAAGTTTGTGTCCATGTCCTCTTGTCCTGTCACTGGGCACCACTGAGAAAAGACCAGCCCCGTCCTCCTGACACCCTCCCTTTTAAATATTTGTATGATTAGATCCCCCCTAAGTCTTCTCTAGACTAAAAAGACCCAAGTCCCTCAGCCTCTCCTCATAAGAGAAATGCTCCAGGCCCCTAATCATCTTTGTGGCCCTTTGCTGTACCTTCTCCAGCAGTTCCCTGTCCTTCATGAACTGGGGAGCCCAGAACTGGACACAGTATTCCAGATGGGATCTCACCAGGGCAGAAGGGCAGGATAACCTCCCTTGACCTGCTGGCCACGCTCTTCTTGAGGTTTCACAGTGTTAGTTTAAGCTGATCTAGGGACCAGCTGCTGTGGGAAACAAACGAAATAACACAAAAAAAACCCAAACAACAAAACAATCTTGGTTTCTCATTCCGAGCAACATACACCAGTGCTTGACCCCCATGGGGAGCTGAAAGAAGAATGGTCCAAGGAAAGAGTTATTTGTTTTCGCTAGGACAGCAAGAACACTTTTTCCTCTGGTGGCAGAGAACCCTTTTCATTAGCTGCGGGGATGTTCCACCAGCTCAGCCATGCTGTGAAACAGCACCTTCAGACAGGTGGGCCAAGGGAAGCCGGGAGCAGGAGAGAGCAGGGCAGCAGGCAAGGGAGCATCGTGATCTCTCCCCACTGGGAGACCCCGATGGCTGGTTTCCAGCAAGCCTGGAGGTAGGGCGCCAGGGGAAGCAGTGCTGCAGGTGCCTGCTGCAGGTTACTCCTCATCACACAGGAGAAAATAAAAGTGCTCCAAGACACTGTTTTTAGCACACGGGCTCCTAAGCGCAGGGGACTTAATGAAGCCTAGCTTCCTATGCCTTCAGGAGGGAGGCTGCCTCCGAGACTAATGATTTGACTGCCGGCTTCAGCTGGAGCTTCTCCTACAGCTGGCACAGTCATTTGGAGGCACTGCTAGAGCCCTGAAAGAAAAAACTGTCTCCTTCAGTCCCCTGCCAATCCCCCCCCCCAGACCCAGCTGCCTACTCTTCACAAGACTTGCAGGAACTCGTTTATCTCCAAAGCTCTCTACTCCCCTCAAATTTGAGTGAACTTGGCCAAAGGGCTGCCAGGTTACCCGGGAAGGGGTGGCAGGCGAGGCAGCATGATCAGATAAGCCATCTTTCTCTGAGAACCCAGCCCGAGGAAACCCAACGGGAGGCAGAGGCTGGGAAAGGAAAACCACACAGAGGGAAAAGACACAGTGGAACACGGCAAAGAAGGGCTTTTAAAGGGAAGACAAGCATCTTGCATTTGGCAGGGAAGAGGAGGAGGAACTAATTTGAGAGTTCAGGGGAATGGGCAGACAAGAAAAAAAAAAAAGAAAAACCTGAACAAATTTCAGCGGCAGAGATGGATGGGGAGCGCTGCAGCTTATGCTTCTTGAACAGCGAGGCCCAGGTGCCAGCCCACACATACATGTAAGCGCCAGAGTCAGAGGTCAAGATTTTAATTTCAAGAGGAATATGAACTTGTAACATCAGCAGAGAGAGGCCAGTCCAATTCTTATTCGTGGATGAAACTACTGAGAGGCAGGGACTGTAGGAAGAGGTGGACGGTGTCACAGAATAGGCCCCTTATAACCACAAAAGGACCAGACACTGAAGCTGGGTAGGGTTGATTCACGAGGACATCAGAAAATCTCTGTCAGAGAGGCAGGAGAAGGCAAATGCAACAGGACTCGGAGGAAACCGTTCCAGAAAGAGCCCAAAATCCGTTATCACCAAGGGCAATTGCTGAGTTGAGAAAGGTAACACCAGACCACGGCTGAGATGTAGAGCAGCGGGGGCTATTAAGAAAACCCTTGCAAAGTAAATCACAGAGACAGACTAAACTGGCAGAGAGCTGGGAGGCGAGAGCTCCAGACAGAGCATCCCACGGGGCTTGCAGGGGACAGAGCAGCTGCCAGAGGAGGAGGGGACAAAGCAGCTTTGCACTGAGGGAGAGAGGCTACGAGTAGCAAAGCAAACGACAGAGAGAAGGAAAAACAAGTTGGGACCCTTAAGGGGTTCAAAAGGGTTAGAAAAATCTACCTTTGTGAAAAGCATGGAGGAGAGGAACGCAGAGCAAACCCTCAGGTAAAGGCAGGCACTGACTTGTATGCCAGCCCTCTGTGTAAAGCCACTAAGGTTTGAGGAGCAAACCTGAAGGTGGAGAGGGGCTATCCTGAAGGTGGGGATGGGGGTAGTTTCATTAGCAGCATCCAGTAAAGCGGGAGAAGTTATGAAGCATTTATGAGGAACAAGGCAGAGGGAAGGAGCTGAGTGCTGAGATGGGGAGGTCGGGGCGGTCAGAGGACTCGTGTGGCGTCACGCCACCGTGTGACAGCGGGAGCAGAGGCAGCAGATGGTGGGGCCAGGAGATGGGAGAGAGGGCAGATGCTGCTACCTCGGTGGCGTAAACAGCTACAGGACACAAATACAGCCAAAAAAAAAAGAGGTGGGGGGAAATCCAGGGTGCGAGGAGAAAGGTGGCACCAGGGGCGGCAGGGGAAGAGGAAAACAGAAAGACCCCGGAAGGGGGAGAGCGGTGTTGGCTGAAAACTAGGACAAACCTGGCTGGTAAGCCAGGTAACTCCTTACGGCACGGCTGATCTAGGCACAGGGAGGAAGGAGCCTGGACCAACCAAGGGTCCTGAACAAGAGGAGCCCCATCCTCCCGCAGCATAACAAGAGCTACATGTGAGCAACGCAGCAGAGAAAGGGACATGCCCTTCACAACCGCAAGTCTCACTTGATGTATGGAGTCTGGAAAAAGCTGCAAGTTGGATTTTTTCAGGATTACAGCATCAGCTCAGCAACACCACACCTCGGGCAGCAGTCCAAGCGCCCTCCCGCCTCCCAGAGCGACGCGTCTGGGCACACACGTGACGAGACAGGGCAGCGTGGCCCCAGAGATGCTCCTAAGGCGATACACCCCGATTTCAGCAGGAATGGACTTGCCCCCTCCGTAGGGCTGCAGGTTTATCTGAAGGTCTGGAAGAAAGCACAGTCCCAGCTCCTAGACACAGAATACGCGTCTGAGGGTGACTAAACAGCATTTGTCACTAAACAAAAAGAGTCTTTCCCCATCAAGTGAGAAAAGGGGGGTGTGGGAGAGGCAAACCCTCTCCTCTGCTGATATACCACATCGAGCGTCCTCCTGCCTACGCTCCCCGATGAGCAGATGGATGCAGAAGTTTTGATCTTCAGCTACTGACTTAGTAGAACCTAGTCCCCTCTGATCGAGGAGTTAAGGAAAGGCTTACATAGCTACCAGGGAGGGAGGCTTTTTATTTATCTGATTTCAACATGCCCAAGTTATCAGACTCTAGAGGAATTCAATAAAACTCTTGTTTGATGCAAGTCTGGAAGGGTGGGGGTATTTCTTTTGCTGTACATAGTTGCACCCCAGAGATTTTACACCGATTATAAAGCCTTAACAGAGACTGACTGATACAAGTTGAACGGACACAGCAACCGCACCAACGCGCCACGCACACTCCAGACCTATCAGGGACTGACAGAGCTGCAGGAGACCAGTGCAAATATGCCAACGCTGCCCACATCTAGGTGGGAAGTGGGCCAGAGTCACGGCAGGGTGGCCGTGCATGCAACCCCATGCCAGCGACAGCCCCCTCCCTCGGACCCTGCTCTGTGCTGAGAGCTGCCTTCTCCCAATGGCTCTCAGCCCTCTGGGGGTGATCTGTAGCCAGAGATGGCAGCACTGGAAGAAGTTTTGCAGCCACGAGGGCATGATGAAGTCTGAGGTCTCCTCTGCTGTGCCCAGGCTAAAATGTTGACCTGGGCTCCCCAATGTATGGGGCACGATGGCCTGGCATGGCCATGGGGAACGTGGGGGCCAAGCATACCTGTTATGGCTTAAAGAACCCACAATAATTTGTTGTCATGTACAGAATTGTTCTATCACCCGATGACCCCACACACACCCAGGAAGGGGAATCGGGTAAGAAACCGAAGGGTTTTCAAACCAGAGGGTTGAAATATAAGCACTTTTAATAGAACACGACTAAATCATTAACTTTAATAATACTAAAGAACCAGTATTGATCCCAATAAGAGTATAAAATATACAAGGATCATACTCAGTCCACTCTATCAGCAGGAAGCTGTGCACTCCCAGCCGTGGATGGCACATGTCGGGCAGTGTGAGTGCTATGGCTTCGGGAGGAAAGGAAGGGCTGAGGGGTCTGGCACGGGGGTTAGAAGTCCTCTGGATCACCACCATCAACAGAGAGAGAACTCCTCAGCAAATGCTCTAATTTATATTGAGTGTGATATTCATGGTATGAAATAATCCTGTTGGCCAGCCTGGGTCAAGCGCCCAGGTCTCGCTCCTCCTTATCCCCGTACCTGTGGCCAGGCTCAGAAACACTGAGACCTTGAAACCCCCACACCATAACTGCTATAAAGTAAACATTTTCACAAATTCAGACACAAGAGTCTTCTAAAAACACACTTTCCCAAGTATTAGAAGAGGCCTTATTGAAAAGTAAAATTACTGAAAGAGACATGAATCCCACCGTGCCCACGCCACAGGGTGAGACAGAGCAGAGCCCCAGAGACAGTTGCTGCCACAGAGACAGGGGCTTGGGCAATGGCCCAGAGGAGACCAGGCTGCTGGGTTGCGGATGCTCTGACCTCGCTGAGATGCTGAAGGGCTGTCAATCGGACACAAGCCCTCTCCAGAAGCGGGACTGAGGGGCTTCAGCACATTAGTACAGCAACGGGTCACACCTGGGCCTGGTTTAGCCACCAGCACCACAGACGCAGGGGGAAAGAAGTAATTCAGGTGGCAATACAGGCTTTGGAGAATGTCACTCTTGATAATCCTCTCCTAAGGTCGGCCAGCTGGCTTTAAAGGGAATGTAAAAAGGAACACTGCAAATCACTGAACTGATGGGAACCAGGCACGGGGTACAAAGCTCTTCTCACACAAACGTTGTTGTGAAGTCCTGCCATGAAGATAAGCACAGTTCCCAACAGGGGCTTCCAGACAGCCCTCATTCTAGGAGATTCACCCAGTGTTTACTCAACGCACATTTCACTAAAACTTGCATCCTTGTATGCAGCCAGGGGACCAAACAAACATCCATAATTTCCTCTGACACCTCCTAGCTACACTGCCCTGACAAAAGCAACCAGAGGCACCCAGTACCATTACATGCCAGAGAGAAAAAACAACTCCGTCTCCCTCACTAAACCCCTTCAACACAGCAAGCGAGCGGAATCACAGGCAGAACCAGCCAGAATTCATCAGCCAGTTAGGACAGCACCAAGAATCCTTTCTGGCTGTATGCTTGGGAAAGACACGCAGGTATTTCTATAGTCTACTTGACGCAGAAACCTCAGGAACTCTTCCTCCTCTTCCCCAAGGGAGATTCAAGACATTTGAGGTTTAACAGCTGCAACAAACACTCTCGTCTTACAAGAGAGAATACTCAGGAACAAGATAACAAGAGACACAGTTACTGAAACAGGATGAAAACATGGAAAAAGCCTCTGGGGTGTAAGTAGTGCCCTAATGACTGCAGACTGCTACTCAGAAAATCTGAATTCAAGTATACAACTCTCATCACTACTCGCAGATCAAACAGGAATGGCAAGATGCAAATCTTGCTGCCTGCAAGAGAGGTAATCTAAGCTATCATTTGTGAGCAACCTGCTAGCAATGCCACAGTCCCTGCAAATGCACAGGAATAAAAATCTGCAAATGCCCTTGATCTTGCATTCCTTCCCCAGTAGATTACTGTGCTTAACCCAAACATTACTACTTTTCTGTTTAGGGGAGCTGAGGGCACGGTCTTTATTACACTTAAAACGGCAAGAGAATATATTCTCTATTCAAATTTGATTGCAGACATGGGAGATGGGGTAAAAAAAGAGGGGCTAGAAGGGAAGTATTGCCAGCTATGTTCCTTTAAAACAGTTTTAAGTGTTTTACTTATTTCACAGCCAAGAGGTATAGCAATTCTACAAAGCCAGCTCAAAATTAGCAAATACATTTTGCTTGTACACTAGAAAAGAATGCAAATGCTAAAGCCATTATATAGACAGCAAAGTGTCATCAGAGCAAAGAAGGTAAAAATAGCAAAGTTATCTGTGAGATGACTAAGCAAGTGGATTTTCAAAAATACGGTTTCAAATATGACACCCTTTTCTTAGAGCTGCATACATCCGTTTAGCTTTGTTAATTTCTCAATTCTTTCTTTTGATAATTTATTTTTGGCCTCCCGCTAGCATACTTCCCCAGAAGCCTTGCTTCACCCTACCCACACTCAAGACTCGCATCCACGTACGGAGAACTATTTAGACACTGATGCTGATCACCCCAGTAACTACAAGAGAAGCTCTACCGCAGCACTTCCAGGATCACGTGTTGCAAAACCAGGTTCCTGCTGCATCCCACCCTCATTTCTACCCCTGCCTCATCACCCTCACCCATCTCCCGGCTCTTCAAGGCTCCACTGGCAGCTTCCAGGACTGATGAACCCTCCCTTCTCACACAACTCTTGCTTCCAGCATTTTTGCAGGCAGGAAATGGCCCACCTCTTTTCCAGGCTACTGCCAGTGCCTGGAGGAGGAGGCCTCTGAGTTGCCACCTCGGAAACAGCAGTGGTTAGAAGAAGCAGGAGCAGCTCCCACAGCCGGGATGGGAGCTGTGGGTCGTGTCCCCCAGCACCTCTCCCTCCCACGTGAGCTGCCAGCAGCCAGGCTCAGAGGCAGCTGGGCTCAGATACAGCTGTGCTGCTCTGCACATCTCCCTCTCTTCCACCAATACCCAGATGTCTCCGTAAAGAAAATTACCCTTTCTTCAGATTAAATCTCTTTAGGGACTTAGTTGGCCTCTATACAACTGCAATCGCTGGTAATCTACATTTCTGAGGTAACAGCGGTAGTTGGTGCTTGGCCAAGCTTTCCGAGTCATCCCTCTGTCATGCCAGAGCCCTGGGTATGTCATCCCCTTCCCACAGAGGGATGGGTACCTGCTGGGACCCCAAAAAGCCAGCTTGTGCTGCGTGCCCCGACCCCTGCCCAGGGACCCAGCCCTCCTCCTCCGCCAGGAGCAGAGCACAAAGTCCTGGGCTCCTCCTCCCAGCTAGTGGGTTTCCAAGGCTCAAACCCATTACATTGAGATCATTAGGATGCTTTTAGGAACGTATCCCAGTGGATCTGCTAGAGCAGCTATTAGGTATTTGACACACAGTGAGTCTTCCCTCACACTCACCACCTCATCCCTTCATCCTCCCCCAAAACGAGCCAGTCAAAAGACAGAGACAGACTGAACATCTTTGCAATCCAGATGAGAGCTAAGAGAGGCAAGGTGGAACCAGCAGGCCTCCGAGAAGAGGTGACAAATCTTCGCAGGGCATGGCTCCCTGACCCCTTGCCTGCCCTAAGCCACCCCACACAGCTCAGACTAGTCTCAGATGGCATGGCCACACCAGAATTCCCCACCCCAGGAGGAAACCAGCCTCCTTCCTACCACACGTTTACTGCCACCTTCCCCCCTGCAAGGGCTGAAAAAAAAAAATAATTAAAAAAAAAATAAAAAATCAGCCTGAGCACCAGGGTCAGGCAAAAATCCAACAAACTGCTGCAGTAAGCCCTGCCCTTCCTTCACACAGTGGTCCCAGGGCAGCAAGGGTCCCCTGCCAAGCTCCCCGGGAGCACCCAGTCCAAAGCAAACCAACAGCAGAACTATGTGCATAGCAACTGGCAGCCTTCATCCTTTACTTTTGCAAAGTTATTCCATGTAAAAGACAAACGGGATGATCCCCCGTGACTTGCCCCACAAAGACAGAGGGATCTGCAGCGGAAGCAAGTTTTAACCTCACCTCTCCCAACTTCAGCAGCAGGAAGCGTACTTCCAACTGCATCACAGGAGACCTCCAGGGGCTGCAGGAAGACCCCACAGACACAAATGGAAAATTCAAGAGGCGTGGACGGAGCGTAAGAGAAGTGAAAACAAAACAAAGTGAGCTATCTTAATCAAGACTTCACTACATCCAAGAACAATTAAAAGGGATAAGGTCCCTATAATACTCCAAGCACAATGGCAGTCCATAAGAGGCCACTTCTGAACGCACACCTCTCCTCACACCTAGACAAGGGGAAGGGGGTGTGAGAAAGAGCAACTTGAGATGAGAAAAAGGAAAGTTTTGATATCTACATATGAAGGCAAGTAGGTAGATTCACACCCACCTTGCAGCCCTTCAGGCTGCGGACAACCTCTACCCCCCCCTCCCCCCAGCAGCATAGGCATCCCAGGGTGAACTCTGATCCCTGCTTGCAGACAGGGCGCCTGAAGCTGGTCTTGTTCAAGCCTACCTTACCTACAGCAGAAAGGAGCAAAGCGCTTGGCGACTTACCACATTTGGCAGCTACACTCTCTGGATTAAACTGCCGTCTAGCTCGTGGCATGGGACTGATTAGACGTAACAGCTCCTTACATGTCAGTGACCCATAGATTAACTGTGCTGCTGTAAGGCTGATAGCTAGAATGAATCACAGCAGCTCCAAGTTACAGTCACGTGGGCTATGCCCCACAAGCTTAACAAGGTGGCAAGGAGAGGCTGGTCCCATTCATGGAGGATAAGTGAGACAGCTTGTGCAAGTAAGTAACACCATAGAGCTCAAAGTAAAAAAAAAAAAAAAAAAAAAAAAAAATCAATTTTCTTCTTTTCCTAACACCAACAGTGAAATCAATGAGGGCACAACAATCTTTTCCATGCTACCCCCCCAACACGAATAAGGAAAATGCAGCCTGTTCGCTTAACATCAGTGAGCGAAACCTCAGCCCTAATGCTGCACTTTTCCTCCAAAAAAAAAAAAAAAATAGTCCCATGATGCCTTTTAAGCCACTCTCTCTACTTCAAGGAGCTGAAAGCAGAGACGGAGCAACTTGCCTACAATTATATCACAAGTCAGAAGAAAGCCCTGGAATTTGCATGCTGTGACTCCTGCTGTAGGCGCCGGATAACGCTGCAGGCATAAAGGTCAAACCCTTCAGCAGGAGCTCTTAAGATACTGTCTGAAGGCCACAAGCAGTCAGCAGAAAGCTGGGAGAGGGCACAACGCCAGCTCAGTTCCTCTTGGTATCCACGGCCTTCACTGCAAAGCCCCTTAGCACCTGGTGGGGTAGTTAAACCCTCATCCCCTACAAGATGGAGCAAACATCCCTCCTCCTTAATAGGATTAGACGGCAGAGTAAGAAGATGGGGTATAGGAACCTCCAGGAGAGGAAAGCACAGTTTGACAGCTTATTCAGGAGGTGGAGGAAGCCGAGGACCAGAGATTGTACGAGAAGGGAGGGAGCAGAAAGCACTGAGCCGGGGAGATGAAATGATATGGTGAGAAGGGGCAGAGTACTTTGAAAGCACACCAGAGATAAACGCATTCAGATAATTGCTTAGAAGGGAATAAATATTAGTAAGTACTATAATTACCTCAAACGCTTTACAAAGCTGTAAGAAGAAACATGACTAGAAGAAGGGCTGGCACACATGCTCGTTGGGAGCTCCTATTTCAAGCTAGCAAAAAGGAACCAACAAGGCCTGACACCCAGCTTGGTAATTTCAGCCTGGCAGCCAGCCACAGCCTTTTGGCTAGATCCTAGGTACTGGGTAACTTGAGTTAATAAGTGCCAGATTCCAGCAGTACGGTTTTCCGGAGCAGAAAGCTCGTGGATGACTTCTAGAAACAAGCACCTGCCTTGTCCCATGGCTCTTACTCCCAGTACAGCTCCACTTTTAGGGAGATTTGGAGAAACCTGGGCTCCTACATCCCTGGTGATAATGCTAGATGAAGACAGAAAGACTCATCCAAGAAGTCAAAATCTCAATTTATGTAAGCAGCCAAATCTTGATACCCATGCTGTGATAAGAGACCAGAGCTCTTCCTTCCTCCAGAGGCAAACAGAAACCTATTTGCTTTTTTGGGGCTCAGTACCTCATCTTCAAGCCCTCATTTCTCTAATAGCCTCAGAAACCATCCATTTCACACAGCAGCCTGGGTCAGTGCTGAGCTCCTCTCAAAGGCAGGACAGACATCTAGTGCTACAGTGTCCATAGAAAAATGCATCTACTTAACGCCATGCTCCCAGCTCCCTTTAACAAGCTTATCAACTTCCACACAAAGCCCAGGAGCCATAAAAGCGGCAGTGGGACTCGGGCAGAGAGACAGGGGAACAGCAGGTGGGGAAAACCAACCACCAAGAAACCAACCAACCAAACAAATCCCCCCCAAACCCAGATGCATCACCAGTTCCCTGCAATCACAGCTCCAGAGGGGAACACAGCTGCTGAGGAGCGAAGTTACCTGCTTTAGGGTCCGGAGTAGGGAAACATTGGGCAAACGACACCAATTCCACCCTGTGCTGCTCGTTAAAACAAACCAAAACTCAGCAGCGCCACAACCGCTGTACATCATAATCACCTCCAACCACGTCAGACCCTGATGAGCTGTTTAACTAGGGCCAGAAAGACAAAACCCAGTTTGAGAGTAACGCTCAACGGTGCCAATGGCCATGCAGTGGCACGTGCTGTGGACCCGGATGGTTTCTGCTATCCCGATGGGGTCTGCTCTGTTGCCAGAAACTGCACAGCAGTCTCCTCACTCCTCCACTTCAGCAGCCTCAGACCTTCCTGACTAGCAAAGTTTTACAGCTGCCAAGATGAGAAGAGACAAGAGAAATGCAAGATGGTTTTTCGAGTCCCAAATGGAATCAATAGATCTGTCGGAAAAGTGAAGTCAGCCATGAGGGGTGGTAAGCACAAGAGAACAAATATGGATGGAACCCCGCTATCTTACTTTCTTTGATGCTTTAAAAGCTACGGGTGTGGTGGTTGAAGGCCCCAGCATCTGGAAAGATCCATCCCCAGAGCCTGTTCTCATCTACCTTTCTTATCAGTTGGGTTCTTCACCTTCCTTCTCCACCTAGTGCTTTCCCTTGACTCATCTCCCCCCCCCCCCCCACTTCCTCCACTCAACAGTGGGCCACCTCTTCCTTCCCTGTGGACTTCTTGCAGGTCCATGGAAAGAGACCTGGAAAGAGACCTGGAAACACCAGGAGTGGCTGCAATCAGACACTAGGCTCCCCTCACCCGTTCAGCAGGGCTGAGACACCCCGGACCCATCATACCGAGGCCCTGGTGCACAAACAGCAAACTGGGGTAACCCAGCCAAACAAATCCAGCGTGCCCTCCGGCCACCTGCCTCCCCAGCAACCCCCCAACTTCCCTTGGGTGGCCCTAAACATATATAGGACCACATAAGAACTAGATCTGCTTGGAACTTGGACAAGCCCCCCGGTTCCTCTCTGTATTTACTGGCTTTGCTGAGTTACTTTCCAATCCAAGCACATCCCTCCAAACGGTTCCTCACGAGAGCGCCCTGTCCTGCACCCTCACCTCCCCATTGCCGGGCAGAAACCACCCTGGAAGAACTCCTTTCAGGAGCAGCGCTGCTTTTTAGCTTCTGCCCGAGTACCGTGCAGCGACAGCACAAGTCCGGAGCGGCAAAACCTCTGCCTTTGCAAGAAAAGCCTCCCATCCCTCAGCTGAGACGGTTGGGTTTTGTGCTCATGCTCAATTACTTACTGAAACGTGACTTCAGCAGCAGCGAGAAAGGCAAGATTTCCTCTTGTCTCATTGCCATTTGCTAATTAAACCTCCCAACGACAAAAAGCTCACTAACACACACCGTTGGGAACACGCTCCTAGTACACTGATGGAGCCAGGGCGAGCAACAGGTTTAGAGCTAGAAGTGACATAAACGCATGCAGACATCCCAGACCCACCGAAGACTTAAATTTCTTGGTCTTGCAATTTGATCAAACCCCACTTTGTCGGGAATGGCTGCGTTTTAGCCTCTTCATAGCTGAAAAGAAACAGATGCTAAACGTCTCCCAACATTTAACCGAAGAACTATTCCTTAAGAGGATTTTATACCACTAGGAAAAAGATGCCAATATAAAAATGGAGTCGAAACCAATTTAGCAGGTTATCATAAAGGAGTATTTAGCAACTTAAAAGCCAGAGGCAAATCACAATACTGCAGTTTTCCAGACAGTGGCTGGAGGGCCTAAATGTCCTTGATACCAGCAGAGAAGTCAAATCACGAGCAGAAGAACCCTAGCAACAAGAAGAAAAACCAATTGTGTTTGAAAAGCTTCCCCCTTCTTTTCAGGCAATTTTCCTGGTGCTCTAAGTTTCTGGGCAGGGTCTGCAGATTGCTAACCATCAGACAGCAAAAAGGACTCTTTCAGGTTATAGCACACTGATTCATCTGAGTGAAACCAACAAAACCACCTCTGGCTTCCTGCTAGACTGTAGAACCTTTAGGACAATGGCTGAACCCATGATTGATTTTGTAGGGCTAAGAAAGAAGCCAAGAAGAGACCAAAAGGATGAACTTTAAAAGATTATTTTCTTTTTAAGAAAAAAGCATTATCCTGGTCCAAAAAATTCCATAAGCCTCCCAATACAGAAGTGATGCTCTCCTTCCCAAGCTCCCTATGACCCTCTCTCTCTTGCCCTCCTCTCCGTGGTCTTCAGGGCTGTTTATTCTGCCTTTCACTTCATATAATGGGTCTGGTAAAACTGCTCCAAGTACACATTCGATTTACAATAAAAACTGATTTAATAAAGACATCTAACTTGACGGAAGGTCAACTAAAAGATGACAATTCACATAAACCAAAACCTCCTGTGTAAATAAACAGGATTCGCAGGAGCCTCAGGATGTCAGGCAGTCTGTCCAAGACTGCAGGGAGGGAAGGAGACAGACAGACAGCCTTTCTCTGAAGAATTCCATTTGGGGGACGCGCAAGAGTGGAGCCTGCCAGCCTGGCAGCGGCAGGGCACGGCAAGGCAGCCTCCCACCCCTCCGGGGCAACCCAGGGAACCAGCTGAACCTCCCTCAGACACGAGGTGACAGCCAGGGCCACCTAAGGTCTGACACCTTCCTCAAACACAGCCCGCCCTGGCCCACGGGATGGGTCGGGGTCTGTCAGCGCTCACCACGGCGTTCCTGAGGCAGCAAAGAGAGGAGCGGCAGCAGCACACCCCGCTCGCGAAAGGCAGCGTCTCCGGGCAGACGCAGATGGAGAAAGCACAATCTTGGCCACCGCTGCTGACAACACATCGAGGGCGAGCAGGCGAGGCGCCAGCAGCATCTCCCCGGGCCGCTAGCTTCGGAAAACAAAAACAACCCCCAAACCCTGCCTGTGCAAACACCCGCTCCCTCACTTTCTGCGTCTGTTCCCCTCCAGCCCGCTTGCACCCAGGCTTGTGCTTCAGCCACTGACCCCCCAACCCCTGTGCCCGTGGGGGCAGGCGGCAGAAGAGCAGGAGGATGGGGCAGGAGAGCCCTTGAGCAGCCATTCAAGGGCACGCTGCTGCCCCCCCGGGAGACAGACCTTCAAGATCACCCCTTCTTCCTCCAAGAGTCGCCTCAGCATCATTACTTCCCCTCCAGCACGCCACTTACAAGTGAGCTGCAGTTTCAAGACCTTACTCCCCTCTAGGAATTGCAAATAAATCACCAATTACTATGCATGAATAGAGAGAGGAAGAGGGTAATGAGTCTATGTACATATATACATATGCAATGTTTGAACACAAAGAGCCGTAAATTGCATTCACAGGTGGCATTCTGGGGACTGCAGGAGACTCAAAGGCAGAACTATTCATAAACCAGTCACCGACGTGAATGAATTCAGCATTCCCCAGAAGCCTATTGTGTTTCCTATATATTACACTATAAATATGAGAAGTATCAGACTTTGCATCCCTGAAAAAAAAAAAAAAAAAGAAGGTAAATCTTGCAACTACACACTACAGAGGATTAGCACTGGCTGGCACAAGTATTAATGGTCTCATCGCTGCATGAGGATTATTTACAGCACTTGCTCTATTTTCCCATTTTGTACTTGCTGTGATGAAGTGCCACTTGTTTAGAGAACCCTGTAACAAACGCCGCAGCAAGAGGGGAAAAAACAGCAGAGATCTACAAATGTTACACCCACACGCCAGATGTGGGTTTTCAAACCCTGGGTTTGCAGTTATTTGGATCCTGGTATCTAGTTAACGCTCGATATATTACATTAAATCATCCACCGGCTCTTTCCATAACCACGATTCCTCCCTCAGCAATTCTAATGAGTTTGCAAAAGGATAAGGAAAAAAAAAATTGAGTTGCATTTCTTTTTCTGCATACATAACCCACAAAGCCTTACCCCTGTATTTGAGCATTAACGTTACTTGTTTGGAAAGCAACAGTCTTTTACTAGCCAGTCAGAGAATTTATGTTAGGAAAGAAGGCTTTTTACTCCAGCCTCTTCCCCGCTAAGTCATACGATGTCTCAGTTTCACACACAGCAACCTGAAGCAGTTCTGTGCAACTCAAGGCTTCGAGGCACGGCGACACATCCCCCGGCTGGGTTCAAACCAGAAGCCGGACAAATGCAGACTAACCGCCTAAAGAAATCCAGGTGAAAAACACCAAAGGGAAAGTAACTCCAAGCACACACGTGGCAGGCTTCCTACCGTTAAAAAACAGAAAAACAGCCCCACATCTGACTCAAGGAGGGCCAGCACAGTGGGTTTTTTGGTTTTGTTTTTGTTTTTTTTTTTTATATAAATGAGGTATGTCCACGGTATTTGGGGAACCTCCGAAAAGCAGCCGATTGATTCCCCAGCCGATGGAAGGCGCCTCGCAGCTTGTCCCCCGGGGAGGGCAGAGGCAGGTAGAACAGCCAATTTTAGGTCAAACAGCTAGTTCCTGCAAGCAGGGAGCCGGGGCAAGGCTCGGCAGCTGGCCGGGCACCAGGTTGACCCCCGACGTGGGGCGTAGGGCACAGGACGGCGGGTCCCAATTCTGTACGACCGCAGGAAGCCTTCGGCAAGAGGATGCCCTCTGCTGCTACGCCGCCGCATCGGCCGGGCGCCCTTCGGCAAACCCACGGCGGGCTGGCTGGCTCCATATTAGGAAGAGTTAAATCCAGAATGGTTTTATTGTTCTTCAGCCGGAGAGGCTGAGCCTGCAAGGCCGAGGCAGCGAGGGATCGCCCATCGGCTACCCGCGCTGTGCTGGCGGAGCAAAGTCACTCCGGGTAAACTTAGCTTTAAGAGGGCTTTTCTTCAGGGAAGCCAAGGGAGCAAGCTACTGGCTAAGGGAAGTTTGAACCTCCTCCAAAACCATTTCAAAGAGTTGTCTCTCTTTCTCTCTCCGAAAGACGGTCAGAGAGCATGCAAAAACCACACACACACACAAATTAGAGAGGTGGGAGCGCGACTGCAGTTCAAGTAAAGATGTTGCTTCCAATTCTCAAGACAGTGAAACTGCCAGCCTCACTGCTTCCTCCCTCAGCAGCATTAACGCCAGCAGAAAATCTTACCAGTGAAAAGGCAAATCAAAACAACGCCGAGGTTGCTCTGCACACACACAGGCAGAAAGCAGCGTGAGGGTGCTGTACTGTATTTTCCACAAACGCTCCTGTCAACTCATCAGTACTCAGCCACGCACATGGGCTGCCACAAAAAAAACCAACCCACCACCTTAAGAGGCATCTTAATTGTGTGGCATTCAGCTTTTTCCCGAATTAGGAGGAAGAGTCCTTGCACGGCTACAGCTAACCAGCAGCGGGGTCCCGCAGGACGTGACAGGGCTGCGTACAGCCCTCCCCTGGGCAGGCACTTGTGGGATGGGACAAAACCCACACGTTTAACGGTTCACAGGGTACAAAACGCAGGCAGGCAGAGGAAAAGGGACGACAGTAGGAGTTTGGGGGGAGAGAGAGCATGAAGCAACCGAATCGGCGTTTTACGACAGCAGAGACTGCCTTCCCTCTACATCTCAACCTTACTCTTCCAGAGCCCAGGAGAGGACTTTGTTTTCGCAGCCTGCCTCGCTCCAGGCGTTCTCCCTGCCGTCATTGTGCAAAACTCAACACCGACCCCTAACCCCCCTCCCCTCCGAGCCGACCCCCCCAGTTCCCCCCAAAGCCGGCAAGGAGTAGCCTCCGGCCGCCCGCTTGCCCAACTTGATGCCGGAGCCCGGCGCGGAGGAGGAGAAGGAGGAGGATGAGGTGGTGCCGGTGCCCGTCCCCTCCGCTCCTACCGCTCCCACGCCCCGGCCGGACACCGCGCCGCGCCCCGGGGCTCGGCGGGGATGGTCACCGGGGTATTGCAGGTAGAGATGAAACCCTGATTTGTTTTGTTTTGTTTTTTTATATATATATGTAATATTTTCTTCCCTCCGGCTGCAGGAACTGTGCGGGCAGTGACAACTCCTGGGGGAAGGCGCTGGGTATTTTTCGGCAAGGATGACCCTTACGAGTGGACGGTACCCACCGGGGGGTCCCGTCCCGACCCGCCCAGGGGACCCCCGTCCCGTCCCGTCGCGCCCCCGCCGGCACTTACCGAGGAAGAGGAGGGAGGCCAGCTGCGGCCGCAGGGTCCGCATGGCTACCGGGGAGCGGGGCGGCGGCCGCCCCTTACCTCCCGCCGCGGGTGGCCGCGGGCAGCCGGCTGCCGGGGCAGGCGTCGCGCCGGGCCCGGCGGCACAAAGGGAAGGCGGCGGGGCCGGTACGGGGAGGCGCCAAGGCAGGCGGGGGCATCGCCCCCGCAGCGGGGCGGCCGCCGCGCCTCCCCTCCCCTCCGCTCCGCTCCCCCGCCGCCGCTGCTCCGAACCGACGGCTCCTGGAGGAGAGGCAGGAGGCGACGGAGAAATCGTCTGGTCCAAGAGGCGGAATTAAAAAAAAAAATATAAAAAAAATAAAATAAATACGGGGAAAGCCCGGGGGGGGGGGAGGGCGGGAGAGGGGGCACAAAGCAACAACAAAAAGAACCCCCCACCCCGAAAAGTTATCCAAAATAAACGGGGCGCCGCGCACCCCTCCCCGGCTTGCTCCGTCCCGCCGCCCTCACCTGCCCGCCCGCTCGGCGCTGCCGCCACCGGGTGCCCGCCGCTTCCTCCGCGCCGCCAAACCCCGCCCCCGGCCCGCCCCGCCACC
>JAOQGH010000001.1:96339534-96397811 GCA_025769975.1 Gallinago jamesoni | reverse complement strand
CGCTCGGCGCTGCCGCCACCGGGTGCCCGCCGCTTCCTCCGCGCCGCCAAACCCCGCCCCCGGCCCGCCCCGCCACCGCCCCCCACCCCCCGCCACCGTCCCCCCCCCCCGCTCCCCCCTGGCGGCGGCGGGCGAGGGAGGCGGGCAGCCCCCGGCCGGCGGGCAGGGCGCGCTGCGCCCCCGCGGAGGTGGGCAGGGGCCGGGGGCGCTGCTAGGGCCGGGGGGGGGTCGGGGAAGGCGGACTTGGGGAAGGCTGGGGCGCGGGGCTGCGGGGGGCGGGGAGGGTGCGTGATGCCGGGGCGGTAAAAGAGCGCGGGGGTAAAACGTCTCCTTTGTTTTCCGGGGAAGTATAGAGTCCTCGGGCGCTCCTCGGAAAAAGCCGGCTTCTTGGGAAATGGCATAAATGCTGCCTTTTGTTCCCGGGCGGACCAGAAATAACAGCCGGGCTTTCCAAGTTCCCATCAACTCGTGACCGTCCCGCTGCAGGTGTGGCCGGGACCCGAATGAATCCAGGGCTGGTCCTGATGCCAGGTTGCCAGATGTGAGAGCCCTCTCCATGTGTGGGCACTGCCGCGCTTGGGACGCTGCCCGGGCGATCAACACGACAATGTCTCGACGCCAGGAATGCATCAAAAGTACATCCAGGAAACACTGAAATGCATAAATATGGCAACATGGGGACTGGGCTTTATGTTGTTTGTAAATGAAAGATGAATGAGAACGCCCTTCTCGAGGGGGCAGATGTTCAAATATCCTTACAAACGAAACCTCCAGTTGCTTGTTTGCTCACAAAAACAAGGAAAGGGGCCAGGAGTGGCAGCAATAGCAGAGTGAGGTGCCCTCCTAGTGCTCTGATCCCGCAAGGCCCCTTTGCAGGAGAACCTCCTGCTTACACGCAGAGTCCCCAGTGAAGTCTTGGCGATGCAAATGCAGGAACCCAAACCTCCCGTACCACGGAAGGGCAGAAACCAGCACAACCCCGAGCCATCTAACAAAAGATGCCAAGTTCTTTGAAACTGTACCCAGCAGAAGTCAGAAGCTGTCCCTGTTACCATACGGACTCGCTTCCACGACGTGGCTGTCGTGGCAGACGCATTGGTAGCCAGCTCCTAGTGACCCAGCAGATTCTGTTCCCACAGGCTAGTAACCTTAAGCAGTGCCATTTTCAGAGTGGGAGGTGTCGTTTGCAGCTTTGTCATGCTCTCTGAACGGAGGAGCCAAAGAACGGAATAACCAGAGACACGCGGCAGAGAAAGGGTTAGCATTGGATTTGCACTGAAAATGAAACTTGCGCTTTGGCCCTTAAGCTTTAATTACATCAAGACTGCCTTCAAGTGAGTCTTGGAAGAGGAACAGAGGTGGTGATAAGAGTTGATAGAAAATACCAGTCTATTTGCCTTTTCTCTTAGGTGATTTGAGGGCTGAAACGTCATCTGGTGTAATAATCGCTCAGCTTGCTCAACATTTTCCTCGGGTGGTCTCCTGTTGTAAGTCCTCACGGAGAAGCCCGTGAGAATTCAGAGCAAGCACTGTGGGACTACTTTGAAGTAAACTTCCAGCATCTTTAAATGGATGCAGGATAAAGATCATTTACCCTAATGCTTCAGAAGGTGTATAACTAGAGAAATAAATAATAGCAAAAGGCACGGGGAGGAAAAAGCATTTTTTTTCAGGATAAACTCCATAAAAAGGAAGCATTAAACCTTGGTGATATAAGAAAGCTTTCCTAGATGGCAAGGGATACAGACCACAGACCCGCTACATTCCTACGTGGACAAATTATTTCCATCTCCAGCTGAAGAGACAGGAAGGAAAACACTGGCAGAATTCAAGTGAGCTCCTGGCATAGGTCAGGGACAAGCTGGGAGCAGACCCCTCATTTCTTGGCTCTGAATACATTGCTTTCCCCAGTGGAGCCTGTCGCAAGAAAATTCAAGATGAATTTGGGTGCATACTTGCTATTTCCAGGCACTGTGTGACTGTACAGCATACAACCCTAACAGGAGCATAAAAATGCCCTGCAAAAATGTTATCAGAGATTCACTAAACATTCACATCCTCTTCTCGGAGCTCTTGCATTAATGCATAGTAACAATAAAAATATAAAAAGACCATGGAAATGACATTATAGCATTATAAGATTAATCCAATTCCAGTCAAATTAGATTATAATAAGAACTGTGTGTGCTAAAGGCTATTAATGGGAACCTGTGTTTCGAAAGCTTCGTCACCTTTGCGCGTGTTCTCCTCCCTGACCCCAATAACAAAAATAGCTCGGCGTTCCCGAGGGCGCCCTTCTTCAGAGGACTTCGCAAACGCTCTCTGGGCTTTTGAGGAAAACATTGCCCTCACTCCTGCATCCGTGGGGAAACTGAGGCCTGGACAGGGCGGCTTTCTCAAACCCAGGGGGGCAGCCAGCCCTCCCTCGGGTGTTTTGACCTCCCACGCCTGGGCTCCCACTGCTTGCGGACGTCTGTCCGTCCGTCTGTCTGCCCGGTTTGTTCACGCGGCCGAATGGGAACGAAGGCCACAGCCAGCTCGGAGACAAAACCCTGCCAGGCACAAGGTTACTGGGAAGGAGCTTTCCAGGAAGGCAGCTCTGGGCTGCCTTGGACTCCCAGCCACAACTGAGTCATTTGAGGAGCGCCCTCCTCAGCAGCAGCCGGATCATTTCGGTGGGGCCACGCGGTTGCGCTTTGGCAGCGGGATGGCTGCAATAGCTGGAGGCAGACGGGCGTGACTGGGGCGATGCTGATGATATATATATGTATATATATATATACACGTTAGGTCGCAACCCACGCCGCTGCCTTTCTTCTCGCTGGCTCTCTCGCCGCCAGCAGTCTGCTCGGGCTTGCATCCCTGCTGCCCGGCCGGCGGGAGCTGGCTCTCGGGGCCAAGGAGAAGCTGTCCCACCTGCTGCCCTTTGCTGAGCCACTCCCCGCTCCTACCGACTCCCAGCCGCTTCCCGCTGGCCGGCCCTGCCGGTTCCAGCAGGAGAAGCACAGCCGAGGGAGCCAGGCTGCTGGTGTGACCGAGGGCCACCGGGGTTGATGGGTCTCCCAAGCCTCTGGGCTGCCAGAGGCTGCCGTCATGCAACAGCTGTGGCCCAGAGCCGCATCCTTTGCCCCAGGGAAGGAAGGTGACGTCAAGGTCCCCATGTTGAGCACGCTGCTTGCCTGATGTGCGCAGGCTTCCCCTGACCCATGGATGGGGAGTGAAGTTAGACTGTTGTCCGTCCCTCAGTGGAAGGGAGTTTGGCAGTAAACGCAGCATATTTGCATTGTGAAATAAGAGTGCCGGTCCCTTTTCAGGACAAAACCCCCTCTACTCTGCGCTGGTGAGGCCACAACTGGAATGCTGCGTCCAGTTCTGGGCTCCCCAGTTCAAGAGGGACAGGGAACTACTGGAGAGAGTCCAATGTAGGGCAACCAAGATGATTAAGGGATTGGAGCACCTCCCTTACGAGGAAAGGCTCAAAGAGCTGGGGCTCTTTAGCCTGGAGAAGAGAAGGCTGAGGGGAGACCTTATCTATGTTTACAAGTTCCTAAAGGGTGGGTTGAAGGAGGATGGAGCTGGAATCTTTTCAGTGGTTCCCAGTGATGGGACGAGGGGTAACGGGCACAAGTTGGAACATAGGAAGTTCCACTCAAATATGAGGAAGAACTTCTTTCCGGTGAGGGTGACAGAGCCCTGGAACAGGCTGCCCAGGGAGGTCGTGGAGTCCCCTTCTCTGGAGATTTTCAAGACCCACCTGGTGCAGTCCTGGATAACGTGCTGTAGGCAATCCTGCTTTTGCAGGGGGGTTGGACTAGATGATCTCTAGAGGTCCCTTCCAACTCCAACAATTCCGTGATTCCATGACACACTGCACACCCTCAAGCAGCGGACTCAGTGGGTATTTACCCCGCTCCTGGGATCAGCAGGCTGGGGAGGGAGCAAAGCACGAGGCGGATCTGCAGCCTTTAGATTTTGTAGCCGGCGGTGACTTGCGTGGCTAGTGGTATAGCACAAGGGGACTGGGCTCAACCAAGCAAGGCAAGCCCCTTTCCTGAGACTCCTGACTCCTCCACAAGTCATGAGGAGCAAATTCCTTCTTGTGCCGAAGGAAAATAGGTATGAGTGGAAGAAGAGGAGGGGGGGGATTTAACTGCAGTTGCAGGAGTGACTCCCTCCCTGAGGGCAGCAACTCTGGCCAGAGCTGGAGAACAGTTAAAAAGGCTGTATTGCTCAGAGGGGGGGTTGTGCATTCACATCTTCCTCCTCTCAGAGTCCACCTGAGTGTTTCAAATTGAGCAATCAAAAACTAAACCATCCAGAAACAGAAAGCACTTTAAAAAAATATAATATTGTCCTATGTGATTTGCCCAAGATCACGCAACACAATCCACAGAACTCAGGGTCTGAAGATGTGCTTGGGGAGAAGTCACAATCAGGTCAAAGCTCCTCCTCCACATTGTGAAAGGAAGAGGAGACACACCTAGAGCTTGGGGCTAAAGCGGGGAGGAATGGCCAGAGCCATTTAGTTTGACTGAAACTCTGCCTAAAACATTTTCTCCAGACCTTATTTACACTGCGAAGTTTTGAACATCAGTTTCACCCAGAGGAAAAAGAAGATATTTATATTTAATGGCCAACATTTAAGCTCCTTTAAAATGAGCTGTGAGGTTGCAGCGGGTCGGAACAGAGAGAAAATCCTAACTACCCTGCCCCAAAGCAGCAGTGCTGCCATCGCAGGGAAGCTGGCATCTGTAACTAGACTGAGGTTTGGGGTCCAGCTCAGCCTAGATTGCACCCCAGGACCGGTACGCTCCTGTGCGGATGGCACCAAGGCAGTTCCCAGGCAGCCCCGTGGATGTGAAGGAATCCCCATTTGTGTGCCCTGCTCACAGGGATGAGGAGAGAGAGGAGGAAGGGGAACAACAAAAAAAATCCAACAAAAACCCTGTGTAAAGATAGATCGACACATTTCCAGATTTTCAGGACATCTGTCAGCAAGCCCCAGAGTGTATGGAAGCTAATCCCTTTGCAGATTTTCTTTTAACTGTTGCTTGACAGAAGAGTACACCAATTTTTTCATAAACGTTCCATAAATGTCTGAAGTTGCACTCCGCCGGAGGTTATCATCTGTCTGCAAGGAAAAACATTACACTACCTGCTTGGGAAATGACATTAGGGAAACATCTCACTGAGAAACACGCAGCAGCTTCCAGCTTTGGAGTATGCGCAGACCAAAAGATGTTTCCTGAAGACGAAGAAGGCCAGAGGCGAAGCAGCTACCTGACTAGATAACTGCAGGGCTCCCACCTTCTCCAACATCCCTCTTGGCTACTAACTCGCTCCCGGGCTGGGCAAAGCCAGTGCAGGGGAGGGAGCTGGTGCTCCAGGGCTGGGCTGATGGTCAGCTATGGCTTCAAACTCCTGCTAGAGAGTTGCAGAAGTCCTCCTGCGTGTTCCCTCCAGCCACAGCTGGAGCAGCAGTGCAACTTGGTGCACTCTTCAGGTTCAGTGAGAGGAAAGGGGCAGAATAAGGCAAAGCTCCATTTGTTCCCAATTTAATTCTCAAATTCTGTGTTTTGTGGAGTTCAGAAGCTGCATCATTCATTGGCTAAGGGCAGGCAGAAAGCAGTCCTTAAGTCTGTTCTTTTATACTGCAGTGGCAAAAGGCCTTGGTTCTGACGTGGGCACACACAAATGACAGGGGCAGAGAGCCCTTTGGTGCCAAGAAGACTGGGCTCATTAAGCACAGATGACACAGACAAGGCCCCAGGTGCCCCTTGGCAAGCTGCTGTAGGGCTCTGCTCTGTGGCCAGCCAGACCTGCAGCTGCTGCTGGGACCTTCCAAGCTTCTGTAGGCTCTGTCTGAAGTACATGCAGGAATTCACACATTGTCTTTCTGCTTTCTAATCCTACCTACCAAAATCAAGCTCAAGTCTTAGTTTTGCGATGTTTTGCCGGTTAATTCAGACCTCCCTACACTTTGAGTCTGTGCAAGAATAAGGCAAGCAAGTAAAAGGCTGACCCCAAGCCTCAGGACTACTGATGAAGTTGCAGTTTATCTTTGTTTTCTTTCCTTGCTGGGAAGGAAACAGGAGACCTGGTTACCTGGGATATGAACAAGGCTGAGGTACTCAATGACATTTTTGCCTCAGTCTTCACCGGCAAGGGGTCTACACACACTACGCAAATCGCAGAAGGCAAAGGCTGGGACCAGAAGAATGAAGAACTGCCCACTGTCGGAGAAGATCAGGTTTGAAACCATCTAAGGAACCTGAACGCACCAATCCATAGGACCTCATGAGATACATCCCTGTGTCCTGAGGGAACTGATGGCTGAAATTGCTAAACCACTATCCATCATATCTGAGAAGTGGTGGCAGTCCAAAGTTCCTACTGACTGGAAAATGGGAAACATAATCCCCTTTTTTAAAAAGGGAAAAAGGGAAGACCCAGGGAAACTATGAGACAGTTAGTCTCACCTCTGTGCCTGGCAAGATCATGGAACACATCCTCCTGGAAACTATGCTAAGGCACATGGAAAATTCGGAGGTGATTTGAGACAGCCAAAATGGCTTCTCTAAGGGCAAATCATGCCTGACACATCTGGTGGCCTTCTACGATGGTGCTACAGCATTGGTGGGTAAGGGAAGAGCACCTGATGTCATCTACCTGAACTTATGCAAAGAATTTTACACTGTCCTGCACAACAACCTTGTGTCTAAATTGGAGAGACATGGATTTGACAATTGGACCATTTGGTGGATAAGGAATTGCCCAGATGGCCACTCTCTATGGAACAAATTGCCCAGAGAAGTTCTGGATGCCCCATCCCTGGCAGTGTTCAAGTCCAGGCTGGATGGGGTTTTGAGCATCCTGCTCTAGTGGGAGGTGTCCCTGCCCATGGCAGGGGGGTTGGAACTAGATGATCTTTATGGTCCCTTCCATCCCAGATCATTCTATGATAAGAAAAGTGACGTGGAAAAATGGGCAAATGGACTTTTCCATTATCGACTTTTTTCAATTGCAACCAGCAAAAAATGGGTGTTTCAGCTGTAAAAAGGAAAAAAAAAAAAAACTTTGCCAAATACACTTTTAGCCTCCCATCCTGCAAGATTTTCAGCTCCTGGTTACATTTCACATTTTTCCACAGAATCATTTTGAGGAAAAAGAATCTATTTCCTGGCCCAGTCTAACAATGTGAGTCTCTTTGGGTGTGTCTGAATTCTTTCTAAACAGTCCTGGGCAACTGTACAAAAAAAAAAAAAAAAAAAGAAAAAGAAAGAAGCAGTCTCTCAGCTGCTGTCATTTATCTTGAAACATTTCTTTCATCCAGTTAGCTATGATAAGCACTTTGATTGTTACTCTGAAAGAAATATGTAATCGTTAGGTTCCAGAGTCCACACCTTAATTTCTCTGATTGAAGCCAGTTCATACCTCTCTCAATATTGGCCTGACAGCAAGATAGCAGCTGATAGTGGAAGATAGCAGCAACTCTACTTGCATTTTGCTGTGGGCATTGGTCTCCTTTATGTAATAATCAAATGATTTGGGACTCATCTAGGAGGGAGAAGCCCAGGACACCATGCGTCCTCCAGGATTGTTTTGCATTTTATATTTAAGAATCGTTATACAAACCCTAAAATATTCATGACAGCAGGACCAAAAGCACAAGGGTCTCACCTTCTACTAAAGGTTCCTGAATGTTCAGTTATGAGACTCACTCCCCGGTTCATCCCCTCCACCAGCTTGTTCTCTTTCTCCCTCAGCATTTCATCCCTGGCCCCAAGGAGCACACTTCTGTGGGACCGCCGTTCCCAAATGCAGCAGGCTTTGCTATCTCACTTCCAACCTGAGCTGAAAGCACACAGGATACCTGCATGCAGCTCGAGCAGGCAATGAATGGCTTCTTTACTACCCTGCAAATGACTCATCGCCCACGACTTATCAGTTCCCAGAGCCTCCCGAGTGAGCCACCAGGTTTTGTGCGCTCGCGCTGCAGCCAGGTATTTTGAATGAGTGCGCCAGCAGAGCAAACATTGTGCCTTCTCCTTGCGGTGAGCCGTAGGTAGGAGCTTGCCCAAGCATCCCGGCACCACCCTTACAGCAACAGAGCAGGCGGGCCTGCAGACGGAAATCAAACCTACATCCCCAGGACAATATGGAGACAAAAGCCCTTCCCAGGGAACCAGGAATACTTCTCTCCCCCTCCTTTTTAGAATCATAGAATAGAATAGAATCATAGAATCATCTGGGTTGGAAGGGACCTTCAAGATCATCTAGTCCAAACGTCAACCTAACTCTGACCAAAAAAACCCATCACTAAACCATGTCCCCCAGCACTATGTCAGCCCGTCTCTTGAACACCTCCACGGGGAGCCCATTCCAATGCTTGATAACCCTTTCAGTGTAAAAATTTTTCCTAATATCCAACCTGAACCTCCCCTGGTGCAACTTGAGGCCGTTTCCTCTAATCCTGTCACCTGTGACTGGGGAGAAGTCACCCCCTTAAATTCCATGCAAACGAGAAACTGGGGGGGGACAAAGCCGCCAGTGTCAGAATGGAACAGGGGTGACCTTGGTTCCCCGCTTTCCATCTTGCTCACCTGAAAATACCTTGCACCCTAGAGGCATCATGCCGGGGGGAGGCAAAAGGGCCATTAGGGCTTCCTCAGCCCTCTCAGCTGAGCCTGCCGGCGACGTGCCATTGAAATGTCAACCAGTCTCGTGCCAAGTCTTCTCTTCAGTTCCCAATGCTGTTCGCTTGCGTGCTGAGAAGAGCTCCTCTGCCACAATGGGTGATGTGATGTTTGCGGCTCAAGAATAAGGAAGAAATAACTTCCCAAAAGCTTGCTTAGTGTCACCCCCAGCCCCGTCACTTCTTCATAGAGTGAAGTCTCCCTTCAGAGAAGGGAGCCCAGGCGACCTTCCGCTGCTGCTCTTGCCTTGCTCTGCCTCCCGCCCCAGCAGCAGCCACATCACTGGAGACAAGGCAGGCGCAGGGCGAAGCTGGGAGAAGAGGCAACAGGTCTGCAGGATGCTGATTGCCAGGCTGATTTGCTGTCCTCAGCAATCTGCTGCCTGAAAGCAACCGCTGTGACTAAAGCTGGCCCCGATACAGACGGTTACCAAATCCCAGGGATATATCTTACTCCCACTTTACCCCAGTGGAAAAGACAGCTCAAAGGACGGAAACCACAGTTTCCGTCACGGGGGTCACGGGGTCCCCCAAGGTCGGACCCAGTGGTGGTCCCCTAACACCAAGGGGGTGCTGGCCTGGCAGTCGCTGTCGGGCAAATCCCCACAGCCAGCCAGCGTGAAGAGGTTTTCGTTTGCAGTGCTGGAGGCATCCAGATCGTCCTGCCCGTGTGGAAAAGTGATTTAGAGCAGGGCTGCAAACCGAAAATGTGAAGCGTTGCTCCAGGAGAACGTGTGCCAGATTCCTTTGCTAACCTCTCTTTACAGATAAGCTGCAGCAGAGCCTTCTTGCCCCGTGGAAGTGGGGAACCGTCACATGCCCTAAAATGGCCCATGGCTCCAGCCAGAGCAGTTCACCAGCTGCTTTTCAAGAAGAGCTGTTGGCTCCGCTTTGTTTTCTTTCAAGTACAGTCTGAATTCCTCTGTCGACACGCAGTTCATTTCAAGACGGAGCTAACGCTGCAATGGGCAGCTGGAGCTGAGAAAGGAGTGTCGTCTGCTGCTGGCCGGCCACCGCCAGCCCCCACCCCAGGAGGGACAGCAGAGGTGGCAGCCGGCAGCCCCGGCAGCAGGGAACGGAGAGGGCCAGCCCCTGGGCTCTCACTTCGGCTTTCCTCCAGGATTGCTTTGGGATGATCAGCTGGCTACTGCAACCCTCCTTGCCTTGGTTGCAGCATCTCACAAACGTTCTGGTGAGCGCTCCTGCCACAGGAGGAAGGGCTGGCAGTACCTGCACTAGCCCCTGGATCAGGCTGCATGGGCGTAGAGACAGACCTCACCTGAGAGGTGAGCCAAGAAAGACCAGATTTTATGTCATCGCACTTGCGAGAAAAAAAACAATGAGAAAAAAATACCCACAGCACTCTTGCAAAAATCCCCTCTTGCTGTATTTCTGCCAGTGTGTCACAGACCCAGCAACAGCATCTGAGAGGGAGCAAGGCACGAGTTTTGCAACCTGGTTAGAAGCTAGGTCTGCTTTCGCCTCAGCAGTCACATACAGCAGCGTTCTAGCATAAGCATGGTGTCATCACGTTGTTTCACAACTCACAAGGGTGGGATGGTCCTTAACATTCATAAGAGGAAGCTTCCTTGTACCAGCAGGACATGAGTCACCCTGTCTCTGGAGAACAGGGTGATTTTGGAAGCTGTCATAGCCCCCAGGAGCAACAGGCATGTACAGAGGCCCCCGTGCTGGCAGGGCGGAGAAGGGAAGAGGAAATGCCCTGGTTCCCAGTTATTGATTGGTAAGCAAAGCAACAGCAGATGGATGTGGATAGAGGAGCATAAAGAAGCCATGAGGCAACGTTAGTCATCGTGATTAAGCCGCAAAAGTGTCTACATTTGCAGTTATTTAGTTTACTTGTTTGCAGACACACGCAACAGGAACTTAGAGGAGATGGGAAAATGGATGACAACTGAGTATTGAGGTCTCCTCCCCAGCAAGAATGGTCACACAGGTACAACCCAACAATGTTTGTGTGAAGAACTGTGAAGGGAAGGCCAGCACAGGCCTCCATGCCTCCCAAGTCATTTGGACAAAGGCAGCTCAGGAACAGCAGAAGAGCTGTGAAGGCGTGGGAAGTCAAGGCAAATGAGGGGGACCCAAAAAGCCAAGCACAAGGGGTCTGACCCAGTCCAGCATCATCCTGAGGGGTGTCTTCAGAGCTCTCCAGCTGAGGCCAGAGGAAAGGGCACACTGGCCATTATGAGATGTCAAGAGTCTGGGTGAGTGGTTTAGCATGCAGATGGCTAGGGAAGACTGCACATCAGCAACATAATACATGACAAGGTTGTGTGGATGGGAAGACAGCAAGGCAGTCAGGGAGGAACAGGTATCTGGTGGCCCTGGGTGCAGGCCATGTGGTATGGTGTGAGGAGATTGTGAAAGGCATCAATGGGGAGAACTGTGGGCAAGAACAGGCTGATGTTAGCATTGCTGAGCTTGAGCTTTTGACAGCCATGCATAAAGAAACAACAAAGAAACAGAATTAAATTTTAATTTGGATTAAAGAAGATGGATGTAAAGATGAGAGACAAGTTGACTTGTATTCAGCATAAAGGGAATGGTTGGACTTTTGTTGGTAGATGAAGCTGGGGAGCTGAGACAGGTCCTGTTCTACCATCTCAAAGAGGCTAAAGAGTCATTGAGGAAGAAAGGTGGCAACCTGAAGGATAGCAGGTTTACTTAATCTTCATAACAGCATTTCCGCTTGAGGTGCTTTGCAGGGCCTGAAATGAAAGTGCCTATGCTGAGAGAGAGAAGGAAAAACTAAGAGTGGGATCCGTGGGTCCATATTTTGTGTATCTTTCCCTCCCTTGCAAGTCAGCCAGCAGCAGTTCCGCAGCAGGTAGATCCTGAAAAGAGCAACAGCTCTCCTTCACCTTCAGCACACAGGGGTCCTACATGTGCTCAGAGAAGCCACCAGCCCTCTTGCAGGGCAGCACACGCATAAAGTTTTGCAGGATGGGCCTTGGAACAGGATGTAGTGGGATATGTGTTAGGAAGGACACATCACACTGAGCTATCCCATTTGCAGCAATGGACCTTGCAGTCCTGCCAGACAGAAAGCAGCATAACTAGGTAGAGCTTCCCAGAAGGGAAATTACAATCCAAATATGTTTTCTGTATAGGAAATCCAAAAGAAGAAGGAGGGAAAAAAGAAGCCCTTATCTATATTTATAAGATGAAGCTTTTCCTACACGAATAAACCTCTTAACACATTTTTCTGGGCGCTGAGGTTATATATTTAATAGGTTTTTCTGGTATCACTTAAAAGTAGATCACCACCATGCAATGACGCCTGCTGCACTCTTTTTCTGGCATCCTCACTAGCTCCCTTCACCCATGCCCCCAGTAACTAGAGCACCGTGTGTTATTCTCTCCAGACTGCAAGAGAGGATTTTTTCTTTTACTTAGGAACTTTCTCTACAGAGCTGCTTGCTCTCCTCCTTTTTTTTGGCCCTCCGTGCTTAACAAAGAACAGAGGAGATGCTCTCCAGAAGAGAAGGGGAAGCACGTACCCCACTGAAGCCCTCCTCCTAGCTCTTCATTAGTGCCCTGGGGGGGCAGACCAGATATTGTGCCCTCCAGCACAGATAGCAGAAACACGCACAGACCTCCAGTCAGCCTCAGCGCAAATGAGAATCCGGCCCCTTATGCCAAGGGCAGTGTGGCTCACACCTACACTGCGCCTTTACAGAAGTTTATAGAGCAATGGAAAAGCAAGTAGCTGCCTTGTCAGGATTCCCAGGTTTTTCCACTCCCTGTTCTTTAACTATCTCCTTATCCAGAGAATAGCTCTCGAGGCCCAAGGAGCCCTTCCTGTGCATCGCTTCCCTGCCCTGGTGAGCGCACAAGCATCCTTTCGAGCCAGGCCCTGAAAATTACTGATGAGCATATCAAAGTATACAATCCCGGTCCCGAAGAACTGAACCCTGCAGGGCTGTCTCACCCCTGAGCCAAGGCTACTTTGGTTTCCTCCTTCAAGGCGCCAGCAGTTCTGCATTGCAATGCCAAGAGTGGAGCTCTTTTGCCATGACAGGAAACTTTAACAGGAGAGATGTTAGCTGTAGGTAGCCAGAGAGAGCATGCACCCGTTGTGCGTTCAGGGCCAGCTCTGAGGAATAAGTGCTTTGTAACCAGTACACTCCTGCTTTCCACTTTTCAGACCTGGCATCTGGAACCTCTTTCCCCTTCCTGCTATGTTGTGGGCAGAAGTTTCATTTTGTTGCTTTATTGTCTCTCACCTCCTTATTAAATACAATAAGTTAAAACTGCTGCCTTTACAGCTATCTCTCAAGAGGGAAGAAGTGAGTTACTGTGGTGTCACTCTTGTGTTCCTGACCTAGGAGAAGAAAAATTGTGGGACTGCTCTCTTTTGCCACTGCAAGGAATAAATATCTTGCACTGATTCTTAAGCTGTAGCTCACTGCAGACTTCTCTCTGTTTCCTCCATCCACTTCCCACTCTTTAGGACAAAATAACTGCCTCTTCATCTCAAGAGATTTATCTATTCACTTTTGTGCATGGACAGAAAAAACATTTCTTCCCCCGCAACAATGCAGCTAACTCTGGGTACAGCATGACAGCTATTTCACAGCACAGAAGGAGTGGCAGGGAAAATGCAGTTGGTTTTGCCTACAGAGATGGAACAGCAGATTGGAATGGCAAAAACTGCAATTTAAGTGGAACCTTGAGAAATCCTTCACGGTTTTCATAATTTAGCCCAAAGAAAAAAAAAAACCACAAAAAACCTGCCTGTAAGGACTGGATCGCCAAAGCATGGGCTGACTCAAAGGGAAGGGCTCTGTTTAGCGAAGTACAACGCTATCTACTAGAGCACCCACATATCTCTTAGAAGTCTTTTCATCTACCTAGTGAGTAAGCCCATTTCTGCTTGCTTGTGAAGCTGGGCAAACTCAAAGGCAGGAGCACGAGGGTTGCAGGTGAAACAGAAAAGGTGTGAGTCGCTGCTACTTCTCTACTTCTCATGACCCCGATGCAGCTCACAAGGCATCTTACCTGATGAGAGGGCAAGATACCTGTGTGAGAACTGATCACAAGCACTTTTTCTTCTGGTATTATTTCTAACATAAATGTTAGCCAACACCACCTCTTCCCCCAAACATTTCCCTGACCAAACCTGCTCCAGGATACGAAAGCTTCAGCAGAACTGTATGCTCACTGATGCTGGTTCAGGGACCGCATCTGACTGAGAGCACAGTAAGGTGAAAGTGCCTAGGTATCACAGCTCAATATAATTATGTGCTCAAGACATTACAGATAATTTGGGGCTTCTGAGCAGGCAAAAGCAAACCTTCTCTACACTGGTAGGAGGGGAAGGTCAGGACATGGGAGAGGTAGGTTAGTTAAGCAAAAACCAGCCTTCAGCAGAACCTCATATATCAATGTCATTCGTGTATACCGTAGTAAATAGAGTAGATGTTTTGTGTATATCCTCAATGAGATTTCCAGCTAACAGTGCTGCGCCATCCCTGCCTGCCCCTTTCATTGCCTGCTCCTCCTCTGGGAGATGCACTGGGAGTTACACACACAAACATCTCCACACGACACCGGGACTCAGGAGCACTCCTCGATTTCACACAACACCAGGAGTCCCAGCTCCTGTACCACTCAGAGGAGCACCGGATGTCCTCTCTCTTCCTCTGTGGTCCCAGCCTCCTTCAGCAGCCAGCAGGAGCAGGGTGGTGAACATCTCTGCTGTTGCTAACTTTCAGCACAGCACGGTTCTCCTGCCCAGCAGCTTCACACAGCAAGGTACCAAACACCTGCCTATGCTTTCTCATGCAGCACGGTACCAAACACCTACCAGACAGGAGTGGCTTGGCAGAAACACACCACGCAACAGCTCGGAATTATCATCTCATTCCCCAGCACGGCCGTCCTGCTTTTCGTAACGTGGTCCTGGCTCTTGCATGTTACGGCACAGAGCCATGTGGGAGAGCTCCCAGGGGAAAAAGCAATAGATCTGGGGAGCCCTGGAGATCTTGTTATAAATAAAATCCGAAGACTCAGAAAGGCAGACATCTCTCCCACTGCCAGAAATCAGCTCTAGAGAAGATGCAGGTTGTGACTTCCAGTTACTTCCAAGCTACTATGTTCCTTCTCTCCAGCCCTGGCCATTTTTTAATTCATCTGCCTGGAAGTATTTTGCAGCTGAGGTCTCTGAGCAAAAGAGGCTGAATCGGAACAAAAAAGAGTGACTGTTGCATTATGCAGCATCCAGTCACAACAAGGGAATTAAATTTTGATCTGCGTGCTGAAGTTTGCTATTTCTACTCTGGTACCTGATGGTTAATTCGTTGCCAACATCTGTATAACATCAAACATTTGCATCCATATGGAGAATGTATAATTAAAGCTTGCTGCATACAACTGTGAAAAGTATCTCATATCCTCCCTAAATTGCACTGCAACCCTCAGATGAGGGCTGGGAGCCAAAATGGAAAAAGTCTGGCATAAATATTTAACTAACTTGAAATACGTATTCCTCAACTATTAGCTAATTATTTTGTGCCAGGCATAAATGGCATCTGGTTCGTTAGCGCAGGACACACAAGGATGCTGCAGGTTGGATACACAAGTGGGAAATGAAACGTGACTCCATGCTAATTAATATTAATGAATAGATTGAGAACCAACATCTCTTTGAAAATACGAGCTCAACAGGAGCCCGAGCGTGATTCATTATGATTATTGCTGGGGTGACAGCCATTACCAATCTCAGAAAAGCCTCTGTTTCATGTAGCATCTCTTTGGGAAGGACTTAATTGGCTTCTGGAAGAAGTGAGGATGAACAGAGGAGGTGGTTTCAGACCAGCCGGCAGGTATGTGTTTGATTATCACCCTGAAATAGGAGTAATAGTAACAATTCCTTTTGTGCATGTGTGCTGAGGTTCCCTTGTTTCGGTGGGCTTGCCAAAGCAATAGCTGGAGCCTGCTGTCAGAACCCTGCTGTACTTATTTCTGTCCCTCCAAACCGAGTCCTTTCTTTCAGCCCTCAGTCCCTCTTCCTCCAAACTTGGTCCCTTCTTCCCTAGGCACCACCCACTTTGCTGCTCTTTCCGACTGCCTTGGCAGCCAGCTAGCTCAGCTCTGAGGCCTTGTACCTGAATTGGGTGTGTTTTGCCTGGGAAGGAGAAAGTTTGTCCTCTCTTTCACATGGCATCTCTCTGGGGTGGCTCACCATGGCACTGGGGGAAAGTCTGGGGAGTTACCAGGGCAGTGTTCTTCCATAGCTAACATACAGCCACATGATAGGAATTGCCAAAAATTTCTGTTTCTCTTCTTTAAGTCTATGTGGGTTGCTCTACGTTCCTGAAACTCGCTAGGCAATTAACAGAAATGTTTGTCCTCATATGGAGATCTTAAACAATCATCATTTGGTAGCCAGTTGCTTTGCTTAGCTACCACGTCTGTACATCACTTGGCTCTAGCATTGAGCGCCTGTGCTGATGATAGATCTGCAGCTTTAGCAGGGCTCAAAAGGAAATGCTAGGTCCTCTTTCTTTGGTTAATCCTGTTCAGTCAAGGAAAATGTCTCCAAGTTGTTTTCTGTCCTTGAAGCAGCTCCTGAGCTTGCACTGTTATACATATTTGGGAAACATATTGGGTTCTTGGATTGCATGAATCTTTTTGCTACCTAGGAATTACCACTCATCCCATCATTCACCAACTGTTTTTCTGCTGTGTTCTCCATTTCTCAGACAATTTTCTACTAACAGCCGGCTAGTCCACCAGCTAATTTCCCTCTGGTCTTGAACAAACATCAGCAAAAATCAGCTGAAGCTGAAAACCTGGTGTGCTTTACACTATAATTTTCCAGAATCAGGCAAGTCTCAAAGATCCACTAGGACCAATCATGTATCTCCAGAAAGGGAGGAAGAGCACTGTCTCTGAACTGCAGTTCCCATTGGTACATCTTTAACATTGCCACTCCTGCATTATCTTCACCACTCTTTCTAGTCTTTGTAAAATCAGTCATGTCACTGAAGACTAAGAGAGAGAGTAATTGATGTGCAACTTGTGTTGTGGGCTTATCATGGGAATCAGAAACTGGATCTAGGAATTCTTCCCCAAGATAGTCCATCGTGTCTTGTGACTTTATGTAGAACCCTTATATTTCCTCCCATCTTGCCCAAGACTGGATTCAATACTGGGTTAACAAAAATGTAAAGAATCTCTCAATGCAGCAGAGACTGCTTCAGAGCCAAGCTTCCCTGGGGAAATAAATGATGAACAAAAACAAACAACAGCACAGCTCAAATGATTCCTCCCCTCACCACAGTCCTGAGATTTCATAATTGCTCCCTTCATGGCCATTTTGGTTTGTAATATGCAGAGTAAAGATTTCCATTATAGCTGTGTTTACTTAATCACTATAATTTTTTTAAGTGAAGTTCAGGCTGTTGAAAGCACCAGGCTGCCAGCCCCAAGCAAATTAGCCATCAGCTAGTTGTACTAGAGGCTGCTCTGCTGTGATCCTTAGCAAAGGGTTTGCTCCCCAGCAGTCTCTTGGTTCTCAGATGGATCACCCATCTCTGGGGGTGAGAAGGCTATTTACCAAGTTACGCCCTTTGCCTTATCAGGCAAAATAAGGATGGCTTTGTGTGTGTGTAAAGAAAAAAAAAAATCGTTCTCTGAGAACGGGATGATCATGTGGACATCTGGGACTAGTCTGACTTCCATCAGAGGGAAGCTGGAAAACTAACAAATGTGGAATTCATTTCAGAAAGACATTGACTGCATCTGCAACACAGGCTTTCCAGTGAGGTTACATTGAATATTCTCATCGTGCATGGCAGAATATCCTGGCATGAATATTTAATCATGCAGGGCAAATATAAGTAGATGATTGAATTTCTAGGTGATGACAACTTTCAGGTGACCTGGGCTCAGACTAGAATTTGTGATTTCAGATGGGAAGGCTCCACTTCCCATTCCTGTCTTCCCGGGCCATTGATCCCCTGGCATGGGAATTGAGAAACACCTTAGCCATTATAAAAGCAGCAACAGCTACTACACAGGGGACTTAAGCCAAATGGGACAAACACTTGGAAACAGGGTCAATACCTGCAGCTGCTGGAGTGAAGGCACCTTGGTCGAGATGCGTGAGACTTGCTGTCACTTGAGGCATTTGGCAACATCAGCATCTTCTTGGCACTCCCATGGTTTCCAGCGCCCCAAATCACTACACTCAAAAGCAAACCAGATTTCCATTGCCATTTTCAAGCGAGATTGACCTGAACTGCTGGGCAAAGCCACCTGATGCCGTGTACTTGTAACCTTTTGGGGATAAAAGATCCAGCCTCTGACACAAAACTCAGGAGCGCAGTGGATGTGCTTCCTTGGCCCTAGTGGATCTCGGATCCCCAGCAGAGATCCCAGATTAGTTTAGGGGGCCTCCTTCACACAAGCCTTTATGCAGGTGTTCCACCCTCACCCATCACACTTCCCAAAGTCTTTACAGATGAAAGAGAGATGGGAGAAAAAAGACGTGCATGTGCATTGGGTTTTGGAGAGACTATAGACCAGCTCTGTCATGACATCAGGTGCTCAAATCCCACAGTAACAGACAGCAGACACCTCAGTTTTTCTGGCCTGGAGCTACTACAGCACTGAGACCCAGTGCATGATTAGACAAAAAAGGTGTACATTGTCAAGAAGACAGGGCATTAACAAGCTTAGTCTTTCCTCTAGTTAGAAGTGCAAATTTCTCTTAAATAACTGTAACTCTTGTTATACTTTCTGCTGATAGGAATAGAAGTCAATCATTTCAGCAAAATTGCCAGGCACCATGAATGGTCCTTGCATTGACAGCTCCAAGTATTATCCTCATTTCCTAGTGGGAGAGATTCAGAAAGTTCAATATCATTTCTGTTTGCAGAAACAAATCCACATGAAGTGAAGCTATCATAGCAAATCTTAGTGAATAAGTTTGCCTCACAGAGAGGTAGAGGGGGGATGCAGGAGAAATCTCGCTGTACATGCAACAGGCAGAGATTAGAAGAGCACCAAGTGGCCAGGTGGTGAGGAAACCCACTTCTGATTTACAATTGCAATGATTGCGATGAATAGGAAGAGTCTATGATTAAAGACATGTCTGAAAATAACAGTAATGATTTCCACTTGTATGCCTTTGATCAGACAATCTCCCAGTATTGTATAAATGAAATCTCCCAATATCTCTGCAAGGTTGGAAAGCCTTCTACTGACATGAACATGTCAGAAATAAATAGCAGCTGAATGGCATTAGACAGGTGACAGCTTAGATAATTCATCCTCTCTTGGAAGAAGAGCTTCTAGAGATGGAATTTGCCCCAATTATGAGAGAGGAATAGATCCTCAATATGAGCTATATTGGACTACGTGCATAAATTACTGTGCAAAATGATCATCCAGCCCATTCGGTTCTCATTTCCGTTGGTGAAAGTGCCGATAAGGGGACTAATCACCTGTCTGTAAGAATGATTTTAAAAGATGGAGACACTGCCCATCAAGAACACCACTGGGACTCATCAAGACTGTTCAAACAGGCTGCTGGTAACCACCAGGAGGTAAGAACTGTACTTTCAGTTACTGCCTCCATAGGATTAATGTGAATTAGCCATCTGTAGTGGAAAAATGTATATCCATTACCATGCCCTTGTGCCCTGCGTTCCCTGGAACAAAATTGTTTAGGCCCATCACATTCACCCACAAGCTTGATCTGGAGAGTTCTGGACACATCACCTGCCTCCTTGCAAACCAGGAGCCATCTAGGCAACTTTTGCACAAGTTTCACTGTGGTTTGCAGCTAAATCCCATCCAAGGGCAGGAGACATCACTGAATATTTCTCTTGCAATAGGGGATGTTGACCCAAAACTGAACAGAGTGTATTGTCTTCTATGGTAAGGAATTTTCTCATGTTTGGAAAGCTTGAAACAGCTATGATTGGTCTTGCTGGACTGCTGGGAGTGTTAAATATGGCTTGGCATTTATTTTGCTTATGATTTTGCTCGTCCTCCTGTCACCAAGAAAGAAACCCAAAATATATTCTGATATTCAGATCTGGCTATTTTAGTTTGCACTTTTCTCTGTTATTCAGTGCTTATAAAATGACATTTCACTGGTTCAGAAGCTATTTGTATAGTATTTTTTAAAGATAAACTGTAGGGGTCAAACACCCTAACTTCACTGTTACGGTTGATAACCATAATTCCTGGTCTTCCTTGAGAGCCAATAATACACTGCCTGCATTAATCCTATTTAGATGTTTGATTTGGGTATATCTGTAAGCAGAGAGATTATATAAATATGAGGTTTGATGAAAAAATCTGCATACTAAAATACAACCAAGTGCAGTTTTACCCCTCGTAAAGAAAAGAAAAAATTACCCATATAGTAAAATGCTGTAGATGCTCTCCAGGTGGCCAGAGGGACCTCTCTCCAAAAGATAAGCCAGTCCTTCCTTAATCTATTTAGAGAAATGTCAAAACACCACCCTTAAGAACATAGCATTTAATTTTATTTTATGAGTAAAGATTAAATCTGCCTGAGCTCCACAAAAGCCTTCACAGAGACTAGATCTAAAACCGAGGAGTTGTTCCTCCCTCGCTGCCACTGTCACCTGCACTGGAGACACTCTCCTCCAAGCGGCCACAACGACAAAATCCAAATCTGTTCTCACCCGCGTGCCACCACCAGCAGCTGCAGTTTCTGGCATATGCACATGTAACAGCCCAGGCTCCCCTGCATGTTGCCTGTCCAGGTCCCCCAAGCCTGCCTGGCAGAGGAACTTCTTCAGCTCCTTCCTTGACCTGACCTTGATTCTGTTTTACTAGAAGAAAAACCCAGGAACTTGTCCACTTGCTTTTTGAGGGAACTTTGTCTGCCAGATTAAAGCCCCAAACAGGTCAGATGAAAGCCAGGTGGGTTTCTGCAGTGACATTAGGCTAGTTTAGCCACCAGGTGAGCCTCTGCCTGGAAGGGTGCTCTTGGGCTGCTTTGCGGGAGGAGGGCTGGTGGATACCTAGCCCTGGCCCCTGCCATGGCTGCAGTGAGGGCCCTGGGCACAGGTGAGGTTATTTGAAGAAGTGGATTGGTTTGGACACAGCAATGGAAACACTGAGACAGCACAGAGCCCAGAGCACGGTCAGGGCTGTGAGGACCAGGTCCAGCCAGGAGGGGAGGAATGGATGGGCCACGTGGCCCAACACCCACCCTGTGTCTGCAGAAGGAAGGACGTGCAGGCGGGGATTCTTCACCCACGGTGGGAGTCAGCTAGGCACAGCACCCCTCTGCTCTGCTCCAGGAGAGCACGGAGCAGCTTGCATTGGGCTCCATCCCTTCTGTGTGCAAAGGCTTCCCACCAACAGCAGAAAAAGTATCAGCTGTGTAAGCCCTCCAACCAGCAGCCCAGAGCAGTGACTGTAGGAGCCTATTTGAGCTCTCTGATTTATTTATTTGGTAAGCAGTCATGAGCAGCACTGGCCTCAGTGAGCATCAAAACACCCTCGGCTCCTTCCCTCCCAGCCTTCCTCACCGCCCAGCTTCCCGCGCTCCTCTTTGAGCCTCGCCGAGGTTTGTTAGAAAGAGTAAAGCTGCACAGTTATCTCTCTCTCCGCCCTCCTCCTCCTCCTCCCCTTCATCCTCTTGCCACTTTCTGTTCCTCTAACAGGTGCTCTGTTAAGTGGGTCCTGCTGTGTTTAATGGTCTCCCCTGCCCCCATGTAACCTACTTACATATTTTCTGTGAGCCTGCTGATATTCCAGTTGTATGGCCTCTGACAGCTGCTCCAGAAAGGGTCACATGGCTCCTGTAATTAAAACAGGGTGAAAAGGCAATTCCTCTGCTTACCCAGAGGAAAACATCAATGGGGATGAGGGGAAGGAGACCTTAGCTACTAACGTGAGGGATAATGAGGCAAGGCTGGAACGCCTTTAATTTAATTATTAACACAAACTTGGCCCAGAAGTCATCAGGCCCGGTGCTATCAACAGCTTGCTCAAGTAACATTAATGATTATATGATTATGCTCATATATGGAAAAAGTATGGTCACATTTGTCTTCTTCTGGCCTTCTTCCATCTCCCTTGCTTTCCTGGAATAACTCACCAAGGTCTGGCACACCAAGCAGAGACTTCTGCTTGAGTTACACCCTCTTGTTGGCACACACAGTTCTGCACACAGCAGAAGCAGTGCTCCTTTCCACCATCATTGAGCGCAAACCTCCTTTGAGTTTGTCCTGCCAGTTTGTTTCCTGAGATTTTTATAGGGCTATGTATATGCTGCTACCATCCTCTGCATTTCTTCTAATGTGCATCTATGCCTGATCTCGGTGTATTTCAAGTGGAAATGTCTCGAGGCAGGGAGATACCCTCTTGGGTATGGATACGCACACCATGTCCCTGCTAATGGGGGAGTCAAGGAGGAATTTCCCAAATGCCCAGATGTTCAGCTGGTGAAAGTTCTGGATGATTGGTGTTGTGCCAGCACTGTCTGCGTCCTCTGGACCAACACACGTTGGTATCCCATTGAAAGTGAAGACTACATGGTCCTATCTGACATCATGGTGGCATTGCACATTGTGAAGGGCCACCTTTGTATCCGCCTGCAGGACGCAAGGCGGGGTGTGTGGGAGCTGTGGTGCAGAGCAGGGGTGTTTGCAGTGTGTGTTGTAGGAAGTGGCTGCGTTCCTGCTGGGGTTGGGGGCATGGAGAAGGGTGCGACAGCTAGGTTTCAGAAAACCTGGAATCTGCCAGAGAGGACTTGGGGCATGGCTGTGAGTTGTAAAAAGGCTGGGAGAAAAAGGGGACCTGAAGGGAGAGGGAAAGGTGGGATGACACCAGAGAGACATTTAGCAAAGGGGAAGGGCCACAGAAGTGAACTGTGATTCTAAAGCTCACTCCGGGCTGTTGCTGACAGCTGGTCCATCAGCACAATGTGAAGGAAACCTCCGTTCCTTATAACCTGACAACAGGGGCAGATGGTCCTATGCCAGGGACTGAATCAGTCAGATGCATCATCAGTACGTCTGGTGTGGTCTCTGTGGGAGTGCCATAGGGTAGCTCGGGTTGGGGGTGTCAGAAATAGTGCATTAATTGTGGTGGGGAGGGGGTTGAAATCAGAAAAAAGTACAGGATTTTTCTGCAGGTTTTTATGAAATCACTTAAAAGAGGATATTGCAAGCCATTCTGCTGAGGAACAGAGGATCCAAAAGAGAAACTGCAGTAGGATGCTGAAGAACTCATATACTGAGTAATTTGGAGAATGGCGCAATGGAAGTTTATGAGTACCCTTCAACTGACTTACTTTGATAAGTGATGGAAGCAGAGGCTGAAGAACAGCAGTGCACAGTCCCTCTTCTCAGCAGGGCTGTCTGTTTCCAAATAAGCTTGCAAGCACTCCATTAGTCTCGCAAATGCTGGATGGCTGAAGCAATGCCACTCTATAAAGAAAGACCCTAAATTAGCATAAAATAAGGGGATTCTGGAGACCTGCCCTGAAACATCATGAGTCCCTGTAAAATCCCCAGCAATACCCTTCAGCGCTCTATTTTCACTCTACAATTCTCTGGAAAAGAGAGGAACATAAATAATGGGCTGTAAAGAAAGGAGGGGTGGCTTCTTGAAACTTCGCTCTGCTAGGGCGAGCTTTGCTAGAGTAAACCCTCAGTTTGGGCACTGAATGAAAGAAATCTGCATCTAGTGGGCAGGATGGAGTTAAGGTTGCAGGCAGATATTGGTGGAGCCTTCTGTTGTTTTCTTTCTCCCTAACCTTGTTTCCAGAGATAGTAATCAGATGTTTAACTTTTATTTTGGTATAGTAAACTAACCTTGCTATTAACTCTGTCTGGTAGTAAAATGTGGTCTCTCTATAAAGCAGATTTGCAAGTCCCTCCCTCTTTTTTTTTTTTTTTTAATGGGGCTTAGAGATTTTTTTCAGGAAGAGTAAAGTGTTTTCCAAGCCTTTCCCAGCCAGAGCAAATTGTGGCATTCCCAAGAGCTGGGACACAAAGTTTTACATCTTCCAACAAGGGTTAGGGCCCAGTAACGTTCGTTACTACACTGGGAGAAGGGAATTTCCTTTGGTGTGTAGCAGGAGAGGCAGGAGCACGGCTTCTGGTGCTGAGTATAACCTGCTCATAAAAAGCAACTGTAAAGGATCCTCCAGGCTGAGGGAGCTGGAGGTACTGTATGTGCTGGACAGGCTGGCCCCTATATATTAGTCCAATGGGCCATGAGGCTCAGAAGGAAATTTGGCCATTATTTCTTCTGACAGGGACGGAGGTAGCATGAGGCCCTAGACACTGAGTTACCCATCCTGCCACAATAATTCTTCCAAAAATGCCATCATTCCTGAAGTCATTTAGCATTTCAGCGGTTGTTCTGATCTACTCTGGGCTAGCACTTGCTCAATAAACTATAATAAACCTATTAGATAGGTTTGCTGAAGTGTACTGCCAGATTGGGCCAGAGTCATTTTTCATTGCATTCGGCCACATCCAAAGTAACGGACCAACATGAATTAATGTTGATGTGATGGAGTAGTGCGGTCTGAAAATGGCCTTTTCCTTTTATCCTCACACTATTTTCTGAAAGCCCTTCTTCTGTGGGGCAGAGATGGTTTGCGTGCCACTGCAGAGGGGTCTTCTCCCCAGATGTGACATGGGGCTGCTCTTATCCAGGTCTAGGCATAGAGAAACTGTTCTGGCAGTTTCTAAATTATAAGAGAAAGAGATTTTTTTTCTGGTCTGTATCTGAGGGCTTTTAGTATCTACAGCGTGCCTTTTTCTTTATTAATTAATGTTATGTTTAAAACATAAGTAGGTTCTTATTTCTGCTAGCTACTTATTATAATGCCTCGTCAGCACTTCACTGCCTCTCCTTTCCCGTCAGCCTCGGAGTTGGGTTCAACCCTTGATGTCTTAGCCCTGGTCAAAATTTTGTGGCTTGCAACACTGGCATCTCTAACAACTCGTAACCCAGAAAGGTGAGCCCTGCATCTACCTGCCTGAGTGCAGGCAAGGGGTCCCTGGCCAGGCTTTCTTACCCAGCCCCATTGCTGCTGCAGGGCACCCCATCCCGGGGCTGGGAGGTGCCCACCCAGCCATCCCCACCGGGATGCTCCACAACCTGCACCCCTGCCTGCGGAGGGTGGCCCAGGCCACGCTGTGCTCCCTGCCGAGGCTGGCATCGGCGGCGGGGGGATAAATAAGAGCAATTTATTTTCTTGTAGCATGTTAACTAGCTGAAGTGATGAACACGGGCAATCTTTTAGACCAGTTTTGGTGCTACTGAGACTAATGCAAATAATGTACTTTTTGCTTAAAAAAAAAAAAAGAAAGTCCTCCCACAAAAGCTGATTCTCTGGGAAGGGGTTGGGCTCAGCGCACCCCGGCAAGCTGCCAGGCCACACACTGTCACCAGGCTGGGCTGGCATTAGACCACCAGCCAAAGAGGCTCAGGTCCCATCGCCGCCCTTCTCCAGCGAGGCAGGGCACGTGGGGGGACACAGGATGGGGAAGGTGCCACACGGGCACCGGCGTGCTGACACGGCCCCTTCTGTCCCCAGCGAGGAGAGACCCCCTCATTAGCGAGCCGGAGAGGCGGGCAGGCAGGAGCTCACCTTCCTCCTATAAAGCACAGCTATATTTAGAGGCAAATTGCAAACAAAGCGACGGTGAGCTGCTGCTGCTGCTGCTGCTGCTGCCCATAAATTATCCAGCCGCGTGGGATGTGGAGGGGCTCACAGACACCGTCTGCTGCTCCCGCTGGGAGCCGGAGAGGGACGCGGAAAGAGGAGATGCTGCCTTCCCAATACTCGTGAGGTTTCCCCCCCTCCCCGCATCGCCCCCGGCCCCCGTCTCACCCGCGCTCCCCCTCCCCAACTAGCCCCAGCAGTGGGAACGGAGGTTCAGCGGATGGTTGCCATGGGTTACCTCTGCACCACAGATATTCCCTTCCGAAATAGCAACGCTAATTGAAAACAGGGGCTCCACACTGTCACTTCAAGGTTTGCTTTGGCAGGCTTGTGGTCCTCACCAGCAAGGCACAACCGGAGCTGGCTTGCCAGTGACCCACAATGGCACCAGCAGAGCTCATGGGCCCCAAAACCTCCTTCCTCGCAGCCCGGGTGGCCTCACAGCATCCCTCACGGATGATGAGCAGGGGACCAGGGTTGCTTTGCCCACAGAATAACCTGGCCCAGCCATCATAGCACAAGAAGCCTGTGGAACAGGGCCACAAGAAAGGGAGGACAATGGAGGGACAGTGACCCTCGACAGGAGGTGGCCCCATTGCACAAGATGCACAAGTCTGGGGGCAGCGAGATCTAAATTACAGAGGTGAAGGCCATGCCTGGGGTTACCCAGGTGCTCAGCAGCCAAGCTGGGAATCTCCTGAGCACAGCCCCATCCTCGTGCTCCCTCTGGTGAAATAGTGCTTTTAAGAGGATTTTAGTGGGGCTCCACAAGACACTGACAAAAAGCTGGCAGGATGACCACAGAAGAATGGAGACGGGGTACTGGAGGAGGTGCCTGGCAGAGTGCCACAGGGATTAGTGGTAGGTCTCATCTTACTTTAACCGATTCCTTTTTTAGGATGATTAATGTGCAATCAGTGGGCTTGCAAAATTTAGATAGTGTCACCTGCTGCCACCAATTAGCAAGACGTTTCCATTCTGCAGAAGACTCTCAGCCTGTAGCGTGGGCTACCATTACAGGTACAACATCTGCAAGCAACGAGGAAAGCGGGTCTCCTGCTCAGGGGAGACTGCTTCCCTTCATCTCCCCACCCCGCGCTCGGGGACATCCCAGCTCCTTTTCACACTGTGTTCCCCCTGGGCTGTGAGGAGACCACCCCTGCCTGGCCAAGAGCTGCTCTGAGGATGCACTCACCACTGCTCAGGAGACAGGCAGCACGGTGGGGGCGAGCACAGGAGGGTCTGTGCAGCGCTCTTCTTGCAGCCTGAGCAGTAGCAACGCCCTTTCTGCATTAAGTTCTAATTTATTCGACTCCCACATGAGGAACGTTTTACCTGAGGCTGCACCACTTCACATGCAGATAAGACTTTGCCTCTAAGGTGGCAGATAGCCTGGTTGGTGTATCTCTCCTTGTGGGATTCCATCCAAAAGTTCAGTTCTGCCTTCCTTGATGCCAAACCGAACCCTCTCACCTCCTGCTGTTTCAGTCCTTGAGCACCTCTGGGTTTGATCCCCAGCACTGCAGGCATCTCCAGGATCTGCTCCAATGTCTTGTCAGGCTTTTTTGGTCTTTTTATGTGAGCTAAGAGGGACATATGCAAAACTCCGCTGCCAAAATCAGGGCCTAAAGGCTACTTTAGCATCCCTTTTCATGACATCCCTGAAAATTGAAAGTATAGGAGAGGTAACTTTAATCCTCGCATTTTGCCAATCATTTGGGGGCAGCAAAATCCTTGCCAGGAGCTTTTGTGCCTTCCCAGCATTGCTGCTCTCATTTCATTGCCCTGACTATGTTTTTTATTCCACAGACAGTTGAGAAAATTTGCAAGAAATTCTGCTTTAAAAACAAAACAAAAAAAAGAGCTACTCCAATTACTCCTCTGCAATCTTAACCAGCCCTCTTAGCTCCTGCAGGATTTGCTTCACCCTCTGCTTGTGCAGACAAACACCGGAGGTCAGCACATTAGGGAAACCCACCAGCAGATGGAAAGTTGTAGCATGAACGTGTTAGGTTATGGGATTCATTCCGCATAAGGCAATGATATCAGAAGTTTGACATCATCTGTGACATCTGGAAAGCATCAGAGAGTCTGCAGTGCAGAGCAAAGTATCTTGGCAGCAATGCTGGGGGAATTACGCAGCTTGCAATGCGTTAGCACAATGGGCAACGACATGCCAGACTGTGGAGTCATTATATGATGCACTGGAGGATGACCGGTGTCTCTGTATCCATATGTGGATGGTATCCTATGGGCTGCTAAATACCATCCAATGTACTATACTGTCAGAAAAATATTATAGTGCTGGGAGAGCTCAGAGGAGGCTTGACTTAGCATAAACTGAAAGAGTTTAAGATGTCTTTCTTGGCCAGATGTCAGCTAAGGATGCATAAGATCCTATTCCAAAGTATCCTAGGAGGTATCCTACTCTGACCACAGTATCATTGGTCCCACTCAGACCACAGTGGAAAAATAATTGCATCCAGAAACCAGAAGGAGAATTGATAAGCGGAGCAAGATGAAGTTGAGTTAATAAAAATGGGTAAAGATTTTCCTAACAGCAGAATCTGTTGAGCCATAAAAGAAGGAGCTCCCCTGGTTGAGCCTTTTAAGAGCGGATTAGAGGACACAGCCCACCTTGCTCTCTGGAGCAGCGCAGAGAGTAGACGCCAAGGAACAGACCTTACTCTTTAGTCACAAGCCCATATCATTAGGAAGGCAGCCTTTATTTTGCTTTTTACAGCCACCAGAGAACCAACGCTGGATTTCCATGTCTACCTAGACCAAGTACTGACAGGATGTGAGCAAATTTTAGGGAAAGTAGCCAAATCTTACAGCACAGCATTGCTGATTGCTCCCAAAAGCAGTCATCTCTTGCTCTCAAAAGCGTGTGCTGTAGCGTGGGGCCGAGAGCAGCAGGGCCATGGCCACTTTGCTGGCTGGCTGGCTGAGCGAGCGTGTCTCATTAACAGGGACTCATCAGCACTGTTGTTAATAATGCAGGAGCTGCTTGTCTCCGGGGGAGTTCATCAGCAAAAACTGCGCTGCTTCTGTATTTCAAACACAGCCTCTGCTGGTGTGATGGGCTTCCAGGCTGACAAAGCGTTTTGGTTATTTGTCATTCTCAAACGGCATCTCAGTGCTGAGCGGTGACAGAGCTGAGAGGTACATCCAGAGCAGAGGAGAGCAAAGCCAGCCCTGTGCCAGTCTTGAACCTACCCATGTCTTGGCATCAGCAGGGACAAGCTCTGGTCCTGAGGTCATCTTTGTGGAAGGCAAGTGCAAGAGTTCAGTCTGTCCTGGCATTATGATCTGCTCCAGTCCCTCCAATGTAGGGAGAGGGGATGAGTTCACAGTCGTCCTGCTATCTCCAACCTCCTTCTCTTTCAGGATGATCCACCTGGAGCCTTTGTAGTAGCCTTTAAGGCTCTGCCAGCACAGGAGAAACTGCAGCTGGAGCCAGCCTCTCACATGAAACTGCTTAGTCCTCCCAGTATCACAGCCTGCATGAAGGATGGAATATATCTTGTAATCCCCACTTAGAATCACTTGGAAGCCTTATTTTGTCATTACACACTTGTGTATGGCAGCACGTGGGATAAGGGACAATTTCACACTGTATGATAGGGATGCTCTAAGGCCAGCCTGCCCACTGCTAGCCTGCGAGTTCTGCTGCTGGTGGTGCTGGGCAGTCTCAAGGTCCCCTTTAACATTCACTAGAGAGGAAATCTAATAAGAGACTTTAAAGTGATCAACCTAGCAAAGCAGCCTATTAAAAAAAACCAAAACCCAAAACAACAAACACAACCAAAGCTGCCCTTTGGCTGCTGTAGGCGGTTCTCCAGCCAGGCATCTTTGGTCATGCATAGAAGCAGCAATCTCACAAAGAAATAATTGCCTGTATGGTGGAGTTCCCCAGGAAGCATGAACCTCCAGCCAGGGCAGCATGCCCATTAAAAGCAAATGTTTTGATTGAGGTGAGATACCACCATCTCTTGGGAGGAGTAAGCATGCCCTCTCTCATCCTGGCTTGGAAGGTAGAAACAGCTACGCTTTTTGGCTCAGCTGTGGGGGCATCACATGCTGGGGTGGGTCCAGGTGAGGACACCTCTCTTGTCTGAGGTGGGGAGATGCTTTACCCCAATTACTGTAGGCACCCAGCCCAGCAGATGGCTCGCATGCAGGGGGTGTGCATGGTTGGTTCAAGCTACCCAGTGCCTGCTCCGGTACCAGCACAGGGATCACATCCCTCTGCCCTGAGACGTCGCATGGAGGGATGATGGCAGATGGCTGCAGGGATCAGCCTGCCATCTGGGACTTTGTCATGCCTCCCTGTCCTGTCTGCCACAGATCCCTGTGGATGGGGCTGGTGTAAAAAAAGGGAACGCCATGGGCCAAAGCCAAGAAACATATCCAGTTTCAGGGTCAGCTTGACCTCTTCATGCAGGTCAAGGTCTTGGGGCCACCCCGCTTTCAAAGCAGATTTGGTAGTTCACCATTAGAGAGATGAGATTGAGATCATCCTGCACGTGGCTGGGCAGCCCTGGTGGCAAGTGATGTGATTTCCCCACCTCAGAAATGAAGGCAGTGCCATCCTGGCTTTGCTTGGATGAGCACCTCTCTCCCTTTAGACCCAGTTAGACCAGGAAAAGAAAGGTCAACGTTGCTCCCAGCACTCTCGGAAAGCTCTGGGAAAACTAATTTGTTTGTAAAGCCCTGCAAGAATCCAAAATATTGTGATATGTTTAGCTAAATAAAAGTCCTTACCTCTGAGTCTGCTGCTGAGAGGGGCAATGGCTGTGATGCATGTGGACACCTCGGTGGATGCAGGGAAGATGTCAGAAGAATGGCTGTGGGGGCAAGCCAGCCCAGCTGCCTGGCAAGAGATTCCTCAGCTGATGGTATATCTCTGTGAGGAGCCAAGAGCAATGCAGACAGGAGACACATGGCTTGCCTGAGGAGCTGGGAAGTTCACTCTCTTTTAGCCCAAGGACCCTAGGGTTACTCCAGCCCCAGCTGAGGCTGCTCCAGCCCCAAAATCTCAGTGTCTGGAAGGAAGCTTACCCTAGATCCACATTTCCCTGTGGGATGAGTCTGTGCTGTGGCATAGCTAGACAACAGGCAGCTGCAGACAACTCCTGCTGGGAGACGATGCTTTCCAGAGGGTGGGCATCACAGCCCTTCATACCTGCCCTGCTCTGCATTTTGCTCCAGCCTCCCCCGTGCCAAGGTCCCTGTCCCACCCCTGCTTGTTTAGGCAGGTCAGACAAATGAAGGTGCACCACTGCTCCATCATCCAGATCCCCATGGCTCCTCCGTCTGGTGTCCACACACGCCTATCCTGGTATCTCAGTACTTCTGCAGCTTCTCCTGCTATGCTCAGGTGACCCCTGCCTGGCCGTCCTCCTTTATGGCATGGAAGAAAGTCTTCAGGGTCTTTCCACTAGGGGTTTTGAAAGAAAGGTCTGGGGGACTCCCAGTGTCCTCAGGGACACTGCTTCAATTTAGGGAAGAAGGCCTGCACCCCCTGCAGCCATTCAAAGCCCTTTCCATCACTGCTTTCACTTCTCAGCAAGCCCCTGTGCCCATCGAGGGAGGAGGCTCCAAGGTCCTTGCTGGACTGATCTGTCCCAGCCCACAATTCCCTGGCTGCAGTCTGCCAGTGCCTGCAAACCCTCTGCCCTCCTCTCCGCTCTACCCATGCTGCTAAGTAAACCATATCTAAACATAGAAAACTGGCTAGCTTGGGTTTGGGAAAGCACCCAAAAACTCAGATCATTTCCATTCCCTCATCACACCCACAGAAAACTTGCGAGCTGTCCAGCCCAGTACACCAGGCACTTTACATGTCAGGCTTTGAGAAATTACTGTGAATTCTCATTTTGGCTAGGTATCAGCACAGCAAAACTAGCCTTTCACCATTGGAAAAAGAGGAAATATAAGGAAACCACAAAAAAAGAGTGACATGAAAAAAACCACATCAGAGTCTTCCCAAAATGGTCCAAACATAGGCACCAGTCTGGGAAGAAGATCTTATTTTCTAACCTCTCCCCACCAATGTAGTAACTTAGACTCCTTGAACTCTATATCTGTGCGTGGCAGCCCACAAGACTAAAGCCTTGTTCCCACAGGGACTTTCCAATTCAATGCTTGGAAGAGCATCCATCAAGACCTTCAATTTCTGCCGTAGCCTTTGAATCTGCACACTCCCAGACACTGCCCAAGGCTCCCTGGGAAGGCTTGTGGGTCAGTGGCGGCAGAAGGACTCAGCTGCTCCCATGCAGGCTCCCAAACCTCTGCTTTCCCAGGCCAGGGTGGCACAAGACAACAATGAACATTTGTTCCTTCCCCATCAGGACTGAATAGCGAAGTCACAAAAACCAGGACTGAAGAATTATCTGTGAAAGCTAGTTGCAGTAAGTTATCTTCCTAGGCACCTATAGGACCACTTGTCAGGTGCCCACTGTTGCTTCAAGCTGTAGGAAGACCCATTTTCTCTACTGGTTTCTTGGAGCAGGCAGAGGAAGAGCAAGGTTCATCCTGGCAAAGGTTAGAGTTGGGAGGAAGGATGCAGAGAACAAGCCCTTGCTACCAGCCCTGCTGCCGTGACTGTGCCTGCTTTCAGAGGCCAGATGCTGCCAGGCAAACAAAGATCTCCTTACATTTGTTTTAAAGCTCAAGGAATCTCTCGAGATAAACATCCTAAATTAAAGATAAAAGCGCTGTGGGTTTGCCAACAGCCTCTGTCTCCCTCCCTGGGGATAAGCTCTTGCCCGAGTGACACACACATCTTCCTGCTGTGTGCCCTGACCAAGGTCTGCACCCAAAGGTGCCCCTCTCCAGGGGGTCCTGGGAGATAAAAAAAAAAATCCCTCTGCCCTACTGTCTCGGCTCCCTCTGATGGCAGGTTCATCCAGAGCAGCACTTTGTCCCAGTTTCCATTTTCGGGATCTCTTGGGAAGACGTTAAATCCCAGCTAGTCCTGGCTGTATTTAAAGTGATTGTAATTCACATGGATTGGGCTGTGGTTATAAGCTGAATTACATTCTGATTTAGCAGCAGGGATTAAGGCTCTGCATTTTAACTTATTAACCCAATCCAAGTTAAGGAGAATTCCTCTTGCTGCCCCACTAAGCTCCTGCTCAAGGAAGCACAAGGCTACATGGGGGGAGCGGTGAGGATGGGGAGGGAGGGGAGAACCATGCCCAGCCTGGGCCCCAGCTCCACAGCTCCTGCAGCAGGGGGAAAAGAGGGGAAAGGAAGCACACAGAAGGGGATATAGCACTTGTTTAGTATTTTCAATGCACATAAAGTTTCCTCCAGGTTAAACCTGGCAGAAAGGGGTATGGGAGCGGTTAATTCCCCAGCTAGCAACCAGGGAGGTGTCTGCTGCTTGCAATTGCCACTCCAGTCCGGGTCAGTGATGCTCTGTCCCTAGGACCTCAGTTGTCTCCCTCCACTAATCTCTCACTGGAGAAGCCTACAAGAGTTAATTCTTCTCTTTGGGCCGTACCAGGAGTGGGACAGCTTGCAGAGATGCTGCTGGAACGAGAGGACCTGCATGGGTAGCCCAGCATACAACCATGCCCGTCGTCACTGCTCCCGAGCAGGAAGCCCTGCACCTCCAGACCCAGGGTTACCCTGCGTGGCTTCCCTCTCTTGCTGTCAGACAGACAATTGAAAACAGCCCAGGCACGCTCAGGAAAACTTCACTCCATTTAATATTTAATGAAAACCCAGTGTAACTGTCATGTCCCTTTCTGTTTTCTCTCACTAGCACTGCTGGCTGCACAGGTATCTGTGTGTAAACAGAGCCCATCTCCTTTCCACTTGGTTGCCTGCCTCCAGCTCAGGGCACAGCTTGAGATACTCGGACTCACCTTCAGAGGAACTCCCGGGGCAGCCCTGCCAAACACAGCACGACTCCCTCCCTGCACCATGCCCTCGCAGCTCCAGGCATCTGAGGGCATCCCAAGGGAGCCCAGAGAGGCCGAGGGACAGCAGGCTCTGGAAATCACACCCACCATCACGGCAGGGAATTGCCAGACGGCAGCTGCGACGTGGCACCCGGCTTGTCCCTGTGCCAACAGCCCGACACGGCGTGGCTCTCATCGCCCAGGCCTGCAATTATCGGTGAGGAGGGAGGGCAGGCATAGCGCTGTCATCCCCCTGCCTGTGCTGAACCACTGGGGCAACACATATCCTACTCGCTCCCGCAGAGCGAGCTGCCACCGGAGCTGGGGAGACCACAGGGGAAGAAAGGGTGGGATGTGTTTTTATGAAGGAGTTTTGCCTCACAAAGCTAAGCAGTAAATGGTTATGGGGGGAGGAACAAAAAAGTCTGATGTTTGTCACTAACATTTTTGATTTAGTTCAAAATAATTTTCTTTTCAAAATACAACAACCCCCCAAAACCCAGTATAAGAGAGGATTTTCCTTCCCTCCCTGAATGTGTTATCACAAGTATTGCATCTGTGAACAATTCTGCCAACTCAATGGGTGACCTTTGGACCGGGGCTTACACTGTCGTTTAGAGGCTGGTACCAGATAGAGGCCCAAGAGTACCACAGCTCTTCTTCATATGAATGCAAAAATGAGTTTCTGGGCTCTGTAGAGAACTGGGGGCTCTGTCCGGGAAGGCAGGAGAGGATTTATCTTCCTCTACACTGAGGTCTTCCCTGCCCAGGGCATGGCGGTGCACTGAATCCAGGTCAGGGAACATACCCTGTTGTGCACCAACCAGACCCCTGTTTCTCCACACCCCTTGCACAAGAGCAGGGCTTCAGAAAACCCAAGTCTTGGTCTAGGAATTCCAAATCTGTCACTTTCATCTTGAACTAAGTGCTTGGGGAAGGAACTCCTGGCCTTAGAGAGGGAAGAGAAGATCTTATTTCATGCCATCCTCACTTTTTCCCCTGGTTCCAAAAGAAAGGGATGTGTATATCCTGGTGTAGAATGTTCCTGCCAGCATCCTCCTCTGCAGGACACACATGAGCTGTGGAAAGGAGTCTCTGCCACACACCATATAACCTTCTCAGAAGAAGCTGACGTGAAAAGCATGTCCACCAGGGAAGAACAGCAGTAAAAGCATCACTTGGGAAGTTCTTTAAGGATGGGTCTGCTCCCTGTGGCCTCCATCCTCTTGAACTGAGTGGCAGAACATCCCCATCACAAAGCATCCACACAAAAAAACATGTCCAGAACAAACCCTAAGGGGTAGGGGTGGCAGCAGACCAAGACAGAGACAGACCCTTCCCCATGGAGGCAGCTGTCACTGATGGGAAGCCGAGGCACGTTCTTAGATCTGCCAGCCGTGGTCAAGCAGAGAAATCCTGTCTCCCCAGCACGTCTGGTGTGCCTCAACAACGGTAAATTTACTTAAAGAAGAAGAAAATGGCTTAACTAATCTTTGGTCACTCAGCTTAACTTCTGCCGCTGACACAGCAGGAGGTACTCGCAAGCCCAATGGCTTTATTTATTTAAGTGTATTGATTTTAGCCTAGATGGGAAGAAAACAGGCGGATAAAGGGCAGGAAATTCCTCAGCTGTGAGAACCACGCAGAGTACTAGAAATCAGATTTAAACTAGCAGATGAAAATACATTTGCCAGAACAAGGTAATGAATCATTCTGCCAGGAGCGCAGAGATCTGGCCAAAAGCCAAACCCTGCCCACTTAAAAGCAGCGATTTGGGGTATTAAGCAGTGACTGCATTCCTATCACTGACCATCATTTAATATAGCAGCGATGCTCGATGGCTCCCAACCAGAATTCAAAGCCTCCTGCATAAAAACAGAGCAAAACCCGTCAGACCTTCCCCCTAGACCTTATTTATAATCAATGGCCTCAGAGTCAATCGGATTCAATAAGGGAGGGCTAAGCAAGAAGAATAGAGAAGGACACACTGTAGCAGAAGTGTACTTTGCTACACAGGCTGCTGCACGCAAGCAGTGCTCGATGGCAGAAAACCACAAAGAGCAGCGAGACATGCCAAAAGATGACAGGGGAAGGATTTTTGGAGGGTAATATTTTGTTCATGTGCCAGCTCTCATTATCTGATTAACTTCTTTGTGATAGCCCAGTGGCTGGGATTCCATGAGAGAGGTTACCAGCTCTGTTGCTGTGGTCACAGGTCTTGCCTTCGCTACTGGTGCAGCGTGACATTGTCCCGTGGAGATGGGCAGGGAAAGCAAAGCACCTGAAATGAATCCTAAAACTAAATCCCAGGAGCTGGTGGGAAATGAACATGTGCAGTCTGTGAAACCGGTTCCTACCTTCCCTGTGTGGGGAGACCTTGAGCAGCTCAGAATGAGAAACTGGGCTCCAGGTGCAAATCCTTCTCCTTCCATGGGAACCTCCTGAGAGCCTCTGAAGGACCCATCTTGTCAACATAAAGGTATTGTTCAATACAGACAATGGAAGAGACAGAGAGGTGGCAGAGGTGATGGGATGGCTGCCCTGCCTTGAGAGATGACTAGTTAGCACACACACTGGATCTCTCTTATTCTCCCAACAAGTCCTCTGCTCCTTCCAATGCTGGTGAGGCCTGAGCACCCTTGCCAGTCACCTATGGATTTTCTGCTCCTCCTGCAGAAAAAGCCCTTGGCATGCCATTGAATACGGAGGCAGGAGCTGGACTGTTCCCAGTCCCTCTGACCTGTGGTGGAGAGCCTGCACCCAGAGGCTGAGGACCTCAAGTTCCCAATTTGCAGGGATGACAAGAGGCTATTCACTGCAGAAGAGATGGCACTGTCAAAGCCAGGAGAGGGGCAGTATGCAGCTGAGCAGGGGACCAACAAGACAAGCATCAGCTAGGAGCATGACTGAAGGGAATTAGCTCAGGTAGCAGTACAGCTGAGCATAGCACAACTTTTTTTCCAGTTGCACAGGGAAATTTACCTGGTTTGAGGTAAAATTCTGCATAGCTATTGCACTGTGGACTTCCATGCCTATACTCATAGTGGTTTGTGAGCAGCAAGCACCTCTGCCAGAGCTTGCATCTCTGTATCCTTAGAGCAGGCATATGGGGAAGAGCCTCCCTGACCTGCACCATCTCCCCATACCCTCTGCTGTGAAGGACCTTGAAGGCAAGTAGCTTGCAGCTACAGAGATGGAGACTCACGTCTGTCTTGCAAGGGCAGCAGGGATTCTCCCCAGCAAGGTCGGACAGGTTACTATCAGAGCTAACTGATATTCTCATAAACATTCATTACTCGCTGCCCTGCAGGCACTGCAAAGGGCAAAGTTTGTCCCTGTTGTTGAAAACAAAGATAGGAGCATCCGATCTGATTTTTTTTTTGCAATCTGAAGTCCTAGTGACCCATCTAAGCCTGAGGCAAACACACAGCAGGAAGAAGCTTTGGGAAAACCAGATTGTGTCTGGGGAGCCAGAACCCAAACCAAGATATGCAAAACCCAGACACCCGGCAAGCAGTGGACCTGGTGTCTTTTAGTTACACATTTGATTACTGAGGTGCTGAATTGTAAAGGTATTTTCCTGAGCAAATTGTTGATTTGCCTCCCCTCCCACTGGAAAACCACAGGTGAAAGATGCTCAGCCCAGCACTTTGCAAAAGCCTCTCCTTAACCCAGAGCTGCAGGACTGAGTGTTCCCCTCACACCTGAGCATCGCTGGGGAGGAAAGTTCAGTTCTCAGAGCCAGGGGGAGCTGCCTTATCACTTGGCAGGGGTTTTGCGCAAATCTTTTTCTCAGTCTGTGCAGGTTTTCAAGCTCTCAAGCTTTGTTTTGAATTCTGTATTCAGGACAAGTCCAAAACTTCAGAGCAACCGCAATCTAAAGGGGCAGATTGATCTGCTCTTGCATCAGAGCTGCATTCAAGCAGTAGTTTCTTATAAGGAAAGGCACTCTGATGCTGTTCATCCAACACGGTGGGAACTTGTTAAAATGCTAATCTGCAGAGAGGGTTAAGATTGAACTGTATTCTAATCTGCCATTTTTCAGACGTCAACTAAATGTGATAAAAATCCCCCAAATTGTGGACCTAACTTGTCAAAACCAGAGGAGTCAGTGGGAATCACACATGCTCAGCACTTCTGGAGAAAGACGAGGCAGGCGGTGTCAGTCTCTAAGCAGGCAGGACAGCCTCTGTCGAAATGGCCAGCTCTTTGCCTTACGCAGAGGGGCCTACCGCATAGCAAATGGTGCCCCAGAAAACACACGCCTCCCTGGCACGGGGAGGGTTTCGGTCCCACCAGCACCTCTTGGATCTGGGCCCAGGCTGCCTACCTGAACAAATCCTCAAAACAAACCCTGGGCAAATTCAACTTTGTAAGGAAACGGTACCGCTGGCAGAGTTCTGCTTCATTGTGAATGCTGCTGATTTCACTCATCAAGCCCTTGACCGATTGGGAGAAATTGGCAAAGGGCTCCATTTAGTGCTGCACACGTAACGCTGCTCAGCGAGGACACAATGCAACGACAACAAATGCAGAAAAGCGCTTTTTAATTATTTAAATACATCTTCTTACATGGTGCTTTCACCTCAGAGGAGGTAAGTGTCCAGGCTCTTACTTGCACAAAGTCACTGTGAAAAGGGCCAACAGAGAAGATGAGTGTTGTGCCCAGCACCTGAAGCCTGGAAGAGAAGGTCCTTTCTGACTGTTGCTAAACAGCATGTTACTGGAGCATTACACTGGTGTACCTGCTGTCCTGCATCGTATGGCCAGATTTTTTTAGAGGTGCCAGACATCCAGAGTGCTCCAAAACCTCTCTTAGTCACAGGCAGAGTATCTCAAGCCTCTTAACCACTGAGAGGTATTCTCATATTTCTACAAACCTTGCCTATATTACTAAGTACATTAAATATTTCTGGTCATTTCTGGACTCTTGGTAGCTTCCCAAGTTCTGTTGAGAGAAAGCTCCTTCAGCTAGAGGCACAGCACACAACTGAGAGCCTTTGTGGCTTCCAGAGGGGTAGGAGAGACACTCCAGTGTCCAACACTAACAAGCTGGCTCAAACCCAAGCAATGCCCGAGGGACGCATGACAATCCCAAGAATGAAATCCCAATCATTCTCTTGCTGATTCTTAACAACACTGCTGAGCTCCCCAGGACCAGTCTCTTCAGACACCTTGAAAGGGTCAGTAAGTTAAATCCACCTTGCTGTTGATGTACCCTGCTGGCTTTCCCCACCCTAGCAGGCAGTGGTTCTGCCGTGGGGTCCCAGGCAAACACAGGCCCCACACTGTCCTGCCCTGGCATTGCCCCAGAGCTCTCCCAGGCCCCTCATTGACACCCAACTTTGCCCACTAAGGCAGCATTTCTTAGTCTTAGCCTGGCAGAGATGCAGTTCCCTGTGCTTGCTCTCCCTGCGAGACGCTGCCAGGAGTGGAAAGGTAACCCAGGAACCCTGTACCATACAACTGCCTGCAAAAAACACCTTGGAGTTTGCCCAGACAGTCCAGTAATGAGCACAGGAAAGTTCATCATACCTGAGGACCCAGGAGCTGCTGGCAGCTGTGGGTGGTGGGGAGGCTTGAACATCTCCAGGGAAGAGGGTGGGAGGACAGGGAACAACTTCACCAACCTGCAGGGAAAAAGCTTGTGGGACTGAATCCAAAAGTAGAGGAGGGTGGTCTGAACCCACCTTTGCTTTAAGCATCCTGGAAGTTAAGAAAGAGGAAGGATGGGGTTTTGCTAGTGCTGAGGTGGCTGGCAGCAGAGAAACAAATTCTGGCAGGGGAAAATTTATCCTCTAAGCTTGTTATCCTGTCAAAAAAGGAAATGAGGTTAGTTGAGCCTCATTTGTTTGTGACGAACTCCTGTCTCTTACTATTTATCATCGTATGCTATTACCAGCTGACTTAAGTCAAGTACATCGTAGTTATGATGAGGCTGGTGGCAATGCAGAGAGGAAGGGACAGGTGCCCAGAGCATCACCTCTCCCCTGCCCACTTCTGCACTCCCAGAGACCCCGAGCACAAGGTATCTTCAGGCTCCACCATGGGCTAGAGAAGCACATGTTCAGTTTGGTGCATCAGCCTGAGGTTTAGCCTGGGGATGAGCAAACATCTCCTGTGGGACTGAGTGCTCTTCAGTGTTGTCTCTGCTCCCCCAGGGCCCAGGTTTCCCCCTTGCACACCCCAGAAGGAGCAGGGGAATTAGATGAATGACTACACATTCAACTGCCTTTGGAAACAGAGGATATTGAGGACCAACAGCGTGTCCAACTTTCCCCAGGGACTGGGCAGGCTTGCATGACAGGTATGCTCCCACACTGAGGATGGCCACATGCTAACACTGCATGGAGGAAAGCTGCAGAAGGGGAGAGCTTCATTCAGAGGGCAGCAAAGCTCTTTCTATGCTGAAGGACGTGGGGGCCCATGCTGAGGCAGCAAAAAGCCCAGCAGGATTGGAATGAATTTCCCAAAAGTTTCACAGTGGGTCTCAAATGATGGCAAATCAGAGGATAGGAATATATTTAACAACCAGCTCTGCTAGTTTTGTGGACCTTCTCTGATGAGATGACACATTTATTTGACACATATCACACCTACCACTTGACTCCAAGGCTGACTCCAAGTCAACTTTAGGGAGGACTGTTGTAAGGCATTTGACATTTGACTGTACAACATTCTGATTAAAAAATCAGCAGTATATAATATCAATAAACCACTCGTTAACTGGATTAAACACTGGCTGACAGATCTCAACAAGTAATTGTTAGTAGTGAATCATCTTCAGATGGGAGTGTTTCTAGCAGGGTTCTTCAGGGGGCTGCTTGAGGCCTGACACTTTCCAGCATTTTCATCACTGGGAAGCAAATGCAAATCTCAGTGCTGTTACAGTGCATAAATGAGAAAGAGATTCAAAGTGATGAATAATGAGGAACACAGGGCAACCATGCAAAGCAATCTCCACAGCTCAGTGAGCAAAGCCCACTTAAACAAGCAGCATTTTCCTGCAAAAAGTTGTTCCCGAAATAAGGAGTGCCAGTCCTAGGGTGCGTTGTCTGTAAAGCAAAGACTCTGTGAAGAATTTTGGCAATGGTGACAGAATATGAACTAACAGCATAAAGCTGTGGCAAGAGGGTGACAATAGGCATACACTCTGGGAATAATGAGTAAGCAAGTCATTTACACCCTTGATGCACATTAGCAAGATGAATCCCAGGTCACTGCCTCTACTGCAGTGACATCGCTCTGAAAAGATTGCTGGAAGAATTGGGTATAGAAGGAGCCAAATGATCTCAGTGCTCCAGGGGGAAAGCAAACCAAACCTTTCCAGCAGACACATAAAGCACTCGATTTACTTTATCAAAAAGAAAATTGAGAGCTGACCTCAAGGGAAGGAAATGCCAGGTTGAGTTCTCAGTGAGGAGGAGGGTGGGGAACAAAAGAGAAAAGGTGCAAAGGGTGACAGGGATGAGAATCTGGAAGTGGACATTCCCAGTGAAAGGCTGATGTGCTCAATTGGGTGAAGGAGACAGCTAAAGAAGCTCCAGACCAAAATTCAGAGAGAGCTGTCAGGCTAAAACAAGGAGATGTTAGCAAAGGTTTCTAAAAGATCCAGAAAGTAGGAAAGGAGGAAGAGGTATGGTACTAGAAAACTAAGGAAGAGCATGTGATGGATACACAGACATGGACACACAGGCAGCCCATAAGCACTAAAGCCTTGCATACCTCTTGTGAAGGGAAGGCTGAGATGAAAGACAAAGGTAAGTAAAATAAAAATCACAGGCAAGATGGCTTTTACAACAGGTAAATCATCTTCTGCACAGATGATACTGCTTTGGTGAAATACTTTCCTAGACAAAGGCATAGTAGTAGATCTCTTCTATCTGGAGTTCACAGAAAATGTCTGCTAGTGGAAAATTAACAGTTAAGCCAGCAAAGTTGAGGATTAGTGCAAACACTGGAAGATGAGTAGCAACCCAACTAGAAAGGAGCTGGTAGGGCCAGCACTGAAAGGAAGACAGGAGGAAACACCTTTCAGCCTCCTGGTTTTCTTGTTTTGTGTTTTTTTTTAAAACACCTTAGCACAGTAAAGCCAGAGGTGTGCTAATGCAATACTTTGGTGACGAAGGGCAAAGCATTGCCCATAGGGTAGAATACTGAAATACATGGGAAGGAATAGATCACTGTAAGGAGCCTGGCAACTAAAAACAAATAAGAGACAACAGCCCAGAAGCTAAGGTCCAGCAGCCAGGAACAAATAACAAATAGCTCAAATTCCTCTCACTCACAAGAGGAATAGCAACTGAAACTGGAGGGCCCAGCAAGAAAAAAAAAAAAAAGAAAAGAAAAGAAAAAAGAGAGATGTACATTTGTTAGCATGCCTTTTCCCCACTGATTTCCTACCTGACTTAGTGCTGGGCTGGGTGGAGTCCCTGACAAGCACAGGTATAACACCAGTTTAACCTTGCTATTCACAGAGTGAGGCTGTATGTACCCCATGCCTTGTGCATGCTGCCCAGTAGTCTCCCCAAAGACTCAATAATCTCTTCATGGGCTATTCTCTTGAGACCATGCTTACAGCATCTAGGTTTGCATCATATATTAATGAATTTATTTTCACTGCGGCCCTGTAAAATAGAGCAGAGGGAGAGAGGGGTGAGACTAAGACGCAGTGATATACTAGTTTTGGTAGTACAAAATGCCAAGGTAATGAGTTTTGTTACCCAACACTTGATATGCTCAGATAGCTCCATACTTCTCCAGAGGAGACCACAGCATCTCGCAGTATCTAAAACATGAGGAAGATGCAAGAGAGGTGGCCGGCTGGGCATCGTTTCACTACACCATGTGGGAAGTAGGTATGGGGCTGACTGCAGGTCTGCACTGGGGCTGGAGGCACTTGCATTTTTCAAACATAAGAAGACTTTTTATGAACGTATTTTTGCTTAGCCTGGCTCTGAGAAACAACTGAACCAATTTTGCTGAAGTGCCTGTTTAAAGGAAAAAAAAAATAAATTAAAAAAAATAGCCTGGGGCAGACATTTGGCATAGAAATCCTCAGCTGAAACGCTCAGGGTCTGGCAATCCTAGGAGTGACTGAGAGGAAGGCTTCAGTCAGCGCTGCCTGTCTCTGACATTGATGGGGGCACCCCCAGACCTGCCCAGAGGACTGGCTCAGTTGCCACCGGGGCTGATGTGGCTGCTGCCAGCCCGGAGGCTCGCTCGCCTTTTCCTGCCCCTGGGCTGAGACCAGAGTTGTCAGAGTGTCGGTGCCGCCTTCTGCTCAAGTAACCACATTTCCAGCAATGCCATTGTGAGGGGGCAGAGGTCTGGCATTGATCAGGAGGTAAGAGCTGCTTATTGGATTAAGGCTGTTTCCTGGAGGAGTTCACTCCTGTTCATCCCTGTCCAAGAGCTAGCTCTCCATAATGGGCCTGTCCCATGGCAAGGGGCCTCCCACCAGGAACCTCTGGGGTCCAGACACAGGCATTAGGTTCTGAATTTCTGGAGGACCTAGCATCGTTCTGGCCAGCCTTCACTTTTTTAACTCAGGCTTTACAGCAGCACAAAGCAGCGCAGGAGAGCATGTTGCCCTGGCACACTGGGGGCAAGGATGCCGTGTACAGGTACAGCAGCCTGGGGTGCAGCGCTGTCATCTTCTGCCTCCTGGGCACGAAGGAGGTAGACCAGTGAGGAGCACCCAGGAGGTTACTTGTGCATGCCCTGGGGCAGCCATTTGCTCAACAGTCTGTGCTGCTGGGGGCAGGAATGACAGAGCCCTTTCAGAGTGGTTTCCAAGGCAGGATGCTGGCTGCACACACACACCACCACCCCCTTTTTTTTTTTTTAATTAATTATGTCCATGTGGCTGTGATTCACAGTCATGTCTGGTCTCCCTTTTGGGAGGAGCATGGTCAAAGTTCGGAGGTTGAGAGCTTCACTTGGCCACTGCTCTGTTTGTGGAAGCTCTTTCTCTACCCAGAAGAGGTGGAAAGGTCAGAATGGCAATAGATGCCCAGGAATCCAGGTGGGTTGCTACGTCCCAGCCCAAAGCCTCCAACCCCATGGCTGCAAAGTATACAGGTCTCTCTACACATGCTCCATCCAGCCTGGGCAGGACAGCAAGGAGGTCAAGTGTGGAAATAGAAGGAGCCAGCCTTTATGCTTCTTTCCCCCCGTATTGGAAGTGAAGCCAAGACCATTCTCTCTAAATGTAGCCTGCAGAGGTGTGATGAATCTCCCTCTTTCACCCAAACTTTCAAAAAGGCCCCTAAAGCATCAAACAACCCCAAACCAACTGCAATGCTTCATACTGGAAGGAACCAAAATACTTTGTCAGCTGAAGTTGCATTTTTCTGTGAATAAAAACATTCCTTTTCTCTGCATCCCACCACAGATCTGCTAAGGTCTACCCAAGACTTCTGCTGAGGTGATTTGTAGATGTGTTTCCCTGTGGAAAACAAAACAAAGCTTATGGGGTCCAGCCACAGAGCTCCTCACTCTTATGAGCAGTGTATGCCTCGGGTCTCCAGATTTTGACAAGCTTAAGGCAAAACCTCAAAAATTCTATAAGCATGAGGCTGTCTACACTAGATGAGTAGAAGAGAGAGGCTGGAGCCTTTAGGGGGAGAGAGAAAGAGGGAGAGGTTTCTAGCCCTCCTCCCAGGTGGAGGCAAGCAGAGCAAAAAATAAAAGCTGTGCTTAGGGTGGCCAGGACCTGACACCAGCCCATGTCCTCTCCCTTCATTTTTACAACAAGGCAGGCACACCAGCAAAGCAAGGCTGCCCCACTCCTCCCCACCAAAGCATCAGCACAAGGCTTGCTGCCAGCAGCTGGACTTGCCGGCTGTGTCCAAGTCCTTGCCTTTCTCCTTGGAGAGACACAGGAGGGGACAAGGTCAGCACTGGAGCCAAGTGATGGCAGGAGCAGTTTTTTCACAGCGTGCTTCAATACTGTGGCATGGAGGAGCTGTCTGCCTTCAAGCCCCAGGAGGGATACCCTGGGGAAGAAGGGAACCAGCTCTCAGCCAGGTGCCCTGAGGTATAGGACAGGTTGCACAGTTGCCAAGTCATGAGAGGGTGACAATTAAAAATAGTAATAAAGTTGGCAGCGGATGGCATCACTCAGCTTGTGGGGCAGCTGCCCCCATCCACCCAGGAAGCACCCATCTGGGCAGAAAGACAGGGAATGGTTCCCTTCCTCAACCCCCGCAAAGGGGTGCATGAAGTACCCATGCAGGTCTCACTGCCGTCAGAGGAGCCAATCCTCCACATTTCCCAGGACCTTTCATACAACCTAAAATCCACCTCTGTAGCCTGACTCAGAAAAACGTTGTTCCCTCTCCTCCCTCACTGCTGTGCAGCTGCTCGATGCCCTCCCTTCCAGAAGCAGGAGGGGTTCTGTGCCAGACCCGCCTCCTGCTCCTTCTGGACCTTCCATAATGAAGCGAGACTTTGGGGCTGGAAAACCAGTGCCTGAACCAAACCATTTGTGCCATACCTCTGTTTCACCGTGCAGGGGTAATATTTACATCCCCTTGTGAAACATCCAGACCCTCTAGAAGAAGTAGTGCTGCTCAGGACTGAGACGTTAAAACAAAATAAACAGGTAAGGAGAACAGTAAGCTAGCCTGGAGAAATGCTGATGCTCCCAAGTGCTCATTCAGACAAAGAAACACCTTCTGCCAACTGTAGCACAGACCTTCTCGCAGGTGAGAGAAGTGCCAACCGGTCGGCTGGCTGCACAGACCCAAATGGAGGCAGATGCTCCAGCTGTGGGCCTCGAGGTACCACCTGCACATGCCCACCGCAAAGTCTGGCTGGCTATTTTCAGGAGACAGACACCTTTCCTTGTGGGGTGACCCCCATTGCAGACAAGGTAGGCACTGCTGCAGCACCCTGTGTGCTCAGACATGCTCTGCCTGCTCCTCAGATGTGAGAGGTCACCCTGGGTTCCTTGTTGCCTCCATGGGCCAGTTTCTCCCAGCATGGATGCTGACACTATTCATTTCCCTAGTGAGACCTACAGGAGCTGCATGGCTCTGACATGACAGCTCTTTGATCTGCTGCCCCATAGAGCCTGGCTAGCAGGGAGATGTAGGGGGCCCCATAACGCCAAGGGCTGGGGCTGGTGGGATGGCTTGCTGCTGTGGGAACAGGAGATTTATTAATGAGGGAGCAGAGCTGCCGGGCTCAAACCTGCCTGCAGCACAAGGACACCCCTCCCACTCCTCCCTGCAGGGACAGCCGCCAAGTGCATCCCCCTGCCACCTCCTCCTCCTCCCTGGGCTACCATCCATCTGACAGCTGGGGCCAGCACCATCCCCCCAACCCATTACTCATTTTCCCATCAAACCCAACTGGACCAGCACAGCGAGTAGAGAACCTGAGTTTCCCAGTCCACAGTGGGTTTCTATCCACCCAGCCCTGTTCCTTCACGTAGGAGTGGGGTTCCCACATCCAGCACTTTTTGAATGGCTCAGCTCCCATCGGGTGCTTGGCAGCGTGAGGTTGCAGGTGACATTTTGCCTGAGTGAGACCCATGCGGGCAGACGGCCAGCAGCCACCAGTTGCCCCCTCGGTGGGAGGTGGCAGGGGTGGGGAAAGGGGACTTTCACCAGGCGAGCACTGCTGGAAATGCAGAGACCTGCTCTCCCCGGAGCAGGTCAGCCACACTGGTGCTTCAGTGTGCAGGGCTGTGCTTCCCTGCTTGGCATAGGGCCATCCGAGTGCCCTCCACACCAGGGAGCAGCAGGTTCCCGCTGGTCTTACCCTTTCACAACTTTAACTCCGCACTTCAGCGCTAGGACCCTACACGCTCCTCCCTGACAAAAGAAACGCAGCTCTTGGCAGGCCCTTGTTATTTCAGCTAAGGCTCATCAACCATCCTTCTGTCACTAAATGCCTTATTATGTGCAATTAATGGACTGACTGAGAGCAGCTACAAAGTCGTTCTCACCGTGAACCGACAGAGGCAGCTGGGTTACTTCTAGTGATTTTCTAATGCTGCCAGCTTCATTACTAAATGCAGCTGTGCAAGGAGAGAGAGGGAGGGAAGATGAAGCAAATGAGTTAGCTCAAATCCAGCAGTCATGCCTTTCAAACACCCCCAGGCAGTGTGGCAAAGAGCTTCCTGCTGTCCCCGGGGCCGGCATGTCCCTTTGAGGGACACACAAGTGCTGGTCACCATCCATAATTACTACAGACAATCAGTGGCTCCAGACCTGCCCCACACACATAGGTCCTTGCCACCGTCTTTTTTTTATTATTATTAATAATACAACAAGAAGAAAGAGAGATAAGAGCAAACTGACAGTGTAGGCTGAAACAGCTAATTTGACTGTAGCCAAACTGCACTCAGATGTGCAAAGCAAGAGAATAATTTCCTCTCTCTGATCTCTCAAAGATCATCCTCTTAGATGTCATGATTACATTTGAAAACAGTCTGACGGTAGTTGAAGTCGGTGTCCCTTGACAATTAACCTATATGTGCACACCCTTCATGACTTCTTGCTGCAATACAGGTGTGTGTTTTGAACCGCTACTAGACTCCCCACGTACACAGCTGAAAACAAAATCTAGGTAGCAGAGGGTTCCTAAGCCAGTCCCAGACTAAAGGGCACTGGTCTCATCGGAGCGTGGCACTGAATTAATCTGCCTTTAGTAATGCCTTGTTACCAAAAATAAGAGTTACAGCTGGCATTTATGCAATCAATTCTTCCACTGTGCTAAGGCAGATCCTAAGGACTGAGTGATAAGGAATTTGTTGTAGCTTAAAAAAAAGAAAAAAAAAAGAAAGGGAAAAAAAGCCACATTTCATGTATTTTAAGTCCCTCTACCTCATTTCCTCTATGCAGAACGTCTGTTGCCCTTCTACCAAAGGACATCTGATTATTTTTCTTTTTTTTTTTTTTTGAGGATGGGAAGTACAAAAGAATATTAGACCTGTAGATACATAAATTTGGGGGCCAAATTCATCTCTGAGTGAAATGGACCTAAACCCTTTGAAGTAAAGGGTGAGGCAACTTCTTAGATTAATCCTAAGGACCTGTGCCAGAACTCATGGACAAACCCTTGCAGGGCTTCCAGCTCTTGAGCAAATGTAGCCTGAGCAGCTGTTACATTTTGGAAAGAAAAATGAAACCCTAAGGATTTGCCTTAAAGCAATTTACATCCATTCTAACAGTAAAACACTCTGCTCTGAATATTAACAGAGGGCTGGCCAGCCTGTCATGTCTACAGCTACAGCAAGTAGCTCTTCCTCTGCTCCACTGGGCTTAGACTAAAGGTGGAGGAATTGGGAGAGTCCCATCTAAAGAACTCTTATTGGGACCCTCATTGAAGCCTGACAGGAGTCAGGATGACAAACATGGGCGCTCAGAGTAAAGGTTTCAAATAAAATCAAATCATGACAACTTTCCTTAGAGAGCAAAGACATGCAAGTACTGCATGAGGGGAAGAGCCACGCAGCCACATGTCCACTCCAGTATTGGGTGATGAGGAGAGGCACCAGCCGCACAGCGCAGAACTGATAGGAAGCTGCAGCCTTCTTCCCCCTTCCCTCTCCCTGCACACCCAGGAAATCCTCTCCTGTTTAGAGAGCCGAGGAGAGGAACAGTCAATGAACCTCAGTCAACCACCCAAGGAAAATGACTGGGGCAAGCAGCTTCCCAGGAGGTTTCAGTGATAATGCATCCACCGAGGGCCAGACTTCACACTCATGCCCAAGTGCACAACAGCTCTCCATCGTTGCCAGTCCCACTCCCAGGTTTGTTCCAAGTTATTTTGGCACGATTCAGGACATGAGCTATCTGCCTATGAGGTAGTTTTATAATCCTAGTCCTCTTTACCCTCCTGCTTCCCCCCATCCTCCACCTACATTTTGCCTTTACTCAGCAGAGGACTTTTTGTGGCACCACCTAAAGGAGTAGCAAAAAGGGCTTTCTGCACATGTAACCCAAAGGAAAACATGAGATGCTATTTTCCACTTCAGCCAAGATGTCTTTTTAATACCATGCAAGCTGGGAGCATCTTCAAGGCTTTGTTGTTTCTCAAGCAGAGGGGGGAGCACTAAAGGTTGAATTTGAATGCTAAAAACATTTCTTTGAACTAGCGAGATTTACCGGTGTGCACATGGCTCCCAATCCAGACACACACTTGGAAAAAAAAAATAAAGAAAAGAAGAAAAAAAAAAAGAAAAAGAAAATGGAAAACATATCTATTCCCTCTCGGTTTCTGTCACCATTTGATTCCACCGCACTGCAGTTTTACTAGGGAAATTATTGGGGGAAAGGGAGTTAGACTGCATTTCTCTGACAGCAGCTTGTCAACCTGTTCTTTGAGTGTCAGGAAAAAGAGCTGCATCTCACATCTTTAAAGTGCCATTCTGCCACACAAGAAGGGGAAGACACACATCCGGCTTCCCTGGGGCCATGTGCCTGTCCCCCCTTCTCCTTCGCCAGAGCTGCTGCCAGTGCACAAGGCAGACCCATGGCCTGTGTCCCCTCAGCTGCCCGGTTTCTCCTTGCTCCATCCCCAACCAAAAACTCACCATCAGCTGCATCCAGGGTTACTGCACCTCTTCAAGGGATGCTTGGTAATATTGCCACTTACAGTGAAGCACGAACTTCTGCCTTCCCTACTGGTTTGGCCCTGGCTGGCACAGAGGGGAAATCAGAGTGAGGTTCTCCAACATCCCACCTGCACCTGACATCACATAGTATGTAAGAAATCTTTCTGATGAGAACAACAGCAGGAGATTCTCTCACTGTAGAAGAGGCATACAATCCCTGACAGCCCTCTGGGACAACTCAGCACACCTGTTTTTACAGTGAGTCTTAGAAAGGAGGCTCCATTTATCTTATCTGGAGAGTACAGCACTGAATCAAACTTGTGATGCTCTGAGCTGATGGCTCCAGAGAGCCTGAGTATTTCAAACCCAGAGCTGACACTGTACAAAGTCCCCATTGACTCCATCCCATGTTATCTGGATAGGGTCATGGTCAGTCCAGCAGCCATTGATATTATCAGAGCACAACAAAATTCTCTGCTGCCTCGCACGTGCTTTAAACCCAAAGAACAAGACCTCCTAAGTAGTTTCATTTTAATAGGAAATATCTTCTGGGCTGCAAATAGCCTTATTTTTCAAGCCCCTGCTTTCTGAGATGAAATACCTCAAGCTAAGAGCAGGCATTTCTGGAAGTGCAGGTTTAGGAGATGGAGAGCTCAGGAGAGCAAGGGATGCAGTTTGCAGCTGCGATCAGGTTATCTCCCTCGATGTTTCCTTGGCAACCAAAAAGCTCAAGGTCTGGGTGACAGTTGCAAAGTGTAATAGTTTTTGAAAGCCAAAATATACATATTTTGTCAGTTAGTGCTGTGCTTCCCTTGAGATAGGCCAAAGGATCAAAAAGAAACTCCACTGAGAGCTGATTAGCTTCCATGTAAATAGGGCAGACAAGTAACTTATCACCATATCCCACCCAGCACCTGGGGGTTAGCAGTATGCTTCCATACTGCTTGCACCCCCACACAGCCACCATTTATTGAGGACCTCAAGATATCATTTAAAAAATGTAATTAAGGAAAACAAAATACACCTAGGACACATTTGGGAACTACCATACAAAAACCAGTGTAGAAAGCCAGAAAGAGTGCAGGATGCAGTGGGAGAGATGGGAAGAAAGGGAGAAGACTAGCCTGCAGCAGTGGAGGGAGTGAGCAGCAGTTCCTTGAGTAGGGCTGAAGGACTCTTTGTCTCCATCCATCCATCCTATAGCCAGTCCAACCAGCTACTGCTATACTTTCACCAAAAGAGTTTGATGCCCACCCCAAGTACTCCTGTAGGACTATACCAGAAACAAACTCACCATAGGCACCAAGGCATGAATACATACCCCTTGCATTGCCCTTCTCTGCCTTACCTCGTGACTAGCTACAGCTGTTGTGGGAGGGCACCCAAAGAGGGTATAAGGCCAATTAGCTCCTATTCTCACCCCTTTCCAATTTTTGCTGCAAGAGGTGCACTAAAGAATAGGCAGGGAATGGCATTTTTTTCTTTCTACCCCTAGCCTTTCTACTGGGAACGTTTCTAAAGTAGCAGCTCCAAGTGGCTTCTAGCTCCTTTATGGGGGCTAGAATAATAGCTCAGGATCAAGGCTAGGTCACCTTTTTTTTCACAGGATCATTTCTCTCTGTTTTTATGCCCCATATTCCACTGGAGCTGCTGTCCTTTGAAAATTATTTTGCAATATGAAGTTTCCCATCTATTTCTGAACAGCGGCAGGTGTGTGAAGAATCACCCTCCAGGTGATGCTGCCCACAGCTTAATAACAGGGTTACCCATTTGTTCTCAGATGAGGTACTGAGGTGTGAGTTGTAGCTTTCAAGACAAGAAGTGTTTGTGAAAACAAACTTCTGGTGGTGGTTACATCAAGGGCAAGAAAATCAAAGCTCTCCTGCAGCGTGGGCAGAAGTTGGCTGCTGCAACCTAAACATCTGAGCATGTGTTTCTTTCCCCTCCCTCCTCATCCTTCTTCCTTGGTTCCTTTTTGTTCAGGAGGATCCATGAACAGGAGCTCCCAAATGCCTAACGACCTGATCAGTTGCCATTTTGCTCCATAAGCATTTGCCTCTGGGAAGATAAACAAGCATAAGTGTGGCTCCATACAAGTCATATCTTCCAGCTGCTCTCTAGTTGTGCTGTGTGAAGGCTCAGGTTGAGTGATGCTGAGGATGCAGCATTTGCCTGGCTCCTTGGCTTTGAGAGACTGCTGAACAGCAAAGTGTAGACCATCCTTGTCCCCAGCAATTTGTTGGGGTCAAACTACAGAATTATGGGCATAACTCTAGGGCTGTGCTGCTCCCAGTGCTTGTGATGGGCAAAAGAAAAGCAGATGGTGCTGGCTTCTTCCTTAGGTGTGTGGCTCAGGTGCCAGCCGTGCAGTCTGGACAGGACAAGAGGCGCCTCCAGAGAAGCACTCTGCCCAGGTGCATGTGAGCTGCCGTGTGGTCCCTTTAAGACAGTTTTGCTGCTGTGGAAATATTTATAGGAGGCTCATCACCATGGTATCTGAGCACTACTGACTAATGGGGCGTATGAAATGCGCCTGGTTGTATTTGTTATTAATTTTTTTAAGGGTGGATTTTTTGACATTTTGTTTTTATTCTCTGCTTCAATTTGGACGTATTGCTTGTGTGTATAGCACCTTTCATAGTGGTGTCCCTTGAAGGCACCATGGAAGAGATGAGCATTGGGAGTGAGGATAATTAAAGGCATCCTGTCAGCCAGTTCCATCCCCAAGGTTTAGAGGTGGTTTGAAAAAGAAAAGAGGAAGGAGGCAGGGGTGGTATTAAAGCCATAAGGAATTAAAATGCTTTCATAATTTAAAAATAAGAATGGGGTAGGTCACCATTGCTTTCTGCTCCTGGGATGAAAGGAGGAAAGTGACACTGAGAAGATGGTGACCACTTGGACCAAAAAAAGTGAAGGGGAGGGAATCAGCAGTGATAACAGCCAGGACGAGGGATGCTTTGAAACTCTATGACTTGAACACGCTAGGATATTTTTTTCATTTCAGCTAAAAAAAATTATATTGGCAGTGGTCCTAGAGTAATAAACCCTGATGAAAAAACAGAGTCAAAACTATGACTTTTCTTTGAATAGACAGTTTTGCTGGTGCAACTGTGTAGCACTCAATACTTCCGTTAGCCTCTTGGCCAGATTTGGCCAGCTGGCATCTCCCTTTTGCCAAAGAAGCCTTTTGTGAAGACAAAAAAAGCACATTGCAAAAGGGAAGTGGCGTAGAGCAAATTCTTGCTGCGAGATCACAGTCATGGGGAAGTATTTTATGGTTTTAGCCTTTTCACAAAGGGATTGCTGGAAAGGCTCCTGATATGCATCCGTGCTCTGTGCTGTTTTGTGTGACAGCCCCCGAGGGCTGTTCCACTAAGCACCTGGATCAAAGCATCTCAGCTATGTCCACAATTCTGGCCTTTCCAGCTCTTCCAAATGCAGCCACATTGCCCCTTCCAGCATTTACCATGACCCCAACTCACCTACACTACATGTGTTTCTGGATGTATCATGACTGTCACCAGGGCAAAATAACGCTTCCAACAAGAAGTGATGGAGCCAGAAATTCCAGCCTGATGATTTTGACATATTCTATCTGCACTAGCACCTGGTAGGCAATAGATGGGCAAATGCCTGTGACCCTAAGCTTTGTTGAAAGCTCCAGACCTTGGAGGATCCAGGACTAAAGCACAAATCCCACAGTGTTCCTGGTGTATGATTCAGGGATTAAGTACCCTCTTCCTGGGTTGCCTGACCTCTTCCAGGCCACTCAGCAGATCTCAGAAGTTGACCTGTCCACAGTCAACAGGACATGTCCACCAGCACAAGCTACCTTTTGCATCTAAACAAGCCTCAATCCCTTTGGGTTTGTCTCCCCTGATGGGAAAAAGAGGGGGCCAAGCACCCTGCAGTTTGGAGAGGGAACAGCATGTGTGAGCACACCAGCCTGCAGCAGAGGGCAGCTGATTCCATCCACCCTTTCTTCTCCGTCCTTGGACTGCCTAAAACTCAGCTCTGGTGGTTTCTTTCTTTGTGAGCATAGGCCTTGCTCTGGCTTGCCTTTACTTTCCAGGTTCTATCGAAGTTGCAAATCTGTCAGATCCTGGGGAAATGGGAAGCAATTCCACCTTACTGTGGCCATGGGACACAACCAGGTTAGTTAGACCTGCAGACTTGCCTTTGCTCAGAGCCATTTTCCAAGATTTCCACAATGGAGTCTTTAACACTGTGTCTGAAAGGTGCAGGGAAGTCAGTCCAGATACTCCAGATACTGAGAGAAGCCTGACAGGTTTCTGCCTCAGGGTCATGTGAATGTCCATGTAACTCCTTAGCTTTTAACAGCAGAAATCGGATCCAGAAGTAGACTGGATAAATGCAGTCAGTCATTTTGCAGCCCTGCTTAAGCCACAGGACTCCTTGCACAAATCCTTACAGTGAGAACACGTTGCCTAGAGAGTCAAAAACTGCCTCACAAAAGGTGAAGATAGGGTCCAGCTGAAGGACTGGAAAACAAGCTGGAAAGGTAGCAGTGACACTCCTGTGGCACTGGCATTTTGGAAGAAGCCAGCATGAATATGAAGCTCTTTTTTTCCCTGGAACAACCATGTCTGGGGCTCCAGTTTTTGTAATCACCTCCTGCTTATGCAGACCTGATGTGTGCCATCAGCTTTTCACTGCCCACTTGGAGGACCTGCTAGCCAGCACGACCCCTTGTGTAGCTCCAGGGTAGCCAAGTGGCAGGGATGTGGTAGAGCACTCACCAAAGAGGACCAGTGAGACCAACTGAGGAGGAAAGATGGTAGGTGAACCTGGATTACCCCCTCATTTCCTGGCCCTTCAGCGTGCCTGATGTGCAGTGAAGCAGCTGAAATGAGAGGAGACAGCTCTGACCAGGAGCAGCTGAGGAGCACGTGTGGGTGTGAGAGGCTGCCAGTTCCCAGCCTCCAGCACCACAGGCAGCCACCATGCCATGGGATGCTGGTGGTGAGCTGCTGCCCGATGCCAGGAGAGACAGGGACTCCACCAGGGACCCGCACTGAGCCCCACAAGGGCAGCTCCAAAGGGGATTCTCCCAGCTCCAGCATCATCCCAACAGTTAATACTCATAGTGGCAAGGAGACTGATGATACTCTCCACCTGAGCAAAAGCACTAGGCAACTCCCATGCTCCTTGGCCCAGTGATTATCTCCTAGTTTTTCACCCTGGGAGGAGCTGTCATTGTCACTCTGTGGTCTGACCCTCCACCAGCTCCTTCTTGTGTGTTTCCCTTGCTCTTATCTTTATAATCCTTGGCTGCTGCTCTTCAACAGCTACAGTTTGTGATTGGGAGACTTGCAAGGCTCAAAATTGTTTTAACTCTTTCTTCCCAACAGAAGGCTTATTTTAAGATGCCTGCGTGACAGTGCTAATGGCACCCAAACTCCCCTGTCCTCTGTTAGCTTGGCTCCTCCAGCTCCTCAGGATAGGTACAAGAAGGCATCTTTTCCACTCTCCTTGTCTTTTCTTTATTTAGTTTCATCTTCAGACCTATGGTTCTCCCTTCCCTTGCCTTCCCTATTCTGTCACCTAGTCTACACCCTAGTCCCCTGCCAGAGGCCAGCTCATGCCCCCTCCTGGCAGCCATTTTCCCCCGTGGGGAGCAGGGCTGGCACAGAGGCAGGTCTAGAAAGACAGAGGAGTCCCACCACCCCCATGGGGATGACAGCAGGCAGACCCACCAGCCCCAAAGAGAAAGGCTGCTGTGTTTTCTCTCAGCTCCCCACTGAGCCCCATCCTGTCCCCTCAGGGTCAGCTGCTGGGGAGGCAGGCAGTGGTGGTGGCACAGGGGGCTGAGGTTTTGCTCTCAATCTAATCAAACCCATGTTTTGTCTTCCATCACACAGTCCTTTAAGAAGCTTATAACCAGGGACAGGCTACATTCCTTGGGCAGATAGGTTACTCCACTTGTTGGAAAGGGCAGGGAGAATAAAATGCCATTTTGCAGCAACTATTCTATTTCTGCAGCTCACTAGTAAAACATTTTCCGATTTGTTTAGTTATTTCCCAAACATCTTGACATGATGTTGTTTCAAGAGGAAATTCTGTTCTGAAAACGATAGAGAGATATCCAAAGAATGCAAACAAAATGTTATTTTAAACCTCATATATCCACTCTTCTTCAGTCCCAATTTTTAATTTGGTCACCAAACAAAAAAAAAACCCAAACAAAAAACCACCAAAAAACCCCACAAATTTTAACACTGCCTTATTCGGCGAAAGGCAAGGTATTAACAGGGACAAGACAATTCTGTGCAACTCACATCCTCACCTTAGCGCAATTCTTTCTATAAACACACAGGACAGATTAAATATGTGAACACTGCTCACAGCACTTCTAACTGAGAATGCGATTAGTAACTGATTTATGTCTTCTAGTAGCAGAACAAAGGCAACTTAAGGAGCAAATAAAAGCATATTCTGCTTGCTAGCTTTGTTATCTGCTCTTCTGCAAACACACTAGCAAGATCTAATAGCAGGGAATTTTAACAATCTTTTGTTCATTAAAATAATAATTTTCTTACCATTTATTACACATAATTTCACAATCCTCTTAGTCCAGCTATGTGAACATGGTACTCTGCTGACCCCACACCTCCTTTGTATTGGGGATGGCATTTAGTTTGGCTCTGCTTCCCATCCTTCTCTCTTGCTTGGACAGAGAAAAATCCTCGATGGAGGTGTGTGCCTCAAATCACTTTCAGTGGCTGGGAATGGGCTTCTTTGCCCACTCCTCCCAAAGTCCTGGGGTAACATCCTGCCTATAGTGCCCATGAGAAAAAGAAAAAGGTGTCACAGTGAGCGCATGCTAACCTGACAACATTTTGTATTGTTGAACATATGAAAATATTTTCAGCATCCTGTTTTAATCTCTTCCTAAAACACTTAGTATACTGCATAGATTTTGCCTGCACAAGTGTACCCGCCTGGAAAGGAGAGACTTAGTTACAGTAGGACAATTGCTGTGTGGATGTGATTTGAATTCTTTTGCTGCCAATCATCACAGGCAAAACAACAGGAATAGCATTTGCGTATTGACATCAGGGATTTTGCAGCATAATGCATAATTCAGTCGGTTAGGAGTGAGATATTTCTCTCCTGACAGTGTTAATTCTCGCCAGCAAGACTCACCCTCTCACCCTATGATTTGTTTTTAGCCGCTGCTTCCATCACACAGTCCATGAGGATACAAAAAACATATTAAAGAGCCTACAGTTAAATCAGGTTCCACAGGAACAGGCATGCAATGCAATTCCCTCCCACCCCAAACGTGTATTTCATAGCAGGGAAAGGTATTTGTTAGGATTTTTACATTTATGTCTCCCTATTAGGTTCTACTGCTCAGCTTTTTTTTGAGGGGGGTTTCAAATCCCAGCACAGTGACAGGAGTAAGTGCTCAGCCAATTCTGCAGTTCCCCCTTTCAAAAGCATTTGGTTGCTTAACAGGGAAGCGTGTTTGTTCAGATGCCCTGGGAGCCCACCCTGGTGTGAATTCACCTGGAAAGGAGAGTTTATCTGTCTCCTCTGTTGTGTTTGGCTAGCTCCAGAGATAAGCTATCAAAAGTGGTTTCTTTGCTAGGGGAGGAAAGAGAGGAGGAAAGGAGGAAGGAAATCAATATGGGTATCGTTTATCTAAACATTAGGACAACTGATGCCTCCTGAAGCACTTGGGAATGCAGGCAGACTATTGAAAGGTGTCATTTTGCAGAACTTGATGATTTCAAATTGAACAAGATGAAACTATGAAATGTGACAAGCAAGGAACTTGTACCAAAAAAAACCCCAAACACCAAACCAAACAAAAAAATCCAAAACAACCCCAAACCCACCAAAAAACCACCCACTTGTGATTAGGTGAGTGCATAGTCCCTCCCAACTGGGAGGAGGACTATTCCTCCTCAGCAACTTCACGAGCACCCAGAGCACCAAGAACCCCAAGAGAATTTTGCTTGACAAGCCTCAAGGACTAAGCTCCACCAAAACCCCAAAGATGACAGGCATAGGATGCCCCCATTACTTTTGTAGTGGAGTGCCACCAGGAAAACCTGACATGTGCCCCCTGCTCCCCACCAGTCAAGGCTCAGGGACATTAGGGTATATTAACCCTATATCATGCCAACTATCTCTGCTTGCAGGTGATGTGGGGAGGGTAGGTGGCATGCCCAAGGCTACCTGCCCTCAGGTGTCCATGGCCACTGCTTGGTCCCTCAGTTATCACTAGCTCCTGATGCTTTGCCTTCACCATGAGGGGGACCAGGGCTGCTACAACACACTTCAGGCAAGGCTAAGTACCTATCACCAGTTGTGCTGGATTTGTGAAGAGCTGTGAAGGACAAGCTGTCCTCTCTCCTCCTTCCCAGAGTGGTGACGCCTGGTCCTCCCTCCAGCACCCACGTCCTGCCCACCCTGTGCAGCTTAACTCTGCCTCTCTGACTTAGAGGAGCTGACTTCTGCTTTGCTAGCTTCAGTCGCCACGCAGCATACTGTGGCTGACATGAGCAATAAGGGACTGGCCTGAAAGCTAGTGCATTATAAATGATTTATTGGTCTAATAAAGAGCCTCAAATTATCCACCGCCTCCTTCCTTTCCCCCCTTGCCCTAAGGACCAATACAGCTACTGTACAAACATTTTCTACCTCACATTATGTAATGTCACAGAGAAGAAAAACAAGTATACAGCCCTCCGGAGAGCCACCCGGCTGGCGGCTCCCCTCGTCCCCACCAGCAGGCTGGTAGGCAGCAGGCTCTGGCGCCACAGCACAGGCATCACTGCCACGCAGATACAGATAGCTCCACACTCCATCATGGGAACCATTTTGCTGCTCTTCTCTTCCCATCTGTAGAACCTCTTGCCTCCAGCATCCCAGAGAAAATGAGTGACCTGCTCTCCCCTGTTCCCCTGTTTCGGGCTGCAGGCTGCCAGGGATATCCTCTCCTGTCTGGCCGTGTGGCCCGTACCTCTCACAGTTGAGTGTTAGAAGCCCCAAAGCCAACAAGATCTTGCTGCGCTGGATTGTCAGCCAGGCCGGTGACTGGAAGACCCATTTACTCTGCTCTGGTGAGACCTCACCTGGAGTACTATGTGCAGGTCTAGAGTCCTCAATATAAGAAGGACATCGACCTGATGGAGCAGCTCTAGAGGAGGGCCACAGAAATGATCAGGGGGTCGGAGCACCTCTGCTATGAGGACAGGCTGAGGGAGCTGGGGTTGTTCAGCCTGGAGAAGAGGAGGCTCCGGGGAGATTTAATAGCGGCCTTCCAGTACCTGAGGTGGGGTACAGGAAGGCTGGGGAGAGCCTGTTTACAAAGGCCTGCAGTGACAGGACAAGGGGCAATGAGTTTAAACTGAAGAA
>JAOQGH010000001.1:96294654-96337590 GCA_025769975.1 Gallinago jamesoni | reverse complement strand
GGGGGGGCTTGTTTCTAGACATTTTGGTAACAGCAGGCCTCTATATATAGTTTGTTTGTGTCTTCGTGTGTTTTGTCCATTTGAGTGGGAAGATGGCCCAGATACATTTTACCAATTGCATTGCACTATGGTTTCTGTTTGTACTGATGGGCAGGTCCCAGGATTGAAATCCCCAGCCCGGGAGCAAGAGATGACCACAACAGAGGCCATGGCTGAGCAGCTGGGGATGAGTCAGAGCAGCTTCCCCGGGGCTTTGTTCTTCCCACCAGTAATGGGTGTCAGACAAGTCTCCACAGGGGCATCCCAGCTCACTGCTCTCCCAGCCACCCCAGCACCTCGGCCATGCCATGTGGCTGCTCAAGACCACGTGCATGATTACCTCCTTTGCCAGTTATTTAAATGAGTTTCGCACCTCATCCTAATTTCAGACCTAAAGGGTCATATTTAATTGTGCACAATGCAATACAGCAGAAGCCCACTTCCCCTTGCTGGGAGGCTTCGATGTGATGGTTTCAGATGGTGGTGGAAGGAGATGCAGTTTGATTTTCTAGTTCTCTCCAACCCACTCCCCAAAGCACTTGATTCTTTTCCAGAGTAGAAAGATGCTTACATCCACGCAGTTTCCAAAAAGCCTCTCCCCTGGGTATCTGAGATAAGAGGGAATCTACACCTCCTCTGCTCCTACGTCTCATCTCTTTCACCAGAGAGATACCAACTCCTACCTCCATCAGCTCATGTGTCATATTTTCAGACACGCTCACAGGTGCTTTCTGCCTTGTTGTCCCTCACACTGGAGAAGACTTCCCATAAACATCTGAAAATTTGGCTCTTCCTTCTCCTCTAAATCCCTACTATAGCACACCTGAGGACTGCAAAATACTTCACAAGCCCCAGGCTGCTGCTGTGCCAAGGCTACCACACATCATGCTGACCAGTACAGTCCCCTTGCCTTCTTGTGTTTCTTCCTCCTCTTCCTGGAGTACTCTCTTACCTCTCCCATTTGCTATGTAGTCACCCTGTGGAAGCAGGTTTTGATTTTATAGTACCTTGAAGAAATAATCCAGTTTCACACTCTAAAGTATGAATGGGCTCAAAGGCACCAGATAAATGCGTGGAGGCTGGACCTGTTTGTAGCTACTCCAGTAGAGCCATGTTCATTTGCTCAGGAAGACTTTGAACTGGTTATTGAGCAAAGACAGGAAGATTTACCCAAGGACACACCAGTTCTGCTTTTGCCCCCTCTCTGTGTTCCTTCCCTAAGCATTTCCTATTAGTCCCTGATGGTACACCACTAGTGCAGGGTAACGGTTCAGCAGGTCCCAGTCTGCCCATTCACAAGTTGTTTTAACTGGGGCTGTAACAAACTGCAAGCAAGGAGGAGAAGCCTGATTATTAATAATTGCCTACGTCTGTCTGCTCCCTTCTGCAGTCTGCTGCTCTACACTGAATAGGTATAAGAAGGCTGAACTTACCTGAAGCTTTAACAGTAGGTGTCAGCAGCTAAAGGGCAAAATTTTAGAATGCTGTTTTCTCTTAATCTACCTACCCCTTTCTTTCAAGGAGAGAGACGCCAATGGAAAGCACTCAGACTCCAGAGCATGGTTTCTTACTACCTTAACCTTGACATCCAAGCCAGAGCAACAGAGATAACTAGAATATAGAAATGCTACCAAATAAAAACACTTATCTCTGTATACTCACCAGCTCAATATAACGGACTGGGGCTGAAGAGCATGGGATCAGGACCTACAACTCCAGGGAAGAACAGGCAGCACTGCAGGTTGTTTCCACTGACGGTCATGAATTCCTGGAAAACACCTGGGAGGTGGCTCTCCACACGACTCTAGCATTGCCTCCAACCTCAGGCAGCTGCTGCACGAACCTTCCTTCTGCAGGTGCAACCAGCCCAATAAGAGAGCCCCCGGTGTGGTAGCAGTGTTTGGCTAAAGCCCAGGGAGAGCCCAGGTGGGTAGCGTGGGTCACAGCATCCACAGTTCCCACGTCAGGCTGCTTGCTGACTCTGGCCTTCACATTAACACTAGGGAGCCCCCCTCTGCCCTCCACACTCCCCAGCCACTGCTGCCAGCCCTTGCTGTGTATCAGTAGCCCCTTCACATCTCTTGCGAAGAGTTGTTTGTCAAACAAAATAAAATAAAATAAAATAAAAAGAATAGAAGATTTTTATCTCAAATCGTTTTAAATGACATCAGCACACACTGCTGCTCTTGGATCAGGAGCTTCATCACAAGCAGCTTACTTACACCATGTGCCCCCACCAATGTGCAGGTACTGGGAGGCAGGTCCCTGTGCCCTCCTCCACCACGGTGGCAGGGGGGCATCCATGTAAGGTCCCTTGCACTGGGCTGAGTGACAACCTCACACACGCAGAGCAGCCCTGGTGGCCACAGTGGCCAGCCCCATGCCCAAAGGCAGGCTGGAAGATTTGCTGCCCACAGGAGACAGCGACACTGACTAATTGGTCACCATCCTGACAGCTCCAGTCTTAATGCTCACTCTCCTCCACATAACCCAGGTGATAGGAAACCTGCTATGTCTGGTTTGGGATTGCTCAGGAGCTGGCGCAAGTGCTGGTGGAGTTTTGTTATTGCTGTTATTTATCATTATTTGCATTACAATAGTGCCCTGGGGCCTCTGTTAGGATTAGGATGCGGTTGTCCTGAGTGCGGGGAATATTTAGCCAGAGACTGGCAGCTGGGAACAAGGTGTGTGCTTAAACTCCCTTGGAGAAGCACTGCTGTGAATACAAAAGAGTCTCTACCCCAGTGGGTTTTAGTCTTTCCTACTCCCTTAACGTTCCCGCTTCTGAACACGGCACCTCCTGAGATCCGCCAGCCTTAGGAAAGGCTTAGAGGCCAAGCAGTAGTGCTTTTCTTTCTGATTAACGGAGGATCCCAGCCATTCCCTCACCACCCCTGGGATTAAAAGGCAGTCCAGAAACCAAGGAGACATATCATAAAGTCTGCCAGGACCCTCAGAAGAGCTGTGCTCATGTTTGGGTTGGCAGCATCTCTCTGCCCGGCCACTGCAGTAGGGAGGGGGTGGGCACAGCCGGTGGGGAACAGCTCTTCTCTTGCAGGTCAGCCCATGGGCTCCCGGCCAAGCTGCTCTGCTCTCAGCACGATCACGGGGAAGGACAACAGGGTGAAGAGAGTGTGATCTGCCTTGGCTCCTGCCTGTCTCCCGAGCCTTCGTGTGGGTTGAACAGACAAAACTGAAGCCAGAAGAGCTCAGCAGTTGTTCTCATTTCCACAAAGCAAACACCCCAAAGACCCAGAAGCTCTGAAGGCATAATGTGGCAGATACCTAATGGCACACAGCAGCACCAGGCAACAGTTTAAGAAATGCTGTAATGATTGCCCTGTTACATTATGACCACTTTTTGCTATTTATTCAGCCCCATTAGCATTTGTCAGAGCAAATGGAAACCGGTCACTGTCTCAAGGAATTCAGTCTCTTTCAATTGTCAGGCCATAAAAATTCAAGGTGTGGGATGTGGGGATAAGAGCTGAAATCACAGTTGAGGGAGTGACGGAACTGCTGTAATGTGAATGTCGTTACACACATTAAATGTGACTAGGACATGAGGCTGAACACCACTGTGCTTCAGACATTGACAGGAGCGTCTCTGGTGACCAGGTCTCATTTAGGTCATCATTTCTCCAGCTGTACACCATTACAGCTTTCATTTAGTCAGCAGCAGCACCACTTCTCACAGTGGACAGGACCTCGGCTGGTTACAGAGCAGAAGAAAGAAGCCTGTAGCCCCTGTGGGACAACCACTGCAGTTCAACAAGTTCAACAAGCAATTCAGTGTCTGCCTCTCACACAAAGGCCGAGTCTGGCCATCCCTTGTGAGCTATTAAAAAAACTGCTGAAATTATATCTACAGGAGAGAAAGGGCTGAACCTGGCAAAGACTTTCCAGACTGCTACCAGGCTGTGTCAGACCAACACCTGCAATGTGAACATCCTGCAGTTGCCCTCCAGCAGGGTGAAGTGGTTGGGGTCTAGCTAGTGGCGTTGGGCCCCTTGTTTCCTCCTGCACCAAAGCTGCCCCATGTGCTCTGTCCCCTGGCTCTGAGATCGGCTGCCATGGGCACTGATCTCAGACTCTTTGCTTTTGACTCTTCCACCTGCAGATCTCCTCCCTACCTTTAGGATCAGCAAGTGAACACAGCCGTCTCTGCACAAGAGAAGTTCCACCCAGATACCCCATGCTGCACTTCCAGACACATGGTACAAAGTCTGATGTGACTGGATGCCCCTGAGTAAAAGATCATTTTAAACGTTCAAGCAGTCAAGTAAAAAGCTTCCCCACTAGGTTCACGCAGCAGTAAACTTATTAGTAATGGGACTTCCTAGATAACACAGGTGGAAGAGGGCAACTTGCTGGTATATGGGGAGAGGCAGCTTTCTACTGCTCAATCAGCTGGCAAACCTCAGCAGGGACCATGCCTCCAGCGTTCAACAGGCCTGGCTCAGCATGGAGTAAGTGAATCTTGCTGTATTTAAAGAGTTGGTCTCAAGGGTTCCCTTTTAATCTCATCTCTGTTTGCAATTCCCTCTTCTGAGCCTATGAGCAACATTTCTTTCTCCTTCAAGTGCTACTCTGCTCTGTTCAATTTTCTCTTCATCCCTCCCTGCCCTCTCCTTCCCTCCGCTATCCCCATCCCCATGTTTCTTTAATGGAGCTTGAAATTATAATACAGTGATTCAGCTTCCTTTCATGTCTGCCAAGAGCCAGTGGTGCAAGCCTGGAAATAGGGCTTGCTGGCTTTCTCAGCCTGGTCTGTAGCAAACAGCTCACACTGTGATGCTGGGGACCTTCTTCCTATCACTGGTGGCAAGGAGAGGAACTTCCCCGGGACCTCCTGGGGTTGGCCATGGCCCCCTGCGCAGTCATGGGACTCAACGCACCAGATCCAGAGCATGTTATTCCTTGCTGGGCATATGCATGTGGATTTGCTGGGGAATGTTTGAGCTGAAGGGCTTGGGAGGTGCCATGGAATGTGCCAGCTGGAGTCCCAGTGCTCTCACCCCTTCCCAAAGTCACATGCACTGGCTGTGTTGGGGCTGGGACTCACCCAAAGCTGATGCCTAGACCTGTTTCCTGAGAAGCTCTGAGGGCCGCATCAGGAATTGACTTGTAGCTCAGAGATTTGCCTCCTGAAAACAATAGCCTCTACTGGTTACACACAGGTTACATCCTGCATTTCTTTCTTTGTAGTACAATGGCAGAGCTGCAAAGTCATGAGGAATTTTCCTTCTTGTCTCCCTGATGTCCATGATTGCCCTCTGACACCTTTCACTCTCTGCCCTGTCCCGGTCCCCATTCTCTTGGCTTTCACACCAACAGATGTGCAGCCTCATGTTTCCTCTTCTCATTTCTACTCCCTGCTGCATGGACCTCATACTCTTATCCCCAGCTTGCCTCAATCTCCAGTTAACCACTTTCCCACCAGCACGGCACATGCTATCTATGACAGAAATATCTGCCAAGTACCCTCTCTGCCACCAGCCCAGTGTTGCTTTACTCCTTTCTTTCCTTCCAAGCAATATTCCTCCTCTGGAACAGAGAATTTCTTGTGCCACTGACTCTTTGCTCCCTTCCATTTGCCAGCCTCCAGGTGTTCCAGCTTTGGAGTCACGGTGTTGACACCCTCCTGGAAGAAAGGGTATGCAGCCCAGCTCCTACCAGTAATTCCTGTTCATCTTCATCCTTTCTAGAGGAGCATGTTTTCTTGGCTTCATTTTATCACCTTCTTTCCCACCTGCTTCTCTGCTCAACCCTTTCACTGAAAGTGCCCGTACTTTCTTACTGCACATTTGATCATAACCCGTGCTCTAAAACCCCACAACATCTCCTTCCTTTGACTTTGCCTCACTCACCAGCCACTTTTGTCTCTTGCATCTTCTTCATCCGCAGTTTGTTCGCTTTTCTCAACACCTTCCATTGCAGCATCCGTGGAATGCTCCTCTCTCTCCCTCTCCTGCAGGACGTGCAGGGGTCTCAGGGGACAAATGCCCTGCATCCTGCCCCACTTCTTCCCGAAGCTCGGTGGCATTGTGCTGGCCTCTGCCTGTGCTCTGCTCTGTACGCTCTCGTGGCTCGCTGAGCGGCAGAGCTACACCCAGGTGTGCTCTCCTGCAGCCCAACACCTCTGTCTCACCCCGGGATAGATGTCAATGATTAGCGATAATGACTTCTGCCAAATTCCCTGTTACTTTCACTGGCAGTGAAGTCTGTCAGCAGGCAGTTAGCCTTTCCCTCCATGCAGTGAGCGGGAACAAAGCAGCATTATACGGATATGTGGCACACATGAGGTGACCATTACTTTGAGGACTTCCAGAGTCAAACAGCATGAATTTTTATGGCTCGGGCATGAAAGCTGGACTGCCTGCTGGAGAACAAGCACAGGTCCCCTGTGGGTCAGCTGAAGGTGGGGGTGGGAACCACCATCTGCTGAGCTGTGAGTTATGAGTGCACGTGCAGCAGTAGGGATGTATGGAGTGAATGTGTATGTGCCAAGTAGGAAACATGGTTCAGCAGCCCGTCAGCACGGCTGGGAAACACGCGGGGAGTAACGAGTGTGTCTGTGGGTACCGTACCACTACCCACAGCAGAGACCACTGTGGTGTGCAAATGTGAATGCATGCATGTGCTTAGAGCAGCCTGGACGTGTCTGCTGGCCTTTCAGGTTAATTGATTTAGGAAGTAGTTAGGCTTTTCCTCCATTAGTGAGGCAACTGTTCCTCCCTAGAGCTCACCCAGGGACACTTTCCAGTAACTGTTCAGATAACAATAAATGATGCATGAGCTAAAGATACTACGTCAATAAGGAGAGGTTGTATAATAAACAGGAATTACTTGAAGGGAAGGGAAAATAAAATCCCTAATTCAATTCATAGAAGTGAAATACTCTGTATAAAAGGTAGAAAGCGGGACCCTTTTGAAGAACTGGCCATTTTTAGGAAACATCAGTAATCCATCTCATCTACCATTTCTTAAAAATCCTATATAATGGTACCTCAGCCAAGGCAAGACTTTGCTGTTGGCAACGCACAGGAATGTAAGCAGTATCGCTTTGAATAGATTCAGAGCCCCATGGCTTCCCTTAACACCTCCTGTGTGCCAGAAGTCTTTGGAACCCTCTCAGATAGGTGCATCTGCCAGCAAAGGCAGAGAACAAGAGCTAGTTGTGCCCCCATGTAGGGAGAAGTCATTGCCACAGGACAACCAGCATATCCCAAGCCAGGCTCTCTGATCACCCGACTACTCTTGGTCCCCTGTATGTGCCCTGAAGAGGAGAGTTCACTATGTGCACTCAGGATTTTCAGCCCTATAGCAGCTGCATCAGAAGCCTGGGTTGTAGCTGAAACCAGCCCCAAATCAACACACAATTATGGAACATGCCCCCAGGAGATACCAGAACCATTATATGGAAACACCAGCAGAAATGTCTTTAGTCATGGCCCCTGTGCCTCTCTGGCCCCCCTATACTACACAACACAGGAAGCAAGGACCATGACAGTACCCAGAAATCCAGAGATGGAGGTTGACAGTTATGCTACCACTAGAAACAGAATGGTTAAACTATCAAAAAACTCCTTTTTTTCCCCTTCTTCAGTCTCATGCAGAATCCTCCTTAATAGGGGGACACGAAGGCAAGAGGGGAAAACCATATGCATTTACTAGTCCCATGGGAGCTGTAACCCTAATTTCAATCAAGTAAAAACCTCATTTCGGATTATTTTAGTTGCAGGTAGAGTTTTTCATGGAGAGTATCAAATGGCTGCTGGACACTAAATTCATGTCTGCATGAGATAGGTGTTCTGCTTTCGTTTACTTTCCCTGTTGCAATGCATAAATTGCTTCACACAAAAGTGTGAACTTCAGCAATCTTGGTGTAATCCAGAGGTGGAGTCACAATGGGGGAAGAGAGAGTCCCAGTCCTCAGAAAGCATGCAGGGCTAGAGACCGAGGAGTCTCCTCCGCCTCCAAGAGATGCTTCTTCTCATGCAAGTTCAGCTAGCCTTCAAAACAGAAGGAAACCCCCCTGCTACTTACTTCTTACTCCACTTCTTTGCAGCTGCTAAGACAGCCCTGCTCCTGCAGACCTGAGGGCAGTTGCCAGGGCAATGTCAAGAAGGAATTAATTATGGTGACAACAATTTTCACCACCATATGGCCGTCAGAATTGCTCAAGAAGGAAGAACACCTCTGTTTTCTCACCTTACTTTTGTCCCAGGAGAAGCTTCATGTCTGGATAGTTCATGACAGGGTGACAATAAGTGTAGAGCCTGTCCTTGCACACAGCCCTTCCTCTTCACCCCTTAATGTGAGGCTGCTGCTTTCTGGCCCATGGAGTGCTAATATTTCTCAACACCCCACTCAGGAGGAGAGTCAGATCATAGGTAGGCCAATGGCTCATTTCCTCTTGCATCATCTGCCCAGGAGGAGTTTGCCTTGCCATTGCACTTGTTGCCATCCTCTTCCTCCACCACTGTTGTGTCAACAATCTTTCCTGCTGTCCTCTCCCAGAAGCAGGTGGGGGAGTCTAGATGGTCTGAACCTCATCTCCTCCTCAGCAAGCCTGCAAGAAATCTCTGGTGTGACCAGGTATGCTCTCTCAGGTCCATGGTGATAATATGGCTGGTCTTTGCCCAAGCAATCCATCTTGGGGAGTGGGAGAGAAATTTCTGGCTGCTTTAGTTGTGTGGAGCCATTGCCTCCTTAAAACCTAAAATCTGGAAAAGCAGGAAGGTTATTCTCCTACTATGTCACCTTCTGCCACACACTAAAAGGCCTGTACTAGTTTCACTAACCTGCTTTTCTCTGCTCTAGCTAGCCCAAGATCCCCCTTTTAATGTATTCCTCCCTGATTTCTCAGAAACTGTGGCTCAGGGACTTTCTGAGCAAGAAGGCATGTTTTTCTCATATTTAATAGCCCCCGGAGGTTTGGGGCTTCCCCCCCCCCCCCCCCGAGTTTGTCCAAATGCTTTGTGAACCTTGTAAACATAAACCCATAGCATACTGAGGCAAGGAGTTCCCCAAATTAATGGCACCTCATATTACAAATTGCTCCCTGCTGTTCTGAAGATCCAGCATGTTACCCCTTCAGCTGTTACCCCTTTATTCTTGTAGGACAGCAGCTTGGGGATGGATGTTCCCGGCTTGCCCTTGATGCTGCTTCTGATTTTATAGACCTCTATCAAAAACTATTCAGCAAATTTTCAGCTGAAGTATTCAGCCCTTCTCAGGCAGACTGCACTGATTTATGCCAGCTGGGGTCCTGGCCCTCCATCCTTACTGAAAATGCAGGATGACCTCTAAAGACCAGGTAAGCTTTGTGAAAACACTTTGTGTAGTGAAGGTCAGCGTGTCTCAGGCATTTTCTGCTCCTACAAGACATATACAGCTACAGTTTTCAGCTCAGAAATTGCTTTTCAAGACAAAAATGGCAAGTCAAAGCAGGCATGAATCTACTGACCAACAGCTTGTTACAGCAAAATTTGTTCCACAGTATTCAGGGGATGTTTTGAATGAGCTGATAGGACTAGCTCAGGCTTAATACAGCTTTACATCATTAACAGTTAATGTTGAGTCAGAACAGTGGAGTAAGCTGTTATTATTGCTAGTCAGATAGTCTGCAATGGCCAAGGAGAAAGTAATCACTAAAGGCAAGAGGAGATTAAAGTGAGGTGACAATGTCCGAGCGCTCATTTTTCTAAAAATTGTAGATTTACTTGGCAGTGCTCACAGCCTGTTTATTCACTGACAGTCACACAAGGAAGGATAATCCTTTTCCCTCATCAACCTGTTTATAGCAAGGCACGTCCCTTCCTTAGCCTCAGTTCAAGTGACTGTGGTGGGCACACGAAGCATCCAGCACATGTCAGGAAGGGACTGGCCTCCTGCTTCACAGGTGGCACCAGAATTCCTGGACATGGAGGTTCATTCCCTTCCAAGGGCACAACTCCCTGGTTTTCTGCAACCCAAAGGAAAGAGAGAAAACACACAGCAAAAACATAATAAAAGCAAGGAGTAAGCGGTGTTGTATCTCCCTCCCAGCATCCCAAGATCATTGGACACGCTGCACAAGCCTCTTCCCAGGGAGACCCTCACCAGGCTACCGCAGGGGGCACTTGTGAGAAACAGTGTCCCCCTGAGCCTCCCCTGAAGCACTGCTCCTAACGCAAACCTAGATATAGATGATGTCATTTGGCCCTGAGGCATTACGGTAGGAATACAAGATGCTGCCTTAGCAATGCTGCAGCTTGCCTTTGTTCTCCAGGGTGAAACCACGAGCCCAGATACTGCCTTCATCATGCCCCAACACCGCAGCAAAGAAAATCAAGTTCCTGAGGCTACCAGCTTGTGCGAGATAAACCAACGGCCGCTTCCCTTGCTACTGGCTGCCCCGCCACGCAGATACCTATACTGCTGGGGAACAGGCCACCCTGGGTACCAGGCCAGAGTTAATTTGCAGTGCTGGCAATGGACCGAGGGTCCCTAACCCGCAGGTGAAACCTGACATGATTTTTTTAATTAAAGCAGTCTCTGAGCATGGCAGGTTTCTGTGCTAACGATGACAGCCACGCACTTGAACAACCACCACCCCCTCTTCTTGCAACAGTCCTTATTTAGCAAACAAAAAGGAAACCCAAAGAGCTCAAAGCCTGCTAATTGTTAGTGCCTGTGCTCCTCACCCACCTCTACAAACCACCACGGGTCTGACCTCCCCGGTGACAGGCTGTACTGTGCTTAGATGCGTGTGGTCGAGCAGTGCTTTTTTTTGTGCCAGAAGAAAGTTTTGGAAGGGAAAACAGCCCTTCTGCTGCATTTGCAAGCACAGCTTAGCCAGCAAACTACACAAAGCTGGGTCTGAGAAATAGCGATGGGACCCTGCGGCACGGCTAGCAGCAGGGAACACAGCCAGAGCATCCAGACTGCAGCTGGGGTTTTATCCCTCCAAGCTGGTGAACCCTGGGGTGTAATAGCTGAAACCAGTCAAGCTGCTTATATCAGAGAGCAGAAACAAAAATCCTACTTGCAAGCATGGCCAGGGAGGTGCTTGCAAGACATGGACTACCACATGGACTGCCTGTGTTCGCCACGAGGCATCTGTGTCCCTGAGTCCCCTGTGTAGGGCTGAGATCCCCGCTTAAAAACCACAGGCTGCTCATAACAACGTTTCCTGATGTTGCCCAGACAAAGGCAGTCTCTGGTCCAGGGCAATTCATTTGCAAATGATGCATTTATTTTTTGAGAGCTACCAAGCATCTCTCTGTCCTGTCTCAGGAACTAAAACAAATCAGATCTTTAGCGCACTTTAAAGTGGCCCTACAAACCACTTTGGGTTTGTAGAGTCCACTTTAGGAACTGTGGGCTGTGATGCCAAAACAGACTGAGGCTCTTGAGAAGAATGCAAGGAGACACATGCTCTCCCAGGCAGGTGGATGTTCAGGCTGGATTGGCACCGTCCGATCGGCACTAGAAATAGAAACTCTTCCTTAGTCCCTGCAGTCAAAACATCTGCTTCATGCTTCTTGGCCCTGGGACCTTGAGCCCAAATTCAAGTACAGCTCTCAAAGGCACCATAGACCTAAGCATCTCTGAAACTATTAGACAGAACTTGGATTTCTGCATGTACAGGGCATACATCACGATAATTTTTATTTCAAAAGCACAAACCTTGAAAAATATCTTACAAGTGAGATATCCCGCAGCAGGACATTTGTATGTGTCCATCCTTTGGTGGCAGCGGTTTGCTCTCCAGCTTTTTCCATTAGGGGATCCTGAGATGTAAGACACCACTGGGCTACAAAGCTCACACATAAGGGATCACCTTGATGTGAAAAGAGTTACACTGAGGCCCCTTTACCCCTTCACCAGATGTGAGTGGTGAAACCAAAGTACTGCTGTTACCTCTTATTATCCCTTAATAAGAATGTGAACAGACACTGATTCTGGTATTAGAGTGCCTTTCTTTGGTTTAGCCGATGGAGCTTGCAAAGGGATTTTTTGCTAAACTGAAGAAACTCAGACCCTCAGTGGCGGGCAGCCTGGGATGTAAGAGCTCAGGGCGGGAGGTGGGTTGCAGTGAGGTGAACCCCCACCTGAGTAGATACACTCCAGTATCTGGTAAAACTACTGCATATAGGCATTAGTTTCAGCACAGGCTTGTCCTCTCCATTTGCATGGTTTCTCCCATGCCATACGTAGCCTCTGGTTTGACATTTATAAAACTGTCCCCAGACTTACCTCTTCTAACTCATCTGTCCCTTTCTGTTCCCTTATGCCTTCACAGATAGGGTCCTCATTGGCAGACTTCTTGATGTCCATTGCCGCTCAGAAGAGCCTCTGGCCTGTTTCACCGAGTGTCTAGCCTTCCTAAAGCTTCAACCACCTGAAACCATGTTTCTTACGTGACTCTACTCTTCCTTACCTTCACTTTCCAGGGACTTGACCTTACCAGGGACACAAGTGGAGTGAGAGGTGCCCTACGCACTGAAATACTGGGAAACCCACAGTGCCCTTGAAGGGCTGGAGAACCAGGAACTCCTGGCCTCCAGCCCCCCACCCACCTCCATCTTTCTGTACCTTTGGATTGAACGCTTGGACCCCCCCCGTCAGATGCCAATGCAGTGACTGAAAGCTCCTTGGCGTTATTGCTGTTATTGTTTCACGTTGCCCTCCTTGACGGCGCGTTAGGTCTCGTGCTGAACAAATGCCCTGGTGCCTGCTCGCAGCCCGCTTTCCCTCCCCGCAGCCCCCTGCCAGCGCTGGCTTTCAGGGTGCCAGCTGTCACCCGCTCTGCGCCCTTCCTGCCGAGACGCAGGCGTGCTGGCACAGCGGCAAAGGCACACAGGCAGAAAGACAGAGAGGGGCATTGGGAGAGCTGGAGCGGCACCAAGGGAGCAAGGAATAGCAAGCGAGGAGAGCTCTTCAAAGAGGAACATCAAAGCATCAGAGACGGGGAGAGAGCTGGGAATGACAGATCTGGTTTAAAGAGCCATCTATCTCCCAGCTCTTACTATGTAAATTACTCCTGCTCACTGGCTGCCGCTGCCGTGAAGGTAATTGTTAATATTTTTTGGAAGCACCTCCTCTGTGGCAAGACACCAGGCCTTCTTCCCTGCCTCACAGCAGTGTTGGTGGCAGGGATGTCTCCCATTGTGTGGGAGCCATGCTGGCCACAGCATACCAGGGCAGCAAGATCCTTCTTGGGATCAGGCAGCTGCGCCAGTAAGGGTGGGAGGCCAGCAACCTGCTCTTTGGTTGGCCCCTTCTCCATCTGTCCTTCCTGGCTTCCAAGTCTCTCCACAGGCTTCTCACTGGGTCCTTACCCTCAGTCCTCCCATCCTGTCTGCCCACATTATTCCATCCTGTCCTCTCCCTCCTATCCTCCTCCACCCCACTGCTTCTTCCGCTTCCCACCCCTCATCCTCCTCTTCTGGGGACTCACTCACACCCTGGCTCCTTTCCAGCCACCTGGCTGACTATGAGTCTGCCAGAAAGGTGCCTTCTTCCACAGCCTGAACAGCATAGTGGGGTGAAAAGGATGCTAGCCAAGGCTGGAGTCAGCAACACTAAAACAGAGAGGCTGAGGAAACCCTCGGTGCTTTCTCTTGTCAGGTTTACAGCACTTGAATCTCCCAGTTGAAAAAGAGGCAGAACAGAGCACCCAGCCCAGGACTAAGGAGGTGGGCATTGCCTTTTGTAGTTTCTCCATCGGCCTGTTCCCCAGAGCCAGAGCTTTTTTCTTTTGAAGGAGAGCTGAGCATTTTGTTGATGTCACTGCTTTGAAGCGAGCCAAGCCAAAGCTGTTCACCAAAGACCTCCCCTTTACCCTTGAGAAACCCCAACTCCAAGGCCAACCAAGCATGTCCTTAGTGAGTCCCTCCTCCTTTCTCTGCACCCACCCATTTCTCTTCTCCAAGGTCTGGTGCCTTTACTGAAAACAGGATACCTTCTCCCTTCCTCACAAGGTGGCATGTCCATTTGGTCCCTTTGCCCCCTTCCACTCCCTAGCCCCCCCATGCTCAGCATCAACTCTTGTCCCCATCCTTCCTCCTCCAGTTGCTCTTCACAGACTTTCCCAACCTGAGGAGGGCTAAGCAAAACTATGAATGAGAGGAGAAAAGTGAATGAATATCTGGAGAAGCTGGAAGGCATGGGGTTATCATGAGAGGACACAGGGCTACTTTGTTTCTTGGAGTCTTCCCCACCCTTGATAAAATAATCAAGGATAATGGCTTACCCCAGTCCCCACAGAAAATAGTAAGTTTGGATGCACTGCCCTCCCAAGGGTTAAGACGTAACACATTTTCTTCCCTAGCTTCATCTAGCTTGATGGAGGGAGTGAGGTCCTGCAATTCACCTTACAGGCTGAAAACGAGCATGAGAAATTGCAGCCCAAAGGGTCAATTTTCCAGAGATATCTAAGTACTCAGGAACGGGGGCTCGAAATGAAAGTGTCTCTCGAGCCATCTTTTTCCTTCACCGCTGTGGTGTGATAATAAGGTGCTTTTTATGTAAGTGACCTATTTTCCAGGGAAGCCAGTTCTCCGAGTGGGGAATTGGAAAATGACGAGTGCAGCAGTTTCGTACTTTAATATGTTTTCATTCTCCACGATCAACAAGCAGCTACTGTACCCAGAGGATGGAGGAACTGTCTGCTCTCATCAGGGATGCTCCCTGGTGCCCAGTCCAGACAGGAGGCGGGAGGTGAGCCCACAGCAGGCAGAGCTTTCCCCCGGTACCTGTCCACAGAAAAGCCTTCCCTCCCTTCCAGGCCCATCCCAGCTATTTTTCTGTAAAAGTCACTCACGTGAGGCTGGGGCTGTAAACTGGATCCAGAAAGTTGCATGGAGGGCAACAGTGAGCTGTCTGTGGGCTTTGGGATGAGTTGGGAAGAAGGGGTCATGGCTGGTGGCCAGCCCTGGCTGCCCACCATCCAAGCAACATGGTAGGGAGGGAGCCCAGGCACGCTGAATGTAAAACAGGAGGGAAAAGGGAGGCTGTAAAGGAGGGGAGGTACAGACACCCCTGTGGGGAGGCTGAGCACTGAAAAGTCACTGGTGTGCTTCAAATCTGGTATAAGCCCAGGGCATGGCTTCAGGGCACAAAAGGGGTTACTTTCTCAGCTTGAGCAGAGCAATTCCACAGGAATCAAATCCAACTCATTGCCCTCATCTCCCAGCAGTCTTGTGTGACATGAGGACCACCAAACACCAGAAACCAGCCCTCTAACATCCCATCTCCTAACTAAAAGCTGCAATACCCAGAACACTGCCCCTGAACCACACCTGGGTGGCATAACCAGATGATGTTCACAAAGAAGATGAAGCCAAACTTCCTAGAAATGAGAAACCCTGTTAAGGCTTAGTTCCATTCCATAAACGTCAGCAAGAAGGGAAGCATCAGCACAAAGCCTCTGTGCCCAACACCTGCAGTTCACTCCCGCAGCCATCCCAGCCATGGCACAGCTGTGAACCCATTCCCAGGCTTCCCCACATGGTGCCTCTGCCCACTTTGACTAGCACAGCGGATCTCCCCCACTTATGAGGAGCCTTGTGTGAGGAAAGAGGTAGCCTCACTCCTTGTGACTGTCAGAAAGGTGTGAAGCTCCTTCGAGACAAGGTTTGTCCTTCTTCCTTTGCCAGCTGCTTTCTGTAACTCCTGCAGGTCGGTGCCCGCTCAACTTGGGAGCAGCAGGAGACATGGCACCCTGCTCCTCCTCACCTCATCAGCCAGGCAGGAAAGTGCAACTAGATTTCTGTCCAGCAGTGAAATAGTGCCAGCATTGTGGTTCAGTGTACCTCAAGGAGAAGGGGGAGAAGTACGTGTCTCTCTCCCAGTGGAACTCCCTTCATATTCAGGCACGTGGCCTCACAGCAGTTGCACCCCACTCACATGTTAAGGGTTCTCCCTTTGCTAAAAACTCACATTTTTAAAAATTAAAAGCTGTGATTCTGGCATGAGAGATGCATTCAGCAGGGACAAGTTTCAGCTCACCAAGCTGCTGTGAATCAGTAGACCCCTTCGCCCCAAGGCATCAAGAGAGATTAAAAACCATTAGTACACTAGAAAGACAACAGCGGTTTAATCAAAACATCTTGGGAGCAGCTTATGAATACTGTTAGCAGGCAATATTTTCTAGTGTATTTGTCTCTCATTAAGAAGAGCCTCACTTAAGCAGCTTCCCTTTGAGTTTTTGCTTTCTCAGGCTTGAATTTGGTTTAATTGCTAGCGCACAGGCCTGGCTGGCCACTCGCCGCCTTCTGTTCCTCCTGCATCCATCGCTGGCATTCCTGAGTTTTAGCCAGGATGCTGATTGCGGCCTCTTTTGTTTACTGGTTTCCTTCCCCTGGTATTTGCAATTCTAAATAAGTTGAATATTTATTACCAGCTCTTCATTTTATACCGAGGAATGCAGCCCCCCCAACACGTACACCCAGACAGGCTCCTTGGAGTGAGGGACGCCTTTCTTCACTCTGCCATGGCCCCACAGGGAAGTCCCCGGGGACTGTCAGGGCCAGGGATGCTACCTCTGGGTTCACAGGGAGGAAAAGACATTTCTTCATCCAGAGATGGCCAAAACTCCACTCACTCTGTGTGCCCCAGAAGGTTCTGTGAGGCTGGTCCCTTCCTACCTGATCCTGACCAGCTGCCACCCTGGAGGTCTCACATGCCACTACTGACGTAAGGTGCAAGCAGGCATCTAGGGCCAGGGGCTGGTCCCTGCAGAGGACACAGCACCGCTGCTGGGCTTGGTAGAGACGGATGCTGTGGCAGGGTGTCCAGAAATATAGGGGCTTGCTGCAATCACACAGAGGAGGAGAATCAGGAACAGGTTGTGGACTGAAGGAGGCCATCGTTGGAGAGAAAGATCCTCCATTTCCAGTGCTAGGGTAGCCTTTGCTTGCTCGTCAAATGCTTGCTGCTGGCCTCTCCTCCCAGCTGAGCTGATACCAGCTGTCAACACCACATACAGACTGGGAAAAGCCATGCTGGGACTATCTAAGAAACAGGGGCAGATAGGAAGGGTAAGGCTGATGGGATCAGGGATGACTTCGCAGCGGAACAAGGCTGGGAAACCTGGATCTCTGGGCTGTTTCTTCCCTTGACCACTGCACACAGCTGCAGAAAACAGCCCTGCTATGTGCTTGCTGCTTTCTGGTAGGGCCATGCATGGAGGAAACCAGGAAGACTAAAAGGAAGCTGCCACAGAGCAGCATCCAGCAAGGTGGTACCCACTCTTGGGCCGTGCACCAACTGATGGGCATCTGATCTGCGCCCTCCTCCCTGTCCCCTTCCCCGCCTCTGACAACCACAGAGAGGCATCCTTCCCTAGAACTAGCGCAGGCTGTGTCTAAACATGTGCTGTGGGAGGTTACCCTTACAGGGTACAGGTGACCTTCCTTCAGTCCCTCTTGTGTCCACACACAGAGAAAGTGCACAAGGTAAAACTTCAGAATGAAAATATTTCTTTTCCTGTAGGACTGACAGCTAAAGAAACCTTCCCAAACAAAAATAAATAAATAAATAGCAAAGCAAACTTCCTCCTAACTCTCCAAAGGAAAGCAAGCAGCATTCAGAGTAAAATTGCTGAAAATGGAACAGCATGCCCCTCTGTTGTCCTTTTTCTGACAAAATTGCCACGATTTTCACACTGGGCTAATAGACACCATCTAACATTTGTCCAATCTTTTTTTTTTTTTAAATAACCCAATTGTGGAGAAGCTTCCATCAGTTCACCAAGAGGCTGTTTTACAGCCCTGATCTTAAGAAATTCTCCCGTTTCTCAGCCTACGTGTTGTTAGGCTTTATTTCATTGCTCTAGTTAGTCTACCTGCCAGATGCCCAACACACCATCAGAGGGCTGCTCAGTTACTGCACCTTGACATGCTACCGTGTGACTTCTGTGAAATATAGGGCTGAAATTTAATCTACGCGGCCGTAGCCCAAAGCTATTAAGACCAGGTTGTAGATTTATAACAACACACTTTTTCTCCTTGTCACTGGCCCAAGGACTCAGCGGCTGCTCTGACCCCAGGACCCGGTTTGTTGCTTGCTCTCCCACTGCCTGCCTGTTCACTCAGCTGGGACACAGGAGAAGCAGTGAGGGTGGAGGAACCCATTTAGGTGCCACCTATGCCCCAGCAGGTCTGTTCTATCTCCCCACACCGAGGTATCAGAACAATAGGACAGCCCAGAGTCCCCCCCCTCAGCAGGCAGTAGGCACAGAGGAATTTGGGGTAAGGCTGCACACAAATGGGGACACCACAGGGATCCTGACTTAGGTCACACAGAGACCAAGTTGGTCAGTATAGTTGTGCAGATGGCTGTGTGCTTTGGGTGACTAGCAGCAGGAAGGGTTCACATGGACCTTCTTTCCTTGCTGAGAAACTCAGCAAGCCAAACCCTTGTGTCTCCAGATGGGTCCCAGCTGTACATCTCCATCCTCAAAGCTGTAAGACCACAAGAGGTTCGAGATCTGCTGCAACAGCCATGCAGAGCATGCTTTGGAGAGTCCCAGCAAACGGTGAATGTATGGGGAAACCACTATGACTCTGCTCATTGAAAAGGCTCTGGGTATTTAAGGTTATCAGAGGGTGAGCTGAGGAAATAAACAATAAGGTGCCTCCTGCCACACAGCCAGGCAACCTGCTCCCAATGCTTGAGCCACAAATGCCCTTTTTCTGCACCTTGCAGCCTGGCATGCTGTGCCATGGGAGATGCTGACCCCACAGAAAACCCAAGTTATACTATTCAACTTATAACACACCTTCAGGAAGTACCCAAAATCCAGATCAGGGTAAATCCCTGGGTAATAGCGGTGCCCTTGATGGCTTCCTAACTTTCAGCCAAAAGAAGATAGGACAAACTCTTCTCTCAAAGAAACCCCTTTTGCACCAGATTACATTTTGCCATCTTCTGAGTAGCCTCGTGATGGGCAGAAATTTACTCATCCAAAACTTGAGCATCTCGGAGCTGTGAGTCAGGGTGCACACAAGTTATTGTGTAGTAGAAAAGAGAAGTGTCATGTATCCAGGACACTTATCATTAATGCCAACACGGAAGATCAGGACGCAGGAGTGGTGGAACCCAGATTACTGCTTAGCATGCCTCAGCACTCACAAAACCCACTCGGGCTTGTAGGGCACAGTGTGCTCTTGCCCTGATTGTACATCCCAGACCCACTGTGCAAGGTAGCACCGGCTTTGCAGATGAGCCTGAACGGCTCGCAAACCTCGAGTGTCTTTAGAGGCCGGGATTAGCTGCCCCTGTCTCACAGCACAAAGTGTTTTGTCTGTAAGAATTAGGAGCAGCATGGGGAATTTCCAAACACAGGCAAGAACCCAGCTCCTTGGAGGCACCATCTAATCTGCACGCTTGGCTGCAGCTCTGGCGCTGGTGGGGCCACTCCACCCCGCAGACCTCTTCTCCTAATGAGCAAAGCCTTCTGCACGTTCCACAGATCCACCACAAATAAACAAGTAGGTCATTCTTGTAATCTCTTCAGCTGGGTATTAAAAAGCTTGTCCAAATTTAAGCTTGGGGTGTGTCAGCCTTATTACTCTCCAGGGGCTTCTGTTTGTGTCTGGCGGAAGCAACACCAAGGCTGCTGAAATTAAAGAAAGATTTTCCAATGGCTGACAAGTGCCGTACATCACACTTTCCAAAACACCCCTGCTCAAACACACCTGCAACAGAGCCCAACTGTCCCAGTCCCAAACTGGAGACTGGGGAGCTGGGGACTGGACAAACAGGCTGCTTTTTTTCCAAGCGTGGAGCGCGTCGAGTCCACGATGAGGAACTCCCAAGCTGTCTTCAGAAAAGACTTTTCTGAAAGAAATACTGCCTGGCATTTAGCTGCAAAGACCCTGATTTTATCAGAGAATATAGATGCAGGTGAAGGCGCGGTGAGTGATGGCGCGTGAGAGCAAGACAGCACTTTGTTAGGAGCCCAGCCTCTGGAAACCGGAGCCTGTAAGGGAGCTGACTCCAACTCAATATTGCACAGCAAATTGAGGGTGCTTGTTGCACACAATGCAATAATTGTATCTGGGTCTAAATGAACTCGGCGATCACTCCAGGATATAGTTATTATTACAGTTAACGGGAAGCTAACACCAGTTACTGCTCTGAAATGTACCGTTTTCTTGTCTCCTGATTGGATACCATCACTCTCTTGCTGCTAACAGTGATTGCTTTCCACAGCCTCCATCCATTTTCCCTGCAACAAATACAGCTGCCTTGGTTTTTGACTCCTTCCTCAGTGCATTGATCTAACTCACATTTCTCTCCTGCCGTCCCATAGGGCACCCACAGCCTCCAAAACATGATGCCCAGGCCAAAAATCAAAGCAGTAAATTTTCACTAGGCAGACATACATCCAGATGCTGTCAGTCAAGCACTGGGGACATCACATCCACATACACTGTGGGTACATGCCGCTTGTCAAAACCCATTTACAAGCACATAAGTGCTAATACCCAAAGAACAAGCTCAGAAGAGTTTTTCCAACATAAACTCCTTGCTCTGGCGTTTGAAGAGATCCTGGTGTTAAGATTGCCTGGTGTGCTCTACTGACAGAGTCCAGATATTTGCCTGCTCTACTGACCTTCCCCAGCATCTATGTTAGTATTAATGTCAATGTCACCCCTTACCAAAGGGCAGAGCAGAGCTCAGTAGCTTTCTGGGGGATGAAGAATGAATTGGTGTTGAAAACCCCAGCCCTTGTTTTCCCCAAATGCAAAGCTTCACTTGCTACTTCTGAACAGTCACTTTCAAATACAGCATCTCTCTTAGGGAAAAGACAGTTAAAGATTTCAGAACTCAACACAAAATGCTTTTCATGCTCTAGCTGAGATTCTCCTCTGAGGTACACACTGACCCTGGCTTCAGCTTAAACAATATATCCATTTCCATAAATGTTGCTGTTCATCTCAGTGGTGCGGAGAACTGCATAAAGAGCAGTTGGCTAGTTTTGCTCCATTATAGAGCAACACCAGGGTGGCTGACAGGAGCCCAAAAGGTTGGATTGAGCATTTTGGCTACTGACAGCCCCTGCCCTCCCCCTTGAAGGTACAGGTGGAGCTGGTGGGAGGCTCACCTTCAGAGAACAGGAGCTGGCTTGGGCATTCACTCCCATGGCTCATGACCAGAGGGCAGTTTAGGACACAGACATCGCCTGTCTCCGAGGCTGGAGGAGAAAAAGGCAAGGAGAATCGTGAGCTATCATTATTGACCTACCTACTGGGTCTGCTGTCCCTGGGCCCTGCTCCTCAACTTTCCCTGAAAGGAGAGTGCCTTTAAGTATCTAAAGGGTGATTTGAAGGGGAAGGGAGTCAGACTCTTTTCAGCAGTTGCCAGTGAGAGGACGAGGGGTAACGGGCATAAGTTGGAACATAGGAGGTTCCACTCAAATACGAGGAAAAACTACTTCACAGTGAGGGTGACAGAGCCCTGGAACAGGCTGCCCAGGGAGGTCGTGGAGTCCCCTTCTTTGGAGATTTTCAAGACCCACCTGGATGCAGTCCTGAGTAACATGCTCTGGCTCTGGGCAATCCTGCTTCAGCAGGGGAGTTGGACTAGATGATCTCTACGGTCCCTTCCAACTTTAATAATTCAGTGAAATTCAGTGAAAAGTGTTAGAAGTCCAGTGGGGAGCAGGGAGTATGGGAGGATAACCACCCCTCCGGCCCCTCCACCAGCAGCCTGCTCCAGACACGCTTGCTGGGAGCACCCACGTGTGTCTGGGGTGTGTGGAGGAATGGAGCACATACATACTGCCCCATCAGTTCAGGCACAAGTAGGCAGGTGCCCAGGTGGGTCCTCTCGTAGCCTGCATGGGTGGGATATTGCAGCAGCCCCAGGCTGTGCAGCCATCTCAGCTGGGAAGCACAGCTGAGCCCTTCACAAAAGCACTAACTCTTTCTCCGTGTCCTACAGAGAAGTGACGGGCAAAACTCGCAACCCGGAGCAACTCTGAGTGCAGCGGCCAGCGAGCCCGCCTGGCTGGGGCTGCCCATGGAGCACCTCAGGCCCGTCCCCAGCCAGCCGTGCCACTGACAGAGCCTCAACGCCCTCTCTTGGCAGCTGCATTTGCATTTCCACGCTTTCAGCTGCTGTGCCTGGAGGAACCAGCGGCTTGTACTCTTGAAGAGACGGGCAGGGATGCTCGCCGGGACCAGCGAGAAGCAGAGAAACAAACACGAAACCAGCCAGCCACAGGGTGGGAAGATGCGGGGGCCTTTTCTGACAGCTAAGCGTTAGTAACAACGAGAAGAGGACTCGGGCTTGTGTTTTCCCCTGTTTTGTGTGTGGGACAGGACATTCGCACTTGTACAGTGGCGGGGTGTTAGATACCCACCAGTGCCAGGCAAAGGAGCCGTGTGGTGCGTGCTCGATAGCCAAGGATGAGACCCTCGCAGCTGGCTAGGGAGCCTCTGTCGGGAGGCTCACCGAGCAAGAGGGAGGGCTTTTGTTCATTCTGAAATGAGGGAAGGGTTTGATAAGTTGCTTCCCCTGTAAAGCAGACCTAGAAGACTTGTGGTACCGGCTAACACTTAACTTGCTGGAATGGTCTGCACGCTACAAGCCAAACCCCAGGCTGCCCAAGCAAAGCCCTGCCACCGCTCAGGCTGGTACGTGCAGGCCACTGGAAAAAGAGCTGCACGGCAGCCCGCTGGTGGCTGGGTTTCACCACAGTGTTCTCCTGGCTAGCTCTCTGCAGGAGCTGCCCCGGGCTCACAAGGGATACAAGACGTTAAAGTAAGTTGGGTCACCAGCTCCCTGATCTGCCAGTGAGACACCAGGTACGCAATCCCGTAATGCCAGCCAGCCAAATTAATCAAGCAATGCTTTAAGGGACCAAATAAGTGTGGTTTGTCTGACCGCATGGGATAGATACTCCATCAGCTGGTTTGCCCAGGGAGGCAGGAAGGAGCCAGGCAGCGATGGCTGGAAAAGCCCAAGTGCTCGGTGAGGCCAAGAGAGATACAGAACGGAGAAGAGACCGCATGTTGGCAGATGAGGATTTTGGCAGTGGGGAAAGCCATCACTGTGTGTACTACACATACCTCATGGCGTTGTTGCAAAGCTTAATTAATTAATAAGAGCCCTGGGAAGTTCAGGTGCTATGGAAGAACAAGGCGACGGCGCCAATCCTGTGACAACAGCCACCACCTGCAACGTGAGCTGCCCTGGGGGACAGGCAGAGAAAAAGATCTGTCTTATTTAGATCAGAGTGATGCCAATGGGCTTGACTGACGCAGAAAGAGGAATTGTACCTCTGCTTCAGGAATCTGCTTTATCTGTCTGTGTTGGATACAAATAAGAGGAGAGAGATCATTTTGAGAGTGGCGATGAGATTGCTTAGAAAATGGGACCTGTGAAATTGATTTCTGAGCTCACTGTTAGGGGTGGAAAAAAAAGAATAATTTCAGGTTGTCCAGAAATGCAGATTTTCCAGTTTCCTTGCTGACAACTACCATGGAAAAAATAAACACTGTGGGCTGGCTAAATCCTTGCTTTTGACACAAAAAATTCAGTGCTATTTACTTCATTTTCAGGGCTTGTGTTTTGCTTTACGCTTTTTTTAAAAATCATATTTCATAATGGAACATTATTTCAAAATGAAAAAGTGAAATGTTTTGTTTAGAAACTGTGGAAATAAAACATTTAGATTGAAAAAAAGCCACCCTCCATTACTTAATCTCAAACTATTTGTCTAACTCGACATGCATTTGCAAATGGATTCAGTTGCCCTGAAAATTGAGGGGTTGGTTTTTTTTTGTTTGGGTTTTTTTTTTTTTTTTTTCTGATAGCTGCTTCAAGGGGCAGAGAGAAAATAGCCTATTTCTGTCTTGGAGTTCATTTGTTCTTGGAGCTCTTTAACTCAGCTGGAGTCAGAAATGCTCGTATTTGCTGCGGGAATGACCAGGCTGCAAAATCAGCCTGGGGGCAAGGGATGACAAAGGTGCATCTTCCCGATGTGTCTCTTTGCACTGTGCTTTGGCACAGGGAGGGCTGCAGCCCCTGCTTCTGCTCTGGTGCCCTGACGCCTCTTCCAGGAGGTTACAAGATTTGGGACTGCACACGGAGACCTGTCGGGGAAATCTCCTGCAAGCCGAAGCTCCTCGGAAACGCCGTATTGCCACAAGGGACACAAAAGCATACTGTTTCCAAACAGAACAGCTCGTCAAAGCTCCCCTGAGCACAGGCCCCCTGTACCACGGCACTGCGTGAAGCTGGGTGGCTTTCTCCAGGCGAAGCAGCAGCAACGAGGCGTGAAACCCAGCTACAGGATCTGGCGATGCTGCCCTCCTGCCCCGACACCCCTTCCTGCCACGAGGGCAGCGGGGCAGCATCTCTCTTTACAGAAGCCGCCTTTGCCGCTTATCCGATATCACTGCTGTTTATCCTACTTCTGCACTTCTAATGAAGCTCCTTATTAAAGCAATTAATTCTCCAAACACAAAACCGTAGTGAGTGAAAATTATTACCAACCAAATGCTGTTTGGTAGAGTGTGGTAAATGAGTCGCGGAGCACTGAAGCTTAATCTTGGTCCCCATGGATAAGGCTTGTTTGCAAGAACGCCTCCCCCCACTGCCGGAGGGTTTTTTTGTCGGGGCTCAGAAGAAGACAAGGGCAAAGAGAAGCACAGACACCCTCCTCCCCTGGGAGCAGAGCTAAGGGAGCCTCCAAACCTCATCCCTGACAACGCAGCGTAGGCATCCTCTTATTTTGAGGAGTGCTGTGTATATTAGGATTTAATAACAAATTCAGGATTTGGGGCTCCATGGCCTGAGGGCTGCTCTTCTACACTAGCACAAGAGCCATGAAAAAATAAGACAGGAGGGCACTCCTCCCTTTAGAAGATATCTCTTCTTCTCCACACCCTTCTCGCACCAGGCTGTCAGCTCTCCTAGACCTTACCCTGGTAATAGCTGGGAAGAACTAAAGCATCTTCTTTTGCTATTTAGATGTAATTACCTATTACAGCGTAAGGAATTTTCTCAGTACAATTCTACCATTCCCAAAGGCAGGCTGTGATAAGCCCCACCCTTAATTCTGGTTTCCTACAAAAGAAAAGGGGTGGAAAAGAAACAGCAATACAAGAAGGATGAGCAGCAGCTGGGGCTGACAAGCAACCCATCTAGCACAAGGAGGAAATTCCCCTGTATGCTGACTGCCCTGCTTAGACCATCCCGTGATTTGCCTGACCAGCAGGGCAGTGAGAAACATTTATAATATCATGAGTGACAAATGTAAGAAAACTCATTTTCCCATCCTCACCCTGTTGATAGCTGTTGTGTGGTACTCAAAGAGTACCTTTTTTAGGGCAAGACCCACTAGACCAGCTAAAGCTTTCTTTCTTTCCCGTGAGTGTCTTCTCACTTCAGACTTGCTGGACCTTTCCAGGCACCCACAACAAGCATTTGGCAACCACACCACCTATCAACAAAAGAGAGAGAGCATGAGCCACAGCACCAGTGAGCCAAAAGCAGTGCCAGCAGCCCTGCTGTCCTTTAACTTCATCCATCCCTTCCCCAAACCTGTTCCCTGGCTCTACTACAGCGTATCCTCTAGTTGGCAAATATCCCTTTCCCACCATGCGGCCCCACTTCCCAGGGGGACGCTCCTTGCTGTGCTTTGGCAGACAAGTCAGTCACTGAACTGGGAGCTGGTTGGGGTCTGGGTTGCCTAGTTCCATCTCCAAGTCTCCTCCCCAGTTCTACTCTCTCCAACATCTGGACACAAAAAGCCTCTTAAAGAGAGCATTGTCCATACAGCTTACCTTGTCACAGTCCCACTTCTGCTCCAGCTCAGGCATTGTCCCATGGAGAGGGGTAGCTGCCACACAAGGTAGCTAGCAAGCAAGCCCTTGCACCGGCTCGGTGGGGCTGCTATCATCACCAGGCACACAGGGAGCCCTGCCAGGCTGCTAGGGAAAGGTCTGCCTTCTGCTGGGAGGAGGGCAGAACCACTGCTCTCTCTCTTTGCAACAAGGCCATCAGCAGGCATACATTCTGCCCCCAATCAAGCTACAAGCCCCAGTACCCTTTAGATTGATTAGAGGCTGCTGGAGAGGTCAGGGGTTTTTAAAAGAGAGCCTGGGTGCTGCCACAGCCATCACCCACAAGTGGGGTAGGGGTTCGTTTGCCTTACCTAACCTGCAGCCGGTGGTATTTCAGAGGAGCTGGGCTTTCCTCCCCTCCTCCTGCTTTTATCCCGGTGGCAAACACAAAGCACTGCCCTGACCCCACATCATGGGCTGCATGGCACAGCCTGGCCTCGCTGTCACCATGCCACCAAGGAAACAGCAAAAGGGGACACCTCTCCAGGGATTAACAGGCTCCCTGGCCAGCCAGGAGCAGGTACAGCCCTAGACCCCGCACAGAAAGACCCTTCCAGCAGGTGGAATCATACTCTGGGTTTGTGCTGTCTGAACACTGTCATCTGGGGGGAAACTGGGCTTGACACGTGGCTAGCTCAGCGTGGGGAGGCAGCAACATGTGACAGACCACGCTGCACATTCCCTGGAAATTGGCCCTGCCTCTTGCCCCAAGCACAGAAATGACACATCTTTATCCATCTTTATGGTCGTTTCTGGGTGCCAGCTGTGGAGCAGAGGTGCAAGGGGAAGGCTGCAGAGGAGCTGGCTGCAGCAGGGCCACGCAGGTGTCCAACCTCCAGCATCCCTCATCAGCTGGAGGGCTGCAAGGGGGGAGCTAAGCCGCAGAGAGCCCGCCTGCTACTCACAGTGTCACTGCTTTGCATTTGAGAGCAAAAAAACTGGTCTGCTGCTTCTGTTAGTCACACGCTTTGGGCTCCTTGGGCGAACACGAGACGGGCAAGTCTCCGTGGATCTGTAGAAGGGAAGCCTGTCAGGCAGCTGTGGCTGGAGCGTGGGGAAGGGAAGGATTTGCGAGGCACTAAAAAAAAAAAAGTGTGTTGAAACCTGTCCAGCCTGTGGCCGTTTGGATCAGCTTGTCACACGCTGGCATCGTCCTCCAGCAGCCGCAAGCGAAAGCGGGAGGGAGGTGCCAAGCCCTGGAGCCCTGGCAGCCCCCCGTGCCATGATGCTGAGGTGACACAAGCCAGATCACGAGCAGGATCGTTAGTTAACTTTCCCACCGGCATCCCACGCAGCAGCGGGGGGGGGGGGGGTGTGCTGAGACCCCCAACCGTGCTCCAGCGAGGGCTGGCAGATGCAGCCAGCTCTTGCATGGCTCGCAGAGGCCCCTTTCTCCCAGGAGGGGAGGAGCACGGCCCCTGCCAGCGCTGTACGTGCAGGGAAAAGGCTTTGCTCTCCTCCCATGTTTGCAGATACCACAAGTCACTGAACTTGCAGACAGAATAGGACAAAATCTGCCTAAAGTGCCCCCAAACCATACAGACGTTCTCTTCTCTCTCTTGGGTTTAAATGTGGCAGCTGCAGCTCCAGCTTTCCTTACATGGCTCTAGCCAAAGCCAGACCCCTTATGCGTCCTCCAGATTTTTTCCTTGCACAGCACCAAGTGGAGGAACCTCTCAGAAATGCTTGGCGAGTGTTTAGTTCCCCCACCATGGACTCTGGCATGTTGGGGACCCTTTTTCAGCTGAGGTTTGAGTGACCTCCCAGCAACTTGCTTTCCCACACCAGGCAGAGCCTAGAGCACGGCAGCAGGGACCTGCCTCTCCTGGGTGCCTCAGAATTTCTAGGTCCCACCTACCCCTGGATGCCAGGGGCTCTCCACTCCCCACAGGAGACCTCCCACGCATCTGGAAGAGGGAGTGCACCAAGCCCTCTACACCACCATGACAGGTCCTTGGCACTCGCCGAATGCGTCCTTGAGCAGAAAGGTGGCAGCTCCTGACCTGGCATCAGTCCAGGGCCCTCTCTGATTTTGGTAGAATTCAGGAAATTGATGCCAACCGAGGGACTGCCCTGTTGAATGTGTCAGTGCTAGGGAAGGTGGTGCCTTTCTTTCACTGCCAAGCAGATGACCCATTTCTACAGCTGCCACCAGAGATGCCGGCACTGGGAAAAACCTCCTTCAGCCAAATAATCCCACTCAGCTGCAGGCTGGGAGGGGAGGGAAAGCAGCAAACAGCTGGCTAGCTCTCCCCCAGTGACAAAACCGCAGCAGCCTTGGCACAGGGAGCAGGGGAGGGGGAGCAGTATAACCCGAACACTGAGCATTTGCTTGGTCCTTGGGGTGTAGAGGGAGGAGGACCATGCTCTCCCAAGTGCTGCTGTACCCCAGAGCAGGAGGTGGACCAGAGCCATCCCCAGCTGTATCCCCAAGAGCAGAGTCACATCACCAGTGAGGCAACTCCATTCCTATCTTCCTTCAGGAGGGGATCTAGCCAGCTGGTTGTGTCCTCGCCCTGGGGAAGAGGCAGGAGACAAGAGCTCTTCACATGATTCCAAAGTAAGTGCTTTACTATAACCCAGAAATCAAAGAATCACTACTTCAGGAGGCAAGACAATAGCAAGGCACTTATTTTTCATCAGCCTCTGATCTGCCATAGGTCTAATTGACCTCAGCAGAAAACACAGATGTGCTGCACTTCCAGGAAAAAGAAAAAAAATCATGCCTCGGTGTTATCTCAGACATTCCCAGGAGAGGTAATAGCCAGAGAAATTTGGTTGTTCACATCTATCCGTGGGAGGTTTGACATTTCTATTGGGTTTCTGGCTGATACCAAATGCATCTTCTTTGATGTGCATTTTTGGGTCAATGCACACCAAGGTCATACAGGTCCCCTTTTATCCTGTATGAGCCAGAGAACCTTTTCTGATGGGAGAATTCATTTAAAAATGACTCCAGAAAGCTCATCTCTGTCTATACTCCGTACCCCCAAGGGGAAATGGGCCCCAGCAGCTGTCCCAGGAGGTTTGCTGCTGCCTCACGAGCCCCAGGGCTGTGGAGAGACAGGAGTGATGCTGATGAACGCCAGAGAGCTGGGGGAGTGGGAGCACTCAGCACTTCTTATATGTAGGAGCTGTGCTGGGTCTTCCAGGGCTGCTGCTTGCACAGACACTGTAGCAGTGCCTCCTGACTCTCACTCCTTGCTTGGTATTTTTTCCCATTGCCTAAGACTTTTCTTCCCTGTTGCAGAGGAGGTTCGCAAGCCTTTCAGCTTTGAGCAATACCAGCTGAATATTGAGGCTGATTGTCTTTATATAGATGCCGTTTTTCTCTCTCTCAGTGAGCTCTGGAAGCTCCCAGGCCAATTGTTTGAGAACACGTTTTATAGCTGCGTGTGACAGTAAGGAGAGAAAACATGCCAATACACTCCCAGTATGGGAAAAGAAATGCCATGGCAGACTGCAGAAAAGGCAGCAGCTTCCTCAGGCAGCAATCCTGCAAGGAGAAGAAACTCTGCACAGGCAAGGAGAGCAGGTCACCAGCTGAGCCATTGGCGTGCCGGGCTAGGAAAGGGTCAGGCTTGCTGAGCTTTTCAAGAGAAGAGTGGCTTTCCCACATGCAAAGAGTGGATTTACTGTGGAATGAGGCAGTAGGGAAAGACAGGGAAACCAAAGACCCTCATGGCGAGCTTGCTTGGTCTCCTTCCTGTGTGTCCCCTGCTGTAGGCACCAGAGCAAGGCACAGCTGGCAGCCAGGACAGTGTGAACACCTCACGTTCACAGCTGGGGATGGTATGTGACATTACTTCAGACTCAGAGAAATGCTTATTCCCTGCACCTCAGAAAGGCAGCACTAGGGTGGAGGTTAGCTGCTGGGGAGGATGAAATCAGAGGCAACAGATTTCTGGACAGCTTTGGGGGTCAGATTACTGTTGGGAGAAGGAAGATCATAGGCTGAACTTTCCCCACACCTACCGGCTGTACATAACTCAGACAAGCCTGAATCTTTGCACGCTTCCCAAGCAGATAACCCACGGGTTACGTGCATGGAGGCACAGCAACTTCTCTGGTTTCAAAGAATTCAAAAGGTGAAATCAATTCTGCATGCAGTAGAGAGTACCGAGAGGAGGATGTCATATTTTCAATCACTGCTTACATCTTGTTTACTGTTCCAGCCCTGGGAAGCACGCAGCCTCCTCATTGAAAAGCTTTTCTTTCCTCACATCTTCATTCATTAAGCAAGCTGTCGACAGAAGCCTGTAAGCACAAAGCCCAACCACAGCAGTGGGCTTGGGAGACTGCTTTATTTTTAGCAAGAAAAACCTCAAAACTACAATATTCCTCCTGAGAACTAACTCTAGAACCATTACTAGTAAAAGCTGCCTTGAAATAAAACTATTTTTAACGAGTGCATTTAGTGGCAGTTTCAAGAGCCCGACGCTCTTGCAATTTTATCAGAGGAGGGGAATGCTTTTTGGGTAAGGTACCCAGAGCCAGAGAAGGACCATGGGGTAGGCAACATAACTGGCCTTTACTTGTCCATCTCATCTCAGAATAATCTGTGATGCCTTTGCTCACAGGACCTGACCTTTCCCCTCTGGCTTTGCATAATGCACCGAGATCTCAGATTCCTAAGTGGTTTGTAGCACACAGTCCTTTTTTTTTCCCAGTAACTCTCTCATTATAGGCCAATTTAAACTTATAAATTCATTTATAAGCCAGTCCATTTGTGCAGGCCGTCTTGCTGAAGGCAGACTTCTGCCTTTCTCTATCTCCTTCCCTCCCTTCCTCCCTCCTCCGCTAGAGCCCCTAATAAGGACAAGCGCATGTGAGCCTGGGACGTGTCTCCTATTGCATGCGTGAGGCAGGGCCCAGCCCCAGGCACAGCTTCACCCAGGACCTGGGGGCACACTCAGAAAGGGGGAGCCAAGCCCCATGCTGCCAGATGGCACAGGCAGGTGTGGGTTCCTCCTGCCTGCAAGTGATGGGCAAAGGGGCCGCTCCCAGGAGCTGCCCAGCGAGGCTCCTCAAAGCATGCCCACCTTGCTGCTGCTCCTTCACACCTCTCTGAGGAGAAAGCCCTGGCGTACCCCAGCAGGGGTTCTTCTGGAAGAGGAAGCCCTTGCCTCAGTGTGCCTCCATCTGTCACAGGACCCTCCTCCCGGTGGCCCCGGGATGCTTTCCCATCTCTAGCACAATCTCCAAGCACTGACCAAGAGCACCTGGACAGGACAGGAACGACCACCACCTTTGGACAAGGAGAGAGGGAAATGATATTAGGCAAACTCGGTAGCAAGAAAGTTGACCTTGACAGGCCCAAGAAAAGGCAGGCAACCTTCTCCAAAGGAAAGGGGCTGCATGCGGCCAGGCCTCGGCCCCTTGGCTAAACCAGGCTAAGATGGGCCACTGGGTTGGCTCAAGATTGATGGCTGGTTTTTACATGCCCACGGCCAGCTTCTATCACCTATGCCACTGTGCCACCAAGGACACATTGACTGCAAACCCCTGATCACAAGGAGGAGGGGGTGATCTCTGCCTCCCCAGCAGGGCCAGTGTGGAGAAAAGCCCCCAGGACCCACTGCTGCATCTCCATCCTCAAACTCTCAGATTGCTGTCCTGGGGCCCAGCCGCCTCCCCAAAACATGCTTTATTTCCCAGGAAACCCCAGCAGATGGTGCCAGACTGTCAGAAACCCTCCGGGAGCCCAGCCCTGGCTCAGGCTCCGCTGGGGACCTCGGGAGCTGCTGCCTGCCTCCCCTCTCCTGGCTGGCAGCGGGGGACAAGTAGGGGTATGAGATCTTTGGGAGGCCCTGCATGAACCCCAGAGGCTGTGAGGAGGTCAGCACCCACCGCTTTTAATTCAGCCAATGCTCCCTGGCCAGCATCGCATTGTTTCCAACATTTTATTTTCCAGGGCGATGTTTGGTCCTCTGAGTGACCAGAGCAACGGAGTTTCCCCCACCCCCCACCCCTCCCTTCTCTTGGCTGACTTTCCTTTGGGCAATTTATCGTGATCCTCAGTGTAAAATTTTCCTTTGCACCATTTCATCCTATTATTCCAGAATAAATCAGGATCATTTCCATGTCGAATGCCAGCAGAGGAGCAACGGAGAGTGGGGCGGGGGGAGTTTCAATGCTCACAGCAGTTCACCTAGTTAGGGTGACATTGCCCTGCGCTTGGGCACGGGGGACAATGGGCCCTTCCTGCTAGCCACTGCACTCCCCAGACTCTCCGTGGATGCCTGGAGCCCCCCCAGCAGTGATCCTCTCCCTGAGCAGGACTGTGCCAGAGGCCAGGGAAGATGCAGGAAACTGTGTCATCCCAAGGACTAGCCACACCGAGGTGCTTCAGCAGCAGCTTGAGGGGATAAACTCGATAGCCAGCACCACTGGGCTGGCCTGGAAAAGCAGGATCCCAAGGTGCAGGGGTGGGTAGGCAGGCAGAGGACCAGGCAGCTCAACCATCATCCTCCTCGCATGGCTTGTGGGCTTGGAAGGGGCTCCAAGGGCAGCGATGCCCTGGGGCAAAGCAGCATGCAGGGCAAAAGAGAATAGAGTCTGCTTGACCTGGGTGAGCCTTCTAAGTAAAAACACATTGATGAGTGTGACCCAGGGTGACATGGGGTCCATCTTGCACTGCGGGTGGGTCCAAACCACACAGCAAGCACTAGGCATTTCCCCACTGAGCCAAAGGTTTTCAACCACTTGCAGAGCCCAGAGCGATTGGCAGGGGAGGACACATGCCCTTGTGTCAGCAGGACTGCCAGAAGACTCACGTACCTTAGACCCCAAAGAGCAGGACAGGGCATCCCAAGGGAGATGCACAGCAAGGACAGAAATCTGCTGACCTAGAAACAGCCACCCATGCTTTGGTGCTCCCAGCTGGTGGTGATGCAGTCACAGCTAAACAAGAGTCAGCTCTTAAATTACAGAGCAGAGAGCCCACCCGTTTCTCATCTACACCCAACAGCTGAGCTCACCCACATGTTATTTAAAACCATGACACCACTGTTCCAGGCACGCCACTGAGACCAGGAGCTGAGAGAGCTGAGCAAGCAGAGCCCCTCTGGAAAGTAGGGCTGGGACCAACAGCCCAGTGCACCAGGAGGGGACTTATTGCACAACCCTAATTGTGGGAGCTCAGCTTTGCTTTCCCCAGGAAGTACCCTCTCCTTCCCTCCAGTCCAGGAGCTCATACAGGGCGTTGTACCACCAAACCCCGCTCTCTCCTCTGAGGGCTTTTCCCCAGCCTATCAGCCAGCCTGGGTGGCTTTGCATGCTGGAGACATTCCCCAGTCCGACCACCAAGGTGCTGCTGCCTGAATGGCTACAGCCCTGGCCCTCTCACATATATGTCAGTTGTGCCCCCCTCTCCCCCCTGTTACGTGCTTCCTGAGGAACACTGTCCCAACCTCTTCCTCCAGCAGGCAGCCTATTTCTTCGTCCCCAGCACCCCCAGACATGCCCTCAGGTTGCAGCCACCTTACTTGCCTCCTGTCCCTGCCTCGCAACTTAAAGACATGAGCATACGTAGCTCTTTCCTGCTTATTTGGGGATTGCAGGTGCTTCAGCCTTGCTCTGTAAACATCTGTGTTTCTCCAGTGGGGCTCCCCACCTCAGGGCGGGTGTTTCTCCTTCCCCTCCAGCACCTCCTAGCTGACACATCTAATTAAACACTGGGCAGCTGAAGCATCCTCTCTGCCCTGCTCCTTGCAGCCTGCATGTCCATGTGTCAGCGGAGCCACCAGCCACTCTGGCAGGGATCTGTCAGCAGGCAGGACAGTGACACCCCAGCAGTGCTGCGAGATGTTGGCAGCCACCCTGCAGCTGCCAGCCTCAAAAGCACCCCTAGATGAAACCTCACTCTAGCTGAGATTTATTTCCAGTTTCTGCATTAAAGAGGCCTGAGAGACCCTTTTCCCCATCCCCATGGATGTGTACTCACTGCCCTCTCTTCAAGTTGCAATGAAATTTGATTGAGAGGGTAGCAGTCTCAGCTATATTAAGGTCTCCTTGACTTACAGCCTTTATTTCCACAAATGTAGGTGAGCGGAGAAAGGATTGAGACCCTGTCAGCACTCTGGACTTTGCTTGGCTGCCATTAGGCTGTTATGACTCTCGGGGGCATGGCTAGGCATGTTCTCCCCACAGGGGCATTTTTAATCAGAGGCTTCAGCTTGTTTGGTTCTCACTGGGTTGCTGCCACCAGTGGGGCCCTCGGTCACAAACCATGACCTCCATGTTGCAGAAAGAAAAGATAAGACAGCACCCAGCAGGACACACTTGACTGTGAACATTGCCACAGTGGAGAAATCAGGAGGAGCAGAAAAATCAAGGACACCAGTGCAATTTCACATTTTGAACCTCCTGATAATTCCCTCTGTCAGTATTACCTGTCAGCTTCCAAATCCTCAGTTTTGCTCAGAGAGAGGGAGATTTCTCTCAAAGCTTTAATTCTTGGGATTAGACACCTAGGAAACGCCTGTGCGGGACACAGCAAGGGGCTGTCTAGCCTGTTCTCGCACCACGGCCATGGGAGAGAACACACATGGGAGACGGTCAACAGCTCCTGGGATCCGTCTCTATCATCCTTCCACATCGCAAAGCCAAGGGTGTGAGGGGCATTTCCCATCCTTTTGAGTACCCCACTCCCAAGATGTCTTCGAATGTCTCTCGAATGCCCGAGCCTGCCAGTGCTGCCTGCCTCTCCAGGGGGGGCAGCGGGGCCAGGCATCCAGGACCTGCTGCATGAAGATGTGCTCCCTCCTGTAGCTTTTTCCGAAGAGGTGTAGGAGTTTCAGCAAGAGTCTCACAGTGGCTGTGCTGCAGGGCTGGGTGAACAACAACTCCCTGTTCACTGCCTCTGTGGTTTAGCAAACCTCGTTTGTATTCCCTACCAGCCTCCTCCTCTCCAAAAACTGAGATCTTTTCACATCCCTCGGACATCGAAGGATACAGTTAGGGCTACAGCAGCCTAACCTGCATCCCCAAAAGAGACAATATAACCACATCTAATTCTGTACCTGCCTTGGTATTCAGGTAACCAGCCCAGGCTATGCTCAAAGGGACCAGAGACACGTCTGGGAAGCTGTGGGAGGACTCAAGCTTAAGACCAGTGTATAAACTGGTATAGATCTGGCATGCACCTGTAGCGTGCCAGCTACAGGTCTAGCCCATCCGTCTTTGACTATGGGGACATGGAAGGTTTTAAGAGAAGTGAGAGAAAGCCATTCTGAAAACTGCTACTGGACTGAAGTGTCACATGAACAGCCTGTGCTGGTGTGGTGTGGTTTCAGTTGCTTGCAGTTTGTGTAGAGGTTTCATATCACACCATGGGACTGATCATGTGTAGCCTGACATTTCTAGAGCAGGCAAAGGCAGCAATGAACATCAGTGCATACATAACAAGTGCTGGAGGTTTTATCTGGATCTCCAGACGGGTTGCACAAGGCAGTTACAAGACTCCAAGCTGGCTAGACTTCTACGACAATGACAAGCAAGAAAAGGAGTTCAGTAGTTCATTGGGTTTTCCTCTTACCTAAGGCTTTTGAAGGGACAGAGGCCACTTCACAATGATCCTTTCCTGGATGTTCTTCAAAAGTTTTTGTCCCTCCTTGATGAATTTGGTCCCCCTGCAATGATGTCCTTGATAAGGAGGCCAACTCCATCATCAGCAAACCACTCTTTGGAGGCTGATATTTAAACAAAGATGTTTCAAGCATATGCAGGATGTGGAAGAGAGGTGGGGAAGGGGATAAATTTATGCAGGGCTGGTACGCAAGCTTTAGCCTGGCAGAAAAGATCCGAGAGATTTACCCTGACAATGAAATTAAATGCGTTTGACACAGCTGAAGGTGAGCATGTGTGTTACCAGAAAAACAACCCCTAGGAATAAAAAATGAGATGAGAAGGGAGCTAAAGAAAGCAAACACCCAGGAATTCACACCACTCAAAGACATGGAGGGGTTGCAATAGGATCACGCCACCAGCTGCACATCTGTGGCCCTACTGTGTGCTGCTGTGCATGGCCCTGCCTGGGACAAAGCTTACAGTGGTGGACAACATGCTGTAGGGTGTGGGTGGGAGAAGGGACAGGACATGGACCAAGCAGTACATCTGTGTTAACTTCTTTATGGGTAGCTGGGGTGAGACATGAACACACAGGATGGATGACTGTCAGCCTCCCGGTCACATGTGATGAGCCCTCCCAACACCCACCCCCAATCATTGCATTTAGCCTTCAAGGCTAAAACATCACATGTGCGGGGGTAGGTAACCTCAGTGAGAGCTGCTGAGCAGCATGAGACATTACTTGATAGGCTAGCCAGGAGGGGGAGAAACAAAATGCTGCCACCCCCCATCCAAATTCTGGTTGGACCAGAAAGCTGCCCAAGTCCAGCGCTCAGCCACCGTGGCACCCTTGTTAGCTGCCACCACAACATTCACCCCCTTGCCCCATGAAAGTAAAAGGAACATTGTGGTCCTTTCTGAAGAACAGGAAGCTCTCACAGCAGTAAACACCAGGGTAGAAGACAACTGAAAGCTTATTCTTCACCCCCAAGAAAAGTTGCTGCGGTGTCCCCACCACAGTGGGGAGTGCTCTGTGTCCCCTTCCTTGTTGCAGTGCTTTTATCTGCATAACATGAAGATGCTGCACTAGCTGGGGCTCAGCAGGAGGTCCCAGGTGTTGTGACCAGTGGGATGCTCCTACACCCTACAACTGCTGGCACCAGCCTGGTAGATTCAGGCCTACCTGGGAACTCCTGAGGGCCTGGCCTCGAGGACCTCAATCGCTCCAACAGTTTTAAAAACACTGGCAACCAGAACTGTGGCCAGGATGCTGCATTTGAGAAAGCTTAGGGAAAACACCCATCCTAGAATCATGTCAAAACTGTATTTAAAAAAAAACAACCCCCAATTTCTGTAATGTATCAAGCTCTAAATTAGCCATCTCTTAGGGCTCCAGCTCAAGCATGTGAAATCTCCTGTCCTTTGAAGGGGAGTACCCTGGGGAGAAGCAGATCAAGAAATCCTTAGAAGCCTCAGGGGGCTGCCAGCAGCAGGGACCCAGCTTCAAGGGCATGAAACTTGACTGCCTGGGCTAAAACACCATGTCTCAGCTTGGGGGCTGTGATCAAAACCAGTGATCTCCTCCAATGCTGGAGGTGCTGGAGCATTTATACACAACCTGACAGCATGCACTATGCTTGAAATGACCAATAACCTGCCCAGGATGAGCTCGGGCTCCTCTAAGGTTTCAGACAAAATGCACCACGAAGCTAATGAGCTGCTGAGCACCTCATCACACTTGGCCTAGCTACCAGCATCTTAAACAGAGGGAGATTTTCAGTGTAGATGCACAGCATTCCCAATTCATAACCATAAAGCATGCACCCCTTCCCTTGAAATATGTTTGGGCCCTAAAGCCAAGGAGATCTGCAAAACAAAGTGACCTGGGCACTCCTACCTGTCTCCATGAACCACATAGCTGATGGTCAGCAGTAGTATATCAGACTGGCAGAGCGGGGAAAGCTGTCACGAGCTGATGTCCAAACAGCCCACCATTTAGTCTGCTCATGCTCATCAGAGTTTAGGCTGCCTCAAACCATAAGCCCACAACCTCAGCCAAAACTGAGGAACTTCAAGCTCAGGAGCAGCAGAAAACCCAGGGCCAGAGCAGAAGCATTAAATAGAGTTCATCTTGCCCATGTGCAGAATCAGCTGTAAACCAAGTGTCCCTGCTGAAGCCCAGGTGTCCTAATGAGCAGCTCGAGAGAGGGAGAACCACTTATCCACATGAAGATGCAATGCCAAGAGAGACGATACCACCACAGAGGAGACGGCAGGAATCAGGTGGAAAACTCATTTTTCAGGGCCTTGACAGTGACCCAGAGCACTCCCACTCCAAGAAGAATTTCTTTAAAAAGCACTCTCGCTGGGGATTTATGGGTGAACATGACAGTATATTTTACAGTATATTCTTATGGCCTCATCGGTCAATAATCTGCATTTAACTCAGTCCCTTCAGAGCGTGATGGGCCATAACGCTTGCGAAGCAGCTGTTACATGCTGAAATAATAATCAAGGAAGCAGAGAGCAGAGCTGATAATTGACTCTGCTAATGTGCAAGTCGGGAGTTTGAGTTATTGATCAGATGTGCTTCAGCGGCTCAGCAAGAGCATGGTCCTCCATGCCTGGAGGTTATCGGCCCAGATATTACCAAGAGCGGTGTCCTCTCTTCTCCCTACCTACTTCCTTCTCGGATAGTCAACTATTCTGGATTTCTTTCAACATTTCCCCTGGGACCAGTCTAACATAGATCCCTGAAATGACCCAGTAAAGCAGCTTTGTCCCTGCTGCCAGCCTGCTGGTGTCCTACACACACAGGTCTTTAGTCAGGGACATAAACATGCAATGCTAAGGAGACAATGACGCTCACTTCTCAGTTCCTTTCCCTTGCACCATCCTTGGCATAGTTACCCCTCCCTGACAAGCCCTTTTCCTTCTACCCTCTGAGTGAATTCATTGCTTCCCCCTTCAGGTGTTCCACCCATCTTTCCACCTCCGTCTTGAGTGACCTAAGCTTTGTTGCAGCTTCAGCATGTTTCTCCCTGGCCCCAGAGGTTACAGTGCCATGGCTGATCTAAGTGCTGCACTTGCACCTCATCTCCCATACCACCACTGACCACCTGCTTTCCCACCTCCCAGCTGGTGTTGGAGCCATAAGCCACTTCCTCCACTGTTAGCTGGATGTCTGCAGCCACATCTTGAATGAGCCCTTGCAAAGAGCCTGCTGAAAAAAATGCTAAATAAATTATGTCAGACAGTTCTTCTTTCTCAGCCAATTCACTGGTTTGTTCAAAGACTTGCAAGAGTTCAGGAAATGTGGTTTCCTTTTGCAGAATCTCTGCAGGTTGCACCTCCGAGCAGTCTTACCCGTGTAAGCTTCACGGTCAATTCTCCTAATTTGCTAGGTATTGCATTCATTTGCATGCATGTCGAACAGGCCTATAATTCTCCAGATCATCCCAAGAGCCGTTAAAAATGTGCATACAACATTCTCCATCCTTATCAAACACTGCTTTTTCTTTCAGAGTTTTTTGTGTGTGGGTTGGTTTTGGTTTTTTTTCCCTTCAAGAAGAGAAGAAATATTTCTTTTCAAGATGCAGCCCTTTCATCCTCATGTTCCCCAAGACCTATTGCCTGTATGCCATTGTGACCTGGCAGCTTACTGATGATAATACAGTCTGGTTGTTCCAACTCCTCCTCTTTCAGTTCTCTGATGCTATCTCATCTTGATCCAGAAAAAAAGCAAGGCCTGAGTAAGCACCTCCAGAACCACCTTTGTGGAACCACCTTTGTAGTGGAAACTAACGTGAAGGAAGTATTCAGCCCTTCAAGAACATCTTTAGTTTCCTTAATTGCTCTCTTCTAAGTACAAGTGACTCAAACAATCCTGAAATGTATAAGCAGACCCTTCCAGTGAGGATTACTTGAGAAACCAATGCTTTTGTACCTCTATGCTTCTGCCCACTTAAATGTGTTTGGATCTTCTAAGACTGGGGAAAATACCGTCCAATGAAGTCTGGGCTGTCCAAAAATACTTGCAAGATGCTTTAAGCAAGTACCTTCTCCAGAGTCTTCAATAATTCAGTGGAAAAAGGTAAAAGAAGAGTTAGGCTGAAAGTTAGGAGTAAAACAAGCCTTATCAGGAAAAAAAAAGACACAACATGCTCTTGGCTGGGAAGATAATTATCCACGGTAGTTCACTCCAAGAGGAGGGCTGGAGTCTTTCCCTCTTAACTTCTTCATCACCACAACATTATTCAGATCTAACACAAGATATCCAAGTGAAAAGCTCTGTCGTGACTGAGGTCAGCCAAAACATTCTGGTGGCCTTCCTGACTCCAAGTCCCACACGTAGCCTCCCCCAGCACACACCACCATGCTCAGTCCCCGCTCCCTCCAAGGCACCAGACAGAGCAGCCACTGGGAGCAGCCCTGAAATGTGATTAATCATAGAATGGTTAGAGTTGGAAGGGACTTCCAACCTTAGAGATCATTGAGTTCCAACCTCCCTGCTATGGGGCGGGGACACCTCCACTAGAGCAGGTTGCTCAAAACTCCATCCAGCCTGGCTTTGAACACTTCCAGGGATGGGGCATCTACAACTTCCCTTGGCAACCTGTTCCAGTGCCTCACCACCCTCACAGTAAAGAATTTATCCCTAAATCTAATCTAAATCTCCCCTCTTCCAATTTAAAACCATTGCCCCTTGTCCTGTCACTAGAATTCCTGACAAAGAGTCCTTCGCCAGCTCTCCTGTAGGCTCCCTTCAGATACTGGAAGGCTGCTATGAGGTGTCCCTGGCCACAGAGCACCTAATCAGGGCACCTCACTCTCCTACACCACCCTGAAAGGAGCTGAAGAGGTGCAGTCAAGGCATCCCCTGCCACCATCCAAGCCCAAGAGAATCCCATCACAGGTCCCCATCACCAAGGGCCAGATGACGTGCAGGCAGGGCTAATGGTAACCCACAAGTTGCTGGGCCTCTGTAAAAGCCTTTAAGAGGTGGCTGACAGAAGTGTGACGTGTGGCCTGGTAACAGGATGGGGAAAACAACCACAGCGCTGAGCTGTCGTCTGTCAGGTGGCGGCTGCAAGTCACGTCACCAGAGACCGGGCTGGTGGCCTCCCATGGAAGTGGTTAGCTGCACTGCACCTGCCGGCACAGCACTTCACAACTGCCAAGGAGGGAGAGCACCCACATCTCGCACCATGCCCCTTCTGACCAGTGCCACCTTCATTGACCTCAAAGCTGAGCAGATGCTCTCCCAGGCAGAGCCCCTCTCTCTTCTAGCGACTGCTTACGAGGCTGGAGGGAATACTGATTTTCAGATAAAAACCCCATCAGCCCACAAAGGTGCGGCAGGATTCTGCTGATAATCATGTTGGTTTCAACTGGCAAATCGAAAGACCACAATTATTTTGTCCATATTCGCCATGGTTTGTTGATTCTCAACAAGTTGAAGCAGAAAATTGATGGGTTTAATTTTGCTTTCTTATAGATCACCCTGCAGCCTTCCTGTCCATCTCTGAACTAGAAACCCCACAAGGATCCCATAGTAATCTATGGATTACTCCTTGCTGCTCTGTAGGCCATTGGTTCTGGGGCCAATGTCACAGCTCTGCAAGCCACCCTTCTTCACCTCCTCCTGAACACGATCCAAAACCACAGACTTGTCCAAACCCAGAGCTGGATTTCAAAGGAAAAGACAGGATTCAACACCCAATAGAGCTGATATCAGCGGACAGGCTTCAGGTGCAAGTCTGACTCTCTGCTGCCCACCATCATACATCTTTGTGGGGAGGATGGGACAGGCTGAACTCCCCAAAACCTAGCTGAAAAGCTCATAGGTTGCTTCCACCAGATGATAGATGTCTGATGGGCTCTGCTGCCCCTCGGTCTGCAGGAGAGAAGGACAGCTTCCCGTCCAAATCTAGCCTGCCGGATGCTGTGGGACGCACCCAAGTTTCCACAGCTCTCTACGTCCCTTCTCATTTTCTGGGCTGTCTTTCCAACTAGATTCGCCTACCGCCAGACGTTGCTCACCTTGCTGAGACTGCAGCTCACACAGCTGCTAGATTTTCACAGAGGTTCAAAGTTTTTACCAAGAGTAGCAAAAAGTTGACAAGATGCTCGCAGTTTTGCTGTGGCTGGCAGAGTGCTGAGCTGCAGCATGGGAAAGAGGAAGGCTCTTGTTCAGCTCATTCCCATGATGCATGAAAAGCTAAGAAATAGCCAGGCAGGCAGGCAGGGGAGCGATGGCTCCATATGGAGACTCAAGATGCTGACGGTCAACTCTGCAACACACAGATGTGGAAGAGAGTCTTGAAAAGAAAAATGACATTTTGCAGAAATAGACGTAAGTAGTTTCCAGACAAGCATCAGGAAAATATTTTCCAAATGCCTGTGCCAGCTGGACAGAGCTTTGCCTGGAAGATGTGTACATAGAGAGCCCATGGTGGCGGGCAGCAGATCTGCAAGGAGCCACAGCAGGGGTACTGGTGGCCTCCCCCAGCCCCAGCATTTCCCATGAGAAAGGAGAAGCTGCAGGAGGTGTGGGAGGGGTGGGAGGGTTGGGGGGGTGAGGGGGACTGTGTCTCAGCACCTTGGGGTTCCTGTTGCATCAAAGGCTTCCTAGCTGATGTTGCAACTACTCTGTCCACCCTCAGTGTGCAAACAAGCCCTGCCACCCACGCCTGGTGGCCGGCTTCCCTTTCCCTGGGGGAAAAGCAAAGCACTGCAGTGTGGCAGTCAGACAAGTTGAGTAGTACCCTTCGCAGAAACAAAATCAAAATTCCTGCAGATGAACCATCCACCCCCTAGGGTGTCATCCTGACTTTTGTTGTACGGAGGGACACAAGGACCAGTGGGTCCTGGTAGATAAGCTGAACCTGAGTTGTCAGTGCACCAGTGTAGTAATGAAAACAAATGAGATCCTGGGCTGCATCCACAGGAACATTACCAGCAGAGACAGAGATGTGATTATCCCACTCTCCTCACTGCTTGTCAGGCCACATCTAGCCTACTGTGTCAGTTCTGGTCACCAAAAAAGATGCAGACAGACTGGAGAGGAACCAAAGGAGGGCCATGAAGATTATCAAAAGGTTAGAGAATCTGCCCTATGAGGAATGACTGAAGGAGTCAGGTCTCTTCTCCCTAGAGGAGAAAAGGCCCAGACGTGACCTCACCAGTTTTACTGTACCTAAGGGTGGTACAAATTGGACAGAGGCTCTCTCTTCATGAATTCTCACATGGAGAGGACAAGGGGCAACAGATACAGAATCACAGAATCACCTAGGTTGGAAGGGACCTTTAAAGATCATCTAGTCCAACCAATAAAAAAAACAAAACCAAAAAATAAACACCACCACCCACACCACACAAAACACCACCCAACTCTAATGCATATCCCCGAGCACCATGTCAACTCGTCTCTTGAATACCTCCAGGGATGGTGCCTCAACCACCTCCCTGG
>JAOQGH010000001.1:96201732-96294554 GCA_025769975.1 Gallinago jamesoni | reverse complement strand
GACTGAACAACCCCAGCTCCCTCAACCTCTCCTCATAAGACTTGTGCTCCAGACCCCTCACCAGCTTTGTTGCCCTTATCTGGATCCGCTCCAGCACCTCAATGTCCTTCATGCGGTAGGGAGCCCAAAACTGGACACAGTACTCGAGGTGGGGTCTCACCAATGCCAAGTACAAGGGGACGATCACCTCCCGGGTCCTACTCACCATACTGTTACAATACAAGTTGCCCCAGGAAAGATTTCATCTTGATATAAGAAAGAAATTTTTCACAGTGAGAGCAATCTGTCACTGGAACATGTTCTTTCCCAGGGACATGGTGGAGTCCCCATCGCTGGAGGTTTTCAAGACACAACCGGACAGGGTGCCAGATAATCTCATCTAGGCTCCCTTTCCCAGGTTTCCCAAAAGGTTGGACCAGATGGTCTTTCAAAGACATTTCCAACCTGGGTTGTTCTAAAAGACTCATCCTGTCTCCAGACCCCATCCTTCCTCCAGGCCTTTGCACCTCCTGGCCCCCATGCAGTCCCCATCCTGGCCAGCTCCCCTGGTACCCAGGGATGCTGCTTTCAGCCATCCCTCCCCCCCAGAGCTCCCTCCCCTACAAGGGGGAACCACGGCTGCACTGTCCCCAGACGGCATCTGCACTTGACAGAAGTGTTGTTTCTGCTTGCAGAACCCTTGCTTCTTTTCTTCTGCCCGAGGATTTGTTCCCTTGCTCATCTCCGTATCTCCTATAAAAGCAAAGAATAAAAAGGGAGACAAGTCTGCCACTTTGCTGCTCCTGCCCAATCAGAAGGGTGCAAGGAGTGGGAGAGGCTGTATTTAGGAACCTGAAGGATTTAGGACATCCTACCCACATACCCATTTATCCAGTGGATCCAGACTCCTCGTAGTTTTATGTCCTGATCCATCCGCTTGTGCTGCACAGCAATCACCCTCCACCATGAGTTCATAGAACTCCCACAGGCACAAGAGCACGTACATCACCAAACATGCAAATAAATCACAGCTAATCTACCTATTGTACAGGAACAGGAAAGAAATCACCCACTGATGATAGAGAGCCAGGGAAGTGCTTTAGGAGTGCTGCAAAACATACCCGACATGGAGAGACAGACTCCAGCTACCAGGCAGCTCCCAGCATTGGAGAGATAGCGCTGGTAGGTACCCACAGGTTTCACTAGATGTGTGTGTACACATCTCTGTTGCCTGTGCTGCCCTGCCTGAATTCAGAAATTGCTCCCCTCCAGTTTGGCAAGGAACATTTCTGCTCCAGAGTATATGAGGTAAGGTACTCTCACGTCAAGTTGTATACTTGTCACATCAACAAGGGCCAGACCTGGGGATACTGTTTTGGATCCCACTCCACAGTATCTGCAAGTGAGACGGAGGTGGAAATGTCTGGTCCAAACCCAATACAACTGCTCCAAATGTTCAGGACAAGTTTTTGGTCCTAATCCTTTACGAAATGCCGGAAAGCTCAGAGTGCCTTACAAGCCTGCTAATGAAGCAAGTGCAATAGGGAGAGAAATAAAACTCCCGTTTCTGTGCCAAAAGTGAGATCAATTTTGTAGAGAGACTGCACAGTCAATACTGCGTCCTGTGATCACTCAGTTCCAGTCTGCTCTTTTCCTTCCCTAACAGGATTTTCCCAGCACTACTTACCTCACCAGCCTTTCATTGCTGCTAAGCCAGGATTCCCAGACAATCTGTCCCACTGCCTCAAAACAACTTTCTGTCTATCACTAACAGGTCTGCAGCACCCATATGTCCTGCAGCCTCCACTGCTAACAACAGTCTTAATCTTTTTCCTTAACACCATTTATCAAAGTAACACTCCGAGGCAGGGATAGACGCTAAATTTCAAATCATTAGCAGAAAACAGAACCAATTATGAAAAAAAAATAGCCAAGAGTAAGAGATATCACACTGGATTAAAAATAGGTTGTTTTTATTCATTCTCATGACTTCAGTTTGGCATGCAAGAAGGGAAGCACGCCTGGCTAGGAGACCAGCAGAGATAGCCCACGTGGGGATCTACCCCCTCAGTGCACTTCTGCAGCATAGAGGAAGGTGAGCCCAGCACCACGGCTTGTTTTGTGGGTCTGGGATGCCTCCCGGGGGTATCTGGGCAAGACGGGCTGGGAAATGGGCACCACCAGCCAGGGGCTGGGTGGCCGTCACTGCTGGGCCCGTGAGATCAGAGAACCTGCTCAGACCTGAGGAGGCAGCAAAAGAGTGACGTAAGTTGCTTCTCCCATGCAGATCTGTTCAACACTTTGTACGCTGACATAGGTCATGGGCCTCCTCAGGGATTTGAAAGCATCTAAGGAGAAAGACTGTTCTTCAGGCCCCTGCAGCTCCCCTCGGTAGTTTTGCTGGAGGGATGTAATTCCCTTTGACAGCATCCTTTCCTCACACCTTGAAAAATCTTGGAACTGAAAACCACCACCAAAGGAGACACGTAACTGCTGCCATCGCTAGCGTGTGCTTTTGGTAGTAACAGCATGGCAGGCATTGACGAAACAAAAAAGCTGTCCCAAACCAGGGAGGAGCAGGGAGAGGATGCCTGCAAAGCAAATGTGGCTCTCATCAAGGACTAAGAAACAACTGTGTCTCTGGGAGATGAAGCATGTCTTCCGTCTCCTTGTCAGAGAAAGTTTTGAGAAAGAATAGTTTCCAGCTGTAAGGGAAAACCAAAGCCCAGCAGTGCAGCTGAAACTGCCCCTCTGCTGACCACCCAGGCTCCAGCACCAGCTTCACCATCAGTGACCATCACCACCCCACTGCATGTAACAGCCTGGTGCAGTGACAGCACTGGTGGCCTGATGGATGACAAGCCAGGGAGATAGTTCATACAGACTCCACAGCAAGTCAACAGTTTCTATGTCGAATATCACATTAGGATGGATCGTATAAATGCCTTGAGAGTTTAGTTTGGCTGGACCGTGCACAGGGGCTCAGGGGAGGGAACAAGAAAACTAGATGCAATTTCCACACGGGTTATTTGTTTTCAGCGTCTGAAGAGACCCTCAAAGTGCTATCATCAATAGGCTTAAATTCATCATGTGGGACTCTATGGTGCTTCTGGGAAATGCTTGGGAGGGGGTCTACAAATAGACACCTCCTCAAATAAAAAGTTGAAAGCTAATGTGAAATAAAGAGGGAATAAGAATATGGAAAGTTTGTGAGAAGAAGAGTAGCCACAGCTTGTGTACACAAAAGCTTCATCTATTCCAAGCATACCAAATGGGAATAAAACTCTGAGTCAGACCTTGTCTTATTTATTTGGCTAAGCATAAAGTCACAACAGAGGGGGACCAAAACCACCACAAAACAGCCTTAAATAACTTCAACTAAAACCACTCATTTACGAGCAACGCAGTCACAATAAAAGCAATTAGCATGCAAGATATTAAAAACCTATGCTGTCTTTAAAATGTCTATAGGCCATAAATAGAGGTGCACAATAGATAGATTAGGAACAAATCACAACCTCTTATGCTATCAGTTCTCAAGTTAATTATCTGATAATCACCATGGTGTTCATTTACAAAATAAATATCCCATGTAAATTTAAGTCTGCATGTAAATAGAAACAGAGTTAATTAACAAAACAATAAAGTACCCAGCAATATAAACACTCTGCTGACTCCACTCCGCAGTAGTGGAAAGAATCTGATGGAACTTTGTGCTGAACTCCCAGACTGAAGCACCGGGGTCTATTCACTGGGGGTCTGTACTTTTAGCAGCAAAACAACACGTGCTGTCATAAAAGTTGCAAGTTTGTCAGTGGCAAAGAAGCACAAAAGCTTGGATCCCAATTCAACACAGCTTGTCCTTATTTCTGCTTCCATCAAATAAAGCACATAAGCCTCCATGGAAATCATATGCTTGCATCCTGAGCTGAATAGGGATAAGCAAAGAACATGCTTAAATATTTTGCAGAATTAGATCCACAATCTTCATTTCATACTGCAGTAATTCATTTTCAGAAAAATCTGTTTCTATGGAAACTTATTTTGAGTCCAGCAGAGATATTTTTTTTCCCTTTGATTCTGACTTTTGGAATCAGTCTTTCCTCTTGTCTCCCTCTCTAGAGATGTTCTAAAAAAACAGATTTCTGATTTCTTTGCCTGTTTCACAGCAAACTACTGTGTCTAAGTTCCCTCATTTGTTAAGCAGAGAAAATTCTCAACTATGCCATTGTGAGGGTATGAAGACCTTGAATGGAAAAAAAAAAAAGAAAGGCTAATCTAAAAACTTCATCTTGCCTGGTGGCCTATAGCTTAATATGATTTACTCTACTGTGAGAGAATTCTAATGCTTTCAGAAGCACTTTTAGGGGGAAAAAAAAACCAAACCAAAACAACAACAAAAGAGCCCTGATAGACAGTATAAAAGGAAGACAAAATGTGAGTGGGTATGTGACTTTGTTGTATCTTATACAGTTATATGTACAGCTATAAAGTAAACACAGAACAAGAACATTCAAAAAGTCTGAATGGTCAGCCTACGTACCTCCTCACCTCGTCTGAGCACTGGCCAAAAGCACAGGCCTAAGGCAGAAGACAAAAGCACAGCAGTCCTATGTGACACTTCCCCAAATCCCTACCAAACCACAGCTCAGGGTTTACCAGGGTGGCTATGGTTAGCAGTGCTCAGTAGATTCCCCTCTTGACCTTTTCTCCTGGAAAACACAAAATTATAGCACAGCATCCCATAACAAAAAGTTTTCCAATTTAACTGCATGTTGTATGAAAACCTTGCTCCTTTCCATTCCTTCCGTTTGGAGGCTGCTGCCAGCTAGCTTCTTCCATGTCCCACTGCTCTCATGCAGGGCGAGAAGAAAAGCCCATCTGCTGTCAATCCTTTCCTCACCATTTGAGGCTTCTCACACAGCCTGGGGTCATCTCCCCCAGACTGACAGGCCTGGGGTGGTTCAGTCATTCCCCATCTGGAAGCCGTGTCAGGGCTTTCATCAGTCACTGCCAGCCCTTCCTGCACCCTTGCCCGGTCTGCTGTCCTCTCTGGGGGTGAAGGAATGGTCCAGCACAGAAGGTCTGGGTGGACCATGGGTGTACACAGCATCAAAATGATGCTTTCTATTTCGGTCTGTATTTCTTTCCTTATAACTCACATCATCTTGTTTGCCATCTTGGCTGCTCTGAACATCATGCAGATGTTACAAACACCTGGCTATTCTCACATCAGGATTTTGCTTCTGCATGATAATGGTCAGCTCAGACCCATCATTTCATATGTGAAGCTGAGGCTGATTGTTTCACCACCGTGCCTCACTTTACAGTCACCCACACAGGATGTCATCTGCCGTATCATTGCCTGGTCACTCAGTTTCGTAACACCCCTGTGCATTTCAGACCCAGCCTTGTCCTAATGCCTTGACTAACTTAATACTACCTTTCTTCACTTACTCCAGACCATTTAAGTGTTTATTGAGCAGCAGAGGTCTCATCACTGGTGACAGAAAGTCAGAACTATTTACCTTCTTTTCTGCCTTGTATTTTTAACAAATAGTTTATCCATGCAAGGACCTGCCAATCTTATCCCATCGTTACTTAGTTTCTGTAAGATCCTTTGATGATGGACATCGTGGAGACTCTTTTGGCTCTGCACAGACTTCATCCATGAGATTTTTCTCATCCAGATGCTCACTGATTCTGTCAAAGAACTAATAGATTTGTGAGCCACACCTGCCTTTTTCAATAACCAAATCATTTATTCCTTGCTTGGAGTAGAGGTCAAGCTTCCCAGCTGCCTCCAGGTGCCCCAACCTTGCTGTGCCAGGCTGATCTGGTGTAGCATCTTGCAGAGCCATCCAAGCCTCTGAGTACCCACACAAGACATACAACAAACTCTGGCCTCATCCTGGGGCCCAAGTACCTTGAATTAGTGAAAAGTGTGATAAATATGCCTTTAGACACTCATTCTTCAAAACAGGTCGGATCTTTGCCCATAAGAGAGGCTCAAGAAGATGTGGGTGTCCAGTATGAGATACCAGGCTCCCAGATCACTGATGATCTTGATGCCTTTCTTGATGACTCCATTCCCAGGAACCTCTGGATCTGCTCCAGAATGGCCTCATCAGTTGAGTCACAAGTTTTTTCTTGCTCAAGCCCAGTTAAATGCCCAAAATGATAGCACAAAATGAGGTACCTAGCTCCCATACCTTCACCTCACCTGGGGAACGCACCAAATTGATGGTCACACTCCAGGACCAAAGAGTAAGGATGACCTTGATTTGCCTGTACAGGATGCATGATTTAAAACATAGATGTTTAATAGCAGGACAGGATATTAGTAGCTTTCTTTCTAGGCACAGAGGGGCTAGGGTCTTAAAACAGGCATAGCTTCCCAAGGACATAAGAGAGGGAACTTTGTGAGAGTTACCCTGTGACATCCCCCATCCTTTCTCCCTGTCTCTTTAGACCTTCAGTAATTCCTCTCTGAATAGCCTGCCTCTCCTAACATTATCAGCCAGAAGCGTACGTCCCACTTCATTAAGCCTGTAAGCCACTGGCTGGATGATATCTGACTTGCATCCGTTTGCAATTTAAAACGGGCATTTGCTTCAGATCAAAGCAGCAGCGGGAACAGAAATTAGCATCTCATGGTCTCTCTCCCCCCAGTTTCATTGCCACAGTGTGTCTCCCTCATTACCAGGGAAATGAAATGTCTTTACAGTTCAGGCTGCCTCTGCCTTTTATCCGGTGGCCACCGCGTGAGGCATTACAGCCACATTTAACAGTGATTGGTCACGGCCCTTCTCTTTCAAATGGGACAGTGGGCCTCTCCTCCCTATTAGCATCCCACAAGGGGGCTGCAAGGAGTCACAGCCCCTCGTGGTTTGCCATACTGCTACCAGCATTCACCCAAACATTCCCTCATGCTTAAAATAATGATAAAACCAATGGGTTTTTCCCCCACCGGTGAATTTTCACACTTAGTCAACAGTCCCAGGAACAAATGCTCCCCCCACCCCTACAGCAGCAGGTACAAACAGCACGAAAGAGGCCAGAGACCAGGTCAACCCCTGCTTTGCAGTCACCCCCACCACGCTTTGCTTTCATGGTGGTCCCCAGGGAGGGGTCTGAGGATGGCACCCATCGTGAGGGCAGGCTCTGGGGATGCCAGAGGATCAGCTCCCTTCCCTCTCTCCTCGCTTTGTCCAGCAGCCCAGGCACACAACCTGCACCCTGTGCCTGCAAGGGGAATGAGCACAGTGTCCATTAAATGACAAAATACCCTCTGCTCCAATTATTCTTTTTAAATAAAGCTGCTAATGGAAGCGAGTGGTTTGCAATGGCAGTAGCGAGCTTGCGCCCGCACATCTTTGGAGAGCTCTCTGGTACTGGTTGGAAAGGAGGGCTCAGATCCCTGCCAATGTCACTTATAAACATACAACTGTCCTTAGAAACTTAGAGAAAAAAAATTATAATAAATGAATGACAGCAAGAAAGACCAGGTGAGTACATGTTTAAATTTGTTCTTGCAGTATTCTATTTCCTGCCTGGATTGCAGAAGCAAGCAGTGTCTGGACCTCACTTTCCAGTTTGCATTTCTAAATAGAAGCTGCTAGGAAAACACACTTCTGTTTGGTTTAAATGGTGTCCATGAAAGGATTCATATTTTTTTTAATGCCCAGACGGGTAGGGGACCATTAATCTTGTCAGCCCCACACCACCACAACCAGCCTCTTTGCTGGCAAGTGCAGCTGGCTGGAAGGACACTGGGCTGGTCCCTCCTGCTTGCTGCTGTAGCAAAGCGAGGCAGACACCGCATTACCTCTCGCACATCCTTCCCATCTCGTGCCCCACGGTTTGTACTGCTTCTGCCTTGGAAAGCATTGCTTTAGGGCAAGGGCTGCCTTTTCCTGCCCTGTGCAGCAGGACTGTGGTCCCATATTATCTGCTGCAAGGAAAGAGGAAGGAGGAGGAGGACTGGGTAAGGACCAAAAAAATAGCAGTAGGTAGATATGATGCAGCAGTTTCTTAGCAGTTCAGGAAGATTTGGAGTAATAGGAGTGGTTTCACTTTGGCACCTAAGACAAAGACCAAAGCTGAAGGACACACAAAAAAAACAGAGGCTGCAGGGAACAGCTGGAATGGATACAGCATCAAGTGAGATTAAAGCACGTGTCAAAACTTCATCTTTTATTTCCAGTTTTAAAGGATTTTATCATAGGAATAAAACAATGTCAAATTTCAAAACCAGCTCAGAGTTAATAGGAAGGAATGAAGAGATACTTCTTGAGAGCGGACATGCCAGGAGAACGCCAAGTCGTTTATTTGGAAGCATTTCTTGAAAGTTTGGCAACCTTCCTCAACAACTTTGCCCTGGCAGTACAGGACAGCACGCTGCTGCTGTGCCCTCTGCTCACAGGGCGGAGGGCAGGCCAGGAAACCCTGAGCCATCGGCTGCCAGAGGATGCAAACTATCTCCTTGCTTGCAAGCCAATTCCCACCACTCCTGCACAGCAACTAACTCATCATCCACCCTCCCTCCTCTCAGGGTAGAAGGGCCTTGCAGGGAAAGGATCCTTTGTCCCACTGCATGTTGGGCGAGCCACTCCAGCAGTCACCGAGACTTCCTCCTTGCCCAAGGGTGCCGTGTGTTCCAGAAAGGCAATGTAACGCAGGCGTTATCTTCCCACCCTCACATCATCCATCTTCTGAACAGTGATGGTCTGCCCACAACACAGCGCTTGTGTTCCTATAGCCCTATGCAAGCACTTCCCAGTGGATTAATTCCTCTTGGACCCAGCTCCGTGTTGCCCTGTGGCCCCTTCAAGCTGCTTTTAAGCCTGTGAAAAGACCCTGGATGTTCTCACCACATGCTGCCCTCACACAGGACGTTCCCTGGACGAGGGCACATCTTGGGGATGAAGTGCAACAGGGGCACTGCTGTGCTGCAGGGTCTGTCCTGTTGCACTGTGCTCCACCATGGGGCTACAAAAGCTAAATATATATTTTATCAGCTGTTCTAATTTACATAAGAGGCTGGACTTGGAAAAAAGGTGGCGATGGGGGTGGGTAAAGGTGGCCAAGAGTCCCAGTAACAGCATTCCCTGACCCACCACACACACGTGTCTCCCTCTAACACATTTACCTCAACCAAGTGAAATGTTCTCTTTAAAAACAGGACTGTTTTGGAGCTTTTGCTGTGATAAGTTACAACTCTGAGTTCACTCATGGAAAAAAGTACATCTTAAAAAATATAACCGAAAGGCTTGGCAGTGATCCAGCAAAGCCAGAAAAGAAAATAAAGAGGAAAAATCCCCGCCACTGTAAAAACACACATTCTTCTTGTAGACGCTTTCACCAAGGCCCTAGGCACACTTTACAAACTTAAACTAAAACCTCGAAACCTGCATGAATAGAAAGCTGCTACTTGCATAGGCCTCTGGTTAACTGAGCAAAAATGGGACAGAAGAAGTAAGCGCTCCATTGATAGAGAAAACTCCCTCTCTCTGCCCCACCTTCTTCCCTCAGTCCACCAGATGCAAAAATCTCATGTTGCAGTAGTGTCTGCAGCTTTTTATGTGAAGATCAGATGGCAGCAAAGACACCTCCGCAGACCTGCAACAGAGTGCCCCAAGGTGGCTGAGCAAGGGGCCAGCATGAGCTTGGGGGATGCACCAGACCCAGCCAGGTCACTCAAAGGGCTCACACAGCTTATGGAGACTGACCCACACCCAGCAGCATCAAGGGTGTCCCACACCACCACCACCCCAGCACTTTCGTAATGAGCAGCAACTTAAATAGGTTTTTTGTTTTGACAAGGTTCACCCTAAGACACATATAGAATGGGCTGCCAAGCCGTCTGTTAGTGGTTTTCTGCAGTAACACCTGAGGAGGTGTGAGACACCAAGTGATGAGAAAAGGGCAAAATCATTTTTAAAAAGAAGGGGAAACTTAAGACCTTGCGTCTTCCTAACTGCAATCCTCAGGAAAATACAGGGATAGAAGGTGGCAAGAAAAAATGAATAGAAACTTTTTTGGGGTTTATTTTAAACAAGAACAGAACATGTCAGGCCTATCTAATCTCCCCTGCAAGAAGGCTGCAAGCCTTGTGAGAAGGGGTAAGCAGTAGGCACCCTATATTCTTGACTTTACCAAGGCTTGTGAAGTATAGCTCCCAAGGTACTCTTACGGGCAGAGGGACAGCACAAAATTGGCAGATAAACTATGCGCACAGATTAGCTGCTAATAGTTCATGGTCAAAAATGGTTCCTTCTTTCCTTACCCACACTCTAACACCTACCTCTCCTTTCTGTATCCCCAAATTATGAGCTGGGTGCCAGGCAGCCAGTGGTATGGCTGGCTTGGGGCTGGCTGTCAGGCAACTCACACTGCAGACTTCTCTGAGGGGGACAACTCATCTGCCTCCTCTCCTTCATCCAGCTACCGCTTTTCATGAAACTTGTAGGAGTTTAATGTCCTGGGAGCATCTGTTTTCTCTGTCAAAACAGACTGAAACTGGTCCATGAGTTAAAGCATTATCGAGACAGAATGAAGACAAACAGACAGTGGGATCTTTTACAAACTGGTGCAGAAAGCTGTTCAACATACTCATGCAAATGGTGCTCCAATCAGAGAGAAAAAGTCAACAACCTGAGAAACAGTGGAGAAACAACTTGCTAGACAGCCGGTCTGTGGGAGAGGAGCCCGCGAATTGGAAGCCAAGCATGAGCAGTGCCCTGCTGTCACACGCACACAGGACATCAGACATCTCCCTGGGATGTGTAAACAGGACATAACCCACGAGGGCAGGGGGGAAACCTCTCTGCAGAGAGCCCCACGTGTGGCTCCGAGCACTCACGCTGCAGGAGAGACAGCTGGGGTCAGGGCAAAAGGAAAAAGCCGCACGAGGTCCAGAAAACATAACTCACAAGGAAAGGCTGAGCCAGTCAGTACAGACAGAGGCAGCTGAACAGGGAGACAAGAGCAGTAGTCTTCAAATCCATACAAAAAGTGCTTCTTCAAGGAGAAAGGGGCTGAAGCACCTCCCAGTTCCTTGAGATACAGGTCAGGCAGCTTTACTAAATGTAAGGAAAGTGAAGGACTTGAACAGATCATCTAGAGGGGACGTGGTGTCTCTAACCCTCCCTCTGGACAAAAGAAGCAGGTTCATAAGCATCTGCCATGATCTCCATATGGCTGCTTTTGTCTGAGGACAGTGCTTTGAGTGTCGCCCTGACACGTGACCTTACAACTCGCTGGGACCACATCCTACATTGCACAATTAGGGGCCGAGGATCCCTGGATTTACGGGGACTGGATTGAAATCTCCTTTCCTCTAATGTACCAGCCAGCCAGCCAGCCTTCAAGTAGCAGAGCTTCCTCAGCCTTGAAAAAATGAGCCTGAGCAGGATTCCAGAGCATAGAGGAGCTGCCCCATGAGCACACACATGGCCTTTTTTTTTGTTATATGGTACAACCTGGAGGCGTCTAATATCAGGTCCCAGCCACGCAGCTTCCTGACCCAGACAGCCCAGGCATGAGCAGCTGGATGCTGTCTTCAACTACAGCAGTCCCAGCAAAAGAAGGAGCTGGAAAGTCTTTGTACACTCGTCTCCAGGATGGCTTGGTGTTCACTTTTTCCTTCTAGGATCCAAGACTCCATGCAAGTCCCTCACTGGTTCAACAGGATTCTTTTTAGTGGATGGATGTGGTACCCCTGCTAGGCCTGTACACCACATAGATTTTGTCAAGTCACCTAAAACGAGTAGCAATTTGATACTTTTGTGTTGCAGTGGAAACAGCTGCTTTTTCCCTTATACCTGTAGAGGAATAACACTACTTCCATCAACAGTGGGAGACACATACTGCAAGGATCTCAAGTATACCACAATGGACAGTGTGAAATGGGTGGGTACCTAACCTAAGAGATAGGAACGCCTTTTAAGAAAGCCCTATCTGCTTAGTAATTCAAAGGCACTTCATTCCACTGGAAGTAAACACACAATTGCAAAAAGCTACCACAAAACAATGAAAAGTCCCTCTGCAAGTACTCAGTCCTCCTCAGCTGTCCAGCTCTGCTCGTTCAAATAGCACCTGCCATTATAGACCAGCTAAGTTTTCTTGACCTCTCCATCCCCTTGCAGTTCCATCAGCTGGTCTCCTGTGATGTTGCCCTTCTTGCTTTTTTGGACTTTGAAGCACCAGCAGAAGACAGCAAGGACCAGGAGAAGGATCAGAACCAGCGGTAAGTACAGCATTAAGTTCAGCAGTGGTGGGGATGAACAGATCCTAGACAAAACAGTGGACTCTGAAAGAAAGAAAAAAAAAATAAGTGAGGCTCCAAGCTAGTTTGAGTTTCTCTCTCCTACTGTTTCTGTAGGTTATCTTCTTATCACTCTTCCCTCAATCTTCAACAGCTACCAATTTTTAAGAATTTCCTACAGGCTACCCAAGGAGAAGGGCGAGAGAAACCTCAATTTGTCTCAATTTCTTGTTTTGGGAGGTCAGGTAGGGGTACAGCTCATTCAGCTGAAACATCCCAACACAAACAGCACGACTCTTCAGCTAACCCATTCCAGACTGGGCTCAGTAAGGGAAAACCACATACCCTTCACCCCCTGGAGCCCTGCTGACACCAGTGAAAGCAGGGTGAGGTAGGTGTCTGTCAGAGTGCACAGCTGAACAAGGAGGGACAAGAGGAAAGCAAAGGAAACTAGGCCAACGACAAACAAAAAACCTCAAACAATCCGCACCTCTTAGATTTTATGAAAAACATGAAAACCACTTGGCAAAAACACTTATACAAAAATTGGAGGAGAATTTTCCAGCAGTTACTGAGCAATTTTAGCAATGGTTACTCCACCAGTAACAGGTAACAAGAGACAGGGAGCTGATGAAGGAGAAAACTGAGTGCTAGAGGGAGCCTTGATGAACAACAACAGGAACATAACAGCATGGGGAATGAAGTGCTGTCAGTCCCTCCCTGTGCAATTAAATCCAGATGAGTTTTTTGCTGTAGGTGCAGAGTCATGTGAGTGGGCTCTGTGCCTCCCTGTGCCAGTAGCCGGCACAAGGGAGGGCTCTACAGGGTCCCCCCTCAGCTCTTCCACATCAGTCAACATTGGAAATTGCTGCAGAAGTTCTAACCACATGTGGGCACCCAGGCTGGCTTCGGGCATGGCAATTCCAGACCTGAAAGCACAAGAACTGCCGTATTCTGTGATTTTCTCAGCTGAGTGCAACACAATACCAACAGTGAAATCAGTTTTTTCCTTCACATGGGTCATCCAAGCCTCCTATTTCCCCCGAGAGGCAACAAGAGCATACTTTTTTCCTACCTGTTACCTCAACAGCAAAAAACCAAACTGTGTGTGTCTGACTGAATCCTTTGGTTTTTTAGGGTGCTTTAGATTTCTTATTTAAAATTCTGCGTGCAGAATCTATCTCTATTTTTGCACTCGGCATGCACCCCAACTCATCCCAAGAGGACAAAGACTGTTTTTTTAGAAACCTCACTGGAGATGGACTTGCCAGAAAAAAAAAAAAAAAAAAAAATCACACCAAGATTATTTTTTTCCCCAAAACCAGTTAGCGTTCTGGCCCCAATGGCATGACTGCAAGCAAGAGTTGTACCTGCAAAGGTCCTGCAGGGACCCCCACAAGCCAGCAAAGTGCTGCAGACACAAGTGTACTCAACACTGCTCTTCGGACCATGTGCCTCACAGGTGGAGTTCTTAGAATCTCATCTGACCACTACCTCCAATGTTTACAATGCCAAGCACCTGGGTTTCAGCCCTGGCAGACCAATGGGCTGGGAATGGGATCTCATTGCCTCTGCCACCAGGCCCACAGCATGTGCACCTCAAAGAGTTTCCCTGGCTCCCAACACAACTCTAGTGATCACCCCAGCACTGATCTCCTCTGCAACCCCTTAGCAAGTCCTCCCGGCCGTGCTGCATCCCTACCATTGCAGCCAGCATCGCCTGCAGAGAGCTGCCATTATTCCCACACCTCCCCCCCACCCCCCTGCCCCTAGCACAGCTAATGGGGAACCGCTATGGGGTGAGGTGCCCATCACACCCAGCAGCATTACCTGGTGGGATGGTGGTGAGCTGGGTGTACCCAGAGGACGCCAAGGCTTGCAGAGCCCAGTCCTTCCCCTCGCTCTGCTGCTGCCACTCCTGCAGCTGGCAGTGGTACACCCCGGCATCATCCTCCCCCACGCTGAGCAGCGTCAGGCTGAAGTCGCCGGCGGTGGGGCGGCGGAGGTGCAGCCTCCCCGCCAGGCTCCCCTCTGGGTACTCGATGGCACCGTCATGCTGGAGGGTGAGCAGGGGACTGGCACGGCCGCCCTCCTTCCCCCGAAACCAGGTGGCGGAGAGGTGGGTGCCGGGCAGGCGGGCACCCTGCAGCAGGCAGTGCAGCGTCACCTCCTCGCCCTCCCTCGCTGAGACGCTGTAGTTGGTTTTCTCCAGCTGCAGTTCACGGTCTGGGGTAGGATGAAGCAGAGAGAGACGCTGTGGTATTGCACTGCCACAGAGATGCTCCTGCCTGCGCCCGCAGCCTGACAGAAAAAGCCTGGAGCAAAGTGTGGGGGATTGGTATGGCCCCCTCTGCAGGACCCTTGTTCCTGTGACTCGTTCTCCTTGGGGAGTTTTTCCCTCCCCTATCATCTCTGTCCCCTCTTCACAACCCTCTGCTGTAATGCTTCCCAGCCCCTCCAAAAAAGTGATAGGGTATGCTTTGGACCAAAAGCTATTTAGGATTCTGGAATTCTCTGATCAATTTTACTTTCAGCTGCAACCCATAAGCTGAGTGAGTTTGAGAGAGGGAAGAACTGAGCCAGGGAGACCCACTGTGCACCCCAGCAGTGCAGTGCCCAAGGTGGGAGCAGCTGAGCCTTCAGCCTTGTTCTCAGCAGCAATGGTAAGGGTACCCCTGCAGGGCAAGGAAATGTCTTGCTTCAGAATGCTCAGGAGTACCAGGAAAGGGCTTCTTCTCTAGTCACAGCACTGTACAACCAACCAAACGCCCCACGTGTTGGAGGGAAGAGAAAAATGCCACAATTCACTTTGTTATGAAGCATTAGATATCACCTGGCAATGGCAAAAATAACAGCTTGGTTGGCTTAGGAGGATTTACCACATCCTCCCAATTTCCTGTTTCGCTTTGAGAGGCACTGGCACCTCCTGCAGGAGCTGCTGCTTTTCCTAAGCCCTGCCAGAGAGGTCCTAAATTGATCCAACCTGGTCCAGCAGCACCTATACAAGAGAGAGCTGCCAGCTTACCTGGGAGCTTGAACTCCAGTGTGGTCCTTCCTGATGCTCTCTCTCCAAGTTTGTGCCAGCCGTCCACCAGCCAGAGCCATTCCTCCACCACACAGTAGTATCTTCCTTGGTCCCTGGGGTTCGCAGAGAGTATCCGCAGCCAAAAAACATTACTGGACACTCTCTGGCTCAGGAACCGGGACTTCTGTGCAGGAGAGCTGAATTCAGCCCCATATTCCTGTATGCTGCTGTAGTCGGTCCTTATGATTTGCAGGGGGGTTGCATCTGCCAGAGGAGGAGGCAGGAGGTACCAGGTAACGGCGAACTGAGAATTATTCGGGGCAAACACGATCCTGCACTCAATGGCTGCGTCAGCACTGCCAGCAATCTCCACAGACCTCCCTTCTGTAGCTACCTGAAGCTTGCTTTCTAGAACAGAGAAACAAAATAATCACACCGTCCGCAGCTGGAATCGTGCAAAGAATTGTGCATATAGGAATTGTGGCAAGGAGAGGGATATGGCTGGCCTGAGAGACCCACCAAAAGAGGAGGGAGGAAGACGGGTCTCAGAGGAGAAAGACCTATTAGGGGATGCTGGAGCAGGGTGGGTGGGGGAAGAAGGGGAAGAGCAAACCCACCCACCCAACCTTATTTGAACTGTGGCAGGGAATCACTGGGTGCTGCTGGCCAGGGGAGTAGCAGAGGATGCGCCTGGGGGACCACAGGGCAGGAATGGGGGGATGGAGGCAGATGCTGCATTGGAGCTTTGGACACCTCTATCTGAAGCAAATGTGTCTGTCTACCACTGCTTCTATCAGCAGGCTCACACGTAAGTGACAAAACCAACCCACAGCTTTGGGGACTGTGAAGAAGTGTCTTATCTCAGACAGACTACAGAACCTGCATGCATTTCACTAACAGTCGCCACCTCAGATGTTTGCTGTGGTTATTAACTGGAAGCCACATAACATGGCCCTGAACATCCGCTGTGATTATACCCGGCAATTGTTCAGTTTAGCGCTGAGTTCAGGAGAGGAGAGCTGCGGTGCTGCCTGCAGCTTTGCCCCCACGGAAGGGCACACAGTTGCTCCTGATGGGCCTGTGCTGCTCCTGCTTTGAGGGACCCCTTCCCACTGCACATCACTCATTGCTGCTGCCTTTCCTTCTCCCCAGCAACAGAAAGGTTGTGAACCAGTTTCTCTGAAGGGGCTCCAACTGCCTGCATTTCCCCTCAGCTCTCCCCACCACCCTGACACACCACCTCTGTCACATGGGGCCGGTGAAGGAGTACAGACAGATATCTACCTGTGGGTAGACAGAAATAACTCAACATAGGACACCACCAGGGCTTTAAGGGACCACAGGCTGAGTTTCCATTCTTAGTATTTTCCTTACATATGAGCTGAACAGTGGGACACCCTGTGCCACAGAGGCTGGGGGCAATCAAGCTCCCTTAAGCTCAGCCCCCAGATGCTGGTGCAGGGACAGGTTGCAGAGGACACACTGAGATGACCCACAGAACGTCTCAGCCCCCTGCCCTCAGCCACAGGCTCAGCAGGGCACCCTCCTCTGCAGCACCTCCCTGAGGGATGCATCAGAAGCTGGTTATGGAAAGAGCCCATGGACCAGGAGGGAGCTGCAGCTTCTCCTGCTGAGGCCAATGTGGAAGAGGGACACCACAGGAGAAAGCCCACACATTTCCCTCTTCCTTCAAGCATTTCTTCTCAAACCTCAAGCAGTCCATTTCAGAGGCCATCAGTGCCTTTTTTTTTTGTGCAAAATAGCCCATCTGATGGCCCTTGACACCTCTGCACATTGCCTCTGCCTCCCTCTCAATTTTGCCAACAAAATCTCCCAGCTCACATCCACTTAGGCTGTTTTTTTCTCTTTGCACCCTATTGCACTACCTCCCTCTTCTCTCCTTACTACGGAGACACCTTTTCACCAAAAGGTAGACAGCTTCCTCCAAAGCAGGACTTGCACACCCATAAGTCCCAATATCTGCTTACTGCCTCACCTCACTGGTGCGGATTTCGGCAGCAACCAAGCAGACTTGCTTAGGAACCAGAAGCAAGTTGATGTCTTCCAACTTCAGTAGTTAAAATTGCACCCAGCCCATAGCCAGCTCTAAGGAAACAGTCTCCCAACTTGAAGATATTCAAAAGCCATCTGGGACATGTTCCTGGGGAACTAGCTGGCCCTGCTTCAGCTGAGGGTTGGTCCTTATGACCTCCAGAGGTTCCTGTCAACCTCAGCTATCCTGTGTTTCTGTGACAGGTGAACTGATCACAATGGAAAAAATAAGACACTTGGTTTCCTGCCCATAGCAGGAATCTTTAAGGGATCTTTAAGATCCCTTCCAATCAGAACCGTTCTTAACTTCAGCTGCTCAGTACAGAGAATGTCACTCAGCCAGCCTGCTGAAATCCAGGAGCTTTATTCAGGGAGCCCAAGGTGAACTCTGCCAAAGGGAAAGAAAAAAAAATACAGGTATTTTAACTGGAAACTTTGCTTCCGCTTCAAAGGCCACAGGAGAGGAGCGGGCAGGATCAGGGAAGGTGGTGGACACCGGGGACTACCTTCCCACATCAGCCGAATGTTTGTGCCCTCCTCAGCTGCAGCTGCTGGGGAGAATGTGCCAGCAGAGCAGCCCCAACACTTGTCGCAAGCAGCTTTGCTCCTCTCACAGAAAAAAGGAGCTCCAGAGAAGTCAGCTGTGGGGCCATGCTGGACCAAACCCTGCACCTCCCTCCAAGTGAGCTTGTCCCGGCAGTGCTGCTGCAAGTCAGAGTAAGCAGGTAAAACCAAGGACTTTTCCCCAAACCCAGAGAGGCTGCCAGCGCAGGGGACAGCAAACTGCCCAGGGTGGACTCTCGCTTGAATATGGCCCAGCCTGACACCCACTGGGGGGGAAAATATTCCAGAGAAGCAAAAGCTACTAAAGCTCGGAGAGGAGCCACTCTCTAAGCTGCTGCTGTGAGCACTCGGTTTTGATGAGAAAAACTGCTGTTACGCTCGCAGAGAAGATCACCTTGAGAAGAAGCAGAACACTTGCTGCAAAGCCCCTTTCTTTCAACTCCAAGTCTTCTCTCGCTCTTGCTAAAGATCAATTACCGAAAAGGGCAGAGCAGCTGCCTGCCTCTTCCTTTGGCTCAGAAAGACGTGGTGCTCTTTTCCCTTTCAATTTCAATTTAATTAAACAAGCCAAGCCTCTCTCTGCCCATCTCTCTGTGAACCCTGCCTGCTGATGCCATGCTTTCTGCCCAGCCGGGGAGCAGTGGAGCACACAGAGGGCACGACTGTTGCGGTGACCTGTGGGGGGCCAGAGGACGGAGAGGCGGCTGGTGCAAAGCCCCCCATGGCTCGTTCCAGAGCTGGGGGAAGCCACCAAGGGCTGCTGCACCGAGAGGCTGATAAGAGCATAGGGCTGGGCAGCAAAGTGCAGTATGGCTGGATCTCCACCTGCCTGCCTGCCTAATTATGAGATTCCACCAAGAGTCAGATGCTGAACTACCTAATAAGTCAGAAATGGCAAAGACCTGTCCTCCTTTCCCTCCTGTTATGACCCTTCGCACACCTCCCTCCCATCTGAAGTTACAGTGGCATTTAAACTCCTGAAGCACCGACTGTGGTGGTAAACAAAGTGCTGAAGCAGAAGTCAAGAACTCCAGTATCTATGCAGGTGTGAAGAAACAAGCCAGTGATTTTCCTGATTTGTAGCTCCATATTCTTCAGCTTCACCTCATCCCATTGCTGCTGGAGTAGGCATCCTTCCCAGACTTACTTCTCCACCTTCCCAAATATCCTTCATTGGCTCCTGCTGCCTTTCTGAGAGAGATGGTACTGGAGCCAGCAGCCACCTCCTGCTGTGCATCACTCCCTCCCAGTTCCCACCACCTTTACAGCGCCGCAGTACCCAGTAACAGCTGCAATACGTCTGGAGCCAAACATCGTAATACCTCGCTGCTCCACGGCTGCTGTCTTCTCTGTGTAGATACTCTACAACTACACCTGCTCCTCCTAATGCCACTTACACTACTATTGTACACTCGCAGGTGCTGCTGGTTGTCACCCCTGGGCTCAGTACCACCCTGAAGCCCCCCTGCCCATGGCTGTCTTCAGCTCAGGTGTGGCACAGAGCCCCACAGCACCCAGCTCCACGGGGGTGAGGGAAGAGCAGCAGCAGAGCGGGAGGGAGAGCACCATGGAAACGAGCCTGAAGAGGGAAGGAAATGTATGCGTGTACACTACAGCAAACCTGTCAGCTAAAAAACACAGAAAATGCATAATTCCATCTCACTGGGTTGTGATCCCAAAAACTGAAGAATTAGAGGAAGGAGCACTTCATGCATGACAAAAAAGAGCAAGAACTCCCCTTTGCTGGCAGAACAAAAACAAGGAGGAAAAAAGACCCAAATCCCAGTATTCTCATGCCTGCCTCTTCAGGCTCAGAGGTTTTTCCCTGACCAACCCCTTCAATTCCTCCAGCAGCCCCCAGCTGGGAGCAGGGCAAGCCGACCCCATGCTGCTGCCAGGGGCAGTGGTGGAGCAGGAGCACAGCAGGCTGGCTGTGCCAGGGGAGCTGCCGTGTATTTGCAACATCTCTCTTCCATAAGAGGATGAGGTTGCTTGCATGATGCTGGCAGGCACAGCAGCAGCACGGACCCTGCCTGCAGAGGTGGCCATAAAAGGGAACCCAGAGCTGGGACCCAGGCTGCGCAGCCCAGGCATGCTCGGGAGGAGATGCCTCCACCCAGAGCCCCTACCACCTTGCGGCTCCGTGCTGGCTCCCAGCCCAGCACAGAGCACTGGCCCCTTTTTAGCACACCTCAAATACACCAAGGGTGTATACAGTCAGGGGCATGCCGACATCTCAACACCAGCTTCAGGGACTGGTCTCTCTCCACCAACCTCAAGCCCTCCCAGAAATCCAGCCCTGGGAGGCACCTCACACCTCCAGCACCCAACCGGGCTCCTTTGGGGGGAGAGAGGGGGAAGGCACTTCTTCCCAGAAACAAGGCTTAAAAATCCTACTGGCAAGGCTGATCCCTATATGCCTGGCATAATCTGTAAACAAATAGACATTGCCGCTCCCCAACACCAAATTTGCCTCCAAGAGTGTTGTCAGGAGCTGTGCATGCTGAGGAAGATACAGGACAGGCAGCACTGTCTCATACAGCCCTGGGAGGTAACCCCACTGGGAACACCCCAGCCATCAGTGGTCCATGTTGCCCCAGATGTTTGATGGATGTAATGGTGCATAAAGAGAGACCTCTGCTGAAGAAGCACCCGTGACACTGCTTACCTGGCAGCACTACCTTTATCCCCACGGCATTGGACTTGGTGGTGGCCGCTGGTTGCCCCAGAGGCAGAGAGTTCCTCCTCCAGACCTCAACCTCACACTGGTACGTCCCCTCATCGGCAGCGGCGGCATCGCGGACGCGCAGCCTGAAGGAGGTGGCAGCCTTCGTCAGCTGGGCTTTCCCCTGGAAGTGTGGCTGCGCTGTCCCCCAGACCTCGCTGCCGTTAGGAAAGACCCAGACCAGCTTGTGGTAGCGGCCAGTGGGTGGGCTGGGCTGGAAGAGCCACCTCACAGACATTGGCACCTCCTCAAAGGTGTAGCTGGCGCTCACTTGGCAGATGAGCTCAAAACCCTGCCCATATCTGACAGTGGCAATTCGGCTTCTCAGCACGGCGTGCAGACCAAGACCTGCTTGGGAGGAGAGAGCCCTTGGTGGTAGGACAGAGATCCTGCCCCATGCCACCACCCTTCCCCACGCAGCACCATCGCCGCTGCCCCCCCTCCCCAGGCAACCCTGAGTTTCCTCTCTTCCAGGCTCCCCACAGATCCTCTGGCTGCTGCTGCCTGCTTTGCTGCTTCTTTCCACCCTCCACAAAAGCCTAACAAACTCCTGTGGCCCAACCAGTGCCCTCAGGCACCCGGCCCAGCAATAAGAGAGGAAAACCACTCTAAATCCCAGCCAAAAGCTGCCTCTCCATAAAGGCGCCCATTCCCGCGATCAAAAGAAGAAACAACATGGGCAGTGTGCTCTGGGGAAGCCAGCGGCTCCGTGTTCAGACACGAGACCAGGAGAAGCAATCAGATGCCAGCACCAGAGGTGTATCTCCGACAAAGGCTACCATACAACTCAAAGTGCCTTGGTTGATCTTAATTACTATAAGTAATTATGCTGCTAAAACATATCTATCATCTAGCTACTCCACAGAAGCTGGCACCTCCTCGAAAGTGTATAATGCCAAGGTTTAAATGTACAACATATGGCATTTGGCATAACCTTTGTCTGTGGGGTGTTAGAGCAGGTATTTTGTATTTCAATTTAAGGAGACAGACAAAGATCTGCTGAGCAAGCCACTGCCTTTCAGGTCCCCAGCTATTTCAGCTGTTTTGTCCCACTTGCCTCTCCCAGAACATCTCTTGGAGGACTCAAGAAGTCTGCTAGACATGGGGAAATTGAAGTACTCCAGGGCCAAGGGATCAGCCTCAGGTCACCCTGCAGCAGCAGTGGAGCTCAGGACACAGCAGACCTCTGTCCTACCCACACACATCCACCCACACCTCCAGTATGTCCAGCCTGAAAGCCCCAAAATAGGGGTGGGCCAACTCACCCATGGAGCTGACTGTCACTGCTGTCTCTCCCATCTCTGTCCAGCTCTGGCCTTGGGACCACTCCGTCACTTCACACCCATACCGCCCGCTGTCACTCTCATCCAGCGTGTTGGGAATCACCAAGGTGAAAGCACCAGAGCTTGCTTTCTCCAGACGGAGGCTCCCACGAGTCCTGCCATCCTGGTAGGCACTGCCCAGGCTCAGGGTGCCGTCCTGCCCCATGGTGGCCACCAGCATCCGGGGACCTGGGTGCTGTGGTGGCAGGTGCCACCACCGCACAGATACACGGCTGGTCGCTCCTTGCACCTCGCAAAGGAAGATCAAGGCATCTCCCACCACAACCTTTGGCGTGCTGGTGGACACGGACAGGCGCATGTGTCTCTCTGCAAACAACAGTTACTGCATGGGAGAGGACATTGTGGTGCTCTTCATAGAAAGCCAGAGATACTGCAGCATTAAACGGAGAGTCTAGGTAAATCTTGACACTGGAATAGGAAAGGACTTGTCTGAAATTTTCAACCAGCTTTTTCTTATACTATGGAGAGGGCTTTGTGTTTGGGTTTTGGTTCTTTTTGTGTGTGTGTGGTGGTGGGGGTGGTGGTGGTGGTGGTGTTCTTCTTTAATGTTTTTCCTGGGACATGGATACATAAAGCAATATTTAAGAAACAGAGTCCCAACAGGCAGCTCCTGCTACATCAGAATATACATCATCTAGCTATGACAAGGAAACCAAGAGTCTCCTACACATCTTTCTTAAAGGTGTTTCTCACAAATTACCCCTCCAGAACAGGGAGAGCTGATGGACCCTGATGGAAATAGCAATGATCCCTCCCATCCAGAAGCATGTGTTCTGCTGGGTCATCCTGTGCTCCTCAGGAGTAACAACAGACGTTGTTCGCAATTCTCTGTACCTAAGACACAGGAGGACACAGCCTCCCCAGAACTCTACTTATTTGCCACAAAACTTTTTGCAAAGAAACTGAGCTAAAGGTTTACACTTTGTTGACAGCTGCTGCAACTATCATGCTATTGTTTGCCAGAGCAAGTGCTTCTCCCGTTATTATCCACCAAAATCTATGGCACATTTGTGCTCTTGCTGCAAACAGCAAGTGTGTTGCCTCTGCCAAGATGAGGCCAGACTTGAAGCATTCCCCAGTCAGGGATCACTGCAGGTTTTACCCAGAAGAACTGCAATTAAGATTTACTAACCTGTTGGCTTCACGTTGACTTGGATGCCTGATGACAGATTGGTTTGGATGCTGTGAAAGTCTCCAGGAGTCTTCACCTCCGAAACAGAGCAGTGGTACGTACCGTTGTCCTTCAGCCCCACCTCATAGATGATGAGGACATAAACCGTGTTGCTGTGCTTGAATGCTCGGAGCTGTCCCGTCTTGGCTCTCTCCTCATACTTGTCCTCCCAAATCAATACCCCATGGGGGTCAACCTTGGCCACTTCCACACCGTTGAGGAGCCAAAGCACTTGGAAGTGCCTTCTGCTGCTCTTCTGGGCTCCTACCATGCAATTTAGCTGCAAAGTATCACCTTCAGAAAGGGAGCTTTCCGCAGCAGCAATGTCCACGGATAGGTCTCTGCCTGTGGGCAATCAAAAGCAAAGAGGCTGCTGGGTGGCCTTGCCCATACTTCCCTCTCACCTGGCAGCATCTATGGCTGTGCAGAGGGAAACTGGAGGGAATTCTCTATTGACCCATTTTCTTTCATTAGAACAGTGATTATGATGGAAAATTTAGCCCATGGGGTGACCACTGCCAGCTCCAGGAACTAACCAGCAGTTGCAGTCACTTTGGAGCGGTCAACCCCTCCTGAGCAGAGCACCCACTAGGATGGCCTTGGGCCACAGCCATCCTCTGCTCAACTCAGGCATCTGAACTGAGGGCAGCTCCTGCAGCTGTTCTGCTTCATGTAACAAATATCCCTTAAACCAGAAAGGGACACAAAGGGGCTTTATCACTCAGTGGTGTTTCTAACTATGCTGTCTGTAGTGAAGAAGGTGCATGGAGGGCTGGCACTCAGATTGCTTATCTGAATCTGATGATGCTGGTCCCGCATGCTGCAGCCCTCACTGACTGTTGAAGGATGTGGGCAAGAGACCCTCTCCAAGCTGGAGACGTTTTTAGTTAATTCCTACAGAAAGCAAAAATGTCAAGACTTGTCACAGCATGGGGAGGTTGGAGGAAAGCAAGAGCAGGTGGAGGTCGTCAGCCTGGCTGGAGAGTGGCTGCAGGCAGAGACCCACAGGGTGCCCCAAAACCCTGTGCCATGACCCCACACAGCAGTGGCACAGCCAAAAATCAGGAGGTAGGGCTGAGCCCCAACTCCCTGGGCAGGCAGCCTGGCTCATACTTCTCCATCTCCTTGGGTCACTGTGGTGCCCCTCACGTCTAACTACAAGGGCAAGTTTGGAGGTAAAACAGAACGGTTCCCAGACTGCCACTGGAAGGGCTCAAACAATTTATTGAAAGCAGATCACCCTGTGAATTTAAACACTGCTTCATAAACAGTTTGCAAATAGGAATCCCAGATACGTTTGGCATTCCCAAATATTTGCTGGAGAGTTTATAGAAACTGATGGAGTGGATGGCCACCGTCAGAGAGGTCACCACTCCCAGTGTGACAGGGTGCTCAGCCCCACAGCCTGGGCTCTCCCCCTGGGTGCTGGAGGGAGACCCCAGCCCTGCAGATGCAATGGAGGGCTCGTACACCTGCCCCTGTTCTCCCCCCACAATACCAGCAGCTCTAATACAACCACCATATTGTCTCCATACCACCATCGCCTCCCTGCTACCCATAATGGCTACCACAGGGCAAATATTAAACTCTGACAAGCTTCCTCTGTTTCTAAACGATCCACTGGTACCCAAAGCCACACACTACCCGTGATGATGAACCTTCTTAAGCAAGCAGACGCAGGAAAGCGCACCAACTGCCATTGCTTGCCAGGCAGCAGCAGACACGGACAGCCGTTGCTGCAAACAGCACGTAAACAAGGGGAATAAAGGCTTTGCCAGTCAGCCAGGCTTCAGGAACCAGGCTCTGACAGTGGGAGACTGCCCTTCCCTCCCCCTGATACCTTGCCCCCCATCCATTTCTTTGGTTTCCTGCTCTGACTCACCACCCGCCTGTGAGACACCTCACTGCCCCAGCTCTGCAGCCTCCTCCACCCGCCCTGAGGCATGCAGATGGGGTACACCCCCTCCCCAGGCAGGTTTTCAGTGAGAAACTTGCCCCCATTTTACTACATACTACTGTGTATATTAAAGAACATCAATCAGATGCAGCCTTGTCTTGGCTGCTTTGGGGCAAAACTTACTGGTGGGAAAGAGAGATTTTTTTTTTTTTTCCCCTTCCTCTGAGCACAGCTACCCACACACAGCTGGGGGAAGAGCAGGGCAAGGGACAGCAGCCAAAGGGCTTGTGGCAGGAGGCATGGCAGGCAGGGTGCTCAGAGGAGTGACAGCAAACACATAGCATTGTAACCATCCTGGGATGGTTACAGTGGGGAGAGAAGGGTTTTCCCACTGGCCCTGGGCAAGGTGATGCAGAGCTTGCAGATGGCAGGAGCCACAGCCACAGCTGGGCAGAGGGCATGGAAGATGGCTGGCAGACACAGACTGGAGCAGGGGAAGATGGGCACCACCAGCAAGAGGCTGGTTTTCAAACTTTCCTATTTTAATTCATCTCATACGTGTTAAGCAGGTCTAAGTCTAAATACCTAATACTGTGTCTTCCTAGAGCATAAGGCCAGGAGCTTCGTGCAGCCACTTCAAAGCAGAGTGTGGCCCACAGTCCCATTCCTTCCATATATGAACTACTAGGAGGGGACACAAGGATGTTCAAATAAACAGCAACACCAGTTGCTCTGGAAGGCAGCAGACACTAGAGCCATGCAGCATACACAGCATACCCCATGTCCCTTGGTGCCCGTGGCTGAGGCACCAGGACAGGCACATGAGATGACCCTTGTGTACTTCAGTTTTTGAGGCCATGAGACCCTCAAGCAGTACAGTTTTCCATAGGCTTGGATATTAACACTGCCAAGAAGCCAGGCTGCTCCAGGCACACACTGCAGAGAGCAGTTTGCAAGTTTGCATGATTGCTGCCGGCAGTGGAGATTCAGCTGCATGAACCTCCAAAGTGAGAAGCACCAACAGCTCCCAAAGCAGGGGCTGCCATGGTCCTGAGATCAGCCTGTCGGTTGCAGTGCCTGGTGGAGGCGGCCAGACTCACCAGTGAGTCCTTGGGCTGTGGCAGAGGCAGGCGAAGGCTGCTGCTACAGAGCCGTGAATGCATAAAGGAGTTGAAGCCAACACGTGAGTTTGCAAAGACCTTACCCTGGCTCGTGATCTTCAGAGATGTCCTCCCTGTTTGCTTGCAAGAGATGTCCTTCCATGTCTCATCAGGATCCTCAATCCACTCGGTTGCCTCACAGTACAGCTGACCCTGGTCAGATGGCTCCACTCCCCTGATGGAGAGCTTGTATGTGGTGTTCCCAATCTTGTTCAGCCGCACGTCCCCCGCTAGAAACCTCTGCACGTAAGAGGGTCCTGGCCTCAGGACAAAGTCCTTGGAGAGGGTGAGGACCTCCTCAGCGTGGCTCTCTCCTGCTCCCTGAAGACGGTACCAGCCAACAGAGAGATGTGTGTGCTGGGTTGTGGACTTGGACACCTCGCAGGTGAGCTCCACTGCCTCCCCTTCAGCACGAGTGAGGACCTGGGGTGCCATGGAAGCCGAGAGAGTGTCTGCAATCACTGAGCAGAGGGGAGAAACACAGAGCAGCAGAGCACAGGAAAAATAAACTCTTGGCCTTGATGGGCAACCTGCTGGTCATTATGAAACTGCAGTCAGGCCCTGAGGGATCTGATACTGTGGGAGAATTATCTTTTGTAGCTGATTGACAAGGCTTCCATCAGCCTACACCAAAATATGAAGTGGTTAAAACCTCAGCGGGGAAGAAAGCGCAGAAAATTTCTCTGCAGTACCCTCTTCAGACAAACTACTGGCAGTTTTAATTAGGCACCCCCAAGTAGATTAACGAGCAGCCCCTCATGATCCCAAGCACAGGCTGACACACTACCAGGATAAAGGTGCAAACAGGGGTGAATACCAGATGGAAGCATCATACTACTGTGTAGACTGGGTAGGGCTCACAGTAGGGCCTTTCCCTGTGCCTCTCCACCCTCTTCCAGTGTTCTGTGGGAGCTGCTCCCTCTCTCTTTCTGTAGACATCCTGCTTGGGTCAAGTCCCACACCCTGACCCGAGAGGGCACCAACAGCTAATGCACAGATCCTGAAAACTCCTGCCCATTTAGCTGTGAAACACTGTGGCTGCACCAGGAAAAGAATTTGAAGTCAGGCCATGGGACAGCAAAAGCTTCCTCTCCCTTCCCTTGCCCTGGCTGGGAGGCAACAGCCAGAGCAACCTGCCGAGGGGCCTCTGGGCATCTTACCCCTGGCCACCTGGGGATAGGATAGGAAACCCACAGTGAGGAGAGAAAAAGGAAAATTTGTGCCCTCCCAGCCCCATTAATTTCCCCTTTCCCCAGCCGCCCCCGTCACAGACCAAGAGCTGAGCAGTTCTACCCAGCACAAACTGGGGCTGCAGCCTCCCTGCACCCCTGCCTGGCAGGGAGCGGGGCTCTCCTTCAGGACTCACCTGAGAGGTTCGTCTTGGCGCTGTAACTCCCAAAGTACTTCTCCTCTGTGTTGGGCGTGTGGCACTCGTACACCCCAGCATCCTGCTTCTGCAGCTCGGTGATGTGCAGCAGGACGGCGTCCCCCTGCACCCGCTCCACGAAGATGCCCCGGCTGCGCACACGCTGGGTGTAGATGGCGTAGGGGAAGGAGGGGTCAACGGTGCTGACGATCTGCACCTCCCGCTCGGGGGCTGAGGGCAGGTAGATGGACCACTGGAAGTTCTGCTCTGCCGGGCCCTGGTAGCCGCTCACCTTGCACCACAGCGTGACGTGGGACCCCTCCGTGCGGTAGAGGGGTCCCTTCTGAACAGTCACCATCCGTTGGCCTGTGCTCAAACCTGCCGGCAAACAGTTGGCACACGCAGCGTTTGCAGGGGTATACGCTACCCAAGGGCTGCACACCCAAACCAGCAGCGGGGCTGGGTGTGCACTGGACTGTAAAATATAACACTGAAAAGAACTGCTGTGCAGCCTTATTCTTTGAAGCACAAAGTTCCAAAGACTTTGCATCCCTTGCAATTGTAAAAAAAAGTTCCTGTAACAACAGACCTCTGAATTTTCTTGTCCTCTAGCACACTGGGTGACATGGCTGAGACTAGACCATCATAGCCAGAGAGTGGTCAAGCCTTTGGCATGGCTGGAGAGCATCTCTCAGCCAGCTGTTCAGAGCAGCAACCAGGCTGAGATCACTGGAGGAAGCTTGTGGTGGATTAAAATTAAGAGGACCAAGCACTCAAGTCCTGCACAAGCTGGGAAGGGAAGGAAGTAGGTGCCAGAGCTGACCACTGCCAGAGAAGGAGATAGAGCGCAGAAGCCAAGGAACATGGGACAGTGGAGGGAACTAGCAAGCTGAGTGTTGCAGAAGTGCTCCATGGACAGAAACTGGGGAGGGTGTGGGAGAAGGGACCATCAAGAGCTCCTCTAAAGACAAAAGGGGTCCCCCATATTTCTGCCTGCAGGGAGTTTAGGGAGGTGATGGCCATGCGTGCACCTTCTCCTCCCACAGAGCTCCCAGTAGTGACACTCTATGCTGGTGCCCATCACACACACCGAGCACAACACCCACAGGATGTGATCGCCAAGTCAAAAACCGACCATTGAGACCAGGCCAGGGAAGAGAGCTGGTGGCACCACAGCCTAAGAAACCCTCAGAAAACCCCTTCTAAGGGAAGGGGTGGGGAGGTAATCCCCTCCACACCCCCAGTATTCACGCAAGGGTGCACATGTCCCCTCGTTGAAACCCTGACAGGGTCCAGGCTATTACTTTGGAGTGAAATCACAGGGCCGAAAGGAGAACATGCCACCACACGTCTTCCCACTGCCACCAAGCTAGAGCAGTGGTGGCCACAGTGGGGCAGTCCTCGCCCCGCAGCCCCAGCAAGGTGGCCTGCTGAGGCACCCTCCCACAGAGCTCCCATCCACAATGAGAGGGTGCTTTATTTTCCCCTCCCCTGGCCCAGGAAAGATACCACCACAGCGCAGGGCACCTACCTGGCAGGAGGAGGAGGAAGGCAGCTGCCAGGCACCGCATCAGCTCCATGGGAAACAGCTCTGCTTGGGTCCTCTCCCAGAGGGGTGGTGGAAGGCTCTCGTGGGCAATGGCGACAGCCACCCCGCTGTTCTGAAAGTGGCTGGGAGGAAGCTGCCTGGTGGTGGTGGTTTCCTCTGCTAGAAACGGCTAAGAGATGTTGGGGAATGGGGTGCAAAGTAACACGCCTCTGGGAGGTGACAGCCAGCACCCCAGCCCCACACTGCCTAGGTAAGGGTAATGCCCAAGGCCCCTCCTGCCCCCGTGTGCGTGCCAGGTGCCCAGCGCTGCCGGCTGTGGCTTTGCTGTCCCACGGCAGCCCACGGGCTAACCCTCTGCCCCACACCTCCTACTTTGTTGCAGGGAGTAGCTTGCTCCCTGTGAACAGAGGGGCAAGGGGCCAGAACCCAGGGAGGAGTGGGGGCAGATTTCTAGGGCTGAAGCTCAGCCCCCCCACCCCCCTTACTTATTTTCCATAGCTGCAGTCAGCAGCACGATGCCTCAGGAAGAAGCTGGGCTGGCACAGCGCCCCCCAAGGACCGCTGACCAAGCTCTGCCTCAGGGTGCAGTGGGGCACCCCAAGTGGGATGTCTCCCCCACAGCACCCCCACCAGCCCACCTGATACACAGGCAGGAGACCCTCCAACTTAACAGCCAGCCCAGGTGGCTTGTCGGCTCTCAAAGGATCACCCTGCAGCCAGAAATCAGCCAGGAATGATCCCCTGTAAGCAGATCTTGTGGGCAGGTACGTCCACATGGGTCACCCTCGACCAGCATCACTCACAAGGAGCCCCACTGGGAGGGCTGGGGCCAGCTGACTGCTGGCCACAGCCCCAGAGGCAAGTGCTGCGGTTGCCCCAGCTGCCGTGGGCAGCATGTGGCCTGGGGCACGCTGCTGCTGCTGCTGGCAGGTATCAGGGACATGGCGGGAGGCTGACAGGGGCACACCTCAGGCATGCAGCCAAACAGTAGTGAGGGGCTCAAACCTGAGACACTCTCTGAAAGTATTTGTTTGGGGGTTTAGGGGGGGAGAAGAGGAGAGGGTTGTTTTAGTGGTTTTGATTTTTATCCCCCCCACCCCGCCCAAGAAGAATGGTGGCACAAAGAATTTATCCCCGAGCCCCGTGGTGCTGCCGCCGTGCTGCCAGGGCATCGGCTGAACGGCTATATGAGCTCAGGGATTCACAAGCAAAAAGCAACCGTAAAGCAAGTCCTTTCGCTTGATCCCACGGGACTCCTCGAGGGAATGAGATTCATGTAATGAAGCAAAACAAACACGAGGTCCCTCCTTCCCCCGTTTAATAAACTGATTCATATGACAGCCTGCGGGGCCAGGAGGCAGAGGCTCACACCTCCGTTAGCCAGCTCCTCGTCAGCCTACGCACGCAGCTCCCATAGCACCACACAGCTCTCCAGAAAGGCAAATACGGGCTGACCAGGGGGACAGGCTATTGCAGCAGGCAGAGAGGTCCCTGCAGGATCTCACCCGCGCTCCACCACCCACCCTTGGTGCAATGAAAGAGAAGAGCAGAGGAGCAGCACCTGTTTTGGGCAAAGAGGGTGCAGCGCGGGGCTGAAACCCACATGCTGCCTCCACAGAGGAGGTGAGCAGACAGGGCAGAGGCTGGCAAGTGGTGGAGTACCCCAGCACACTTGTTGGTGAGGAAGGCCCGTGCCCCATGGCAGTAGGACACAGCCATGCACAAAGCCGTAACGTGCGGTAGGCTTCTGCTCCCTGCTCCAGGATGAAACCCAACTCTGAAGGAAAGGGATGAAGGGGTTTGCTTTCCAAAAAAAACCCGCTGCCTGCAGTGCCCCAGGGATGATCCTGCTGACAGGAAGCCAACCCACTTACCACTTTGGAGGAGGGAAAAAGCATCTCTGCTACAGCGACAGAGTAAATGGAAAGGAAACTTGGAGTTCAACCTCAGTGAGCTTCCGACAGTCAGTGTGCAGATAACCACACACACGGGGACAGTTTAACTCCAAGCTTGCAACTCTAATGACGCATGAGTCGCTGTTTACATTTGCAATAGAGAATCTGGGGAGAACAGGATTGCCTGGCCCAGCCCTATCGCAGGCAATGATGATGCTCCATGGATAAAACCAACAGCTCCCTCTTCCTGGGGCTGTGCAGCCTAAAACTTACTGCCTTCCTCCCTGGGAAATCATCACAACCAGACACACGGCAGAGAGCTATTAACCACACAAGGAAGAGGATCAGAGAACCCTTTACAAAGACAATATTGCCAATAGAAACCACATCAGGGAAGCCAAATCCATGGGGAGAGAGATCAACTTACCCTATTTTCTTAGGGATGACATCAGATGAGAAGTAAGGGGGAAATATGCTTCTTTGATAGCACCTAGTAGGAATGGTCCCTGCCCATTCCTACGAGGAGCAGAGGAATTGCCTCTTCTGAGCCAGGCAGTGCATGTGCCCATACACCTCAGCTGGTGAGCTGAAGTGCTGCACCAGGGCCATGCGGATTAAATGCTATTGACCTCTAACCCTCGGCGCAGCCTGACTAACACCAGCAACTGAGCAGCAAGGCCACCTCTCAACACACCCAAGCAAGGTACCACCATCTCCCACTCCAGATCACAAGGCTGGAGGTCAGATTGCCTTAGCTTTTGTGCAGGTGATGACCATCTTTAATTGGCATGCGTCCATACCCATTTCTCCTTCCTCTTGCCTCCCTTAATCCCTTTGCAAGCACCCTTTTTGGGTGCTCCTCAGCTGCTTTAGGCCAAAGCTTTCCAGAAAAACACCACCAAAAATGCAACATCAGAAGTTTTACCAAGCTCAGGTTGAAGTTAAGAGTCTACCTAAATGAGCACAGCAGCAATTGGCAATATCTATGGTGACTTGGAAACCTCCCAGGCAAGTGCTGACTAGACTCTTGCCTTGCATACTGCATGGAGCCTTGGGAATGGGGATAAGGCAGGATCACTGCCACAGCAGGGTAGGTATGCTATGGAGGAAGCTGTTGAGAATGAAGGAGGTGACCTCATAGTCAGTGTTGGTTTTCAGGGGAAACAAACTGTTGAGACCCAAAAGTAGTTAGGCAAGCATAGGGGATAGGCTGCAGCCCAGATCCCCGTCTGGCTACGTGGTCCCCATGAACTCCCTCACCCCATTTGGGTGCCTGGGGCTAGGGAAGCTGGGGTTTCCTTTGCCCACAGCCATCACATTCATTGCTGGCTTCCACTCACCACAGCAGAAGTCACAGTGTACCCCATTTTCTGAAAAGTAGCAGTGACCCCACCTTCCAAAGGAAACCAGACCTCAAACCACGTCTTGGGTAAATCCAGCTTTGCACAGGAAGGGCTTTCAGCTGCTGCTAAGGTTGCTTGCTTGCTCTGTGAGAAAAAAACCCCACCAACTCCTAAAAGGGAAGATTCCTCCATGAGCTTTTTGCATTGCTATGCAACGCCCCAGGTGAAAGAAAACTGCTCTGGAACAAGCACAAGCTCTGGGGACTCTGCTCACCCCCATGGTGCTACCATCTCCTCACCCCCATCTAAGCCAGCCCTCAGCAATGTCCTACCCTCCACATCTCTATTCACATAGATGAACACCCTAGGGCCCCCCAAGCATTGAAGCACAGGTGGAAAAGGAACTAGGCTAATTTGAGGCAGTAAGGTCCCAGCAGAGAGGCTGAAGGGGACAAAAATGACACAGCCCTCTCTTCCCAGCCCCTCCTAATCCTTTAGTTTATGTCACCTGCCCTGGAGCAGTGTGGATGGGAGCCCTGTACCCCAGAGGCTTTTTGGAGGGGAAAGGCACATGGTGCCTGCTTAGCTGTAAACACCTTGGTGCCTTGCAAAGGGCAGCTGCAGAGAGCTCCCTGCACTTCAGGCTGCTTTTGCAAACAAATGGAGAGGGAGGATACAGCCCAGGGGTGCAAGCTCTCCAAAAATGCCACCTCTGCCTTTACTTCACAGATCTCAGAAGACAAGTCCCCCACCAGAAAATGCCATTGCCACATACCCACAGGGACTGGGGAGGGGCAGAAGGACGGAGAGGGATGGAGATTGCAGCCTCGTAAGTGAGGGGCTGGAGCCAGGCAGCAGGAGGGATGCAGGGAAGAGCACGGCATTAGCTGGGATAAGCTGGCAGTCTTGGGGGACGCGCCAGAAGCCTACAGATAACCGGGGGAGCTGGCGCAACAGACTTTGAAGTCTGCCGTCAGGTTTTCTCAGCCCAGCTCAGACATCAAAGGCTGCTGGTTACTTCCCCAATTACAGAGCAGGAGCCGGCCAGCTGCCTGGCTTCCCCAAGGCCAGCCGGCTCAGCCACGATCCCCCGGGCACGCTCTTGTGGGCAGAAACCTCCTGACAAAGCACAAATACCCAAATCCTCCAGCTGCTGCCAGAGCCAGGCTCGCTTTGCTGGGAGCTTGACTTGCAGCTACATGGGCTTTCACCTTGGGCTGCCAGAGCAAAGCGAAATCTTGGTGGATAAAGATCTCCCCACTGACGTGCTGCAGAACCAAACCACCCACCAGACCCAGGGAAACCAGAGAGCCACAAAAACAGGGGGAAGCCTAGCAAAGGTGAGGAAAATAGCAACCTTTTCTTGTGGCATTAGGAAGAACTGCTTCTGTTACTCAAATCCTGTGTGTCCTGAGCCTTTGCGGGACACGGCTGCAATACACGCTCTTCATGAGCAAAACCCACAGCAGCACAGAAAGGCTGTTGTGATTGTTCTGCACCAAAATGCACAATACCATTGGTACAGGAACTGAAACAAGTAATTAAAAAAAAGAGCAATTGAAATCTATGAGCGGAACAGGCTGGGAAGCAGAGAAACACCCGTTCTGTGGAGTTGCAGCTTTCTAGGACTCTAGCTGTTCTCAGTATTGAGCAGCCAGGGCTGGCCTAGGAAGAGAACGCCCTTTTTTGTTGAATTGGCATTTGCTTGTGTTTGCATCATCATTTCTACTGCAAAAAGTCAAAGAAGAACAAAATTGGCCAGGGTACTGCCGAGACACCAAAAGCCTTCAGGAAAAAGTGGGATGGGTTATTCCTGCTTCCCTGTGGCAGCAGCAAGCAAGCACACTTGTTCTGAACCTGCTCTGCCAGCAGGACATAAGCAGAGCCTGAACCACAGGCCTCATATATCTTATTCTAATAAAAGATGCTCTTTAGCATCCCCCCCCACCTTTTTTTTTTTAAATCTTCTACCCACACAAAAAAGGGTGAAAAGCCTGACCTCTCTACACCAGTCTTTGTAGTTTGGGCCAACAGTGCATTTCTGACATAAATCTCCCAGACATCTCCCCTTTGCTGCAGGTGGCAGAAACCTCAGGGAGGGGTACAAGGTGCCACTGGGGACCAGGAGGGATGCTGCACCGAGGGAGCTAATTCATCTCCTCCCTGCCAGCTCACATGGCACCTGTAAGAGATACTGCTCAGCAGCTGCCCTTTCCTCCTCCAGAGCACCAGACCACGACTCATCTGGCTGTGGAGCTTGTCCCCGGGGCAGTGCAGCCTGCCCTCTGTAAATCCTGGAGATCCCCCACTGCAGCGCACACAGGGCTCCATCGCGTCACCGAGCAATCGGCAAGCACAGCCCCCTGTCCTGCTCGGCTCCTGCGCAGCAGCAGGAGTTGCTACGTGGCCACCCCTAGACTCTCAAAGCAGCATCAGCATCTTTTCAGCAAAGCAGCACCAAGAAAGACTGAAGCAGAGCAGCAGAGGGTTGCTCCCAGTTGTTCCAGTTCCCGATGGGATACAGCAAGGACAGAGGCCAGGGAAGAGAGGAGAGAGGTTAAGAGAGGGAACGAGGGAAAGCAATCGCAGCAGGCTGTTGTTCAGTAGGAGCTTCTGTGGGGGAATACAGAACAGTATTATGCGTTGGGAGAGAAGCTAGGTTTTAACATTAAGCTGCTTATTTAGGTCTCCAAGTTATGGAGATGCCGGACTTTAATTAGATTGACAGAGCTTGGATTTGATTACAGGATTTCCAGAAGCAAGAGGGTTTAAAAAAAATAAAATAGCTGCCCTGGAAATGTTAGCAAGGGAATTAAACAGCCATTGCTGCAGCCAGTTGTTAAATACATCTAAGCTGGGAAAAATGACAGTTCCATCTGCCAAAACCCACTGCACCAGTGACTACAGTGGGGAGCTGCTCTCCTAACAGGCCTGAGTAGAAGATGCGCAAAACATGTGTTTCCCAGTACTGAAGGTAGGCAGAGGGTCTACAAGGCCCTTTTCAGGAAGCACGTGCCTCCCTCTGATGGCAAGGTGTGTATCTGAAAGCACACGGATTTTTCCCTGCCATAGGCAGGCAACTGCAGGGCTGGGGATGAAGAGGGAGAGGCTGTAGGTCTCACAGAGCAGCACAAGGGCTACCCAGGGAAGGCCCAGCATGTAAGCAGACATGAAGTCCCATTCTTACCAGTCAGGACACTAAGGCTCTGCCTGAACGGTCAGAGTGTGGCCACCCCACCACCAAGAAGAACATGGGAGTGACACCCAGCTATGCTCCTGGAGTGATAAAGCAAGGCAGCAACAGCAGAACTACACTTACAGCTCACCTAGCATCAAAGCCTTTCCTCATCTACCTGAAACAATTCCCTCTTTCCCACTCTTCTGAGATCACAGGAAAAGCAGCAGTTTCACAAGGAAGGTCTGATAGGAGAGCCAGAGTGGCCCTTTTAAAAATCCCAGAACTGCCAACTTCAGCAAAGTGCCTAATGCATCCTTCCTCTGTGAATATGAAGCTTCTCTCCAAGTATACATACGCAGGTGTCCAAAGAAATTCAGCTTGGGGCCTATGGGGTTGTCAGAGTGGACCCTTGACTCAAAATGTAGCATTAACATGCTGTTTAGTGGTCTGGCTGTTTTTAGGTACCAGACAGCTGTACAGTAGATGTTCTATTTCTATATGCCACCTTTTTTACCCTCCTCAGCATCGGTTTGGGCAGAGCACTCTGGACAACACCACCTCATGTTGCCCTCATTGCTGCACAAGCATCCCAAGAGACGAAGAGCAGAACACAGTGTAGGCAATATTAATGCTGTTGCTGCTGGTATCCTCCATTTGCACTGAAGGAGGATGTCTTGGCTATAGCCACAGAAAGGCTAAGTTATATTTACACTAAGCCAAACAAATTTCCTTCAAAAAAAAAGGGCAGGAGCTGTAGAGAACTCCAGGGAAAGCCCGCGGGGTACACAGCTGTGATTAAACAGAGACGTCAGGAAGAGTTGCAAATGTACCAACTAGATCTCACTTCTTTGTGCTTGGATTGTCAGTCTCAGTGTGAAAGCAGCTCCTCCTTCTGTGTTGCTGCTGAAGGGCTTGATAAAGGATGCACCCAGTACTGCAACACAGCAGCCATTATCTTACTTTTGCCTGACACCTCCCACCTAAGAGAGCCTGTAGCACCTCCCCTGCTACTCCCAGGGATGTGGAAAACATCTCTCATTACTGAAATGTGGGTCTCAGTCAAGTTGGGAAAAGGTGACGCTCAAATGACACACTGCTGCCACCACTGACAAAGTAAGGGAGGGTTTAAACACAGCAATGCCATACCCAAGGGTCCTGAAAGTCATCTTGTTAACACTGTACGCAATCAGGTCGAGGAAGGGGAAGTTAATGAATAGCAACTTACAAAAGACTTTTCTGGGTGAATGCAGAGGACTGGGAGGCAGAAAGGAAGACAGAAAGAGAAGGATAATGGCACGAAGCAAGGACACCTCAGCACGTACCTGAAAGGATGCAGAAAAAGCCATCAGCTTCAAAAGGCCCTTAACATCTTATTTCTAAAGAAAATGTATACTTCTGCCAGGCTGGGTCCTTAGAGCTCAGCTTCTGAAGGGGCTCTCCCTGAAACATCAGAGACAGATATTTCTAAGCTAGGGAAAGAGGCTGTGCTTGTCAGCCCACAGTGATGGGGTGCTGGGGGGAAGAGAATAGGCAATGACAGAAAAGAGCTGGTAAGGTTTGTCCTTGTAGAAGAAGGCCAAATACCCAATAAAGCAGGAAGACATACTATCCCTTTCATTGCTGGAAGACTCAACTTATAGCAGTGATTTGGTTCTAAGTAAATACTTCAGGAAGCCTGGTCACTCACTATTGATACAGCTACTAGAAGAGACAGCTTCAGAGGGACAGGACATTAGACAACACACCAGGGACCTCAGTATGACACTTGGTTGACTCCACTAGTCACACTGCAGAAAAGCTGGCATGACTGAAGACTAGGAACCTGCGCAAGGACATAAACCACAATTAGAATGGATTGGATCTATCCTGACAACTGTAATACGAAGACTATTCTTACGCAAAGTCAGAGATGCTATACAAGCACCAAAATTTAGATTAACGTCCACCCTGAAACTGTTTCCACAAAAACATGTTATGTGAGAAGGGTCATTACAGAGATCTTGAGGACCCATCATCCATCCCTCGGTTGTATAATGACTATGGCTACCTGCTGTGCCTTCCTCCCTCCTTCCCTGCCCATCACTAGATGGAGCTGCCATTAGCTCATCTCTCTTACCTCCCACCTGCCTGGCCAATACTTTTCTACATTTATCTTGCCCAATTCTCAAGTCTTAGGTGAGCTCCACTTTCCTGTGCAGCTAATGGTGAGAAGTGGGTACCTTCAGATTCTCCTTATTCTAAAATGTATGTCTCAAGTAGGTCAGATAAATTTGCATTCTTTAGGTATCCGTTTCTCAAGTCCAGGGTAGCTAGCCCAGGTTTTAAAGATGAATACTATCATAGTTACCTTGAAATACGACTTTAATTCATACTAGGTACACTGTTCAAGCACAGTGGTCACTTTTCTGGAACTCCTAGACACTGAGCAGCATTTGTGTTACGATAGCAAGCAGCCACTCAGGAGAAAGCAGGCCCAAACCATCTTATTTAGAAAATCTGTCCCTCCTGCTTTGAACAAAGGAAATCTGAATGTCTCTTTGGAGTCATTTCCCCATCAGAGATGCTTAGTTTCCTTGCATATCGTCTGGAGTCCTCATGAGGAAAGAGACTATAAAACATTTGTGGGCATTTGTGTCTGGTGCCAGCCTTGCAGATGATCTGTACTGGGCACTGGGCTGGAGTTCTCTCAGCAGATAATTCAAGGATGCACCACAACAACATACCCCAGCTCCCCCTCAGAGAGATGAACACAAAAGAGCGTGGTCCTTTGGAGATGCAGAGACAAACATCGGTCTAGATGACAAAGGCAAGAAAAGACTCCAGAAGGAAAGAATGGGAAATGAAAGCAGGAAGGCAGAGGGAACAAAACATAGAGGAAATGAACAAACAAAGCTGGGGAGAGAAAAAAAGAGGATGTACCTGAAGACCAAAGGGGAGGTTAGTACTACTGTACCTGCATTCAGAACCTGCATTTAGCTGTAGCCACATAGTTTCATATATACAGGCATATACTAAGCAGCATGGGTATTTTCCCTGTTTACCATAGCCTCAACATCCTAGCCACTGCACACCATGCCCGGGACGTCTGTAGAGCTTAAGTCAGCACAGGGGCAACAAGAGCCACAAAGGCAATGCTGGTCCTGTCTTCGGACACCCAGTAACTGGTATGTTCCCATTGCTAGATCTGTTGGAGGAGCTCTGGAAGCATCCTCCCTTCTCACTAGGAAACTTTCACATATTTAGTATCTTTGAAACTCCTTGCTGTCTTGCTGAACATGTCAAACCATTGGCAGGATCATACAAACAAGGAACCAGAGGGTACGAGCCAGGTTAAGTTGCCAACAAGAAATAGAACTTTATGTCCATCTATCTGAAACTTCACTATTCACTTCTAAAACCAGCAGATGTGCACTCAGACTAAGTCTGTGGTCTAGCCTAAGGCCCAGTACACAGTGGAGTTTATGAAATCCCACATGAACAAAGTATGATATAATACTAACTTGCTTTCACAAAGTGTGCTTTGGAAAGTCCTGCCTTTCTTCCCCCTTGGCAGAGACAGAAGCAGACATGCACTTACACTTCTGGTACTTCATGGAATGCAGCTCAGCTGCCAGCGAGGGGAGAACAGTTTGTCTTTGTGGCAGGTCTCCCGAGAGACCTGGAAATCCACAGAACCTGGCTTCCTCAATAACCCAGGCATTCCCCTGGAGCGCTCAGTACCAATCATCTGCTGGCTACCGCCTAATGCTGTTTTCCTCAGTAATGGAAGGAGATCCTTAGCAAAGGGCTGTCCGATAGAAGGCTATGTGCTGTATTTAAGGAATATTTACATCACACAAGAGTGAGCTTTTCCTTCAGTTAGCACATCCCATAGCTTGGATCAGTTGCTAAAGGCTCTTTCTTGAAACACAATCTCTCCTGATACCTGCTGCTGTACAGACCTCAGTCCCCTGCAGTCATAGAAATGTAAGTTTGAAATATAAGTTCAGTAAGTTCCACTGAAAAGACAAACCCCATACGTTTCCTTCAAAGATTTGGACGACCAGCTTTACCTTCACAATGACAAAGAGGAGGCAGGTCTTCTCATGCATCCTACTCTACACTCCAGTCAGAGTAAGTCCAGTGGAGATTTCAGGACTGGCCTGGAAACAAACACAGCCAAGCAAGTTGCCCAAGTCTGGTGCTATCTTAGAAGCAACTAAACACCCAGCTCTGGCACAGAAGTGCTTTCAGGCTGTCCCTATGACACTAGGCAGCCAGGTACCTCTACATGAAGGTAGCTGAGTTGAACACATGGCAGATAGAGACTGTGCCAGAGGCAAATGGCTGGAGGCTTGGTAAGTCCCATCATTTATTACAACACTCAGGCAGTTACTTGCAAGTATCCCCCTTCATCCTCCAGCCTTCAAGTTTTGGCTTTATTTTCTTCTTTATTATAAAATCCTAGCTCCCTTTCAAGAACTGTATTAAGATCCAGGTCATCACAGAGGCTGGGGGAGGCAAGAGGATTTAATAAAGCTAATCCAAACTTACCAATAAGCTGTAACCTGCACAGCTAGAGGCCAACAGCTGCTGTCCCACAGCATGCCACTCATTACTTGTGGGCATGTATGTGTTAAACATCTGCAGCTGCCAAAGGCACTGCTGAGGAATCAGAGACCATTTATGATATTTCTCTATCTCAGCTGATGGTCTCTGCCACCCCTTAGGAACAGCTTGATGCCACCTCCCAGCTTCCTGTAAACACACTTTACAGAGGATATCTTTCCATGCCAGCTGCAACACCACCATCTGGAAAGAAGCCAAAGGTACATACTTTGCTGTCAACTGGCCTGCACTGCAGCCATTTCAGACAGAGCATGCACCAGTTTGAAAACAAATCACCCTTGCCAAAGTCTGTCTTGGCATCCCAAACCTACTTCTGCATCAAGCAACTTCTTGTTGGGAAGCAAGTCACCTTGCTGTACTATCACGGTGTCCTTACATGGCTGCTGGGGGCGGGGGGTGGTAGGGTGAATCCTAAATTCAGCCATTAGCAAAGTAAGCAAGAAGTTTACTTCCAACACTACTGATTTTCCTCCTGGTAAGTTGAAAATTAGAAGTCTCTGGAAGGGTTCAAAGACTCAGCATCTAATGCCCAGGTTTTACAGCAGATATTGAACATACTAACTGTGATTCCTGACCCTAGGTAATCAAAAGGAAACCCCCCCCCCCCATCAAAAAGGTTGACTTACAGCAGGGCAGAAACAGCATAGAATCAGAAAACAATTATGTTCCCCAAGTCATCACAAATGTAGGCAAATATTTAAAACTTACTGTAACATAGGGCTCATGCTTATTTTACAGAGTAGGCAGTGCTGTAAACAGGACTGCAAGGTTTACGTTTGACACCCTTGCCTCAACAATAGCATCTGCATAAATGCAAGGCACAAGGAAAGAACTGCCCATAGATCAAAAATCCAGACCCACAGCACGGAAGTAATCAAAAAGGCTCGCTCTTTATTTTAGACATAAAAAGAAACATTTTACACAGCATTGTTAGAACTATTCAGTACCTGCATTCCAGAATTGTGCCAAACACTTTATAACTTTGAAATTAAAACAAAAGAAAGAAAATATCTTGCCCTTCTGCTATTTATGTTCAAGCTTGTCCTGGATCGAAATTCCAAGTGCCTGGAGGAATTTACCAGCTTAACCAGGAGATGTGGCAATGCAAACAGAGGAAGATCAACGTGAGCCCTTAGGATACTTTGACAATACCACAGGTAGCCGCAGGGAGGATATGGATGCTTGCGCTGTGTCTCAGGCAGCTTACTCTCCTGATACTCTGCAGGTTTAATACACGACCAGATGCACACACACCTCCACTCACACAAACCCCGGTCACACAAGAAATAATAATAATACTACAAAACATGAAAAGTGACCTAGATATTTTCTTTTCATTAGCGATAAGATTCCCACTCTATTTTTAAAAAAGGGGATAATAAAAAATTGGCACAAGTAGAAGGAAACCCGGGGGGGGGTGGGGTGGGGTGGGGTGTAAGTCTAGCCCCTCAGCTTCTAGCCTTCCAACTACAGCAAATAGAGAGTGGAAGGGGATGCAGCATTGCCTTCCAAGGGGCTGGCAGCAGTACAAGCTAGCAACAAACTTGCTTCACTTCGAATGGCAAAGATGGTTTGTTATGGGCCATGAAGGAAGGCCAGCATTAGCTAAGGACATAGGGCAAGGAGCTCTGACCAGAATAACCCTGAGTTTTTTCCAGCAGGGAGAAAGTGTGCTATGTTGTGTGCTTGGGAAGAGCTGGCAGTTCCCTGCTTGTTCATTCCCTAATTATTGCATTACAGTCATGACCCTCTTTCTTTAAAACTTAACCACGAGCACAGAAAAAAGGAGTCAGTCTGCAAGGACAGAAAGTGACTGATTCTGTGCTTCAAACTTCACCACCAATACCACCCCTCCCAAGATGCCCCAATGCCACAGGCCTTCCATGAAGAAAGCAGATGTTAATGCAGAAAAGAAGCTGCTACATCAGTGTGGGAAGGACAGCCAGCATCCCAAACACCAGAAGTATGTTTCATAGAATCCAAGGAAAAAAGCAAGATTTCACTACAGCAGGCAGATAGAGAGGAAGAAAAATTCTTGCTGTCAAAGTAATATTCACGTGAATCGTTTCCTCAACTCTCTTCCTTTGGAAAGCATTGCTACAGATTTCTGAGCTTTCACAGCAGAAACTAGAAACTGCTTCTGCCCTGTTCCCTCAACAGAGGCTGCTATGTCTGCCTGCAACATAGGCTTTTTCAGAGCTCTTCCAAAAAGGAACACATCAGGCCAGAAAGATAAATTGCTATGAATGTTCAGGCCAAAATCTTCCAGAGGTTTATAGGTTTTGGGTGTCCCAGGTCTGGAACGCTACATGAGATGTTTTAGAGCATCAAATAAGTAGCGAGCCCCAACTTGACAAATCAAGTCCATTTTGAAGATGTTTCAGATTCAGCTTCCAAAAATCATTGGACACCTCTATGCATACATATGTACACACGTGACTGCATGCGTGTTTGCATGCAGGAAGCAGAACAGCGTTCTAGAAAAAAAAACTCATGTCAGCCTCAGAACAAAGGTCACAATGCAAGACAGGAAAAAAAAAAAAACCAGCACAAAGAAAACTTACCGCAAAAAAAACACCCTTGGTTTTGAAATAGTGAGTGTTGAGTGCGAGGTTCCACAAACTCTAATGTAAAATGAAGCCCTCATAGTACAGATACAATACCTGCAGCTCTCCTGGAACGTGCAGTGGGGTGAGCTATCCATGAAGCAGACTGAATACATAACACGTGGTCTATAATGGCAACAGCACATTGCAGCCACTGCCTTCCATGAATGCTCTCCTTCAGCATCTTTCCTTTTATCTTAAAAAAAAAATAAAATATCTGGAAATGATTGAGCCCTGGCCTTAACTCTACATTTCTCACCCTTCTTGATGCATGCCAAACCCTGGCTGTGACCTCAGGTTGCGGTACAGTCCTACTTCCTTGTTTGTTTATACACAGTATCTTTATTCTGACTTTTATTGCTTAAAACACCAGCTGCACTGGGAAGACAGAACTGCCTGGAAAAGGAGCTGCTCCCAATCAGGAGGCAGCTCAGTGTATATGGAAGACCAAAGCAGGACTTCTATACTATAGCACCTAGGAATAGGTCTCAAACCCATGGGGAAAGCCCTGCTGCAGGCCGATATACAAGACTAGGATCATTGGAACCTGAAGGAAAAATCCTGCTGCCTTACTGGGCTTGCTCCTATTCCTACCTTGAACTGCACTTCAGCTACTGCTGATCTCAGACTCTACTCACAGGTTCAAGGGTTACCACTGAGTGACTGGCAAAAGCAGCACTGGAGTCTGGTCTGTGCATTTGGCAATACATAGTTTACAAGACTTCTCTAAACATGATCAGTTGGCCAACTGCAGACAAAGATCCATCTCATTTTTAATTTTTTTTCCCCGTAAGTCACACCATCACCAGCGCGGAAAGGTCTGCCTCTCTGCTGAGGCCAGCAGAAGGCCAGACATTGTCCCTAGACACCACGTGCCCCCCTGCTACAAGCAGAACAGTGTCTCAGGCACAACATGAGCAGCTGTAGTGGGGGGAAAAGAAAGAGGAAGGGTGGGACAGAAGGTGGCCATAAGCAGACACCCAACAAATGCTTGTCTGAGGATTGACTCTTCAGGGTTGCCAAGTTAGCCTCTATTCAGCACAGCTAAGAGCTTTGAGAACTGAAAATAAAATAAAAAAAGTTTATAACAAGTGTCTCAAAGACCTCCAGGCAAGTTACATTTTGGAGTCAACTGCAAATCCTTTGAAAGTCAGGGAAAAGAAGGCATGCTGACAACCACAGGCCGATTCTTTGCTGGAACAGTCTCATGAGGCACCCACAGAAGAACCTTCTCCACCCTTCAGTCCAATACAAAGAAGGCTGTGAGATACCAAGGTGGACAAAGAGGATGGTGTGATGGAGGTAGAGGGAAACAGTAGATTGGTTAATACACTTAAAGTCTAACACTTCTACCAGTCCCTTTCACACCCATCACCTTGCTCATCATGCTTTCATACAGGGACATCATTTCAAAACCAAGAAGGGGGTGAAGAGGGGGAACCACCAAACAAACAAACAAAAAACTTAGTGATTTTGTCACAGGGCACTGCTGAAAGAATGTTCAACAGTTTGCACATTAGAAGGACATGATTCCTATGCAAAAAGTGCTGCCGGAAAAAGAGAACTCCAAGTTACTAAATATGGCCTGAATGCTCTCAGGACATGACGTATAACAAGGAGAAGTTTGAGGTCCAGGCTGAAATCAGAGAGGAAATGCACTGTCTTGTCTGGGCCTGTGAGCGAGTGTATCAGTACAGTCCGAGAGCCCCGTGAGTCCCTCCTGAAATGCAAGTGTGTCTGGCTCCCACGCTCAGTCCATCTCCATCGACATTAGCCGGCGACGCTCTCGTCTTGTTTCCTGCACTTCCTTCTTGCAGCACCAACGGGAGCTGCAGTAGCCAATGAGGCAGGATAACAGTCCAATGGCAGTGGCCAGACCAATGCCAATCAACAGGGGATACTTGAAAGCATTCAAAACTGAAAAGAGGAAGGCAAAGTCATTAGATATCACTGAGAAATTCAGAGCGTCCCTTTATTTGATTTTGCCTAAAAAAGGAAGAAATCCCACAAAATGAATCTGCCCGTGACTGAATAATTTCAGGAAGAAATTACACTAATTTTCTTTTTTGATTTCTGTCTTTTGAGGTTTGGAAAATTAGTCTCTTACTGGACTCTCTTAACTCATCATCCTAATTCTTCCTCCACCATTTCAAAGCCTCAGGGAGGCTGGAAGCACCAGAAGGAACCTTGGAGCGAGACAGCAAAGTACAGCTAGTTCCAAGAAGTATTCCATTATCTGGTTACTCCAAACACAAGCCTTACAAAGTTTCCCCATCACCGGCAGGCTGCAGCTGCATTCTTTGTCATATGTTTCCAAATGGCAAAGAGTGGACCGCTTTATACGGATTAGAACTAACCGTATAGTATATTTACTGCCTCCTGGCAATCCTGTCTAATCAACCTCCAAAGTTGGTACCTAAACAAGAGATTGAATTCACAGGCACCCACTGCTCAAAGGCAGCGTCAAGAACTATAAGGAGTTTGGAAAGTACAGTTAAAATAGTCATCTGCACTGTAGGGAGAGCAAAACCTGATTCCTTTCAAGTTCATGGAACTACCCAATATGACCTTTCCTGGAAATACTGAGAATAAAGCAATTAGTTCAAAACCCCTCCTGCATTAGCTTTCCTCCTTAGCTACATGCTGAATGCAGCAACTAGCACGCAACTTGCTTCTGATAAAGTCTAGCAACACTTGCAACTCAGGCTGGAAAGCAGACAAGGCATTAAGTGCAGGGAGCAGCACGTCTTGTGGTTAGGAAAGGCAGGAAAGAGTCAGAGCTCTGACTTTCTGTTCTCAGATTTGGTATTAACCACAACACAACTCTACTTCAGCATGCCCCATCTGCAAACCAAGGCTTCCTCCTGCAGGCAGCAGAAGAGTTAACACTTGGAGAGAATACTATGCCTTGACTGAAAGGTGCCCCAGCTATGCAAAACATCATCAAGAGATGATCAGAAAAGAGAACACTCCAGTCTTATGAGTATGATCTGTTCAGGCCTAAATAGTCTACAGAATCTGGAATCAGTAGTTGCAAACAATAGAAAAGGATAACAAAATCTAATGAGATTATCACAGGCACCTTTAAAAATAACCATGGGGAATATTTGTCACAGTTAAGACATAAAGTGTTTAAAAAAAAATTGCATAACAAGTGTTGCAATCTCTTACCGTCCATTTTCACAGACAGAAAGATGGGTTTGGCTTTGATGTCAGGTTCCCGCTGCCATACGCCGGTGGCAGATCGCACCCATGGGGTCACTATGCAGTAGTGGTTCCCAAAGTCATGGTCCTCACAGCCATGCACGCGGAGCCGGAATTCCAGCGGGCTGATTCTCTCCAGGCTGAGATCACTGCTCCCATTTCTCCTGCTTTGCATGACAATCCCTCTCCGGTCCAGCGAGGCCAGCAAGACAGGCTCTCTGTCCAGTGCAAAGGAGCGCACAGCAAACCAGGAGACATCAAAGGACATATCATCTGCATTTATGGACAAAAAAGAATTTGGACACGTTGGTGAGGTCTGAGGAGTATTCATAGTGACACTTCTCAGCAGAAAGGCTCACCTGCAAGTAGCATAGCCAACATTCATCTGACAGTGGAAGAAAAAAAAAAAGAAAAAAAATTAAGAAAAAAGAAAATACCCTGAACATGTCCTTTCTAAGAGGATTCAAACAGCAAGCTTTTGAAATACACTGGCATGAAGAAGGCAGCTGCACAGAAAGGGTGACTTACTATAGGGACAAAGCAGAGGTTTCTTGCTTTCCTGTCTGCCATTCTGAATTTTTTATTTCATCTCTGACCTACATTTTCATCAAACAAGCCTAATGTCATAATAAGTTCTACAACTTTGCTGAACCTACATTGAAAAGGGATTGGAAGAGTTCAGTATTTGCTAGCAGAGAGTGATTTGCTATCACTATCTTCATGCAGGGCCTACACAACCAGTCTCTTTCCCAAAGACTCCTTCCTTACATTTATCTGCTGAAATGAATACAGAGGTTCTACAGAGCACAAAAAATTATCTACAAAAATACAAAGCATTCAGGAACAACTCCTGACATTATTTTTACACCGGAGTTGTGGGTTACTGTCACACATCATCAGGCATCTCGCCTTGTACAAATTTTACCACCCAAGGAGATACTCTATAAAATGCATTTACAACACCTTTAACATTTAACACAGCTGACAGGTAGTCAGAGTTCATCAACACATCTAGCTCTTCTGATGTTCATGCAAGATCCTATTGATCCCATTAGCAGATCTCAGTCTTAACCCTGCTAAGCTGACATAGCTGAGAATCTACTTTAAAAATCACTGCTATTTTTTGCTAACGTGAGCCCAGCAACACCTGTCAGAGTCTGAAACCTGACATGACCTAGAGCATAGACAGGAAAGCCTGCTCATTTGTTTCTCAACAGGTCTTCCTTCCTGGCACGTGAGCAAACTAATGAGCCCAAACTGGCAACAGGGGTACTATTTCTGTACTGTGTTTTGGGTATTGGTAGAATGTGTGCACAGGGCTTGACTCTTCACACCTAAGACAGTCCCAGTGATTCTGGCAATGTATCAAGCGTCCATTTGCTAGTACTGAGATATCTCAAAAATACAGTATTAGAAACCTGAAATTTAAAACTGATCTTTTGGCTAATTTAGTTTGCTCTTCTCAACTTCCACGTTTGATCTCCAGGCTCATGGAAAAATTAAAGCCCTGAACCTGCTGCTGTACTCATACTCTTTGCAGATATAAAGTGAAGACAGATTTTAAGCCTCTATCATGCAAGCTAATACTTCAGGAAGGAAGAGAATCTTAAAATATTATTTTAAAGTAAAGCAAAGGGACATTCTCAGGTCTGCTACTTGAAGTATCGCATCAGCTGGCCAGGTCGAACATTCCTTACTGCAGCCAAAAACCACCCACTGGTTGGGGTATAATTCCCCTGTAAGGTGCACTGGCTTTACACACATCTTCCAAAACAAAACAAAAAGTTAAAAAAGCAGATGTTACTACCACAGAAGCTGGCTGATCAAACTGTTTTGAGACACCAGTCAGTTTCCTGCCCAGCCTGCCATGGCCAGCTGCTCAGAACCTCAAGAGAGCACCTTGCCTGTTTTGCAGCCGGACAGCAGCAGTAGGTCTCCCAGTCCTACATGGGGGTCAGCACAACAATCACTCTTGCCTATCATACTGCAAGTACTATTATTAGTTACTTGGCATAGGCATAGCTCTCAGACTGCTTCCCTTGAAAGCAGAGTTAATAAAAATTACCATAAACATATGTTCGGTTAACAGAACCAAACTCTGACCTCTGCTTTGTGTACTCATCCAACCGTCTGTGGGAACCAGGGCCTCTACAGGAGAGAGCTCCGTTTCTATAAACTACCCTTTGTCTCTGCTGCCTGTTTCTGCCAAATAGGGTAATAGCACCGGTCCACAGGCAGTCATGTTGGGAACGATCAGTTCCTTCCAAAGATTGTCCAGACTGCCACTAGCTCTTGTGTTTCCAGGTATCAGAGGAGCATATGGGCACCTTCCAGGCTAAAGTCCAACTACACTGAATATACCACTGCAACTGCTAAAAAAGGTTTAAACTATCAATTTAGATATTAAGAAAAATAATCTAGCTTTCAGATTCCCAGGCAGCTTGCTACCTTTGAAGAATTCCTTCTTTTCAGCCTCAGTTAATTTGAGGTTCCCTTCCCTTCACTTACAAAGACGAGTGCAGGCACTTGCTGTCACTTTGAAATAGCTGAATCTATCTTCTGTGATTACAACATGGGACAACAATATTATGCCAACATATTTTATTAGTCAGTATACACAGTGTGCAATTAGTGACTCACTACAGACAGTCAGAGGGAGGATTTTGCTCCAAGTACTCTTTGTCACTATCCTCCTTGAAATAGCTTAATACAGCAAAGTCATGTGATTCCCTTCTGTCTCTGGTTTTTATGCAATAGTAACACGGGAAAAATTAGGAAAACCAGAACATAAATCAGGTACTCTCTAAAGATCCATGATGAACATGCCTAGCAGCTCCCAAGTGCTGATAAATACGTAGTTTTAGTGCCATAAAACAGGTAACACACTAGCTTCCCAAATGCATCAATGTTGGCAAGTCACTCTCACAATATTTGTCCCCAGTCTACAAAAAAAACCACAAACATCAACCCAACCACAAGAACCACACTCACACTTAACCTACAAAGGTTTTCAAAGGTTCCTTACATGCTCCACATGTTGTAATCAGGAAGACCATCAAGGACCTCAAGTGCCCCCAGACCATGCAACTCAGCTGCCTTTATAAAGAAACACAAAGCATTGGGAGCTGGACTCTTCAGAGCTCTTCCAGCAGAGTAATAGTGGTGCTATGCTTCCTCCCCTCCTCAGTTAGTAAGGATCATCAACATGTAAAGCACATCTTTCTGCACATTTCAATTTGACACACAGGACTAAGCTGTCTGGGTCTTAGCTGCTTCCCTGGCCAATCGCTCCTCAAAACAGGGAATCCTATTTCTAGACCCACTCTTAGGAACCATACACTTCCACTTCTTAGAATAGAGCTCTCTCAACATCTTGTTACAGGGCTGAATCACAATTTTGAGAACCTTTTTGTTTACTACATTTAAATGAGGTTGAATAGGGCTTCCTAGAGAGCTGAGCAAACCACTTCAAGCCATACAAGGGGTAAACAAGCTAGTTTTGTTAAATTCTCCATAGTGCCCACTGAGTCTCTCTGGAGCAGATAAAAAAAAAAAATCTCCTTTCAGGCACAGTAAGTAGTACTTTTAAATCCCTAAGCACATAGCTCAAGAAGGGGTGATCTGGGAAAATCTAGAGTGATCGTTTGTGAATATGTGTATTCAACAAAAATATCAGAAGTAGCTTTTATATCTTCAGGGCACAGAAGAACTACTATATTCCCCCTCGACACATGCATACTCCCCTCATATCAATTCAAAACACTAACCACAGCTGCTAAGGCAAAGGAGCACTTCTTCAGATGGAGCAGCTGCTGCCATGTACTGAGCTTAGTAATACACACTCTGTTTCAGCAGGGTCTCAAAGAAGCAGAGGAAATTAAAGCACGCAGCAGTCACGCCAAAACCTCTTCCACTCTTGAAAATTTCCCACAGGGTGGATACACACAAGCACACCCACAAAGTATTGTGAACTCTTCTACCAACAAGCGTCCAACCCGTAAGGGTCCAACGCTTAAGAGATTTTTTGTTAATGGATTGGTCTAACTCTAAGAAAGAAGGGCACTGACAAAGATCATTGGTCATTTAACTTTTCCTCAGCTCCTTGTAATTACTTTATTTTTCTGATTGTGCATACAAAGAGGGAGAAGTGGCACCTGAAACTTACATTACAGGAAGCATGCATCATGATCCACGTGCATGCTCACAAAGTTGAGTGCCTGTGGGTCCAAGAGCAGAGCTGGCCTGCATACTAAATCTCTTCAAAGTGTTTGGGATGCACATTTAACAAGACATCCTATAAAATTCCCGGATCCTTCTCTGCTCACAAGAGGGCCCAAAACACAGCTCTGCAGCAGGTCTGACAACAGAAAAGTAGTTGGCTTTTGAAAGCCATCATGCCCCTCAGAACAGAGTCAAATGCAACTGCTCTGCTTTCCTTTCTCAAAGACCATGTCTGCACTGTTATCATCTGTTTTGGTTTTTTTTTTTTCAATATGCTGGCAGCTCTTGCTCTGCTTATGATTACCTGGTGTAGGCTTTCCTTAACCACATGCCTCATTTTCCCACTGGGATGAGACAGCCCGTGTTATTTTCATAGTCTGTTTAATGTTTGTGACTCTTAAAAAGCAAGTTCTCCGTTCCAGTTGTGAAATTGTGATAGTGACTCAGCATAGAGACAAATCAGAGATGGGATACAGGGGAATAAGATGCTATTACATCTTTTTGTTATCACATGAGCCCTTAAGGACCTTCTTCACCTAACCTGTTGTGTTATCCCAGTGCTCTAAGTCCCCTTCATCTCAAGGTCAAGATGACAAACTTGACAGGGGAAGTCTGCACACCCTACAGGTGTTGCTTAGATTCCAGCTGTTCCCTGCAGCTCTTCTGCCAGTCTCATCCAGAGGACCAGCAAGGACTGGAGAGGGGCCAACTTCTCAGGTCCATATGAAAGGCCCATATGGGATTTCTCCACACAGCATGGCTGGTTAGGCCCCAAATCCTGCTCATTCAGCAACTGGCGGCTCAGAGCATGGACTGAAAGGTTCCCTCAAAACCTGACATAATGTCACATTTTACTCCACTCTAGGCATATCTGTTGCCTCTGCCCTCATTTACCCCATTACAGACTCAAAAAAACAACCCCAAACCAACCAAAAACCTTAGAGGCAGAGATCTGCCATGTCCCAGATGACATTACCCAGCAATGGAACAGATTACAGTGCTGACATTTGGAACTGCACTGGCAGCTCATGACTGCTGGAAGCAGCCTAATTTCCAACTCCAGGCATCATCTATCAATTCATAAGAGTTCATGGATGTCTGTTGAAGTTGCCCAGTTCAAATTGTGCTGATGAGCAGCCCCTTGAAGAGGACACCTTTTTGCTTCAACCCCTTTGATTATCCTTATCAGTGCTTCTCCCAGTCTCAAGCTACCGAACACACACAAAACCACAGGAACCCAACTGCAGCGGAGCACTGACAGGAGAGCCCCACCGTTAACTAAGTGGCCTCTTTTCAAGTTTTAAGTGAGTCAGGGATGCTAAGGCTTCTTTCACAAGGCAACTCCAAGCTTATTTTAGCTGTCAAACACCAGCAGAAGCAGCAGCAGCTCCCTGCCAGCAATTATTGCTCTGCAAAGAAAGCCAGCTGCTTTGGGTACTGTCTCGCAACAATACCTGTAAGATCTTGTGCACAGCTCAGCTTAGAAGAGGCTTCCTGCTGAGCAGAAACCGCAGGACAGACTGAGCTGTACAGACAGACATACGTCACTGTTTACTGTGTCCAGTATCCCAGGCTATGAAATCTTTTGACAGCAATGAAGTTTACTCAGCTTTTCCTCCCTACTAAGCATTTCAATAATACAAGCTACAGACTTCTATCATTTTTTTCCACAGGCAGCACACAACTGTAATCTAACAAATTGCTTCCCCGTTACACTCAGATTTAATGTAGAACAGACAACTTGGAATTTCAAAGTGATGAGCCTTTACTAAGCTTGCTACTTCATCACATCAGCTACTACATTGCAAGTAATATTTTCTGCACAGCACCTCTTTTGTAGTGGCTTGCATGCAGATTTCTACATTTTGCATGAATCATGACATCTTTATATTTAGGTATATGCATTTATAAATTTATATGTACATACATATTTATAGATTTAAAATACCTTTTATATTCATATATATATAGAAAATGACTTAAAAAACCCTAAACTCACTCCAAATCCAAATTTTGGGAATAACCACCACAGTTATTCTCAGAGCATTTTGATGAAAAGCAGCTCAGGCAATGCTTGGCAGGCAGCTAGGTTTTAAGCAATTCTCTGAACTTTTCAGCTCTTCAAAAAAATTTGCCTTTAAAGTGTCCGCTATCCTTTTCACAGCAATTAGGTACTGTGTTTCTTTCTTCTTCCACATAAAAAAGCAGGCTCACCTCTGAAGGCATCAGCAATAAACATTAAATTTTGGCATTTATGCTGCAGTAGTCAATTATTTTGATGTTTAGATTTACATTAAATCTTAAATTCACTCTGAAATGTGAAACTGACTGGACAGGTGACTTTGAGATTTGTTTACAGATGACCATTTCCTCCTAACAGGTTTTGCCAATGGCAAACTTATCAACTACAGGAAACAGGAATAATTTTCATGGCTCATCTACTGATTCTAGGCTGAGATTACCAGCAGTAGGGTCAGTTGTTACCCAGAGCACAGGAGGGTTTAGCAGTTAAGAACACTTACACACACCCACCCCCCCCAGAATATTAAACAAAAACTCTTGTTTGAAATTGGGCTGTGTAAACCAAACATGATCTTGTATTTAATTATTTCTACAGGATTTTAATGCTGCTTCTCAATTCTCCAGCCTCACTCCAATGACATAGGTTTATAACTTGGTATTGTTCTGCCTAGCAAAGGCAAATTAGTTACAAGTAGAATATTTTTTCTAAAATACCTGGCTCAAGTGCCATTCCTTCCGTTGTGATGATACACAGCAAATCTGCCAGTTCACCCTGGTAAATCGTTGGGTTGTCGGAATGCACCGAGACATTAAACACAGGACCTAGAAAAGAGTAACCACAATTATTACTGACAGGCCTTTCTTCAGCGTCCAAAACCTTTCTTGCATGTGTTTTAAGTATTCTTTGCTCATTTGCGGAAACAGTGCTCTGAAGTAGGGTAAGTAAGCATGTAAGTTTTTGCAAAATAGTTACCCGTTTTTAGCCATTAATTCCTGCACTAAGACGAAGTACCCAAACTGCCAGACCTGTCATTCAGCACAAAGGCTGTTGCCCAAGTCTGCCTTCTACTGCCCAGCACAAAAGGAACTAGTCTTCCACTGGTGATTCCTCTAAGAGAATGAGAGTTCAGGTCTTCAGGCTAATCAAGCCCTCATCTTTTTGGCTGAGGCTGTCAATAGGAATTCAAGCTAAAGAAAATGAGTATTTTTGAAACACAGACAATATAAGAAGTGCATCTGATAACACTTTGCTGTGGGTTTTCCTTCAGGCTCTGCCACAGATAGCTTCTTCTGTAGAATATGTCTCAAAGCCCAAGGGTACAGTAACTCCTTCAGTTGCAAAGTGATGATATTGCTGAAAACCACCACATTGTTATGAAATGCTCAGACACCATGACAACATGTGGTGTTTGCCTTCTGAGGTACTTAAGTTAAAAAACAAAACTTCCCCAAATTTTGAAAACACCTACATGTCTGGTGCAAAATTAACAAAACTACAACTCCTCAAATATGCCAACGTTGCTAGTACTCTCACGCGACAAACTGAAGAATATACCAAAATACCCTTAGTGATTTCTCTACTAAACAAGGCAAAGGACAGGAGTAGGAGAAAAGCTGATGCTAATGGTGGTCTCCGGGATGGTTCTGGTAGAAGGGGCCAGGGAACCCAAGAAGGAATCTGGGACTCGGATTAAGAAGTAACTTTTTTAACCTTCCCTGGATTCCATTAGCTGCTGTCATTACCTGGCTCAGCCACCTCTGGGACAGCAGCAACAAGCATGGGAGGAAAGAAAAGCTGTTGGAAGATCTGCCTTCCTCTGCTCTTACATGCTACTGAAAATTAGGGGCAAACAATGCTTTTGATAGAGAACATTTAAGGAAATCATCCAACACAGCCCACTTGTCCCTTACTCTCCCAACAGGTTTCTGTGGGAAGTTATGCTGATAAATCACCACACTGCACACATTTATCACATCACTTCCAAACTGAGATTCTGGAAAGAAACTTGGATGTGCCATGAAGCTAGAGCTATCGCTTTTGGTGAAACCATTCTAGAGTACAAGGGCCTGACTTGTTTCAGTCAGCAGAGATTACACAGCACACAAAGAAATGAATTCCAATTACAATGCTATAATTAGGTCTGTGGCCTCCAAAGTTCCTCCCACAATTTCTACTGGGCACCATGTGCTACTCTTTGTTATACCATAAATTTCTTACAGCCTTCTTCTCTGTCCCAGAAACAGTTGTACTTCATACACAAGGGCAGTATGTAGACATATAATACCAGAGGTTTATACCCATTTTGACACTAGAAGTCCTCTCTATTAAAAATTAAGATTGCAAGTTATCCCACCAAGTAAGGATAAAACGGTGGTAGAGATGCTATAGAGGTTACATATGGACTACCAGCCAAGACACCTATATGTTTCTGCTGGAGCATATTTAAGGAACTAAGAGACACAGAACGTTTTGAGGTGACTTCACAAGCAGACTACAGCCCTAACATAAATGCAGCATGATGGGATGCTTTTCTGGGGAAAAGAAGAGATTAATCTGATTGATTCCTCAGCCTCTGTCCAAACTATGTGAATTCATTTCTTGACATTCACACGCACCCCATCCCCACCCCCAATCATATTCTCCTTGCAGCCTATTTGATTATTCATCTTCAGATAAAACAATACATTTTCCCTCATTTTCTTTGCAGCTGTGCAGACAGAAGTTCAAGATCCTAAAGGACTAAAGGCAGCATGGACCAGGGCACTCCAGCCAACTGTAACCAGAAAAGTCTCAAGCTGTGTGTGAACTGTCACAGCAACAGAAACTAAGAGACTGTCAAAATCTGCCAGGAACATCCCTGCATTCCCAGCACATATCCTCTGCTGCACTGATCAAAGGCAGAACAGCACCATAATAATCCTGGTACTGTCTATAGCTCAGGGTCTATCCTACATTCCAGTGGTGAGGTGACATCATGTCAGGAATACGGGACAAGCTCTATCTTCATCTGCTGTCAGGAATATGGGACAAGTTCTACTCCATTTACTGCTAGCATCTGTCCTGGCCAGATGCTAGCAGTGATTGAGCAAGGAAGATAAACTGCACGATCCCAACTTTGTCAGACTAAGGACGGGCTGCCTTATCCCTGCCCCGGCAGAGTAAAAGCAAAGACAGAGGGTACATATAGACAGGACTTTTCAGGCCTTATTGGTTGAGAGGTTGTTTCCTGAAAGGTAGGCTGAAAGTCCAGGCATCTACTGCATTCAACAGACACTGGCTTCAAACCCCTAACGCAGAGTGCAGTCTGAGCACTCCGGGACATTGAATGTCATGAGGGTAAAAGCTAAGCTTGTCTGGTCACTCAGCCAGGGAAGGCCATCTATCATGGTAATGTAGCACTCCCTAGAGACTCTTCAGTTTTGGGTCACCAAGCACATCTCTATTCTGCCTCCCCCATAAAGAGTCAAAGCTTCCTGGGCAATAAGAAGGCTGCAAGGCAGCATCTGCTCTGTCATTTCACGATTGTACTTCCCCGTGGTAAGCCACAAACAGTTATTTCCCTTTGGTTATTTCCCTACTAGGGTACGTCTCCTGCAAATTACCATCTGCACCTCCAGGGAGAAATCACTGTCCTGTATTAGAAGAAGTGAATTTCAACAGAGAGTGGAGAGATATGTCAGGAATTGTGCTCTTCCCCCTCCACCTGAAGAGGGAAACCAATTATTTCTTTTAACATTTTAAACCTAAGCAAGCTTCTTTACAGTGAAAGCTTCTTAGTTCAGTCTTGAAAACTGTGTGGTTTCAACCTCCTAGGATGAGCATCTTTCTTCTTTGGAAGTATCTCAGGCCTTCTGCCCATATGCCCCATGCCCTGGGCCTCAGGCATGAAAGAACAGAATAAATCATCTTCAAAGATTATTTTCTTTTCCCCCACTACAAAACCTGAAAAGGCAGGAGGCTATTTTCAACAGAGACCTGTTAGCCCTCAGCTGGACCACAAAGATCATTTAATACCTCCACCATAAGGTACAGGAGTCAGAGCTGAGTACACTTGAGTCATCACTACATAGCCTAAGATTCACAAAAACTGACAACATGGCTCTAATCCCTCATTAAGAGCATCTGCATACCACCCTTCCCTAAAGGGGTATTCTGGCAACATTCTGGACTTTGGGTTGTTTCCCCCGTTACCATCACCCTGCAGTATTCAAGAAGCCCTGCAGATGCAGACTCAATCAAGCACATGTTGGCACATAAAACCCAAGCGCTTAAGTTTTTGCCCTCCAAGACAAAAAAAAACCCAACCAAAAAAAAAACCACAGACAAAAAAAAAAGAAGCCCTCAACCCCAAGCTTATAGATGGAGGCATGTGCTAACAGGTAACTCCCCATTGACACTGGTGACACTGACCATCAGGGTCTCTGCATCGCCACTTTCAAGCACTTGTAGCGTCACAGGAAAGGTTGGAGAGGTGATATGAACTCTCTTTCGATGAGATCTGAGTTCATGCTACATTAACACTGAGAAAAATAGAACTCTACAGATAACAGATAATGTGGCTTTGCTCACCTTGCCATCTGTATTTAACAGTTTGAAATACTGTTATTGGCACCTACTGGTCACTTGGGAGAATAAACAAACCAGAATTTAGTTTCAATTGCAGGGTTGACAGCTCAAGCATGACCTGTAAAGCTTATCAAGCACAATGCAAAGTTAAGTGTAGGAAAGCTGCTGGGGAGTTTGAAAACTGAGAAATAATTCTATTTTAATAACTTCAGGTTTGAACATGTGTCATTACCTCAACTAACCTGGAAACTAAAGAGCACAGATTTACAAAACAAACCATCCTTCCCAATTCTAAGAGCTAAGCATCAACCTTCCCCTAAATTGCCATCTTCTGCTGAGAACTCTGATTTGAATTAAGCCAAAATCTCTGTTCTTCACTATAGTAAGGCCATATGTAAGCTCAGATACAACCCCTAAAAGAAGTTTTCTTTAATAAAGTAATAACAATTTTATATCAAAAAGCATTTACAGTCAAGATAGGAATCAAAAGTTTCCCGAGTATTTCTTGACTTCTAAATGCCTGAAAAACACTATATAATTTTAAACAGAAAGTGAAAAAAACCTGAGGTTAGAAGTTTACTAGTAAAATCCTTTCATGGTAGATCTCATTGCTCAAAGCATTGGTTTTATGCAACCCAGGAAGGAAACTCCAGGATCCAAATCCTATAATGATACAGTTTTCAGCTACACAGTGTATTGCAAATTCTTCCACATAGATAAGCGAAAGGAAAAAGCTGCACCAAATTTGGTTTACTACTTTGTGTTCAATCGCATTCACACTGAACCGGCTGCAGGGTGAAAAGTAAGAGTTTAAGTTTATTAAGTTAATTTACTTAGCTTAAGGATTTACATATTGGAGAAAGATAAAAAATTGAGCCCTGATGTCACCCCATTTACCTGATGTCACCCCATTCTCCCTGCTTTCCTTTCCTGCTCAGTAACCCAAACACCTTAAATCTGCAAGAAAAAGAAGGGGGAAAAGGTGGAAGAGTAACTAAAAACCAGTTAACATCCAGATTTACAACAGAAGAGATCCTAATTACCTAGGTGACATTTTGGCCTTTTCTGTACCATTTTAGCCAATACTTCTCTGCAAAAATAAGGTAGAGTCTCCCCACAGACATGAGTTACCTTTATTTTCCAGACAAGTAAAGTAGAGCAGAGAAAGGTCAAGTAACCTGACAACAGAGATCCAGAGCAGGCCATTCCACCCAAGAAATTTGTGCCCAGTCCATTAATCACCAGGGAGGCTGCAATCACTGCATGCAAGTTCCCTACTGGCAATCAGCCAGCACCACAGACCACAATGGGGAAAAAAAAAACCTGATGCAACCCACAAGTTCTTTGTCTTCCAAAATATTACTCATATCTGCCCTGGCACCAAATCATTAATTCTTGAACTGAGAATCCCATGACCTGCCTTTCTCCAGATGAGTTCCTTCACCCACACTATTCCAGCCCCTTGCCCCCTCTCTGCTCTTTCATGGACCTGTTCCTTAAGTTTCACCCCAAGCCTCATAATAGCTGTTACTGGAAACCCCCCCCAGTAGTTTAGTCTGTGGCTTCTACTTCCAGCTACAAATTAATGCACAGAGGCACACAATGACAAAGCATGTTCCTGCGCATTAACAGTGGCTGGAAAATACTAGCCTTTCTTGCCAAAGAGCTTCTGCTGTATTGCTCTTCATTCACTTCCACGATTAAGTTTCTTTCCTTTAAAAATCTTTCTAGTCTCTTTTTTTTGAAACTGAGTATCTCTCAGGGTCATTGCAGGGCATCGTTTCATTTTAATTGCAAGTTCAACATCAATACTCAGCTCATATTTCAGCATCTCTCAGTTTATCTCAGCTTCTTCCAAAGCAAGCGATAATACATTGCTGTGCAATGAGCTCACATGCAGATGTAATCCAGAGTTGAAGATTTCATCGAGTCACTTCCCTTAAAGTTCTCTCTTATTTTTGCCTCTCCAGAGCTTTCTGCCCTCTGCTGAATGGCACAGGGGGAAGCCAGCTCAGAGCACAGCCAAGCTCCCAATGGTTCTCTCTCATAACATACGAGATTAAAAAGCTTCCTGTTCCCTGCTTCTCTCAAGGGAAAAGAAAATAAGTCACTTCTGTGGAAATCCTTGTGAGTCTATAGCAGGCAAAGACCCTCTAAACACCAAGCTGGATTGGCAGGTTCAGAGTAAAAGGGGTAGAAAATTAAACGACAAACGCCAAAAGAAGAATTTATGACGCCAGCATAAACCAGGTGGATTTCAGAGAGATCAGGTACCTCAGCTTCAAAAAAAAAATAGCTGCAGGCCAGCTGGAGCCATTTGAACCAGATACTGGTACACAGAGCTGCATCAGGTTAAGCACTCAGATCTGAATCAAGATCCCAGCTATTTAACTCCCACCTTTGCTGGCCAGCTTGGCTAAGGCTGCAGGCAAAGGGGAGCATGAAGAAAAGATGCCTCTCTCATATGCTGCCCAGCCCTTGAGGTGCAAAGGCATTGCCACTGGAGCAACACCTCCAGGTTACCAAAAGACAAGCAAGAGATTTCAGGTTGAGTGGATAGAATCAAAAGTCTTACACTGGCTTCAGAAGGAGAACAGCAAGGAATGGAAGTCAGGTGTGTTCCAGGCTGAAAGAAAGGCTATATACACATACATCATCCAATAGCTCAGGAGGAGAGAGGATGCATTTGAGTTTCAGCAGAAATGATGCAATGAAATTAAGAGAAAATTTCAAGACAAGCACTGGCAGCTGCTCATCCCTCACATTGCTGGGCAAAACTTGAACGAGATGGCAAACTACTGTTCTAGTCTGGGAAAACCAAAAAGAAGCACTGAAGAATACTGAAGTCTTCATATGGGACAGCTTTCCCCTGCCTCCCAAGTAAGTTTTGTTTGCTTTACAGCGACTGGATATACAAGAGGCATTCATTTTATTACATTAGTCTAGTGATCTGTGTTATTCATAAGGCCAGACCAGAGGATTCACAAGATCCTTTCTGGTCTTGAAATATATCCAGCAGAGAACAATCTGCTATTTATTGAATATTTGAGAATTAATGACCTATACTAGGCTTCTCACCATCATCCCCACCCCCAACTTCCAGTTCATATAATTCAGTGGACAAAATCGACATTAAATTTTTTAGTTCAGGAAGTTTCAAACAAATGTCTTTACATTAACATTTCAGCTTGTTAACCGAATGGAATAAATACATCCCTGTGGGGAAAGAAGAGAGGAGGTCCCTGCTTGCAGCCAGCAAGTTCTGCCTTGAATGGAAAGAATCTGAGCAAGACATTTTCCACAGATGTTCATGGAAAAAACATTTCAGAGCACTGTCGCATTTCAAGCCTATTGTGGGAGGAAACACTGAAGTTTCATGTGCACAGTCCCCAGCTCATATATAAAAAGCTTACAGGCCTCCTGCCGTTCAGGCAGATCACATTGCACAATGCGTATGCACACTAAAAACCCTTCCTTAAAACACCACTCAACTTGGAGAGATCTGGGAGGGAATCAAACTGGAGAGAAGGACTTCCAATCTTAGGCAAGTCTCCCCACTCCCTATCAAAGGGGAATCGATAAAAATCAATAAAAACAACTGAGAAAGAAATTCCTCCTACCACTAAAAGCTTCATGTAAAAACCTTTAAGGGCTTCCTTCTGCTGAAAATGCTCCCCTCCCCACTCCATCCCTCAATGGTGCAAGCTGAAAAATGCTGTCCAAGTCTAAAGCTTCAAAGTAGGTAGGAGACTGGAATACCTGCTCTTTTTTGAAATTGTAGTGCCTTATTATAACCCCTCCAGCAGTCGCAGTTAAATGTCTTTCTGTTACAATTTGAGAACCCCAGAAGTCAGTGCAATTGACTCATTAACAGTTTTCCTATCAGGGATAAACATAATGAAACTACTCATTCACACCCCACCTTCCCTTTAACTCAGGATTTAGCACACTGGTGCTGCCCAGCTTTTACAGTTGGCTGGAGAGCTGCATGCCCCTGCTTCTTCTCACCCTTTGCTGTTAGTATCTTCCCTCCAGTTTCGGGGAGCCTCTCCTCCTCCCTAGAAACCCCTAGCTACCTCAGCAGTTCTGCCTGTCACTGCTCTCATTAGGGAAAATCTGGCACCGACTTCTTTTTTTTCTGAAGAACAAGTTTGACAGCTGCCTGTACCACAGGATGCAAGGCGAGGGCGTGACATCTGAGCTGTGCTTTTATAGCTGCTCCACAACTCTACCATTGCCTCCGTCTCCCTGACTCAGTCACAGTTTGCATCAGACAGTACACCTCCACAAAAAGCCCCAACATAACACACCCAACAAAACGTTTTCTGTCTTCCAAATAATAATTCCACAGTTAGTACATTCTGACTGGGCTCATCGCATGTCCTCATTATGCCCAGAGATGAATGTCTAGCAAAGATACCTAAGGAACAACCGAAGGACACAAAGTTCATCCATCAATTGAAGAAAGGAAGATATTTCAAGCCAGATTTTACTACATGCCAAGATTATTTTGGGAAATAGCTCTCCCATAAATTGTGCCTGGGATCTCATTTCTCTCTTCATTCTTTAAAAAAGAATGAAAGGCTGACAGGGCTTCAGGACCATCCCTCCCCCTGCTCCAGCCCTGCTACTGGAATTCACACATTCCCAGGGCAATGCTAAAGGCTGCCTCCCTTTCTTTGCTCCATGTGCCAGAAATCCTATCTGGGTGAGGAGGCTGGGAGTAGAGAGCAACAGCAAGAAAGTCAAGACTGTGACATGCACACTTCCCTCCCTTGCATAGCTCACAGGTTTCCCTCTGAACCACGGATATGAATAGCATCCCGAATAGCATCTCACCAAACTTTTTGGGTGGGAGTTCAAAGTGACACAGAGTAAGCAATGTTGGGAGTCACCACCACCACCACTGCTGCTGCTGTGCAGGAAAAGCAACCACATTAGAACTTGGAGGGGAGGGGCTTGGAGTAGGTTTCATTCTTGCATCATCCCTTTACAAACGCTGCTCTCCCAATGCATCTGTCTCACATCAAGAGTAATAGGGCTAAAACTATAGCATATTAAACCATCTTAAGAAGACAACAAAGACAACAGGATGCTACATTTCAAAGCTTCTTAAAGTTATGTCCTCATTGCAAGGCTGTTCCCCTGCGCTCAACCTTTGTCCTTTTCCCAGTGTGCCAACTATAAGGAAGTTCATTTTTTAGAAATTACCTTCTTGAGAACAATTACCGTAGTTATGTATGCAACCAGAAGTCAGACTGCTCTTCTTTAGTCACAGACATTATCTAAAAACTCTGCACTCCCATTATTATAAGCAGAATAAATCACATGAAGAACAAGGGATGCGAGGACAGACCTTCTCCTAAGCCATGCTTGTGAACAGGACTGAGGGAGTGAAGGAGGTTTGAGATAAATGAGCTAACTAGAGAGCTTCAACATCAGATGCACCTTTGGGCTACACAGAGAGCTCTTCAAAATTGCTCAAGTCACCAGCTTGGTTTACGAAATCATGAGATGAGCCTCTTGGTCACAGATGCACCAGCATTATGACAACTTTACTGCACTTCCCATTCACAGAGCATGATAGAAACTCAGGCTCAACACACATCTCTGATGATCCATACCAACACTGGCCCCCTCCCCCCCTCCCCCCCCCCCAGCAAGTTACCGTAACAGGCACACTTGCCTAGAAAAACCTCAAGAGGCAGGCTATGTTACAGCTGAAAGTAAGGGTTTCAACAAGGATGTGGGGATAAGGAAGCATTTCTGGGTACTGAAATTCACCCCAATTTGTGGAGTTTTTTTAGTCTCTTCATACAGGGTCTAAGGTCTTCCAGTGACATGATACACTTGCCGAGATTGCTGAAATGTTACCATTGCCTTGAACTGACCATTTTCTGCAACTACCTCAACAGGAAGGTGTGCTCATGCAATTTAATTCTATGCTAATTCTGTTTTGCATCAGAAATCCAACTTATATTAGTGTTCTTCCAGAGTAGTTGCCACCTAATAGCAATCTAGTGATAGCACCAGAAAATGTGGCATCAGTTATTCCATATTGAGAACCAGCTCTAAGCCTGCAGGACCATAAAAGCTACATTAGTAAATAAAAACCCAGAGGCTATGATTACAGCCAGTTCATTAAACATCTTTCTGTAAAGAATCAATATCACAAAGGACACAAGTAGCACCAAAGGAGACAAAGCTGTCAGCCATCACACCATTTGGAGATCCCTTCCATGTTCCAAAGAGTAGGTATTTCCCAGAGACACGGAAACTACTGGGAGAGGATCAAAGACCCCTCTCCCTTCCTGGCTTCGGCACACAGCTGCTAGATTTTATACCAACCTGACATCTGGAAGTCTATCTGGATAGGGTTGGATAAACCATTCACTGCTTCACGCCACATGCCACCACCACCTGGAGACCAGGCAGTCACCACACAGCGATACAGCCCAGCATCAGAAATCTGGGTCTGATACATCCTGTAGCGGAACTCGTTCTCCTGCACCTTCTCCAGAACCACGCCGTCCACACGAGTCTGGTCTGTCCAATCTTCCAGCCGCACTACCGAATCCTGGTTCAAGGAGATTATGCGAGTGGTTCCATTGGGATTTGACTGATCTGTTAGTGGCTTCTCAGCTGTAATGAGGACAGAATAGCGTGGCGTCTTGATGTTTTTCGAAGACACTTTGCATGTCATCTCAAAGGTGTGGCCTGCTACAAAGAATGGCTTCAATTTCACTGCCTCCACCGTGAGTGTGTAATCTGAAGAGGGAAGGAAATAAGCAGCAAGAGAGGGGTTAATAAATAGATGCAGATATTTCTGCAGCACCTTCCAATCTAGAAGATTACAAATAAGCAAATTACTTTTTTTTTTTGAGAGACAAATCCCAGCACATTTATCTAAACACATACGGACATCCCAGAATGTTACTCAACAGCACACACACACACCAGTACACAACAGTTTGGGAGAAGATGCAAGAATTCAAACGAACAAACTCTGAACAAATAATGCAATACAGAAGCCATAGCACAAAACATAGCACAAGACTTTTTTTTATTCAAGAGTGAAGGTACTACTCAGATAAGACTCACGGTTTTACACTAGATTTGGAAGAGCACTGTCAGAGACAGAGTACAAGGACAATGCTGAAGTACCCACTACTAGTGACAAAAGCTACCACTAGCTGAATTGGCAGCACTTAGTGTAGCTTCCTTCATTTCCTTCGAAAATCCACCCTAACAGCAATCCAGGCACATTCAGCTGAACTCCCAAGACCAGTTGAAATTGCATGAGAAAAAAATTCGTGGCAACACAAGAAGTCTACATCCCCAGCACCCCCTCACAGACACACCTCTGTGTTGAAAGAGTTTAATAACTCCTCTGCCTCCAACCTGTGTTCTTTTCCCTTGCTTCTCATGCCTTCACCTGACTACAAGCCTACCAGAAGCCTTAACATTTCCCAACAGCTCATTTGTCATCAAGAATGCCAGCAACACTTACTGCTCAGTTTCCTTTTGTTTCTTCAGCATCCTTCAAGTCTGCTGGCTCCTCAATCCCAAGAATCCCTTAATTACAGGGTTTGGGAAAATTATACATCTAGGACCACGGCCCCAAGACACAAAAAATACAAGCTCGCAATAAGAAATTAAGAAAATGAGGAGTAACTGAAATCAGAGCCAGATAAAAGGAAAAGGAGTTGCTAGTTTCCTGGCACTGCAATGAAGAGATATCCCACACACTCAGGTTCTTCCTAAGGATAGGGTGCTGGGGCAGAACACACAGCTTACAGCTACTTCCCAAAGCAGCAGTATTATGAGAATTCAGCCAGTCCAACTTGCTGGATGGACTTTGCTGCAGCGTGTTCTCGCTTCCCTCCCTTATAAGAAGAATGGGTGTAGACACATTAAAAAAAAAAAAACCCACACACAAAAAACACAAGCCACCACCACACAAATCACCTTTATGCAAGGTAAAACTTCTCAGGAAAAGGGAAATAAGCGATGGTGAGATTGTTACACATTCCCCAAAACTGAACTAAATGCAGTATTATTTATGCCCTCCCCACAAGAGCAACAAGATACTTGTCAAGATTACATTTTGCAGTGTTTTGCCTCCGAGCAGCAGTTTTCACAATGAGTAAACACAGCCCACAAGATGAGAAACCCGGTATGACAACTTTAAATCAGTACTGTATAAAGCAGATCACAGTACAGAGCTATATAAAGAAACAGCAGGAGCACTGAAGGCTGAGCTGCTTCTAGTGGTCTAGCTGAGCACAGAATTACTTGATACTCCAACACCAATCCCCCAAACACTTCCACCCACTAAGCAAGTGGGAATATGAGAGTTGTACATTTAGGCACTCAGGGTACAATCACAATTGAAGGTGCGCACGCAGAGTCATTCCCTGCTCCCTTCTGTGAGAACTCATCATGCACCTGATTCTAGCCTTCAAATCCATTTTCTTCCTCGTTCTGTGTCTGTGAGATTCTGATACCACCCTCTTCATAAGGTTGCAGCATCTAGGCAGCCAGCACAGGCCAGTTTGCCACATATTTTAGGAATCTAGTAAACAAACATTTTTGCCCCAAAAGCAGAAGCACAAACAGCCAGCTGTACTTCTCTGCCACATTTTGCTGCTTTCTAGGCCTTATGAGGAAGACTCTGGTCAAAAATCCCTCCTGATTCAAACATTCTTTGTGCGGTTGATCTTCATGTCAGAGCACCGGGTCCTAGACACCAAAAAAACCCAAAACCTTGCATTTGGTCTCTCATTCATGTACTTAAGACAAATACCTTCACATGATCAGAGCAGCCACAGATGTAGAGAGAAAACTCTCCCTACTTTATGTACTCCAAATGCTTAACTATTCCCCGAGCCACAGATCAGGTAGCAGTACACAGGGGAGTGTCTTGTCCCCACTAAGAACAGAGCAATCTTTGTTCCTAGACATCCTTTATTAATTTGCCATTTAAGGGCAACAGAAAATGCTGCTTTTACCAATTATTTTTGCTGATGGAAAGGAGAAAGGAGTGGTGGTAGCATGGGACAGCAGCAGAAACAGCATCTGTAGAGTTTGTGGAAGAGAACATCTAAGGTCCAGATGTAGCTGGAGACCAGCAGTAGAATTCAAAAGGGTTAGAAATCAGGATGCTGAACAGAGAAAAGGGAGACATTCTTATGAAAGTCTTTTCAAAGTATTTTTCTACCTTTAAGGATCCTTAGGTTTGATGAATACAGAAGGCGGAGGCATCACCTCTTAGGTGAGGCTTGAAGAAACGCAGATCAGAATACAGAAAGGGACACAAAAAACAGCACATACAGACACTGAATGTTTCTTGATGCAAGAAAGTCAAAAACAATCAAAGGAACATTTCTGAATCAGCAGTAATATTAGAGATCCATGTATGTAGTACCATAAAACAAACAAAAAGAGCCCCATAGTCTATCAACTGGAAACAACTGGATTGCCATTCTTAACAGAACAGTTCTGTGCCAAAATTGTTCCTTCAGTAGCAGCATACAAAATGTAAGTAGCACTCCATCACCCTGACCTAGAAAAGCATATAATTGTCTCTGCGTGTAATAGTGCACATTATGGGAAAAAGGAGAAACCAAAGATTTGGCACCTAGGTTAGAAATAACAAGTAATCTGCAAGAAAAGTTAAGTGGGAAAGGAAAGTTTCTTCAGGTTTCCTATGTTAACGGAAACTAATCATCACATCTTATAGTCTAAGATGGGCCAGAGAAGTCAAAGTACATCTTCCGAGAACTGCATCCTAAGATCTTATTTCTAATTTTCCAGGAATTGCCAAGGTGGTGAAGTCCGTGTCTGGACCACTACCCTCCACATTTGCCCCTCCAAACACATGCACACTCGCAATCCCATGCAGAGAGTCACCTCCTCCTTGTAAAGCATGAAATGAATGAAGAGCATGATAAAACATACCCTGGTCAGTCATATACAGGAGACTGCAGTCAACAGAGTTTATGTTGGAAAGCAGTAGGGGGAAGAGATCCTAAGTAAACCATACCCTAAACTTATAACCAGCTTGGGCGCTACTCCAAGACAGAGGGCTAGCAGCAGAAGAAATCCTAGCCAAACGATTCAGATAACATTTGAGTAATAAACCATACTTTGGAGGCTGGCAGTGCATATCTCTGCATTCCATCACCAGCCACTCCAAGTGGCTAAGCCACACTATAATTTTCTTCATCTCTACCACAAAGTGTGTGCTCAGATTCGAGAGTATATCCGGGGTAGCAACCGAAAAGAGTTCTCATAATTTAAGCCAGTCAAATTGCTAGAGAAGCCTAACAGCCACAAGGGTGAGGAAACTTCAGGAACCAGCAAACCCCTTCCCTGCACTCCACTGACTCTGGCTGGAAAAGCAGCACAATAGCCACAGCTCACAGTAACCTCCAAACCTAACATCAGCAGCCTCAAGTAACACCATCTCAGTATTCATAAAGGCTTCTTCATCCCCCAGTGCACTAGCTAGATTGAAAGTACAGGGAATGCAACAGACATTAAGGTAATGACAGCTTTGCCTCTGTAGGAGAAGGAGACTATATAACACCCTGAGGTGCAATTGTAGCCCCAGCAGCTCCCATACCAAAAGTTCTGGAAACACAGCAGGCACATGAAGGTCCCCACCGCAGCCTGATACATGTATATACAACACAACAGCTCTCCCCACGACTCGCACACAACTAGACCGCCATCAGCTAGCCTGCTCCCCTGCCAAGCAAAGAGCAAAAACACTTCACCCTCACACAGCAACAGGTGTGAGGATCCCAGCCACCCCTAACTGGGGCTTACACACCTAACTTAATGCGCTTTCTGGTTCCTACACCCAAACTGGCAGCTTGGTGCCATGGGTATAAGAGTTTCTTTGCTCAGGAGGAACTGCCCGTCTGTACTATGCAGTGTCTATTGTACATTGGCAATGGTAAGGACAAGCGGGCGGCAGAAATACCACCTGAATATTCTCTATTCGCAGGACTTTTCAGAAAGATTAAGATGCTATTGCTCTAAATTAAATATGAAGGTAGGGTCTGGGTAAGCATTTAGGACAAGAGACATTATGTTAAATACAATTCTTTTGTAAAGACAGAAATTTTAACAAAACCCCAAATAATAGTACTTTTGGGATTTGGAATTTCAATTAAAAGAGAACATTCTCTTTCACAAAGAATTCCACATTGATCCAAAGTTGACAACACTGGTTGAGGAAACAAGCACCAATTCTGCATTCCACTGCAAACAGCAACTGTGTTTTAAATATAGGCGCAGTACTCACACTTGAATAAATAAAATTATCTTTTAAACTATCAAACTTTTTTCTGGGATGAAAGTATCTACAGAGGCAGACAAAAAGAGATTTCCTCCCTTCCTTTACCCCTTTTTTACTGATCAGAATTTATACTCTAAATAAGCAAAAAAAATAACAATATAATTGATGCTCTTAATTTTTGAGGTGAGATAAAGATGCTTTGTTTGTCACCCTGGCAGAGGAGAGAGTAGAAGAAAGAGAGGAAGAAACAAATCGGGCAGACTGCGTTAAAAATACTGGTGATCTATGATAGCCATTGCCTGCATCTGCAAAGCTGAGTAAGCAGAAAGACATAGGAGCATTATTGGTCCCAACAGAACAAAACAGGAAAAGATGATAAGAAACCTTAAGTTAAAATGAGCAAACATACAACTTATTATACAACACACACAAAAAGGACTTCAACATCTTCACATGATGTTTATATTTCAAGCAAAGGCTTCCTTATCCTGAACATCCCTCTGTGCAGACTGACCCAGACACAACATAAAACCATTTTTCCTTTCTCAAAGAACTCAGAACAACCTTTTCCAAAGTAAGGTTCCTCCAAACTCCTCCCCCAAGCACTGCTCTTAAGTTAACACAGGCAATGCAAGTCATGGAAGGGTTGGAAGAAAAGCCTCTGTGTAGGCATGAGCTATCCCAAGGAAAAGGCAAATTCCTGTTCTCTCCTTAGGCAAACACGTGGGAGACCTGCTGCTTGCTTTTATAAGCAGTGGGAGCAGTTAGGGACTCAAATCACCAGAGATACTTGTCAAAACAACAGTCAGAGCAGAGGCAGCAGCAGATTAACTCCTTCATAGTTGCTGGCTACAGCACTGGGCTCACAGCCGAGTCTGGAGCTCAAATGAACAGGACGTGGCAGGGGACAAGGCACGGACACAAAGGCAGCTGGGGCTAAAATGCTGAAAGAGTGGGGTGCGTGAGGGGCAGAAGGGGAAGTCAAACCTATATATGCTCCGCCTCCCCCCCTTATATACACATAACATGCTTTTTCAGGAGGAGAAGGCGGTTGTGGGAGAGCTGACTTTCACATCATAAATCCCCCAACTCCAAGTTTTGCCAACAAAACGTACTCACCAGCGTAGGGACTATAACATTTACATTTGTGTTGCAAAATTAACAGAGTTTTTGGAATAAAACCAGAAACAAGGGAATGTTCACACCTGTCACGGTTTGTTTTCCTTCAGAAATGTCAACACAGGCTGAGACTTTTCAACTCCAGCTGGTCTCTCTAGCTGCTCCGAAGGCAAGGATCCATTACGCATTCATACACACACACACACACACACTCGTGTTGTAGCATAACAGCTAAATTAATTGTGACCAGCATTTAACATTAATAAGAGATCTCACTCCTGCTGGAGAAGCCAGCTTCAGCGAAAAAAATGACCTTTTCATGGACCATGCTTAATCTGGGTACGGAGAGAGTACTGAGCAAGCAGCCCAGCATTTCTCTCTCCACTGAAGCAGAATCACAGCAGCAGCTCTCCAATTCAGTGTTTAGGGATTATCCCTAAACAGCTTTAAACTGATTTCAAACTATTTGTCTCTGAAATATAGTCCTCTGCCTGTGATTGCCTGGCCTAGACTCTTAAACAAATCTATAGGATAAATGCTGCTTAGCTAAGCACAGATTTTTGCCAAAGACATTATAACCTAGGTTATCCTATTCCTTCTGTCCTTATCTAACAGACCCTCCTGCATGACCTCACACGTAAACCAAAATGGCATCACTCTGCATGGCATCCATGATACATAACACCCATTTTAAACCCATATTAAGCAACTCAGGTAACTGTTTAGCTTCTAAGAAATGCTCCCAGAGTCAGTTTAAATACTGACTAGAGCTAGTTCACTTCTGCTTAAAAAGGTCCAAATCCAAGCAAATCACTGAATGACTTTGTTCTGCCACCCACTTATTTTTTGATACTCTGGTACTACTATGCCCACAGATTTCCTCAGAAGTGCCTTCAAAACATGGGTTTGTAGGAGAGAGAAAAAACAACTCTCAAACTGGCAGACAGAGAAGACTTAAAGCGAGTGACATTCCTCTTTCCACCTCCAGACAGCCTCATTGCTAGCAGTGAGATGCATCCTAGAGACACCAAAATACTCAGATGTATGAAAGGGAGCAATGACCCCAGTGTCACTGGTGGATGCCACCCCTGCCACAGTAACAGCTCAGCTCCTGGAAGTCTCAGCCATTTGATTGACATCTCTGCTTCATACTTCCACTCCAAACTGTTACATAAAACTGGTGAGTGTTAAGTAGTTACTTCCCTCCACAAATAAGAGATCTTTACACAAGGTTTTTTTTCCTCTTCTTAAGATAGAACCACATTTCCAAAGCCCATTAGCAGGCCTTCTGGCAGACGGTCCTACTCAAGAGAAAACTTATTTCAGGTCTTTCAGTGAATAGGTGCAAGATTCCTACCTTGTGTAGCCCAGAAAATGCTGACAGATGCAGAAGTGACATCTTTGCTCTTTATCCAGCTGTTGTTGCGGTGCCTACTCCATGCAGAGATGACACAGAAATAATCCCCTCTGTCACTTTCTGAAGTCCACTGGATTCGTAAACTGAAGGTGTCCACAGCCTTTTTAAAGAAGATTATCTCCCCGTTCTGAGTCCGCTCTCTGCTCCTGTCCCCAAGCAGCAGAGTCCAGTCCGCATCCATAGTGGCCAGGAGTTCCTCTGTCACCACATCGTCACTGCGCAGACGCTTCCTATAGTACCAGGAAACTGTGAAGCGGATATTAGCTTCCATGTCCTGTGCGTTTGTGATCCTGCAGTTGAGCTCTGTGGGGTCATCTGAAAACTTGGGTGTTTTAGAGGCATTCAGAAACACCTCATAGTCTGGCTCTGCAGGAGAAGAAACCCAGAAGAAAGGTCAGAAGCTACAAGCAGAAGGGAGAAAGTGCCAGAGCTTATTCAGAGATACTGCTAACTTCTAACACCCATTCTGTGAAAGCACCTGACCTAGGAGCCAAGTGCCAGAATATGCATTTTTCTTACAAGACCTGGGCACTGGTAACTTGGACTCCAGCTCTCAGTCTTGCACCAGTCTGACACAAGTACCCCTAGGCCTACATTTCCAAGCCAGACCTTTTATTTTGTATGTCTAGTCAGACCACTTCCGAAAAATCAGGACTAACGGAATTTGTCGAGCAAAATCATTCCCCTCTTTAGGCCTGTCCCCAAGAACCCACCATGTGGATTCAGTTTCGGCCCAGCCAGTCACCTTTTGCGCTTGTTCAAATGCCTGGGGCACCTGCAGTAACAGGAGCCTGGTTATTCTCTAGCTTTGGACTGACCACAGACATCCCATTTACCTAATTTCTCTCCAGGATAAGAGGCTATTTCCTATCCTAAAATGCCTTCTTTTCCACACTTAACCATCCCATGTCTCTACAATACATTTTAAAAATGTTAAAAAGCAACTCAATAACCAAACACCTCATCCACCCACCTCACAGCAAAACCAGGGGGCATGGGTACCACCATTGCACTGACCACAAGCAGCACCAGTAGCTGTGCACAGCAAATTTCAGTGGACACCGTAATAATAATAAATACTAACTAGGTTAAAAGTCAAGGATGTGTAGATCAGAAGAGCTTCACGGTCTGAGTGAGTGAAGTACATGCTGTACAGCTATGATGCTGGAATACCTGAAACTCACGGGTTAAGAATGGGGCTGTTGTATTTAAATCTGAAATAGCTGGCTGTCCAAAGCCTAAAAGAGATAAGGCAGCAGCATGGCTATTTTCTCTCAGACTACAGAGATAGTAAAAGAAAAAGATTGCAACAAGAACTTCACACCATGGAAGAAATACATATTTATTTACTAGTGTTAGAATAGTTTTCTGTCTCGCTGTCTACTATAATTCAGTAAAAAGACTAGCTTTCCAACTGTTTGGCCAATACTCATCACATGGCTTTTATATTGTAAGTGTATTCAGCACTCTATATTTATTTCTTGCTTTCTGTTTTATTTGGCGTTTTGCCTTCCTAGAAACAATTAACTGAAGCTATAATTGGGACAGAGAACGCAATCCAAGGCTAAAACTTAGGCTTAGCTCACCAGTGAGCCAAGATAATAAAGCATCTTAATAGAACTGCTGCACAAACTGTGTGCACATGCACTTTTGGATTTCAGATGCAAAGGATAAAAACAATTGTATTAAGCAAGCTGGCTGCTGCGATGTCAGCTTGCAGAAAAGATCTCTCACCGTTAAGTGTTATGCATGCAGTGTCCTTGCATCTAGCAAGAACAAGGACATTAATACATACCAGACACTACAGTATCTAGTGATACCAATGGTAAATTTCTGCAGTGTTAGGTAATACACAAGCATAAAAGTACTGTTTACAGAAGTCCAGAATTCCTACTGCCAGTGAATAGAAGTGCGGATTTCTGCACATTTTCAGTGTAAACCAGAATAAAAGGAAAATGCAAAGAATTCCTCTGCTGCAACCAAGGCACAGATTATCAGTAGTGGCAAAACCCATTTTGGTGTTCAGTCCTCATAGAACCTGCAGCTACACTCCTCTTCCTGTCCCATTCACAAAAGACTAGTCTTTTCCAGGGCCTCATGGTATATTGCTCACACTCTGCGATTTTCTTATCATTCTCCTCACCTCCCTTTCCCCTCTAAAAAAGAAGGCATTCAAGACCAATTAATATTTTCACAGCAACAAAGACTATGAAAGCAGAAACTCTTGTCTCTAGACAAGAATATAAGAAGGAAAAAGCTGTAGCAAACTTGAGTACTTGGATAATCACTTCAGGTTTGTTCTATTTGCGGGCAGGCAAAGGACCGCTAAGAAGAGTTTTGGCTTTGACAGCACCACTCCAGATAGGCGCTTCACCCTGACAGACACTTAAACAGAGGATTTAGAGAGAATAAAAGGCTGGCTGGATAAACCTCATTCTTCCACTCTGTCAGCTGTCAAAGAACAGCCTCACTGACAGTTCGATGACTTAATACTCCAGCAGCTCTTAACTTCCATTAAGGAGGAGGAGTTGGTAAATTCTGGATGCAGCTGAAAACCTCAAATGCTGAAAATTTATTCTACTTTCCCTTGCACTAGCAACCAAGCATCTGCTAAAGAGCATATTTTATTCTCTCCTGTTCCCAAATAACGCCAAATCAGAATGGAAAGAATGAGGAATAGTCCTAGAGGTACAGGCACTATGAGAGAATACATGAGAAGGTAGTGCACCTGCGCACACATAAGTATTTGTGGGGGAAGAAGGGAACACTCACAAATTGAACGTAACATTTGAATATCTGAAAGAGGACAGCGAATTAAGACATTCATCACTTGTGCACTTCTAGCACGCATTACAAGTATACTTGGATACAGCCACAGCTCAACTGCTCTGTACAATGCTAAACATGAAATTTAAAGTCATGGTCACTGGGATTTGGCCTCATGACACAGCTATTTATTTCTGAAAAACAGACTTCACAGCGGGCTCTCTATATGCTGCCCTTATTCAGTACTTTTGTGTTGGAGGAGCTCTGCCCTTGTAGCTGGACAGTACCACCAATTTCTGATGACAAGAGGCTCTGAACATGTACATTGAGAGGGTTTAGGCCTGGATACTTGCATCCAGCCAAAGCTGGGAACAGACACCAAGCACTACACCTCAAACAGTTCTCCCCCAGCCTCACATCTAGGATTGTTCATGCTTCCAACACAACTGATACTTTGCAAATTTTAGCAGGTGCACATACCTTACCTACAGCATCCTTCAACACCATCATGAGTTTCATTGATTCTAAAATGAAGCTATTCTCTCCAAGATTAAACTAGGGGACAGGATGGGGAGGCGAAAATATCTAGACCTACCCCTAAAATGACAGGCTTTTTAGAAGTTTTGCTGGAGTTTGATTCTCAGGATTTCTCCCAAGTAACTTTACTTCTAAGGCTATTTGCATAAAGAGAGATCTCCAAAGATTAAGGCTTTAGCTGGGATAATGCAAAGCAAAAGAAAGCAAAAGCCTTACAATCTGCAGCATACATGACACAGTGGATCTCCAAAACAGATTTGCCTTGGGAAAGAGGGGTAAGGAAGGATACTGTCAGAGATACAAGGCCAGGTAGAGCAGATAAGCCTGTTGAATCTTTTCCTACAGCTTCTGTTCCTTATTCAGTCAACAAGTCTTAAATGAACAACGGTTAAAACACAGCTGTCTCCAACCAGCTCCTTGCAAAATAATATGGGCATTGATGGCATTAGAGCTGTAAGAAGGGAAAACCACCAAGAAAAACTGGGGGATAAAGAAGGAGAGAATAAAGAGATCATAAACTTTCTGTTTAAGTAGATTTTTTTCTCCCACTGGTGAATTAAAAGAACTCACTGCAGAAATCCTGCAGCAATGTATGGAAGCCATAACTTCAAGTGCAAATAATCCTTTGCTTGTCCAAAAGGCTAAAAATCCACTCATCTCTAGGACTGAATGATTAAAACTGCCCCACACTGAGTGGGGATGTTAAATACTACAGGAAAATCTGCTTTAGTGCCCACTACACTAATCAATACTGCTAGCATTGTTAGCCACAAGCTAGGTCTTTCTCAGTCACACTATTCAATACCCGTGCAACATGGTCTATGTAAAATGGACTTGTGTGTTGAGGGAGGAGAATAAAGGAGTATAAAAGTCATGTATCATTCTAAATCCATCAGTAGGATGTGTTGTCCCATGTGATTAAAAAAAAAAAGGCAACAGCTCTGAAAGCTATTAGAGTTCATTATGAAGTTTCCATTATAAATAATTTTATATGGTATACGACTCATAAAAATCAGGGAAAGCATCTGATATCACTGTGTTCAGAGCTCAGAGAGAATGCTTATTGCTGGATCAGAGTCCTGCTAATGGTACAAGGGAGGTGAAAGGGGACAACATGACAACAGGAGCAGCTTCAGCCCCTGGAAAACAAGGCAGGCTTTTAAATTCTATTTCCCAATTGCAGACTGTTCACTAACACCAGAACATGGTGGGACATGAAGTACATGGAAGCACATGGGAGGGACATGCAGTAAGAGATTCTAAATACCTATAATGTACAAACCCAAAACCTCACAGGATAAATCAGTATTTTTATACTTGAGAGAGATACCCTCCATATAGATGATAAATGCAAACGAGAGAGAAACTTGCACAGAAGAGATTCTGCAAGGTCGCCTCCCCTTTTCTGATGGTACACAAAGTCCAAGTATGTAATCACTCACCTAATGCTGTCACCACCACACTGACTGGTGCAGATGTCCTCTCCACCACCTTATGCCAGCTTCCGTTGTGCAGTGGTACCCAGACAGCTGCTTGGCAGTAGTAGTACCCAGAGTCTTCCACATCCACATCACGTACCAATAGGCGATAGGAGTTCCTATCTACATGGCTCAGGCTGATAAGAGTTGAATCACTGACAACAGAATCACGGTCCACACTCAGCAGAACCTGAGCATCTGACAAGGTATCATCAGGTGATGCAGAAAAATACCACATCACCTCCGCCTGGAAAATCCCACTCCTGTCTGTTGTGATGTTACATGTGAGATCCAGGGAGTCTCTTTCAGTCACGGACACATTGCTTGTTGAGATGACCACATCTAGAGCTTAGAAATGAAGAGACAAAAATTCAAACAAAAAATAAAACTTTTTTTTAAAATATATATATATAATTTATTTTTTTTAAGAGTTCCCTGCAAGTTATCCAGGACTTCACTTTATTTTACAGAAGATTCTGAAGTAGCTAGTAGCCCTGCCTTCAAATGCCTGCTGGCTATGGAGCTCCATGATCTTTTATAAGGGAAGTACACATTATCAGTCAAGCAAGGGATGTGCGACAAGGCGGGGAGAAGGGAGGGGAAATGGGGTTTTTATAACTCAACAACAACTAGCCCATGAAAGCTTTGTTCCCATCACAGACAGCATGTCATCTCTGCACAGCTGGAAAACGTGTACAGGATTTTCCATTCTCACAGGAGGGTCAAGGTGTTTGGGGACTACCTCTCAGAATAGAAAGTGTCTACTGAAATCACTAGGAACTACATTAAAACTCAACTTGGTTTCTGCTGAAATGGGTTTGAGCTCCTCTAACAGAACCAATTTAGATAAGAAGCAGCCCCAGCCACATACTGGAATCCTGACTGACGTCAGGTATGCTGCAGAAACACGAAATGAAAGCAAACAGAAGGCAGCAATAACTCCTTATACTGCTGACTCCTCAACTTACTGCTCTGACCAACACATTAGGACTTCAAAGCAATGCCAATTGCCACTTAAAACCCATTTAACAAACTCCTCCAATGGCCAGCGATTTTTAATATACATAGCACATATATATGGTCATAGCCAGGATTCAAATGGGACCTTCTGCATTCTGTAGGTTACCAGGCTGGCCACAGCTTTGTTAAAAGAAAGCCATGAGATGAAAGCGTCAAGACCAGGAGTAGAAAAACTGGCCTTAGCTCCTGATGAGAGGTGAACCAAGGGTGCTGTGTGTGTTGTCTGCAAACCTCAGTGCAAATCATTCACCAAGTTACCTGGTCATTACATGTCTTTACTTGCTCATTCCCTCATTCTACATCGCTTAAAGATTAGTTTGGATCTCAGTGCAGCACCATTCCCACAAAGGGTAAAGCAGCTGCTCTTAAAGTCTCAACTGAGGAGAGTAGACAGGGCTGCTACAGAAATGGCTCTTCTCAGCAGATCTATGACCAAGACCATGAGTAAGAATACAGACTCCTACCTTAAACAGGCAGCTATGTCTCTGGCGCAGATTAGTGACTTCTGTGTAAAACCATGTTCTATTACATAATAGGTACTCATCTGTAAAAGCTTTCTAGGTTTATTATCAGGAGAGAGAGTCTATATATAAAGACCAGAGTCAAACTAAGCAGCCACAACTACTGCCAATAAAACCAAGCAATACTCATCTGACCACTCACCACCTGATAGCACAGAGCAGTCAACCTGAACAGAGGGTGGCAAGGCACACCTGAGTGGTAAAGCAAAGTCCACAGCCTAGTGAGTATCTCATTGAGATTTCCCTCACTGTCTTATCATGGGATTGGAATCAGTAGGAAAGCCTAGTTAATTTAACAGACTAATACTAGAGTACAAAATAAGTTTCATCTGCAAGGTTAAGGGCAGCATTTCTCCAAGGAACACTTCTGTCTTCATGAAATGATCGTGGGCATTAAGAATCTGGCAGTATATGCATACAGAGGGACTCTCTTTAAGAGAGTTTACCCATACGTATTTCTCAATGCTCCTTTTTTGGTTACAGACATGTCTGAAGGCCTCACTTGAGGTTATACACCCCTCCTGCAAGGCACTACTATAGAAAAACAAAAACAAACAAAAAAAACAACAAAGAAAAAGACATGGGAGAACAAAGTTGGGCCCAAAGATGTCGTGCTTTCAGGAGATCAAAGTGATGAGCAAGTAGATAGAGCAGCAACAGAAAAAAAATAATATTACAGCCCACTGTTACACAAGTGACCTGAGCATGACTTTTTTTATTAGATATGTTAATTCAAATTTTGGTTGGGTTTTTTTTTTTCTTTTCATTTTACAAATTCAACCCCACAGTTTACAGCAAGTGTGAATGAGGGAAGTGTAGCAATCAGGCATACTGTTTACAACTCAACTTTATTTTAGAATTCAAGTGCAGAGGTTCTGAATGTCAGAACAAGATGCTCTTCAAGTCCTACTACAGGATGTGCTGGTAAAAATTTCCACAATATTTTGCTGCAGAATAGCCTATCCCATTTAGCATAACAAAAAAAAAAGCCTTCATGGCCCTGATAAAGTGCCAGTGCTGCCAACGACCGAGTTAAAACTGAAGGCAAAAAAAACCCTGAACAAAAATCAAATAAAAACCCCACAAATAACCGCACACCAAAAACACATTAAAAAATTGCAGTACTACTGGTCTTGGCCATCCTCACCCTGTTTTCAGTCACTGATTAAACTCCACCTACTTAAACCAAACTCTCCAAGTGTAACAATTCTCCAAGTGCAAGAATTACAGCTCTTAATTAAGCAAACTCTTCCTCAGCAGAGAGCACTGCAAGCTTTACTGTGCAAGAGACACCCTGAAAAAGAGGGGGCAGATGGATCCTGTCAAATTTCACAGGCTAAGTACCACCAGGATACTAAAACTACATCCAAATGAGCTAGACAAAAAACGCAACAGTTTGGGGCTCTCCCTATAGTGATTAAAGGATTACAAAAGCAAAAAGATACTCTTACTGTCTGAACACTTAAAATATCACCATATTTTCACATTTCTGTGGGACCATCATTGCCTTTTTTTCCACCTATTGAGCGACAAGATGCTTCCCCCCCGCTTTCCCTCTGCCAACTAGCAATGGTAATGCTAATGCAATTAAGTGCTTAGTGCGCTTACTCCTGAAATCTGTATGGGCAGGGAGATCTGGATATCCTCAGCACAGCACTGTATGTATTTTTGTCTCTTTATTCAAGCATGCAATGATGTGTTTAACTGCCCTAGATCTCTGTCAACACAACGGAGCAATCAGACCAGTGATCCAGTGTCAGTGATAAAAATCACTGGATCATTTCTCCTGTTAAATAATCACCTCCTTCTTCCTTTCTCTTTGATCTTTCCATGCTATTTTAATAAACAAAATACAGAAAAGCTTCACTTCTGTCACTGATTCACAAGCCACTTTTACAGGGAAGGTGCAGCTGTTTACGCTATGGGACAACCCTATGTTAATGAGACAGCAGCATGAAGGTTTGAGGTGCTCAAGGGTTAAATACAATGTTTATTTAAGAAATATGAAAACCAGGAGCAATCTGAAGTGAGCTAAGGATGCAATAAAATCTAGATCTAGGCATCTAAGAGGTTTCAGTCAATGCTTCCATACCATCATCCCCAAAATAAAAGCTAGAAAAATTATGCTACGCATTTTCTATTGACTTCAATATAAACAGGCCAGCTATCCAAACAGCACTCTAGGTTCATCTGGAATGCATCCTCATTTAGCTTGGCTGACTCAATTTCTGCTCTGAAAGTATCACAGTCTGGACACAGCACTGCTGTAGTTACAAGCTGTGACCCCAGCCCATCAGTAACACTCACCAGTCTGTTGGATTGCCACAGTTGCTATCTCCACACTCTTCTCCTGAATCTTCTGCCATGAGCTATCTGCCCCTCTCACCCATTCGCTCACAAGACACCTGTAGGCACCCCCATCCACCGACGAGGCCTGGGATACAGATAACCGATACGTGTCATTCGCTCCTGTGTCCAAGCGGATATCTCCATTCCGGTAGCGGTCTTCATAGCCAGGACCCGGATGGAATTTGCCCTCATGAGTCAAAGATAGGATGTCCCGCCAAGTTGATCCACTTTTGATCTGCCAAGTCACATGCAGGTGAGTGTGCTCCGGTGAGGTGGTAATTGCTGAGCAACGTAACTTGAAAGAGTCACCCTCAGACAGCCTGAGAGACATCGAGGAACGCGCTTTTGAACCACTCACTGATAAGCCATCAGAAATCACTATTAAAAAAAAAGAACCAAAAGACACAAGCATCATAAAACAGAAGCAAAAAGAGAACACCCATACTGACCTGTTCAGATATGAGACAGTAAACCTACAGAGAGCAACACCTGGCTAATAATTCCTCCTTTCACATATAAATATATTCCAGGAACCAGGAAATTCAGCTGAAAATCCATTAAAGGAAGCGCTCTGTTTTAAACAAACCAAGACAAGCATTCAAATTCATTTATCCTTCCACTCGCTTTAGTTTCTCATCCAAATACCATCATTCTGCCTATTCCCATTCAGAACAGTCTTGATTTTCACAGGAGTAAAAGATAAGACACTTAAAAAAAAAAATAGTCTCCCAAGTTACTACTGAAGAACCCTACATGCAATAGTAAAGCTCGGGCATGACTGCAGTACCAACATGCTAGAGGGGAAAAGGAAAATTACCTCCTTCATACAGAAAGATCCCTAAATGACACTATAAATAAGAGAGAGAAGACAGGCTATGTTTTTTTTACCTGAAGTTTGCCTCTCTACCCAGAGGCTTAGGGACATTAAATATTTGCAGACACCTTCAGAAAACCCACTGCTTAGTTTTCCCACTTTTATTTACATATTTACTAGACAGAAAAAAGGAAAATGGTGTTTATAGTAAACAGCCTCTCTTCGCTTCTTCACCTCGCTTGCCTTTGCTACCATAGCTCCCAATTTTTGATTTTGGCCTTACATGAATTAAAGAGGAACAAGAAGAAAAAGAAAAAAAACAATATCGCAATGCTTATAAGCAACAAAAATTCAACATTCTTAATGGTACATCTATAATCAATATTAAAAAAAAAATTAGAGCACACCTCACTCTTCAGAAATACCTTTCACTTGGACCTCTGCATCATAATTTCCCTGAACGGTGGCATCAGTGCTGGGCGTGGAGCATTTGTATCTCCCTTGGTCAGTTGGTTGGATGTTTCTAATCACAAGTTCCACAGCATCGTTGCTGCTCCGTCTCAGTTTGATATCCCCGTTGCCCACACGTTTTTGGTACTCCTCAGAGGTGAATGTAGAATCCCAGGTACTCACTATCCGCATGAAGTCAGTTTCCCGGGAGAACTCCCAGTCAAAGTTCTGTTCACTGGGTCCATCGTAGTCACTGACGCTGCAAGGGATCACCACCTCCGTGCCCATGACTCGAATAAGAGGACCTTTGGGCACCCTGACAATACGCCCTCTGCAGAAAGCTAGGCAGGAAAATGGAGAGAGAACACACAGTTAACAAAGGAATTAACAGGATAGACTTTGATTAAAAAAAAAAAGAAAAGAAATAGAACAAGGTTGGACACTTCACTCTGCAGAAAGCTAGGAGCTAGGACTACTAAGAGCAGTATTTGCCATTAACATTTAATCTCAATGGAGCAGGAGCCCCTAAACATACGATTTTTAGTGTGGGCAATGTTTGTTTCATTGCTTATTTAGTAACACATTAAGTAACAACATACTGAAAGAGAGAAAAAATTTAAAAAAAAAAAAGGAGAGACCTAGCCATAGATCCAGTTGGTAGCAGTTTCTTTAATACTAGCCAAGTGCTATGTAAGACACTTAAACAACATTAATAAGTGGTTTTCATTACTACAGCGAGGGGATAATCTAATCAGGCATTTTAAGTCTTCTGCTGACATCAGAAGAGGGTTCGAAGTAGAAAACTAGCTCCCCCCTAGCTTGAGGGCCATAAGAGTGGTAAGTTGACATTCTCCAAAATTGAGCATGGTGTTTTCTGCCCTGAAGGGTAACAGCTTCTCTAACACAGGTGAGCTTCCTTGCCTTCCTAATTGATTTAAAGGAAGAAGTGATTTCAACAGACACATTTTGCTTGAAAGTATTTCTGCAACCACACCTGTTTCTAACATACATTTCCTCTTTGGTGCAAGTCCCAGAACACAGGAGCATGAGCAGAGCAGGCTCCCTCCAGAGCAGGGGAACACACAGTGCTCAAGACTGTTTTCTGGGACTGGTTCAGTAGAAGCATAGAACAACAACAGCAGAAGGCTGGCAAAGCAGTATGTTATGCTCCAGGCAAAAGTGTGGACCACTTAAACTAGCCAAAGAACCTGGCAAAGATGCAAGAGACTTTTCTGGTTGATTTGGCTCTGTAGCCCAAAGAATAACCCCAGCAGCTGCACATGGATTTTGGCAGGTTCTTACTTCCCAAAAGCGCAAACTGCTTTGATTCATAGTTCCAACCAGAGAAATATTTTCAGAGGGGTACTACCTAAACTCAGCTTCCAAACATGAAAAGCCTACTGTATCCCACCAGCTCCATATCCGCAGCAAGATACTTTAGCAGCCAGGTAGAATAGGAGACGCCAAAACGCTGAAGCGCAGATCTTACTAAAACCAAGTAAGTGGCCATAACAACATCTAAAGCAGTTGGTCCAAAAGTTTGATCTGAGGTACCACAGGGGCAAAGCCAAATTTAAACAAACAACCCTCCAACACACAAAGTCCAGCAGCCCAAAACTTCTTTAATTCACCAGCTTTGTTGAGAAAGGCACCAGCTAGTGACATGAACACCAATATATACTTGCTGAGCCTTTCTCCCCTCTCATTCTTGCTGTAGATTAAGATGCCACTTGCCATCATACCAATAGGTATCCAGGCACAGGCAAAGAAGTTAGTCTTGTGAAGAGAAACCATCCACTGGTGAACCTGTTGTAAAGTGCAGCTTTTCCCCTCCAGAGGGGCATGGAGGAGATTGTTCTAGTTTCAGCTAGGAAAGCGTTAAGTTTTTCTTTCTAGTGATGGCTGTGAAAAGAATGTCAATAATAGCTATTGGTTTAGTTCTTGCTAGGTAATGTTTATACTTTTCAGATTCCCATAGGAGGTAAGAAGGAGCGTAGACAGAAGGAATGGCCAACAAAATACTCTGTACCATAGACATCATGCTTTCTATATAAATGGGGGTTGGTCAGGGGTGTGGTGTGGAAATGAGCAACCACTGCTCAGGAAGGTAGCAATTCACTGAGTGGTGAGGGTGACTTGTACCACTGTTGTTATTTTGCTTTTCTGTTAGCCAGTTTAATAGAATGGTATCTCAACCTGTGATGTTTTTTCCCCTCCTTTTCTCCCTCCCCTCCCTCAGGGAAGGGGAAGACCTGCGTGAGTGGCTGCATGGTCCTAGCTGCCAGCTAGGGTTAAACCATGACAGATGCGTTAAAGAATCAAGATTTCTGTGGGCATTTAAAAAACTATGCAAGCAGCTATACACACCGAGTATAACTACAAGAGAAAAGCATATTTTTATCTCCAGTTACAGTTCAGCAAATAGCAGAACCAATGACAGTGCCTTTACCTCCTCAGTTCATAACTCCCAGTACTCTCTTTGCAGGCTGTTCACGTGTACAGGCTCAGTCCTAATAGTCTGATTTCTTCATTGCCATGACCTTCTGTATTCAACAGTGGTACTTATTAAACTTATTTGTAATGCAGACTGGGGTTAATCTCTTACCCCTTTATATCCCTCCCAGAAGATGGTTATTATGTACCTGATCAAGTGACTGACTATTCCTAATAAGAAAGCTGGACTTCTCTGTGCCATTCACATGGGAATCAAAGAGAAAAACCTCCGCTGTCAATGTATTGTTCCACAACCAGATGTTTTTAAGCATATCTCTCCAAACACAAGCTCCATATAGCAAAATCATTGATACAGAAAAGATAACCAACAAAAAACAAAGCAAGCTGCAGGAGTCCAATATATTTCCTCATTAGGTCTTAAGTTGCAGCCCCATTCAATCCTTCAACTTACCCTCTTACAGAAAGCGGTAACAGCAGCAGGTAAGCTTTAAAGCAGCGCTGCCTGACAGCCAAACCACCTTGCAGCAGGCCACTGTGAAAAGTCAGCTCAGGATCCTCACTAATTGCACTCCTCAGATGCTGAGTCTCTCTAGAAAATACTCTCCTGTGACACTAAAACAAGACAACAGCACTTTTCTGCATGTGTCTTCAGCTGTAGACCCACATATCATGAGCTGCACTAATCCAATCCAGGGGTGATAAAGGCATGACTAATGTGTCCAGAGCTGCACATTTGTGTTTGAGATTAGCACCTACAGATCAGTTTCTCTTCTTCCAAGGTCACTTAAGACCTTTTGACACTAAATGAAGGTAGGGGGTGATTAGCACCTTCATAAAAGAAGGGAGGCCAAAGGGAAAGATAGGGGCACACAGACTTAAACAGATGTGTTCAGAGGTCATTACCCTATTGCTGTAAAGCAATGACTCTCCCCCTCCTCACAGTACATTCCCACAAGCAATTCCAGTTTAACACAAAGTTGGAAGGAGGGCAGTGAAACAGGCTGCAGGATAGGAGGAACAGCCTGTAACAGTTATAACTTTATACTTTACAGCCAATACTATTTGTTACTGCTAAGATAAACTAGGATTCTTGGGGGGGGGAGCACACAGAGACATCATCACAAGAGAATGAGAACTTACTGCAGAGCATCTGCGATGCCCTGCCCACAGGTAAGGAGGAACATGCACCGAGCAGATGCTCCAAAGGTGAGCTGCATTTCTGGGTGACCCAGGAGGCTTGGTATCTAGCAAGCTGTAAACTCAGAGTTCTGCCTTTTGTCCCACAGCAGTCAACAGCAAGAGTGTCCCCAGATTCTAAACAAGGTGCTATGTTCTTTGCTGTGCATTAGGGATTAACATTTCATGTAGCTGTAGCAGAAGGCACAGAGCTACAGACACCGATCTTGGCAAGAGGAGAGCTCCATTTTACTCTGGCAGACAAATAAGGAGCTTTTACAAATATTTTATTCTTGCAGCGCCCTGCCTGTGTTACTTGCATACACCCCCTGTATCTTCCCAGAGCGATCGAAGTTCAGCTTTCATTATATAAGAGCTTCAAAGTCTGTAAATTTGATGGAAACATTTGTTTTTCATGACACCTAATATATTTCGCTGTTAATATAAGGTGACATGTTCTTAATGAATTCACTTGAATCCCATTTAACTGTAGAAACAGATGGAGCAGGACAGAACAGTGTATACACTACTGACAGAAAACAACAGAACTACGACAATTCAGTATTTTTCAGTATCACTGAGACCACCAAAGATGTGTACTTAGCAGGAACTCAATAACTGGCTCTGTAAGGCTGGATATTCAAACCTGCCAGAACACAAGATTAATTATCGAAATACAGAATTTTATTTTTTCAGAGTTACCAGACCACCTGATATAATTGCAAGGAACTATCTTCAAAACCAAAATGTAAATAAAGGTGCCTCTGTAAGGATGTCAGCACACAAACACACAGGATGGGACTTGTTCCTTGGGCTGATTAGACAGGTGACAGGACTACCAGGCAACATCCAAAAAGCAGAGCAACCACAAAGCCTTCATGGCTGTTTGTCAAACATCTGATTAGAAGATTCTCCAAAGGGAACACATGAAATATTTTACCAGGAACACTGGCAAAGTATTGCTCACAGTAGAATAATAAACTGGGGCTTGCGTATTAATAATCCAGAGACAAGACATAACCTAGGCAGTTTTGAGCTAGTATTTGTTCCCTAGCAATGGTCCATGAAGTACTTAAATTAATTTGTCCCATCACCTAGATGCACAATCTCACTGCTGTCATTAAACAAAATCCTGCCAAAGAGGAGAACAAGGAAAGCAGATGACTGAACAGACAGGTTGTGAAGTCAATCAGACCATTAAATAACAAGATGTCACGTTTAGGATAACCAAGAAAACAAGGCAGCAAAATTGTACAGGATCTACAGAACAGGTGGCCTGTTTAAATTCTCAACAAGCTATGCAACTCCTCAAGGAAAGGGCTGGAGAAGATGTCCTCTTGCATTAGGGACATTGTTATAGATGAGGAAGGTCTTCTAGGAGGTTCATTTTCACACAGGTTTTGCATCTTGTTCTTTCATAAATGATACATAGATGAGAAGTAATCTGTGGAGATGCCCACAAGGCTGAGATACCATCGCAAAGAACCCACATCTGCTTCAGCACTCTTACAGAAGGAGCTTCCTCCAGCCTGCGCCAGACAGCTCTATCTAATAAGCAAACATGTTCTCTTAACAGCCCAGAGAAGGAGGTCGACTCTCTTCGTCCGCCAGGCAAAGGAAAATGCAATGTGACATGCAGTAGGAAGCCAATTAAAGCCAAAAAAGTAAGAGCTGAAGAATAAGTAAATTGGCTCAGACTAAGCGCTCAAGCCCCTGCATCAGACTTAGAACACACAGTCCAACCCCTCAACCAAGGCAGTCACAGGAGACACGGCGACAACTTCGCTGATGCCTTTCATCTCAAAAGGGCTTTCCAAACAAAAGGTTGTTTCATTTGCCAACTAAACATTACCACATCTGGGAAGGAAATACGGCAGCCCTTTCAAATTCACAACAGTTTATGACAGGAAAAAAATACTGCAGCCAACTTTGCAAATGGTGGTAACGATTTTCCTTCCTGAACTCTCCCATTTATTTTCAATCGAGGCACCACTTCACTGCAGCACTGTGTAAATGAGGAGGTTGCGCCGGGACAACCCTTCTTGTGCCACTCTGGAGAATAAGTGATAGATTCCCCACCATTAAAGCTGTGCGCTCTGCCTCCTATTTCTAGCAAAATCCCAAATCTCACACTTCTGTACTGCACTGCTTAACTACAGTGTTTGTGATGCATGAAGCCATTTTGCAAAAGGGAGAAAAAACATATATTTGATTTTTGCATCTTTTGTGTCCCAAAGAGACGCGTCCACACAAATACTCTTCCTCCGTTTTGAAAGAACTGGTCAGGCTCCCCATGGGAGGCATTCAGCGACTTTCCCTAGGGAGCAGGCAGGTGAAGGGACAGACAGCACGCCACACGTTCACAGGCTTTTCTCTGGGGAAGGAGAACCAAAGCATATCAGCATGGGATATTTGAATCCTTATCTCTAGTCTTCCTGTTTTCCCTTTGCCTCTCCTCCCAGCTGCTATTATCATCAGACAGCTACACATCAAGAATATCATCTGCAACTATCTGGGAGAGAAAGAACAAGTTGCAACAAACATGCCTACAATGTATGAAAACCTTTAAATACCAGTAATGCAATTTTTAATATATAATACAATTTTCCTGGAAATGGAAGATTTACACAAATAGCATGTTGCTTTGCGATTTCCCCCCCTTTTTAAATGCAATCAATTAAATTTTCTATCCTACACTGTATCAGAGGAAAAGTCAGAGAGATTAAGCAGAAGAAAATGAATTTCTTTAAGTACCAGAAATGCAGCTAACTAGTGAAATTTCTTTACTGGTCTCAAAAAAACAAAGAAAAAAATCTTAACAAGTGATATGTCTTACCATTCCTGCTTAACACGTGACAGTATCATTGTCAGTATCACTGCTACTCTTTCCATGCAGTAGGGGTTGGGATCTATGCTAAATCAAGTGGTAGACTCTTGCTACTCTTGTCAAATTACAAAGTTTAGGTTCCCCTAATCAGCAGAAGCAACCTCTACCTTACAAACACACAGCCTGCGCAAGGAGAGAACAAGAGATTCCTTTAAAAGAGACAAGATTTGATACCTTATGTCAAAGCTGTAATCACCCCAGTATCCCAGAATCACCTAAAGCACGCAGGGCTCCCTCCATAACTTGCAAGGCAACAGTATTGTTACACCTCCCTGACTGCAATATTCCCTACCTAAAAAAAGACTGATAAATTTTTATGGGTTGAAAGACCTGCAGCACATTATCTGAAGATAGCAGAGATTGAGAATAAAAAAGTCCATGAGAGAGACATTTACATTGTTCTTTCCCAGGCGGCTAGGATTCTTTTTTTAGATAATGTAGAGCTCTTATCAAAAGGAATTAGCCTGGGTGTAATTGCTTAAAACCCATTATCTCGATCAGGATGAAGAAACGCATACTGCATCTTAAGCAAAGCCTCAAAAATACTATCAAACTGCAAGGCTGCTGGATTGCTCTAATCTCCACACCATCTGAGATACCTCAGAAAGGCTACGCCTCCAGTACTGGGTGAAAAAGCAAGTACCTTCCCAGTTGGACCCAATCTGTATCATGTGGATTAAGATTCACATGAAAGGATTAAAGCAACATGTTTTGCAGCATAGTAATGACCTGCTGTCTTCCCCATTCACCCCCCTCATCCACCACCCCCAAGAAAAGGATTTTCAAATGTACCTAAGCAAAGCACAAGGCTTTCACTAGGACACAGTTCTTGGTTATCAGAGAACCACTGAATGTTTTGGGTTGGAAGAGACCTTTAAAGATCATCTAGTTCCAACCCCCTGCCATGGTGCAGGACACCTCCCACTAGATCAGGTTGCTCAAAGCTCCAGCCAATCTGACCTTGAATACTTCCAATGATGGGGCATCCACAACTTCTCTGGGCAACCTGTTTCAGTGTCTCACCACCCTCTTGTAAAAGAGTATCTTCCTTATGTCCAATCTAAACCTATCCTCTTCACTCTAAAATTGTTTCCCCTTGCCCTGCTGCTACAGGCTTTGGGAAAAAAAAAAAAAGCGCCTTTCTCCATCTTTGTTACAAGCCCCATTTAAGTATTGAAAGGTCACAATATGGTCTCTCTGGAGCCTTCTCTTTTCCAGGCTGAACATCACCAACTCCCTCAGCCTTTCTCTGTAGGAGAGGTGTTCAGGCCCTCCTCTGGACCTGCTCTAACAGATCCATGTCCTTCTTGTGCTGAGGGCTCCAGAGCTGGACAGAGATAGGGTCTCATGAGAGCAGAGGTGCAGAATCATCTCCCTCAAACCTGCTGTTCGTGCTTCTGATGCAGCCCAGGATACAGTTGTTTTCTGGGCTGCAAGCGTACATTACTGGCTCATGTCCACTTTCTCATCCACCTGTACCCCCAGACCTTCTCTTCAGGGCTGCTGTGAATTCATCCCCCAGCCTGTAGTGATACTGGGAAGTGCCCTGACCCAGGCATAGGAACTGGCACTTGGCCTTATTGAACCTTACAAGGTTCATGTGGATCCACTCCTCAAGCCTGTCGGGGTTCCTCTAGTGAATCAACTGCACCACTCAGCTTGGTGTTGCCCACAACCTTGCTAAGGGTGCTCTCGGTCCCACTGTCTATGCCACTAATGAAGATATTGAACATGCCAGTCTTAATACAGACCCTTGAGGGACATCACTTTCATCTCTACTTGGAGACCAAGCCATTGACTGCAACTCTGTAGATGCAGCCATCCAACCAATTCCTTATCCATTGAATAGCCCATCCATCAAACCCTTATCTCTCCAATTTAGTGACGAGGATGTTATGTGGGACTTTTATTAAATGCCTTTGAGAAGTCAAGATAGATGACATCAGTTGCTGTTTCCTTATCCACCAATGCAGTCAATCTATCACAGAAGGCCACAAGATTAGTCAAGTGGTTAAGTTAGGCTATGGTACATCTTTCCACTTGCAGGAGTCCTTCTGCATAGCTGGTAGATGTTTACTGCTTTATATGGCTTATTACCTAAGTTCTATCTGTCATTAATAGAGATATGTTCTCTGAAAAGCTTCTCTCCCACTATTATTCTTTAGAGCCTCGGGAGACAAACACCTGAGCTCAGCAGAAAAACTAAGCAGATTTCTCTATGCCTCTCCATCTTTAAAAAAAAAAAAAACAACAAAAAATTCACCACCAAAAGAAAACCCACCACCCTCATTCAAAATACACAAAACATACCAGCACGATGGGCCAGATGAACACCCAGCGAGTTAGACCTTATCTGTCCTGCCCAATACAAGCGTCTGGATGATGTTACTTTAAATAAATACATACTAATTGGCAAGTTCAGATCTGGAAACAGCAGTCAGAAGGCCTCGTTATCTAAAAAGACAGGGACAGTAGCAGAACAATACTTCACCATATAAAATACACAGTATCACTGCAGATAGCAGATCGCCCGATCGCTGCCCAAGATCTATTTTGGAAAAACTTAACTGAACTCTTTCACAAGAAGGAAAGCCTCCTTCTTCTGCCATGTTTCTCTGCTCAGGCAACTGCAACAGGCAGAACTGCCTCTCTTGGGCTATGGGGAATAAAGCCCTGTTTACCTGTTCAGCTCCACAGGTGGTCTTTTGAAGACCAGCTGACTGGCATCTCTTTCACCTAAGCACAAACCCCTTTTCAATTCTCTGTCAAAATGAGCCACAGGAAATTGCTGTAAGTGCTTCTGTGGATTATTCCTGCTACAAGACAAGGAGAAGAGATCAGTAAAACTCCAGTGGAAGCCTTTAAGTCAGAAACCAGGTTGCATATGCAGTACTAATTAGTTTAAAACACTACTGCCAGCTGTTGACAGCACAGATCCCACTGTGTACCACTGCTTCCCAGTCATGGGGAGAGGTATGCTACTGGAAGGTAGAGCAGGGCGTTCAGCAGGTAGAGAGGAAAGGAGAAGCCATATAAACCTTTCCCAGCTCTGCAAAGCAGAAGACTAGTCTGTCAAACAGAGAATGGTGGCACTACTGGTCCAAATGGAACAAATGTCTAACAAGCAGAGATGATACTAAAGATCGGGCTTTTAGATTCCTCTGGATGTCGAACAACTCCACCACATATGATCTCCATTTCCTTTCCCTACCACTGCCTGGCAGTTGAAGATAAAAGACTGTATCTAAAGAACTAGTTTTGATAAGTCTCTCAAACGCAGTTGGAGCAAAAAGGGAAGGAGAGAAAAAATGTAATTAAATGCAAGAGCCAATATGCTGCTTCTTCCTAGGTCTCACCTGAAACACCTGCCCCTGCTAACAACCTTCATTTACTTTCCTCCATAGTCTCACACAACTCCATTTTTACCCTACTCTGCCAGAGCAGCACATTTAGGTTACCTAGTCACATCTGACCCAAAAAGTCCAGCGATTCCAGAAGTGGTATTTAGACTCCCACACAAGACAGAAGCAATTCGTGTTGCCAGAGTAGAGGTTCAATATGTTACATTCTAAGGAAAACAGCTGACAGAGTAGTAAAGCCCACAATTCAAAACTGAAGAGCTAGCAACAGTTGGAAGCAGGGCTATAAATATTTGCAGAAATGCTAGATCTGAAGTATCTTCTCATTTTCTGTAGTGGAGAGGAAGGACGCAGGTTAAAAACCAGACACAGGTTAAATTCAAAGTCAAGAGTAGTGCACACATTTACCAATATTTTTAAAAAAGTCCTCAAACTGGAATATACAGAATTAAAGTCTATGCTCTTCTGCAATATCATTAACTTCCACTCATTATCTTAAATAAAGCAGCTGGAACTGAACAGAGCAGTTCAAATCCATTCACTCTATACTGCAATTTTCTCCGGGCAGAGACCAACCATTTTCTTTGCTCTGCATGGAATGGAGCACACCACTAGGATTAAACTGAACTTTCTTTGGATTTAACTGGAGAAAGCAATCAGACATAAATAATTTCAAAATCTGCATCTACATTAAAATAATACACCAAGTATAAAAATCCAAGACAAGACAAAAAAATCCAGATCTCAAATGACATCATGTTATACTATAAAAGTTAAAAAATTTTTCAACCAGCATGGTTTTAAACATGACATAGCACCTAGCAGACGTGAGAAAGATGGAAAGCCAGGAAAAAAAAAAAAAGTATTTTTGCCAAAAGGCTTTTTAAAAGATGCACATATAGTAATACCCGCGTGTTTCACAAATCTATCATTTCACAAACTATATATTTTTTAAAAAGCAATCCTGGAATGCTCCCTTCTCCCTTTCCCCCAAAAAACCTCCATTATTATCATCCCGTTTTCCTCCCAGAGCAGAAGATACTGATTTTTATTGGTGTGCAGTAATCATTTGTTTTCCAAATTATCTTTAGTGTTAGGTAATATCCAAAAACACCCACTGAAAGTGCTTTCAGTTTGAAGTTGTGCTAAATGCAATATCAAGTCTTTAACTTTTCACTGACAATTATACTAAAAACAAAAAGCAAAACAAACACCAACAGCTGTTTTGTTGGGTTTAGATGGCTTTTTGGGTGGTTGTTTTCCTTTGGGTTTTGGTGGTTTTTTTTGGTTGGGGTTTTACTTTTTTGGTGTTTCAGTTTGCAGAAGGTTTTGCAGGGGATGTGGGGTGTTTTTTTTATACCTGCTTAAATTTGGTGGCACTCATCCACCACAATTTAACCCAATACCCCATCCATACCAGACAAAGTCCTATTTAAAGCCAAGTTAAGTCTAAAGGGGACTGGAAAATGAGACTGAAAAAGCCACATGCTTTCATAATTCAGATATCAATCTTAACCTTCACTTTCCCAAAAATTGTTTTTGGGATCATTGGAAAAAATCTCAGTCCACAAAGCCTACCTTCCCAGCAAGCATTCCACTGCACAAGCAAAGGCATTCATGGAGGTTTCAGCAAAAACAGCGGTAAAGCAAAGCCCACTTACAGAAGTCAGCAACCACAATGCCATGCGTTAGGCTTTCAGGCTCTCCAGTTGGGATCCTGAAGAGTACCTTCAGTCTTCAGTTGTGTTGTGGGAGATTATGGAAGGTGGTGACTGGGCAGCAAGGCTGCTGGAACTGCTGAACAAGGCAGCATATGGCACTGGCCCACCTTGGCTCCACAATTGACAATTGATTTGCAGTGGAGGGATGGATCTCAATGTTTATAGAGTAAACCTTTTCATCCGTAATTTAGTTATCTAACAGTCCCACCTCGACCATAAATAATCTCCAAGCAAGTGGCCACATTAAAAATGCCAACAATAGATGCACACAGCATGGGTGTTACAGAATAGGAATGAGTGCCTGTGGCATGTTGGCATGTGCAGGTAAGTGCAATAGCACAGCTATCACCAACTCTTTTGCTGCAGAAGACGTACTTGGACAGATTAACTGACTAGACCAAACTCATGCAGAACAGGAGCAGCTGGACTAGATCACATGTATTCCTGGTTTCAGGCTTAGTGCTCATTTCACTGTGTCACCGTTTCTTTACATAAAGATGAAAACAGAAAGATGCATACAGCTAGGCAATGAAGCCATAAGCAAATGCAAAGCAGACAGTTAGGTCCATCTATAAGAAGGGCCGGAAGGAGGATCCCGGAAACTATAGGCCTGTCAGCCTGACCTTGGTACCGGGAAAGATCATGGAGAGGATCATCCTGAGTGAGCTCTCAAGGCAAGTGCAGGGCAGCCGAGGGATCAGGG